>CM061153.1:17783907-18383907 GCA_030710495.1 Labroides dimidiatus | reverse complement strand
TGCTGCAGTATGGCGCGTCAGCCAATGCTGAGTCACTGCAGGGGGTCACTCCTCTTCACCTGGCCTCACAGGAAGGGAGGCCTGACATGGTCTCCCTCCTTATCTCCAAACAAGCCAATGTCAACCTTGGAAACAAGGTAAAATACACATCATTCACTATCGGCTGAGTTTCTTTCATCATTTTTATAAAAGATAAGAAGCAATCTCGACTCTGGCTCTGTTTTTCTATATTTGATATGTTTGTTTAACCTGTTTGACCCCAGAGTGGACTGACTCCACTGCATCTAGTGGCACAGGAGGGACATGTCGGCATAGCGGATATCTTGGTGAAACAAGGTGCTTCGGTATATGCAGCTACAAGGGTAAGATCTCTTCAGTCTCACGGAAAAACTCATCTAAGAAACTAAAATTTGCTGTACTCAGCTTTAGAGAATTTCAGAGAGTGTAGAAAATACTTGACATCAGCCTTGAGCAGATGTTGTCTATGTCAAACATAAAAAGTCTGATGATCTGATGGTAGAGGGGGATGTTACCTTCAATGTGTGGCTGACCCTTGAGAAAGCAAGACCTTCGTCAACTGAATTGCTCAAGGACAAATAATGATAGATTATTTTGATTCATAGTAAGCAAGGTTTATGGTCATTTACAACAGCATTCAAAAGATCATCAAACAGTTTAATGAGCTATGTGATACCTATGTGATACTGGTTGGGAGATTTAAGGCTTAACATTATGGTTACTTGAACCTAAATTTTGTTAAAAAAAAATACAAAAAACAGCATTTCAATCTTATTATTGTATTTCCCATTGATAAGAAATTATTGAAAATACATTCTTGATTCTATAAATCAGCCCAAATGTGTTCTTTTGATGGCGTATCTTGTCTCCATCATCATCTTTATGTGTGGATTTAAATTATTAGTTTACTCAATATTTATGAAACATTCACCCCAAAGCGGACAAAAAGCAGTAAAGTTCTCTGATTTAAGGGACATTAAGACTTCTTCTCCCTCTATCAGATGGGATACACCCCACTTCATGTAGCATGTCACTATGGCAACATCAAGATGGTGAAGTTCCTCCTGCAGCAACAGGCCAACGTCAACAGCAAAACAAGGGTGAGTGACCCCCCTCTGGTTTTGGATAGAACTGCAGCAAAATCACAAAAGGTGTGAGTTATGCTGTTACATTGTCAAGGCCTTGTTTATTACAAATTGCATTAATGTAACAGTTGTATTCATAACTGAAATTGTATTTATAACTATTTATGTCTACTTCTTTGCTGATATGGATCTACGGGACTGAAATAAACTGTAAAGACAGATGTATATTACTAGTTAACAAATAATGTGTCTGTGTGTGGTTTTTCAAATTAAAAGCTGCTAAAAGCTCATTAAGATTAAATATTTTACAGTATTATATGGAGGTGAGCATCTAGTAAGAGCTACTTAGATAAAAAGATACAACCACATATCAGGCATCTATGCCATAACAGACCAAAAGCTTTGATATAAAGAAAACAATGGTGAGTGTAATAAAGATCTCCTGTTATTCATCTAAGTGCAGAATAAGTGATAATTTTCCCATAACCGAGGGCTGAGAGAAAAACTGCTTCAGTAACACTTTTGCAAAGGGAGTAAAGGAAAAGGTTGGTCAGTGTTTGATCTCCTATCCAGTGTGGATAGACTTTTAAAATAAGTATCTGTTGCTCAGGAAAAACGAAAATACTTCCTTTAGTTTTGCTTCATTCAGTATTAGTTAAAGACTGCAGAACAGACCTGTGGATGGAAGCACTTTTCCTCTCAGAGGTGTTATGACTGCATTTAAAGTACCCATTACATCGTATCATTTCCAGTGTTTTCTCCAGAGAGTTGAAGTAACTTTGATTAAACATCAATCACTATTCATATATTTTGCTTTTTATAAAACAAAACTGTTTATGTAGTTGTTTCAAATATAGATGGTGTTGTCACTGCTCTGTGCCTCTGCTTGAAGTGTGACCCATAAGACAACATCTTGGATGCAGTTCAAAGCAACCAACTGTTTTTCTTTCCCCAAACCAAAGAGGAGCTACTATGCTGAATAGATCAGACAAAAAAGAGAAAAAAAAGAAATGTTTTTATTTTCAAATGTTTCAGATATCATTTTAACACTAACAAAGAAGAGTCTTTTGTCCCTCCCAGCTGGGTTACACTCCTCTGCACCAGGCGGCCCAGCAGGGACACACAGACATTGTGACATTGCTGCTGAAGCACGGAGCTCAGCCCAACGAGACAACAACAGTGAGCACGAACAATCCTTTTCTCCTCCGAATAACTCATGCAGTCTCATCCTCAGGGATATAATAGATTTGATTCTGTTTTATCTAACAGAATGGTACATCAGCCCTGGCTATTGCGAAGAGGTTGGGCTACATCTCTGTAATTGATGTACTGAAGCTTGTGACTGAGGAGACCGTCTCTATGGTGAGATGTTTTGAAACACTACTTTGTCACAGGTTATTATGTGGTCATAGTTTTCATATAGAAATACCATTAAGTTTTAAAATGCATGTATTTGCTACGTTTCCTCATAAATGGTTTCTCTTCTTGTTTCTGCAACCTGCAGACATCCACAGAGAAACATCGCATGAGTTTCCCAGAGACGGTGGATGAGATTTTGGACGTGTCTGAGGATGAAGGTAGAGCATCACACCTGCTATAAATCACTTTTACTAGAAGGAAAAAACAGTTAACCAGGCTGATTTGATACAAGTATTATTTTTTGAATGGCTGATTTTATGCTGTTTAAGCTGGTCACATAAGTATTCATTTTTTCCAATCCTTTTTTTCGCTTTTTGCTCCTTTTTAGGAATTGCACAGCTAACATTAGGTATGAATGTCTCTTTCTTACTTTGTGCGGCATTCATAGGTCGATGTTTTATATTGTCTGGCTCCATTTCAAGCTCCCTCTCTCAAGTCTTTATCTCTCTCTCGTTCCCTCTGTAGTGGTGCTCACTGTGATGGTGGCTCTGGTTTCTCATTGGCATGCACCCATAGCACCCATGTCTCTGTAACCTTTATATGTCCCTCGATAACTCTCTCATGTTCTAATCATCTAGATGTCCTTTTCCTCCATTTTATTCATATAACTAGTTGCAGTCAACATTTATAGATCCTCTTAGTTTGATGAAAAGTATTTGAAACCTGCCCTGCGAGCCAAATTAGTCTCAAGTAAAGCAGCCTTTGTTTTCAGATCATTGCTTTCATATGTGTCTGTTGTTGTCTGCATATGTGTGACACCCATAAAACATCATTTGTAGCTGTTTTGTTCTCCAGATATTTGAAGTATATTATATAAACCAGGAGTCTGAAAGATCAAAAGTCTGAGGGGAATGAAGGTTCAAAGTGTCAATAATAAAAACTGTTGCTTTAATAGTGGATCAAGGGACTACTTGTATCTAAGAGAAGTGGATGATAGTTAGGATCTACAGAATTATTACCCAACTCAAAATTTACTAAAGACTATGGATGCTTCAGACAAATTATATCTGATTATGGTGTACTTTTTGGCCCACTCTTACCACACTAAGTGGTTTTTTGGATGCAAAAGCAGCTAGTGCTAAAAACTGAAATCCACAGTACTCAATGTATAAAGCTATCCATAAGCTTCCAGACATTGTGAGGTATTTAGCAGCTTAAAAGCCTGGAGTAAAATCAGACTTACAGTCATCAAATGAATAAAATCAGGCACTGAAAAAACACAAATCTTGATCTGTTTGTTTCAACATGTAAACAGGCAACTAGTTGCAAACCAGTTTGTCAAGCTGTAATAATTAAAGTTATTACAGCTTGTTTTTGCTGCCCTCTAGAGGCTGAAAAAACCTCTGAATGCAGGTTAATTACTAATGCCAGAACTTAACAACATCACTAACAGTGATGCTAGAGCACTTAATGTCTTTATATTTTTAGCCCCCTGATAATTCAACTAACAGATTGTCACCATTGCTCTAAAAATAGAGTAGCTGAGTTGGTGTCTTAAAGACACATCTCATATCCGGCATTGTAATTTGATACTGTGAGGTTATCTGACGCGCAACTCACAAACAGGACCCAGTACGGAAGACAGGGATTGTATGGGACATGGGCTTGCCTCATGTGACCCTTTGGGAAGTGTATTCATTGAGTCAAACATGGTGTAATGCAACCTACCACATCACTCTGGCTCTGGACTGCAGACACCCACTCACACAAGCTGTGCTGAAACACTCACAATTTAATACACACAGGGAAGACTCCTTTTTGTTGCTGGGGATTTCTAGAAAACTACCGCGTGTTTCGGGGGGTAAGTAAGCAAAAGCCTTCTCTGCTCACGTCACGATGTACTGCAGTTTGTACAGGAGAGAGGAGGACAGCTTGTGCTCGTGTCATTGTGTGTATTTTGGTGAACTGATGGAGTCGTGTGTGTGTTCATGTGTGGCTCTGTTAAGCAGTTATCTAAAGAACACAGCTGAGAGTCTGTTTATCTAGTAGACAACACATTTTGGAGTGAGATTTTGTTGCTGTATGCTCTCCCCTGAGTAGTACACTGTGCACATCAGTGATGATGTTGCCTCTAATTTAAACGGCTTTATAAAACACTAGACTACATTATTAAGGTCTCTTATCTTCCTATCAAGTATTCAGGGATCTTGAATTGGTACTGTTGGACATAGTTACTAATACTACTGCTCAGTTACAAGTTGTGTCGTTGCAGCAGTCGTTCCCTTTTATTCAGTGTTTTTCATAGTGCGTTATGGTGTCTGGGTTGTTATTAGCAGCAGGGACGTCCATTGTCACTAATGTTTCATTTCACCGGTCTAACACCTTAATCCCAGAGCCATCTCCCAGACCCTGGTCTGTTATGTTCTCTCTAACCCCTCTGGTTTAACAATCTTGTTCTTTTCTTTCTCTTTCTCTTCTTTCTCTGCTGTTTCACCAACCTGACCACGGTCTGTTCGCTCTCTTTGGCATGTTGTTCTCTGAAGGAGAGGAGCTCTTGGGGACAGAAGGGGCCAGGTACATGAAGATGGATGACATGAAAGACCATGATGACGATTTCCTCTCCCCCAAGAAATCACTGGAGTACGAGAGAGGGCTGGGCACAGCGTAAGGGGGGCTGGGTGGGGAAGCAGGCGAGAGAGCCGAGCTGGTAGCTACACATTAATAGCTGGATGGATGGATAGAGGGGGACGCACCATAGACACTCACTTCACACCAGGGATGAGCACTTGGGTGGAGATGTGAGGAAACTTCTTCAACCTGACTTGCTTCTTAATCTTTTTCACACAATAGGAACTACTCACCAGCCATTCCCAGGATCCCCCGAGTTTCCCCGGAGACTGTTATCCTGAAAGAGCATGAGATAGATCAGGTACTGTACATGAGATCTAAAGGACAGATTGTCTAAAGACTGGGATTACCTGACCTTCGGTAGAATATCAAACTCCTAGAAGGCTGTCTCCCTCATTTCCCACAATGCAACCTAATAGTTTCATTCATCTGCCTCCCTGAACTTGTAACCAGTTCCATGTTAAGCTAATGGCCCACTTTGGAGTGTGTTGTCCCAATATAGATGTATTAAGTTATTTGTAGTTTCTAAACTCAAGACAAAATCTATCAAGTCATGAAATTCAGGTAAATTGAGCATCGAGATTTGAAGCAGATTCAGAGTCCGCTTTATATTTTTTTCAGCAGATTTCATGAGTTGTCATTCGATCCGATCATAAACATATGATGAACTGCCGCAACCTGCTGAAAGAAGCCCACTTAAGATTGAAAGCTCAAAAAAAGACAGTCATAGGACTTAAATTGAGAGAGCAATCATGTTTAATTGAAACACTTTTGGTCAGACCGCAAATTTCAATTCACCTTGTGTGACTTTAGTTTTGAAAGTCATGTGCATCATGGAAAAGTCGTCATCTAAAAATTGAATCCTGTTTCCTCCCCAGATCCACTTTAATCAAGTACATGGGCCTAATCTTTCTTCCGTCCTCTCCTTTGATAGAATTTGTTTGTTTATAAAGTTGTTTTAATTAGTGTCCCTTTGGGATTATCATGAAAAATTTGTCTTTCTACTTGTAGCAACACACTCCTCTTCCACTGCCCAAAGAGTACGATGAAGACTCGCTGATTCCCAGCAGCCCTGCGACAGAAACATCAGACAATGTCAGCCCAGTGGCCAGTCCCATACACACAGGGTCAGCTGAGTATTATTCTCAGAGGGAAACCATTTCATTTGACTTAATCTCTGTTAAATATATGATCTGGCAGCTAATTATCACAATCTGTTCATGAACAGGTTCCTTGTCAGTTTCATGGTAGATGCTCGGGGCGGCTCAATGCGAGGGAGCAGGCATAATGGTCTGCGTGTCATTATACCTCCACGGACCTGTGCAGCACCTACCCGTATCACCTGCCGCCTGGTGAAGCCGCAGAAGCTGACCAGCCCCCCTCCGCTGGTGGAGGGAGAGGGTCTTGCCAGCAGGATCATCTCCCTGGGTCCAGCAGGAATGCAGTTTCTAGGGTGAGGAAGAAACCGTCAGTTCAACAGTCACACTAATGAGAAATGAAACGATGGCAGAGAAGACAGACTTCCACCTTCTTTTTAGGGATATTTTCACATTTTCTTTAACATAATTAACATTTGTGCACATGTCTCAATACGTGTTGTGTGACAGGCCAGTTATAGTGGAGATTCCTCACTTTGCTGCCCTTGGTCGTGGTGATCGGGAACTTGTGGTGCTGAGGAGTGAGAACGGCTCCGTTTGGAAAGAACATCGCAACCGTTATGGTGACGAGGTGCTAGAAACTATCCTCAACGGGATGGATGAGGGTAAGAATTTCAGCACTTCATTGCAGGCAGGTGGTCCAACATGTCGTTCTGTGGTATCACCTCTTAACCTTCCTCTCACCTCTCCTCAGAGCTAGAAAGTCAAGAGGAGCTGGGGAAGAAGAGAATTCGTCGCATCATTTCCACCGACTTTCCCCTTTACTTTGCTGTGGTATCACGAGTCCAGCAGGAGAGCGACCTGATTGGACCAGAGGGAGGCTCACTGACAAGTAAACTGGTGCCAATGGTCCAGGCCACGTTTCCTGAGACAGCAGTCACCAAACGAGTTCGCCTGGGGCTGCAGGTGAGATGGGACGATGAGGAGAAGGAAGGAGAAGAAAGGCAGAATCGTTAGTGCCTGTGGTGCATGGAGAAAATGCATGTTGGATGTACTTTGGTCATGGAATGAGCTGGTCATATCAGCACTCGAACCATTTTTTCTGCATTAGTTTTCTGTTGCTTTTTCATTTTGCTTTTGATATTTTTACAGGACCTTTTGCCTTTTATTTCACACAGTGCATGCACTTTGCACCTTTATACAACCCTGGACTGCTTATAAAATGCTGATTTATTGTTTGTCTTTGGAGATTGTTTTCTCAGTATGTAGTTACAGTATGCCAGGACCTGTGATATACACATGTAACAAATTCATTTAAGCTAATCCTGAAACCTTTTAAATTCAACTTGTTCAAAGATTCCAAGTACAGTTAGCTAAACGCAACATAATATCACATATTTTCTATCTTCCTATGACCAGGAAAAACAATGTTTGGCTGTTGGACTGATTTTACTGAGTTTGATATCAGAAATTTCTGAAAAATGTACTCAAAGTTTTTTTCGTTAAGAAGAACTGAAGTGGTTCCTAACATTAAAGGAGTTTAAGGATACTTAGTTATATTACCTATTATTAAAGCTCCATTATGTGTATGGCTACACCTTTAAGAACTTAAACCTACACACTGCATAAATCTGTGTGTATTTTATTAAAATCAAAACTTTTGTTCTTCTTATGTAACAAGGGTCCTAATAATGTATTCCTCACAGTTTGAGTGAGCAGCCCAAATATCTTGTTTCAAACTTGAACCTGAGGAAACAATGATACTGTAAATTTTTACTCATCTAAATCTATTCAATCTGCAATTTTATAGAAGTTCTATCAAAGATACTCCTTATTTATCAATTTCAGTTATTTTTTATTTTAAGAAATGTTGAGGTTTCTTTAGGAAAAGTAAGGCAAATGTCATCTTGTTCTTCCCTCATATTTCATTGTGTACCATGTTCGTTTGCATATATATATATATATATATATATATATATATATATATATATATATATATATATATATATATATATATATATATATATATCACTGTATGTTTTTGATTTAAAAATATGTAGACAGAACTTTATTCCAGTTAAATGGGATCCATGGCAGACTCAAGACTCTGCTTTCAAAGTGAACCCAAATGACAGAAAGAGGACCTTCTGCTCCATGTTTGGATCAACATGTTGATAATACGTACTAATCAGTAATTATGCCTGTAAACTAACATGCTACTACAAATGCAGTAGCTGAAAATCATGAATGTAACTGAATGAAAGTCAAATAGATATTTTCTGAATTTCTTAATGCTGATAATTGCTCTAAGTTTTATAACCTTAGGATCATTTCTGACTCAGATGTTGCTGTAGTAATGTATAAAACCATAGTGCCTTTTTATAAACTGTGTTGTACTAATGATTGTAAAAGCTTTATGTTAACACACTTTGTTACATTTACAATAAAGAAGATTTAAGAAGCCCTACAAACGCTCTGTGTTGCTATTGTCTCTCTAAGTTTTTCATTTTATTCATTGTGGACTCTCTCTCTCTCTCTCCTTTTCCCTCTCCTTATCTTTCCCCTCTTTGGTTTACTGCTGCTACCATCCTTCTCCTTGAATGATTTAATTCTTTCTCTTATCATATCATCCCTACATTTTTAAACCTTTAACTCATGTTTTCATCCTCTAATTTCCCTATTTTTATCCTTCCTGTGTTACATACCCCCATCTCTCTATCATTTACCTTTAAACTCAGGCTCAGCCAGTTCCAGATGAGCTGGTTGCGAAGCTGCTTGGAAACCAGGCTAACTTTAGTCCGGTGGTCACTGTGGAGCCTCGACGGCGTAAGTTCCACCGGCCCATCGGCCTGCGTATACCCCTGCCCCCATCCTGGAAGGAGAGCCCCCGAGACTCTGGGGAGGGTGATACTACCAGTTTGCGCCTGCTTTGCTCTGTCATAGGTAATACATGACACAACACTGAGCTGGATGGGTGTTTAAGAGTCACCAGGAGCTGTGGTTTCATGGTGGAAAAAAGTTGGAGCAAAGGATTCAGCTTTTTTTTGACTGAATTTTGGAGATGTCACAGTTGGATGTTCATTCTATTGTTTCTTATTTTGTTCTATTACTGTCAGAGAAACCTTCTTTCACCCCATGCTGAGGTTAAACAATCTGTCCTCTCTCATCTCATCTGATCTTCAGGAGGTACAGCTCCAGCCCAGTGGGAAGACATCACTGGAACCACCAAGCTTATCTATGCCAATGACTGTGCCAGTTTCACTACCAATGTTTCAGCACGGTAAGTTCCGCCTTCTCCTCATAAACAAGTTGTTATAAAAGAAAGATCTGTTTATTACAAGCCAGCCTTCCCGAAATCGTTCCAGGAAGCAGCTCAACTGTGTTTACAACAGACAAAGAATGGACAGATTTATGTCCAGTGCTGTGATTACATGTCATTGTCTCTTCTCAGATTCTGGCTCGCAGACTGTCCTCGGACAGCTGAGGCCGTCTCCTTTGCCAACCTCCTCTATAGAGAGCTGTCAGCTGTACCATACATGGCCAAGTTTGTGGTGTTTGCAAAGATGAATGAGCTGCGTGAAGGCCGCCTGCGCTGCTACTGTATGACTGACGATAAGATGGATAAAACCCTTGAACAACACGAGAATTTCACAGAGGTGGCTCGCAGCAGAGACATAGAGGTCTGTTCAGACTGGTGTGGGAGTTTATTCCGTACTTCCTCAGTACCACAATAACTCGGCTACAGAAGGGGTATGCTCACTGTTGGCTTATGCTTGTGTTTTCCTTCTCAGGTGATGGAAGGAATGCCTCTTCACCTGGAATGTTCAGGGAATCTCGTGCCGGTCAGGAAGGCGACCCAGCAGCCTCGCTGCTTTAGTTTCCAAGCCTTCAGAGATAACCGACTTCCTGTCTCTGTTAAGGTAACATCATTTAGTTTTTTCTTATAAATAGTCATTCTATATTCTTTTTCTCTCATAGTTACTTTCCTTGTTTTCTCTCTGCCTTACATACAGAATAAAGGGGTCTTCAGTGTTAAGTTTGTGTCTTTTTTTCAAAGGTGAGAGACAGCAGTAAAGAGCCCACTGGATTTCTGTCTTTCCTGCGCAAGTCCACAAAGTATGAGGACAGCCAACATGTACTCTGTAACCTCAACATTACCATGCCTCCATGTATCAAGGTAAAACACCCTAAGTTAGCTGACACAAAAGGACATGTGTGCTCCGTATAAGATGATAGACCTTAAGTGTTGATGACTTTTGACTTACAGATTATCGGGAGTGAAGACAGGAGGCGAACTCTGACCCCACTAGCTTTAAGAGAAAGATACAGTGCCCTTAATGAACCTGCCATGGGTAGGCTGCCCTAAGTCTCTGATGTGTGACTATTTTTACATTTAGCTGAGTAAAAAGTAAGTGAGAACAGTGTTTGTGGTCTTTCTTTGTAGCTTCAATGACTGCCATGGAGAGGACAGAGCTGAAGATGGCTGTGATTGCAGAACAGTTGGGACTGAGCTGGGCCGGTAGGTGAACAAGAATATACCCAGTCTGGTTTCATGTGCTGTAAACCGTCCATGTTTACCTTATGTCTGACAAGCTTGCTGAGCTCGCTGCTGATTACACAAAGTTATAACATGGCGACCAGCCAACCAAACTAATTATTTCCTGTTGTCCTGCCAAACACCATAGCTGTTTGATAGACTGATGATTCAGCCTCTTGTGGATACAGCTCCTGTAAAGCTTTGTACCATCTCAAAAATAAGACTCTGTATGCTGTGACAGCGTGACTCACAAGAGAAAATGATATAAATATTTCTCTAATCTCCTTGAATCTCTGAATCATTTCTGAACAGAGTTGGCTCGAGAGCTGCAGCTTAGCGTGGATGACATCAATAAGATCCGTGTGGAGAATCCCAACTCACTGCTGGAGCAGAGCTCCGCACTGCTCAACCTGTGGGCCACCCGTGAGGGCAAGAGAGCCAAGAGTGAGTATGAAACATCCCTGATTGCTGTTTTTCCCCTTCTGTCTTTTCCCACAAGTTTCTGCTTACACAGAAATGTTCTATATGTTTTCTTTGCAGTGGAGAGCTTGTACGCTGCTCTGAAGAGTATCGACCGTATGGACATAGTCAACATGCTGGAAGGCCAGCCCCCTCAGCCCGCAAGACAAGGTTCCCGTGATCTCAGCAGACGTAGACACAACGAGAGAGAACATCTCTCCCCAGGTCTGACCAATGGTGAGTTTCCCTCCCCAAATAATGTTACAATGCAGCCCCTTCCCTTATTCCTTGTTCCTTTTGCCTTGATCCTGGACCTCTTTCTAATAAAAACATCCCAATAGTCCCTTGAAGATAAAGTGAAGTTTGTTTTCCCCTGAACTCTCTCCAGCTTCCCCATGTTGCTCTGTCATTCCTTGAGATGCTGTTTTGTATAAGCTGCCACAGACTTTTGCAGGACTTTACCACAGCACCATGCAGAGGGACTCAGGACACTCCTACTGTACTACTACCTTCATGTTACCTCTGTGTAGTCATTCACTTTATTGAGAAGGAAAGTGCAAAAAAATTATGCCATGAGATAGATCTTTACTTTTTGCAAGCACAAAACTGAATAGATTAATAAAAACACCATGTAAAGAGAAGTCAAGTAACTTATAAGTTTTTCATTGTTGATATTGGTGCAACTGTTTTTGTGTACTTGTGTCAGTTAGATCGGTCACTTATGATGATAAACAGTTTTATTGCTAGTTATTAATATTTAAGTGGGATATTTTGTTATGAAACAACACATTGTCATACATGGTCAGTCCACGTAGATCATACTGTAAGTATAGCCTAGCTTTACTGACCTCCTTACTAAATGTCAGTACTCAATCTTTTACTCCTTTTCCTCATGGTTTCCTTCACACATGCATACCCTACATCATATTGACTCCATTTTCACCTCTGGACTGGTCTGAGCTCTCCTCTTCCTGGACTGGCTTCTCTTATCTGTTTACAGAGCAGATGAAGAGTCAGTTTGACAGGTTGACAGGTCCTTTTCTGTGAAAACTGGAGCAATAGTCAGAGATGTAACAATGCATAAAGAAACCACCATGAGGGCCAAAGGGTCAAAAGAGAGACGTTCAGATCACAGCTGCAGTGAATCTGATAACTGTGTATCTGTCTTGTCTGTCTTTCTGTCTGGCTACCTGCCTCCCAAAGGCCGTTCCTGCTTTGATTCTCAGCGAAAGGTGGTGGCGCTTTTGAATATCTGGGTATATTTTGTTTTCTGATAACTTCACGGTGACAGATTCAAGGACTTTTAAAAGTGCGGTGACCAAATGGAGGAACAAACCAGATTTTTTGGAAATAAATAAAGTGTGACATGGAGTTAAATGGCCAGATAAATAATCCATTAATAAAAACACAAGCAAGGGAATAACAAGATAATCTCTGAATACTCAAAGAAGTTATAAATAATAATCTATTTTTAATGTTTATGAACATTAGATTTATTCCTCATTCTGAGTTTGTTCATTTATTTCTCACTAAATATAAAACTACCCCTATCTTAGAATCACTAAAATTTGTATGAAAGCCGAGGGTGGTTGGTTTATTTTTTAAACCTTTTCTCTTTTAAGATCAAATTAAAGACATTTCACATGCAATTAATTGCACTTTAGAGATGCTTTTTTGAGGTTTTGTGTACCTTTGACCAGAGCCGATGCAGCACTTTCTCCATGTTTCTCCTTGTGTGAAGCTGCAGTTAGCTGCTAGCAGTTACTTGAGGCATACTTTACAATTATAAGAGTGACATGAATCTTCCCTTTCACTCTTAGAGGGGAGATATCAGTCATGATGCGTCCCTTTTCTATCTTTCTCTCTTTGTCTGTCTGTCTGTAGGATTTTGTTCATCAGTTTAGTTTGGTAGTTGTACGTTTCTAAGCGTTGCTCAAGCATATGTCCCAATTAGAGGATTATGGAATAAGAGACATATTTTCTTTTAGACTTCTGTAAATTCTCTTTGCCTGTGGTTGCATGGGGAGTAATTTGAGTCTCTTTGGGGCTAACGTTGGTGCACTGAATGTCCTTTTGGGAGCCCTGTTTTCATTCCCTGTGAATCTGTCCCTCTCTCTGTGTTTCTCTGGACATGTCATCTGCAGCCTAGCCGTCCTACTCTTCCTCCTTCTCACTCCTCTTCGAACTCTGACCTCATGCCGACCTCATGTTGACCTCTGACCCACATCTTTATCTTTCTTTTCTTTGCGACTAGTCGTGCATTTCTCTTTATTTTTGTGCTCTTGAAAACCCCACCTTTTTTTAAGTGTACGCTCTGTGACCGATACCCTTCACACAGACTGTGTACTCAGCACCCACTGGGAGGGGGGAGGTGACCCTTGCTCTCTATCGCTGTTTCTGTCTTTTGACCATCACCCCTCTTATATATTTCTCTTCCCCTGTTGCAGCTCTTCTTTTCTCTTTCTCCCACTCTGTCCTCTACCTCTCTTCCCATCCTTTCTTCCCCACCTTCCTGCCTGTCTGCATGTGCACGAGGCTGATATCACTATCATCCCCCCCCTGTGTTTGCATGGATACACTGGGATGAAGGGCTGGAGTCATGCTGGTTAGAAGGAGGTGACGACTTTAACACTGCACTGGCATCTAACTCTGCTTGATCAACAGACATTATTCTTTGCATGGCATGTACACTGAGCATGACTCTGCATTCTGTCTTTGTTCCTCCACTGATCTATCTCTGGGGGTTAAAAAAGGCCGCAAACCTTTTTGGTGAACTCTGACTTGTGTTTGCTCTGTTCATGTATGAATGTTGTGGTTGTTTTGTATGTCACTGATCCTTTGTAAACTGTCAGTCTGATGGATTTTTTGTGTGAAATACATGATTTTTCTGTTCATGTTGTTCAGGTGGTCATTTTGATACCAATCTCCCATAATTTCCTCATATTTAATGTGTGTGTATCAGTGTGAGCGACTTAATGTGTGTTTTAATTTTTATGCAGTAAGTTTTTGTGTCCTCCATATACATGTGTATCAGTGTTGAAGTATATGGGCAAAATGAATGTATTTTTCTTTCATATGTATTTTACATGAGGTTCACTGCTTTTTGATTCTGTGTTTGTGTCTTCCACATCAGGGGATCGGGAAATCACTGACAGTTTTTTTTTTGTTTTGTTTTGTTTTTCATACTGGACCATTCATCAGGACTGACAAACTCATCCATTAACAGAGTCATTGAAAATGCTGTTCATAGAAGAGCCAATACTTATTTCCAACACACACATTAACCTGCACCGTAACATGCAAAGACAAGTTTGCAGGTACTTTCTTTCCAAAGTAGACTTTTTCTTCCCCCTCAGATAACCAGACATTTAGTTTTTTATTTGTCTCAAATAAGCACAACCATAAAAACGAACAGCCTATGTAATAAAAAAAATGGCAGGTTTGATAGCTTATGTTTTTAGTTGCAAGTTTTTGTGTCAGCTGTTGGGTGTTTACTTGTATCCTGACTATTTCTACTTCCAGTGTTTCTACCATAGGATGAATCTATATTTGTTTGTTTTACAGCATTAGATTTTAAATATTTAACATTTTACTTACAGAGACAAAAGACAGGAGTTGAGAGTGTGAGAAAGAGAGAAGAAAGTAGGACAAGTGGTCTCTGTGGCTGCTCGGTGTCACAAATATCTCCTGCACTCTCAGCAGGTTTATGAACAGCAGCACCATGCCAACCATGAATCAAGTTACACCCTGCTCTGCGCACTCCTACCGTCACTGTACAGCATACACACACAGTCTACTCTCTCTCTCTCTCTCTCTCTCTCTCTCTCTCTCTCTCTCTCTCTCTCTCTCTCTCTCTCTCTCTCTCTCTCTCTCTCTAAAAACATCCGGTCCCAAGCTGTGTTGTTCTGATCATAATGCTTGTCATACTTTGCTCCACCTTCATTGCCATTCATCAAGATTCTGACGTGAACTATTGGCTATTACCACGAGAGTTTGTCATATTCAAAATAATTAATTTAATAGGTTTCAAATAGATAACAGTCAGAGCTTTAGAGACAGGTGTAGGAGTGACCTGAGTCCACAGTACATGAACAAGTGCAGCTTCACATATTTATATCAGTGCATTCAAATCAAAGTAAAATTTTCGTTTGAGGCAGCATCCATGTGACTTCACCGAAGACGGAAAAACAAGACCACAGTGTGTGTGTTTTTGACTAAACATCAGAAATAGAAGAGGTTCTGTGTTTTACACAGCTGTGATGTATTGAATTCATTATTCTAAATGCATTATGTGTCAAAGAGAGAGCCAGAGGCTGTGTGGAGTGAGCTGATGTGTGTCTGATTGCCTGCGTGCATGCTATCCAGCCTGACAATAATATATAACCTGCCTGTTTTTTGAGTGGGTCTGAATGCATGCATATCTGAGAGCAAGTGTCTGTATGTGATGTGTGCCAGACAGTGAGACCAAGTTTATAGCATGTGTATGCGTGACAAAGTGTGTGCCCCTGCCGCACAGGTGTGTGTTGGGGGGCAGAGGCAGTAATTCCTGTCCGTCTCCCTGCAGGTGGCAGCCAGCAGAGCAGCATCAGTCACTGCTGGTTTCAACCCTCAGTGTCAGTCTCTCTCTCTCTCAGTCCGTCTGGCTGTGTCTGTTGCTGCTGCCGCTGCTGCTCTCACCGTCAGCGCTGGCTGATCAAGCTTGAAAAACCCTCGTCTCAAAGCTGTCCTTGCGCTCTCGTCCTAAGCTCCTTGCACCTTTATTCCAGTTTCTATTGTCTTGGCCCTCCCCTTTCTCCCTCCCCACTCCTTTCCAATTTGTCCCTTCAGCCTCCTCTACCCTCCCCTTGATGCCCTGCTCTTGGGCAGGGGCACTTACCCCCTCCCGGGGTCCCGGTGCTGTGGGGGTGAGGTAGGGAGCGAGGCGGGGGGCCGGGTGTCAGTGTGCCTCTCTCTGTCTCGCTCCAGGTTATGGGCTCGCGCAGGATGAGCTTCTCTCTCCGGCCTCCATGCAGTACAGCCTGCCGTCTCCGCTCGGTGCCGAGCCTTACTGGCAGGAAGTTTCCAGCCTGGACTGTGCACCCATTGCCACCACAGAAGAAGATACCCTCATGGAGATGTCTGATGTTCAGGTGTGGCCTTCAGGCAACAGCCCCTCCCTGGTGCCTGTGGAAGACTCCTCGCTGGAGTGCAGCAATGCTGATGACTCAGAAGGTCTTCTGGGCCTGCCATATGGAAGTCTGGGTCGGCCACCAAGTCAGGCTAGTGCCGCCAGTCCAGGGGGAGGGGTGCTGAGCGGCTCCATTGAGCTTCCTGAAGATGATTCAGAGATGGGCGTTGACTCACTCAGCACTGCAACACCAGCCTCGCTTGGAGGCACTATCGCTGGGATGAATCTTAACGGGCTGAACAATGGTCAGGGGTCAGAGGCGAGTTCGGAGGTATCAGCATTCACCAGTACAACTGGTGGGGACGGAGCTGGAGGAGGAGAAAGAGGAGGAGGAGGAACACCAGGCTCAGTAGAAGGGATTTCTCTTGTTTCAGGACAGCAAAGGGTGTATGCTCGGCTGAGTGAGTCACCTGGTCTGAGCTGTGTTGCAGATCGAAATGGAGACAGGTGAGTCAGGCCTCAGTCTGCCTCTCAGGTGACAAAACTATAGATCCGTTCTAACATCCTTTAAATCTTCACTGCATGTCTTTGGTGGACTGGAGTTTTTCACACAGTTGTTCAAGGAAAGCTAGTGGGTCGGGAGAAGTTGTTTTCATCATCTTAGAGGACACGTGAGGACTAATTGCACCTCCTCCACATTGACCTGTTCTATGCTTTCAGGTCAGGAAATAGTGGCAACGGAAGCAGTGGAGGCTCTTTCCTTTCCTACCTCCAGGAGCAGAGCGGCCCTGGCTGGATCCCTGTCACTGACCCTACACAGACCTGGGTGGGCAATCAGCCTAAAACTAGACAGGCTATGGAAACCATGATGTCAACAGTATGTAACGCCGTGGATGGTGACCAGTCCCACATGTCCCAGGAAGCCTTGCTTCAGCCTGTGAGAGATATGGGGCACTCTGAGATCTTACGAGGGCACTTCAGAGGTACCCAACCATTTGAGAAGGGTTTGGGTTTCCCACACCGGGTACCAGAGCTGAGGGGCTGGGACGACGTGCGCCTGAAGGGACAGGTGAGTTACTGCTCCTTGCATGCAAAATAACATGCAGTGCATTACATATACAATTCTGCTATTCTACAGTTTCATTTAGCAGTCGCTTTTGTCCAAAGGGACGTACAACACAAGCAAGAATTTAAACAGGAAGGAAGTGCAAAGAAATGCTTCAGGTTTGTTGAGCCACAGGTACTCTGCCATCAAGTGCCTAAAGCGGCCCCCCCACCCCCTTTGTTTATTTATTTTTATTATTGTATTCCATCTAAATAATTTAGCCACAACTAAATACAGAATTGTGACAAATTGGGGCGAAGTATTGGACCACTGTGATCTTGACCGAAGGCTGATGAGAGTGAGCACAAGTTTGTACCGTGCAGCAGCAAACAATCAGTAACTCAAAGTTAAAAGGTGGTCCGAAGCTATTGAGACAATGTTCCTTTTAACTTGTTTTTCTCTTTGTTGCACACACTCACACACACATCAAAACACACAGTCAAGGGCCCAAGATGGGCACAAGCAGCATGCTGGGCCAAATATAGTAAGCATTCTCACTGTCCACTCATGTTACGTGATCCCTACCCCAATATTTTACACGTGTCGGCTCCCTGGCATGACACCAACACATTGCACTGTAAAGGACAATCTCCGCCATGAAAGTGTAACAATAGAGTGTTGTTTAGCGGGTTGGCTTCTGTATATTATTCATGCTGTTGAAGGAAGAGTCATTTAGCTTTGCTAACCTTTAGTTGTGGTTGTTGTTGGGTGCGCTGTGTTGCGTTGCTGAATAATCATAGTATTTGTAAAGGTAAAGTGCATACTAGGCTTTGTGAATGAGAGGCAGCTTGTGGTTTAAGTACCTGAAGAAAGTCAGGGGGCAGGTCTCTTTGAGATCTTGCCCCAACATACAGAGCCACAGTGGAGCAGCCAGAGGTATTTAAAGCCCATAGATCACATGGTCAGAGAAAGAGAGGGAGGTGGGAATAGAAGCCCCCCAAGGTTGTCTTTTCCTTAGACTAGATGTCATTGAGCAGACTCCTGGCCCAACAGAGGGAAGGAGAAGGAACAGAGGCCTGAGGGAAGGGCCCACTGCCCCGGCTAATGGAGGACAGACATGAACTGAAAGACAAACAAGCACACGGCGACTGAAAGAGAGAAAGAAGGCCGCAGGGTGCAGCTGTCACCTTTCCTCATAGCAGAGAGAAGTGCAGCTAGGAGACAGAAGGCGGACGAGTGCAGGGTTGTGTTCGGCTGTGTTGAGCTGCGGAGGTCTAAAGCGGGGTGATGTGGGCCTTGGTGACTGAGCTCCTCTTCAGCTTCGTGCTGCTTGCTTTCCTGGTCATCAGCTGTCAAAATGTCCTTCACATAGCCAGTGGCTCTGTGCGCTCCGTGCTCACCTACGTACACTCTCAGCTGGACCGTGAGCTGGGGGAGGTCGAGGGAGTGGCCGATGAAGAGGAAAACGTCACTACTAGAGTGGTCCGCCGCAGAGTCATCCTCAAGGTACAGTGAGGGAGCAAGGACAGAACAGAGGAGATCTGGAGAGAGGATCGGCAGGCAGGAAAACAACAGGGGAAAGAAAAGGGGAGTTTATTGGTGCAGTGTACTTGATTAAATACAGAATAAGTTTGTAGCCTTTAGGGTAAATGCACTGTCTACGAAACTTGACTGGAGTCAAGTTAGGGGAGGACCATTTATAAAAATGGCACAGTGTAATTGAATCAATACAGTTTCAGTTAATCATGACTGTACAACTGTGGCTAAAATTATCTTTTATCTACTCAGTGAAAAGATGTCTTGAACTTAACAAGTTTGGACTGCAGTGCTATTAAAGAATTTTATGGACTCTTTGACATAGTCTTTATCTCACACTCTGTCAACTCGGGGCTCTACTGGTGTTTGTTCTTGCGTCTGAAGCCGTTGGAATTTCACTGAGTTTATAAATAGCTGTGTAGACTTACTGCAAATTATGAGGGGCTTTAACAGCATTGTCCTGAATCTCATGAGCTGTAATTATAAGAGGCACTAAGAAACATTAGTGAACTTGATGGATCCGCACTGTTGGAATTACATGCTTTAACAAACAATCCTCCAACCCCTTACTCATCATCGCTGAAGGGGTTTATGGCAGGCTGATAACTACAGCTGTGACAAGTATTTCAGCATGGTTTAGGTCCATGAATTATTGGGTACTAATTCATTTTAAACCCATGTTGTATTATTTTGTCCTGTAGTCACATCATGTGATGTTTACTCCAAAGTTAAACCCTTGTTTGATTTAACGGTAAAGTCTATCTTGTCCACAGGGTGATGAAGTTGAAGACCTACCTGGGGAGCAAGTCAGCGAGGAGCAGTTCACCGATGAACATGGGAACATTGTCACAAAAAAGGTCAGACATTTAACAAATTTAAAACTTCTTTTCTGTCCTTTTTGTTTCCTTTTCACAAAGTATCAGCATCTCAGCAGAATGATTATAAATCTTTATAATCATTTTATAGTTCCTCAGTGTTCATTCTATCAAACAGCACAATACAGATATACTGCATGCGCCCTAAACATTCAAAGATTTACTTTCATCTTTTCAAAAGACAATGTATTTTTTGCTCCATAACCATTTCTTTATATTATACCAACTCTTGTCTTTTCACTACCTTATTTCCACTCTCTGCTTCCATCCATCACTCTCTCCCACCCTCCTGTGTACGTCTGTGATAGATTGTGCGCAAGGTTGTGCGCAGAGGGAAGGGTTCAGGTGAGGAGGGGGTTCAGGAGATGAGCGTGGAGGGTTCTCTGCAAGACGCCAACGAGCTGGAGGTTGATGCTGAACAGTTCATTAACTACGCCATCCTGGGCCGGGACAGCAGCAAGGTGGGCTTCTGATCTACAGACAGCTCTCTGTGCAACACCCGAGGCTCAGCGTTGTTGTTAAAGTGAGATGCAGGGAGTATTTAGGAGCGAATGGACGTAATCATATCAGATGAAACAGCTGAGCAGCATCTGATGAGCACTTGTTTGATTTAATGCTTGTTGTAGCTGGTTTATAGTGCACAGGGGACTCTGAGCTTGAGCCCCAGTTGGACAGATAGTCTGAGAGCAGTTTGAAAATGCCTGTTTTATTCTGCGTTGGTCTGAAATCACCACCACAGGTTGAGAATTTAGCTGTTTGATTGCTGATGTTCTGTTACCTTAATGTCCACCCCAGTATTATTGCTTCACGTTCATCTTCTGCATGAAGAGGGAACTCATGAATCGATTTTGCTTCATTGCTATTATGTCATCGCTCGCACCTCCACCTCCTGTGTTTGATTCTTGCACATCAGCGGTTGAGTGAAATGATGGTGGCTCCTTGCAGTGGTATTGTTTTCCATTCTGTCCCAACCAGTTTCCTCAATGACTGACTCCTTTGTCTTCTTTTTGCCTTCATTAAAGTTTGTAGTCCTTCAACTGTGACTGTGTGCTGTGTCACTTAAATTATGCGAGACTTGAAATTAGAGATGGGTCAAATATTGTTTACAAACCTGTTTTTACCCTCACTAGAAAGGAAGAAGAGGAGGGCTGTGTTTTACATTAAATCAGTATGTCCTCTGTGGTCCAATCACAGCAATAAAATGCAGAAAATTTGTTTGGAAATATTATTTGACGCAGATCTACTCTGAATCCCAAATATTGTAGATATTTCTGATACCCTCTTATCTTCAACTGTCTTTTCCAACACCCATCACGTCTATCCTTGCTTAATTGTTTATCTTATACATAATTACTTTCTTTCTTTTCTCCCCCTCTTTCCTCTCCCCTTACTTATTTGTCTTTCACATCTCTATGTCCCAATGTGATACTTTTTCCTTCCCCTTTTCTTCCACCTTTTACATTTTTCCTTCCTGTCACGTCTTCTTTATTTTTCTCCCTGACTAATATTACCTCGACCTCTCGTTCTGCTCCTGTCAACCCACCTCTTCTCAACCTTCTCCACCCTTGCACCTCGTCTGCCTCCAACCCCTTCCCCCCCCTGATGTAGCCCGATTCTGTGGATGTGAAGAAAGGTGCTCAGATAGTGAAATGTGCCAGTCTGCGGAGAGTTAAGCAGTGAGGAGGTCCCCGCAGGTACGGGACTGACCCACAGTGTCTCTTCTGACCTGTGGGCTAGACCATTTAATCCGGTCTGTCTGGATTAAATGCTTCAGAATTTCACTTAAAATCAATACTAATGATTTGTAATGTGACACTGGCACAGCAAAGTGACGCTCCAGGTTAAAGAATAAATGAAAGCGTGGGAGGACATAAATAGAACTGATTCTGATCTGGAGAGTTTCTGTCAGCAGTAATGCAGGGGCTATAAAGGGAGCAGGCATGTCTATATAAAACTAAAGAGACACTTAATGAAAGAACCCAGCTGATTCATTTTATTTCATAAGTTTTAGAAAGATCATATCTATCTTTAAGAGATGCATGACTCTGGAAAATGCCTTTTTATGTTTACTATATCAAGTTATAGATCCTAATTGGGGCAAGGAAGTTGTATAAGTTAAGTTCTTATTTAAGAAAAATAAGTAAAATAATACAAAAAAAAAGTGCAGGTCATTACTGCTATAGTTTATTTCATTTTTCGTGGTGCATGTTTTGACAAGCGGGAAAAAGGGTTGGCTCAATGTGAACTCAGCAAAACAAGCAACCGAAAATGATCTTGTAATGTGACAACTCTCAAGGTCAAAGCTGTAAGGCCAGTTGTCTTGTGAATTGCTATCTGGAGCGATTTGTAGTGTGTGCGTGTGTGTGTGTGTGTGCGCGCGTGTGTGTGTGTGTGTGCGCGTGCGCGTGTGTGTGTGTGTGTGTGTGTGCGCGCGCGCGTGTGTGTGTGTGTGTGTGTTTCAGACAGACTTGCCCTTTCTAACGTAAAGGCCATGGCATTCTTGAGATTACTGATATTTCATGCGACTCACCACTGAATGTTAAACCACTTCTGCCAACCGCTTTTTGCTTGGATGCTTCTGCAGAACTAACAAGCTGTTAAACAGAGAGCTGCAACAGCTCAGTAAAATGCAAGAAAACCTCAGGTCAGATAGAACAGAAAGTGTAACCAAGTTAAAAGAAGTCTACGTGTAACTTACTTTGAAAAACATTTGCACTGATGCGCTGCAGTTTGCATGAATCTTGCTTGTATTTCCCGAATGAGTTTTTTTTAGATGTTACAAAAAAGGAAGAGCCCTGAATCGGTATGTTCTTCTCTCTCCACAGAGTTCCCCACAGGATTCAACCCCTTCACCAAAACCATCCTACATGGACACATGACCTGCAGCAGCTGACAGGAGGAAGAACACACACAAAAAGCCAGACAAACACAAAAGAAGGGCAAGACACACCAATGACAACCACAGCGGCTCCGCCGACTATCAGCACGCACCTGAAGAGAAAGACACAGATTATCTTGTAGTTTTTATTACTTTTTTTTTAAAAGAAACCATGGGAAAAAAAACATCTAATACTAGGCTAGAAGCATGATTTCGTATAAAAGAAAAACCAAACACAAACAAAAAAAACTAGCAACCAAAACGTGCTTCCTGTTATCTGTATCAGCATGAGTGACTGCTGCCGCATGGCCTGTCTTTAACTACAAATACAGAGGGAATAAGAGGGAGGGGAAATAGGGAGGGAAGGGAGGGGGGGAGACACTGCTGTGTGGGACAGGCATGCAATATAGGGTGTGGTCAAACACTTGCCCTGTTTTTTAAACAAACCGGGGAAGTTAAACAGTCAAAAAAGGGGTACGCGGATACGGAGAATTACATCATCTCTAGGCAACAGGTTACCCTCCTCCTTCCTGTCAAACTCTTCCAGCTAACTGCGTCACAAAGTCGTTTTAAACCTGTCAAAGTCCAGTAAAGCTACAATTATCACCCAAGGATATCGGTGTTGTACATAATATCGTATGCACTAAAATGCTCAAACGTGACTGTGCGTTACGTGTGTTGTTTATGTTCTAAGATTCCTATGCGATGCCACTGATGCTGCTGTTTCAGGTACATAAGAATTTCCTCCCTGTTTTTCTCCTTTGGTTCGTTTGGTCTGAACCTATATATTATTCTATATATCTTGAGATCTTTGTGGGTACAAGAACATACAAATGTTGTGTCGCTCTGCCTGTTTTTAAACTTTGTGCGTCAGGTTGTTTGTTCCTTTGTGCTCTTCATGTGCTTCCACTCTTTGCTTTTGACGTGTCAAACTGTAGAGGGGAAACGTTGGTTGTTCACTACACTGTGGGGTTTTGGAGTTTGGGGCGGCAGGTTTCTGTGGTTTGCACTCCTTACCTTCCCCCAGAGTAGCTTGTTTTATTTGGAGGGTGACAACAAGATACATGAGAGAATACCAGAGATGAACGCACTAAACCTTCCCACTCCTCTGCTTTTTCTTGTCCCCAGCGTGCTGTATCCTCATGACTTTTGGTGTTAATCAGATGTCCGTCCAAAAAATCCAAATACCTGTATTTCCCCATAAACTTGCCCTTATTGCCCTACCTCCACCCACACTCCCTCACCCTTCCAGTCAGCCTCTCTGAGTAGATGTAGCAGTCTTGTCCTCCTCCAGCAAGGGGCAGGATCTCACCTTCAGCAGTGTCTGATTGACCTCATCATGCAGTTTATGACACCACCACACATGAGGTGCACTTACAAACCATCTCACCACCACCAGAAGATGTCACTTGATGCGGGTGAAGTAGCTGGTAAATATGTAGCCCTGGTCTGATTGGGTGAAGATGAGGAGTCAGATGGCTGGAGAGAGGAAAGCGTGATGTTGAGGGTCGAGAGCGTGTTGAGCTTTGATGTTTGTCTCCTTGGTAAACTTTGAAGTGTAGCAAAGACAGTCGGTCACCAATCACTGTGAAGAGAAACTGTAATACTGACCCGCAACTGTGAGCCTGACCCTTCCAGGAGCATGATTCACCCTTTGCTTTATGTCTTTTTTTCATGTCTTTACTGTTCTTTAGAAGAAGCAATAACCGCTAACAAAGGAGGGATTGTTTGTGTGAGTGTGTTTTAGTGTGATCCAAAGGAGAGAGGATTTTAGGTTCATGTTATTTCTAAACCCGGACCTCCAGTTCGTTAATCGCAGCTTTAGGCTACGGTGTCACTCCGCTCAGAAATGATGTCAGTACATAATTATCCCTCATTTCATCACTTCGCCTCTTGGGAAAAGAAACATTAATAAGTTTATGCTATGAGTGGGCGGATATCGGTATTACTATGTACCAGCCATCTTGTCTGCAGAATGTCCAACCTCTGTTTTTGTTTCTCATTGGGGAATGTAGGTGTGCTTAGTCATAGTTCTAAACCTTATTTATATTCATATGCACCTTAAAGAAATCCTACTGTATGTGTGTCTGTGCGTGTGATTCCAATATCACATTCAGTCCTGGAAATTGGGATGTGAAAAAAACTTGTCAAATGGAATATAACTGAAAAGGAACAAAGAGCCGAAGCTCTCAGATTTCACATACATTTTTAAAGTTGATTTACCTCAATAAGTGTGCCATCATTACATGATATACATGCGTGGCTTTATTTCAAACATTATGTACGACGTTGAATGGTTTCTTATGGGAAATATGTAAGTCACAAAAAGACGCTGCAATAATCACTCATTAGTAAGTGTTTGTTTAGTACGGCTTCACAGCCAGAGATGATGAATGTAAGGTCCTGGTATTCTGTAAGTCTTATTAAAAAGTAGTCATCTGTGTTGGCTTTGTACTTTAGTAGATGATAGGATATCCACTCAATATCTGCTGTTGGGCATCATCATTCATTACAAATGTTCATACAAATCATGTGAGAGGAGAGGTTTTAAAGGGTTTGGACAATTTAACTAATATCCCTACATCAGATATTGTTTCTATTTTATTATATTTTTTTAATAACTAAAAACAGTAGGATGTCATTAGAGATTACACAGCAGTGTGATGTATAACCCCTTATGTTATGGCATAGAGTCTGCTCTCTTAGAGCTCATAGTTATAGTATGCCTGGGTAGATTTTTGAAGCAGGGGCTGTTTATGAGTCCACTGCAGATGACAGGTTTAGAGCGAAGGGGGGGTCTGATGAAAAGACTCAGATGGAATTATGGGAAGGCTTGGTGGCTCTGATGGCTAGTCTTTCAAGATGACAAGCATTTTTCCTCAACACAACCCACCCCTAATTTCTAACCTCCCCACCACCTCTACCAAAAATAAGAGTGAGCCAGTTCTAAGGCTTCCACATGGTGACGGTTTGAACATGGTTTGAAGGAGGAGTCCGGCTAAGTATACGCAGAGGGAGAATTGGTTTCATCTGTGAAATCAGCTCTGCACCGAAGGATGACTGAGATGATGCCATGCACCAAGTTCATGCAAAAATATTAACTGTTGCAAAAACTAGAGAACATGTATATTCCTTTAGAATGGATTGAAGACATTATTAACGCAATAGCATATTACTCAATACTAAGGAATGCAACTGCGCACATGCACAGAAAATGTTTTTAACATAAAAGGCTATATATATATGAAATATATGAAAAAAATATATATATTTACTTAGAATGCTATGCACCCTTACTTGTCAACTGGGATTCTAGTTATGTTATGGATGTACTTTTAGCATCATAAAGCTGTAGCTACCAAGAGACTGTTGAGTTCTGGGTAATGCCTGCAACCTGGGGATAAATAGGGGTCTTGTGGGTATTTTAACCTGTTTTGTTTGCTTTTTTATTGTTATGGAGAGTCAAACATGAATTTAAAATATAAATGTAAAAGCCTTTTAATCCAGTCAAATCGGAAGGACATCTAATGACAATATTCTCTGTACACCAGCTCAACATTTACAAAATTAATAAAGAAATGAAATGTCTTTGTGTATAATGTGTACACTTTTGTGACAGACACATGCACCCAACAGTCTTTCGTAGCATGCAACTACACATATGAAGATGCTGATGATTAATATAAGTATCGAGAGGACCTTAAAATGAGTTGCATCTTGTATTTTGTATGTGTAAATGTAAGTCTACAAAATGAGCAGCTGTTGTTTGAGTTTGCATAGCCATATCAAAACATGGAAATTAAAAGTTCAATTAAATAGCTAACTGGACTCGGAGAAGGTTTCTGAAGTAATCTGTAGAAGTAAGAAGACTCTCCTATTCGAGTCTAAACCTTAACAAAGTCCAGTGTCCATTGACCTCTGTACAGCCATGGCGCGGACATTTTCTTCCAGCAGGGGGCAGTAAAAGTTAATTTTGTCCAGCTCGGCAGTGTTTCGTGCTGCAGGCTGGCAGCCTGTCTGCTGTCTCTGTTGTTTTTGTATGCATGAAGAGTGAGTGGAAGCGGAGGGACGTGTGCTCAGGTCCTTTTAACAAAGAACCTGGACACTTTGTGTGAATGTGTGTGTGATGTGACGCCCTTGGATATTACCTTTTATCATTTGCACTTATAAAAGAGGTATTTATTTTTATTTTTCGGATAATGAGTCAAAGCAATATCTGAAACACGGACTGTGTGGCTTTGTTTTTCCAACCAACTCCCTCTGCCTGTTTCATATTCCATAGTTAGCTAGTTGTACTTTATACTGCTTGAGAGAAGATGTCCACTGAGTGCCAGAAGACCACTGCCAAGGCCATCCCGTCGACCAGGAGGGTGACCATAAACGACGCAGCTCACATGCCTCATGACTACTCCACGACTCCCGGAGGAACTCTGTTCAGCACCACCCCGGGCGGTATGGACACTTTGGTTAAACGCAAAGATTTTGGGGGAAAAAAAAACCCAAACAATGTCTTGTATGGTATATAGCCATATCTCTTAAACAGCTGAATAGCATGTGGTATACTCTGATGAACTCCATGAGGTCAGCTGTCCTCAGCCGCCTCTGTTCAGTCAGCTGCTAACACTGTGGAGCTAACTGCTAATGTTGATAACAAGTAGCCTGATTCTATCAGGTGATAGAAAGAAATGTTTCTGGTTCAAGAAACTACATGTGAGTTGTGGTAAGCGGATACAGCATACTCACACCTCAGCGTTGTCAGTATTTGGTTTGCCTTTGTTCGTTTATTTTGAGTTTTGATCAAACGTGGCTGCAGAGAAGGAGCGATTTAAAGAGACTGCTTCTCTCTGACCCCTCTGTTATGTTTACTGGCAGACTCTAACATGCGCATCTTGCTGGTTCAGTGTATTGGGTGATACTGTGGCAAAGAGTTAGGGTCTCAGACTTACGGTCCTGAATCTACAGTCCCTGAGTCTGAATAGACGTGCAGTTTGTTTTATCAGCTGATAAGATAAGATGTGAGCATCATAGCAATATTAGCGACACCTACTGTCCTATGTGGCAAATGACGCTTGGTACGTCATCGACGTCTCAATCCGGGATTGGATAATACCGCGTTGTTGAATGTTGAGTCTCATTAATGATTCTTGTTTGTTTACACCGGTTTACACCCAAAAGAGGATGGAATTTTTTTTTAAAAAAAAAGGCTTTTTTCCCCTATTTTTTACATGTTCATAATTTGTGTATTTAGAATTCAAAAATACTTTTTTTAGAGCAACGTAATCTGTGCTTCATGAGTCATAACTCTCTAATGTATATCATGTTACCAATTTGCAAAAATATTTTTTTAACTCAAGATAAATTCCATATTTTAAAAAAACCCTGACCCATAAATAAAAGAAGCAACCAAACTTAATTGTTTCCTTCAACAACAAACAGCCCTTAACCTGATAAGTACGTTACAAATAATGCAGTGGATATTTGATCACTGCTCACTATGACCCCCCCCCCCCCCCCCCACACACACACACACACAAACACACACACACTTCTCTTATCAAACACACTCTAGCCTGTTTTGCCTTTTTCTGTTTACCTTATTGTGCGCATGCTAATATTTAGTTCATCAGTTGTATCTTGAATCATCTCAGTGTGGGTTTTGTAAAGCAGGAGAAGGAGGAGGAGGAGCAGATCAAACAGATGGCACACATTAATGGATTGATCTTTGTTGAATATGTGGGATGATGGATAACCCTCTGATGGTGGAGCTCAACAGCCTGTGCTGATCCATCTCTCTTCCTGCCTTTACACAAGGTACCAGGATCATCTACGACCGGAAGTTCCTGCTGGAGCGCCGCAGCTCCCCTGTAGCCAGAACTCCACCACAAGGCCTGCCCAACATTCCCGGTGTGACTAGTCCTCCTTCCAAAGATGCCTGCAACAAGGCCCATAATGGAGAATTACTGAACAACAACACTGCTGCGCCCGATTGCTTCACCACTGGTATGCTCACACCTCAGACAAACGCTTTGAGGAAGGGTTTTAGTTCTAGATTAAAATGTTAAGTCATGCAGATGCTGGTCAAAACCTGGCATGTCTGAAGTCAGCAGATTTCTGTTTTGGAGGGCTTTTTTTTTTGCCTGAGCCATTTAGAGTACAAGTTCCGTGTCCGTTTTTTCAAAATTCCTTTTTTTTGTGCAGGAAGCTGCAGTCAACATTTTTATACTAATTTCACAAATGTGTCACTTACACCGGTCAGATTCATTCAAGACCTGTATTTATACAAAAATGACCCATATGAAATTAATGGACACAAAAGAACTTATAACAGTCATGTGTTGGCCTCAGACACCATATTCTCTCCCCTTTCAGAAGAAGCTTTTTACTTATTACTGTCAAGGTGTAAAAATGGACACACAAATCCACACATGCATCAAAGTAAATTGCTTCCTTACCTTCAAGCTCTTGTGAGGGTGTTTTAACATATTATGAAAAAGACCGATGTTCATACAGTAGCCTCTTGACTAAAAAAAAAGACAAAAAAAAAAAGATTTTTCTCTCATAGTTAGGTTTCATGCCATAACTGTCTGCTGTGAGGTAGATGTCAGCTGAACATCTCATTGTTTAAAACAGCCTTTTGATTAACATTATACACAGCAAAGAATATTGGTGACTGAGATATGATTCTAAAGATGAGAATTTTTTTTGTTTGTTTGTTACAATTAAGGTAAAATGAAAACATTTTGCCTCCAGTCAGTGAAATATTTGTTTTCCTTTTCAGGTGATGATGCACAGTTTGAAATGGACATCTAGATGGTCCTAGTAATAACTCATCTGTTTCCAAACAAGATGCTGTGAAGAGAAGCACAGGAGCATAGTCTCTTTACTCATCATCCATTCCATGAAGATGGAGGTCTGCTCTCTGTGTCTGTATCGATCTTGTTGCTTGTTTTGCCCAGAACAAATCTTTAAGTTTATGTCTGCCTAAAACCCTTAACTTGGTTTGAGTGTTACAAAGTGTGCCTTTCTGTAGTGGCTGAAAGTTCAAAGTCAACACTGAGAAGGATTCGACACCAACTGAGCCTAATTTCTGAGAACTGGGGTCTGGGGGGGACTTATTGAGATCTGCAGAGTTTGTTACCATTCCAGATCAAACCTAATGTGGATTTATTTCCTGACACCTCTATTCAGATACTGCCTTAAAAACTAAAGATTGTCTGTAATTTGTTGATTGTGCTTTGATGAAACATGCTCTTCACCTAAAGTGTCACACAGGGAACAAAACGTACTTTTGGATGAAACTGTGAAGAGGTTTTCTCAGTTTGTAGGACGACAAATAATTAAAGCAAACACCTTGAAAGCAATCAACTCTTGTCATGTATTGACCATGCTTCATGTCAGCAGCCTTGAATACACATCTGTCATTCACAGAAAGGCTAACAGACAGTTTGAAATTAAACGTCTTGACTTTTTCCATGATGTTTAACATCCATTGAACACTTCCTGTGCACCCCACATTCAGCACAAGTGGTATCAGAGGAATTCCTCCCAGAGCTCATGGCCAACTGATAACCTCAGTTAGTGGACTGTATGAAGAGAGGTCAATATACAACTGAACAAAGCTCACTGAACTCCCTCCTTACTAAGGGCCTGATAGTGTCCTGTCATCAGTTTCTCATCTCCATTTGGTGATGGCACTTCAATACCTCACTGTGTGTGTTTTCTGCTGTCTTCAACCACCTTTGCATAACAACTTCATTAAAACTGTATTCCAGCCAGGATGACATAAGTCTCGTTTAGGGTCTTTAATATATGCTTCAGCTCATTTTAAGTGATGAATGAGGAATAAAAGTTGCGTAGTAAAAGTCTACTGGATAAAAGGAACATCACAACATGCTTAATTTCCCATTATTTTGTACACAGTTAACAATTTTTTTAGAAATACGAATTTACTCAAATCCTGCTTACATGTGTCTTTATTTCTTTTGGCTGGGAGTGGATGAAAATGTCAGATTTCTTTCCTTTATGGTTGTAAATACACTGACCTTGCTCATAACTCATGAACTCTTCTTAAGTCAACACAAGTTACCATTTTAAACCAATACAATCATAAAAGCTTTAAACTTAATGAAAACTTATGGTAAGTAGGCCCAGTCACAAAAACAAACAATACCTGAATCAAACTTGAAAAGAAGGATCTCTGTCTGGACTTGTTGCGGCTGCATGTGGATTGCCAGTTTCAGCTGATCAGATCCAGTCCAGCCTGTCTGTCCTCCACAGTAGCTCTGGCATGCAGACGTGGACTCTCTCTCCTCTCCCTCTCATTACTGCTCTCTGTTTGTTTCTCCCTTGTCACCTTTGCTTCCTGACTGCCCTCACCCCCTCCCCAAAGTAAACAAACGCTACTGCTCTTTCTCTCCCCCCTCTGTCATTAGCTCACTCTAGTTTGGTGTAGTTTTTCTCATCTCACCCATTTTATAGCAATCAACAAAAGAAACCTGGCCAGGGAGAACACTAATGACCTGTGGTAATGATGATGATGATAATGATGTGGGCTCTGGATGTGGATTGGAGGTGAGGAGGGTGAATACACAGAGATGGGAGCAGGTCATGAACCACTCAGGATAAGTTGGATTAAACATGAAAATGAGTTTCTGCAAGCAGGTTGAACTTTGGAGGAGGGTTTTCTTTTCTTTAACAGATTGTATATTTTATTATGAAATGAAATGAAATGAAATAAAAATTTTGAAAACACCCCCCAAAGAATTAAGATGTCCATCAAAACGCATGTGCTGTATAGATAATTTGGATTTTTTTCAAGCAAATGAATACCTAAAATTTAGGTCAAAATCAAACTATCATTTAATTTGTCTGATCCTCATATCTTTTCATATCTTTTCCTTTATAGATTTTTCTTTACAGGGTTAACAAAAAGACATTTTAATAGTCAAATTAAAAGAAAAACACTTCACGACACAAGTACTTAAAATAAAGATTTGATATATATTTTAGATATTTATGTACAAATACACATCAAGTATAAATAGATAAAACATTTAACATCCACATATAGGAGCTTTATCCTACCAAATGGGCTACTGTGAGCCATCCAGTTTACATGAAGTAATATTTACAGTCAAATGAATATTTTAAACACTGATGGTAACAGGAAGACATCAGAGGAACAGCAGAATTATAATTCGTCACTGTCCTCATGTAGCTGAGGTATGGTCCATGAGGCTGGTCCTTCCTTTAGTGACAGCCACACTCTTCAACAATCATATCCTCGTGATGCCGCAGGGCCAGATCATCGCTCTCATAGTACAGCATGGACAGAGGGCTGAGGCGGGTGGGCACACAGGACGCACAAGATGCTCTTTCGGGATGATGATGACGCAAGAGGCTCTGAAAGAAATGAGGAGAATTCACATGAAGAGAGCAGCAAGAAAAGGGGAGTGTTTACAGTGTTACTGTGGAATCAAACAGTACTGATGATCAAGTTTAGATCTCACCTTCATGTAAGCGTGGTTGGTGGGATTAAAGGACTCGTCCAGGGGTGTGGGACACTCCCCCTCACACCGATATGCATTGAAGCGCTTTGGGTGTACGATCCACTCATCCCAGCCGATGTGGTCAAAGTCCACCCACATGTCCACTCTCCGACACAAAGTCCTCTGAGCCGGCTCTGCTGCTGCTACTGCTGGTGCATCTGTAGAAGAAGCTTCATCCACCACCCTTATCCTCTCCATCCTGTTCCTTTTGTGGCGTCGGCTCTGACCGTCACTTCTCACTCTGCCCGTGGTGACATACTTTGAGTTCTCCACAGTTTGAATGAGACTGTATGCCATGTGGTCTTCAGTGGGCTGGTTATGTTTGGAGAAGATCACCATCATGACCCTGTTGGTGGTTGGGTGGTGTATTTTTCTTTGCCTCGATCCAGAATTCTTTAACTTTCCACTCATCGTCATCTCTACAGCTCCATCTCCACTCCCCTGATCCACCTCAGGCTCTCCTGAGGCCTCCTGGATGGATGATCTGTGTCCCTGGAACAGCCAGTATTTCAACAGAGCAGTCACATTAAAAACCCTCCAGGAGGACTTTGAGCTGCTGGGTGATGTGACAAAACTGCCCAGGAAAAGCTCTTCATGGTTACACGGCACACTTTCAGGGTCACAGCTGTGCTTTCTGGAGTGATACAAGTCCACAGTTACTTGCTTAGAGCCAGAGAACGCTGGCAATCTGATCCGCAGTTCAGCTAACTGGACAAGTTCACTAGTAGGGACTGATGACATGTCGAATATAACTGTCCATCTGTCTCCCACTTGATAGCATCCTGAAAATAAGAGAATGGAAATAATAATTTAAATTCACATTACACTCAGCAGTCTGGCAAACCAGATCCTCGGACAAATGTCAAAACACTGCAGAGGGAGGGAGACCAGGACAGGATGTGTATTGAACCCCCCGTGCAGGAACGTCTGAGGGCTAATATACACACCCTCTTCACATTAAACACACAGAGCCTTTTAAGTCCAATAAGCATTTTGACACTTGCAGGGCTGTAAAAAGGGGGGTCCACTGATAACACTGATAGTGCACTAAGCTCAGAGCAGAGCTGCAGGAGGGCAGAGAACAAAGTGAAAAAATCAAACAAAGATATCACAGGATTGTGATACATTAAAATAAAATCGTAGAAGTGTTCACTCACCTCTGGCCATCAGGCTGAGGACAGAGTCAGATGTTTGAGCTGACAGGTTGTCATCTCTTGCAGTTATGGTGTTAACAGCAGCTGAGGACAAGGTATCAGTATTCCTAAAGGAGCGGTACAGCTGCATCATGTACAGAGGGTATCTGCTATGAGGATTTACTGACAGATTTCTGAAGGCTATCCTGGTCTCAAGACCTGAGGGATACTTCGGCCCCTGAGAGGAGAAAACCATTGCAAAAGAGCAGATGAGGAACACGCTGAAAACTGGGGAGACTCTAGCTTCCATTTTAACTGAAAAACTCTGCTGTAACAGGGGGTGAGAGTGGCAAAGATGAGCTTCCTTCCTCCAGCTGGTCTCAGAATGAAGTGATGCAATGTGCAGACGCCTCTTTATAGTGGACAGCTGCCCTTTGATGACCCCGTACCACTCCTGGCATGTGAACAGCCCCTCTGATCACTGGAGCACATCACAGGGATGGAAAAAAAGAAAACATTCAGCCAAGGTCATTGTCCTGTCAAAGTGCTATTACACCTTTTGCATAAATTCAGGAGCCTAATTCTTTAGAGATGTAAAAATCCATTAACAAACAACAGTTTAAATGCTGTGCTGCCACTGGCACCTCTCTGTTAAAAACAGGATACGATGTATGTACAATGGTACTTTCAAGAACACAGAAACTGGGAGAAAATTCAGGGAGATCTTTGCTCAGAAAAGACAAAACAAAAATGAATTTAAAAAGCATTTTTGTTTTATTTACTTATACAGAAGCCATAAAATCCCTTTACTCATGTTCATCTCAATCACCTAGACATATACAGCATGTAACAGTCAGAGATGGTTTGAATATTCAAGTGGAATAAACAGTACCAGGAATGGAATAACTTTTAAAGAACAATGAACATCCAAACGTTAAATATATAAGTATGCAAACAACAGTGTGAATCTTAGTTCTGGAGAAACATGTGCTCTGTTAAGGAAAAACAGTTACAGTGATTCATGAGGTTGTGGTCCAGCAGAAACAACAGTTTATCAAAAAGAGAAACCCTTCAATATTCACATTTCTTTTTAGTCACTGCATTTAGTTTCACATGTCTGTGAACACTCTGGAGAGTCTGAGGTGTAACTGGTTTCATCTGTTGCCCACCGCTGTCTTCTTATAAAGAGTTGAAGAAGTTCTTCACCTTTGAATAAAGAAGTGTGCACAGATTGGACACATGAGACACATCAAGCATCAGACCAGAGAACAGAGCTATGTGTGCCTGAGATAATGACACATAAGCATGGAGCCCCCTTGTGGTGGTCTGTGGTTTAACAGCTTTAATGTCAAAGGGTAACAAACTAACCTTTGTTATGAATTGTTCCTGCACCTCTGGGTCCCTCTGAAACTCCACACTGGCATCAATTTGTAACACAGGAATCTGTTTCAACTTCTCAAAATGTATCCTGTAAGGAGAGGGCAGAGCTGTGTCACACACTGGACCACACACTGCTGACCTTCAGCTGTTCACAGCTGAGCTACAAACAGCTGCGAGGACAGACGTTTTGAATCATCAAACAGGAATCTGAGAGCAGCATCCTGTCAAAAAACATCTGCATTGTTTTTAGTCGTTTCTTTGTTTAACTTTACTTGTTATTAAAGTTACATCAAAAGTTTAATGCACCTTTACTGTTAGATTCACTGATGGCTCATAAAACTGAAAGACCAGTGTCCAATAGGAATGATCAACATGTTTACACATCAGGCCAGTATGAGCAACTCCCTTGAAATGTAAAACTTTGTATGATTTTTTTAAGTTACACTGTAAATATTCAGCCCTTAAAGGCAGGGTTGGTAATCAGATTTAGATACACTTTCTGTTATACTGGTTAAAATGATCTGTATGTCCCAATAGCAATCAACACATGATGTGCTCTTAAAATAGAGTGAAAAATAGCTGCTGTCTACAGTAGGAGTAAACCTGGGAAAACACCAGCCAATCCTAGCAATTAGGATCCAATTTATTGAACCAATCAAATCCCATCTTGCTGTTCTGCCCGCCTCCTGTGCGTACATTACGCTGGCGTGCACTAGCCCTGATTCAGTGCGTATAGCCAGGAGGGATCCAAGTTTTGTGTCTGTGCTTTTGAATCAGTCACAATCATATGGTCACGAATCAGCAGCACTCCTGCATGTGAGTGGGGGCGTTGTTTAAGAGGAGCTCCAAGTGTCAATTCATGCTAGTTTCCGTGACTACCAACCCTGTCTTTAAAGGTCAGAAGAGGAAGACAGATGAGAGGTCATCAGCACTCACTCAGTGCTCTTCTCCACGAGCCACCTCTCGTGTTGAATGTGCAGTTTTTCCAGATAGTCCAGCTTCACTTCCTTCTCCTCTGATCTTCCACGACTCTTCAGACGTTCCATACATTTCTGAGAGATTTAAAAAAAAACAATGCTTTGAGTCTTTTCTATGATAAAGTATGGTGATGACACCATTTAATATTACATTACCAGTATTAAGAAAAACACTAGTTTGTAATAGGTGTTGAAAAGTGTTGTTTTTAATGAATCACTGTAAAATTAATCATCTCTTCAATAAGACATGAAACCTCTCTTATTCAGACCTGTGGAGGAGCTCTGAGGTAGATGATGCCTTCCAGCTCCACCTGGTGTCCAAACTGCTCCACCAGGAGAGAGTGCCAGTCCTGATAGATAGCCCACTCAGTAGGGTTTATGCACTCCAGCTCAAACATGTTAAGGGCAAAAATGTACCTGAGAAGGACAGACAGACAGCTAATTTTACACTGACAGGATGAAAGAAAGTGCCTTTTCCATAAGATTAATAAAACATATTTATCATCACATCTATCAGCTCAACGCAAAATTTATTTATTTATTTATTAAATAAGAATTTGTGTAGTTCGTCCAGCAGTCCTTTTAACAACTTTGTTTTCACCTGTCGCTGTACACTGAGCGCTCATACACCTGCACAGCTGTTCCCTCTGAGCTGAGCAGGTGAGCTGGAGGAGGCTGTAACTGTGTCCTCAGTCGGCTCATACACGAGTATGTCTGAAATGTGTATGACCAGCGCTGAGGATCCTGGTACATCATTTGCAGCAGGTTGCTGACTGTCCTCTGGGGAGACGAATCTTTCCCCTGTCATTGATACAAGCAGACATGAATAGTACATCTTACTTTGATCTTCTTGACTTATGATGTAAAAAAGCTATAAACAGTATGGGCATGGAGGGTAAGTGTAGTGCTCACCTTTGAGGTCCCACTCTCGATGTTCTGCCACTTAGTGACAGGCTCTGCCATCACTTCCCACTCTGGACAAGCTGACTGCAGCAGTCTTGCAAAGGTCGACTTTCCAACAGCTTGCAGAATAACAGGAGATAAAAGCCATGTTCATACAACAGAACTATTTAAAGAATCCTTTAAAATACGTTTAATTCATTAATCTTACCAATGTTACCCTCAATAGAGACTCGCTTTATTCGCGCTGGTCGAGCCTCTGAGGAAAGTGACCCTGACAGGCACCTGGAGCAAGAAGCACTGAACTTCCCTGTCTTAAGAGCCATAGCACTGAGGTAGGAGGCTGTCTGTGGTTTCGCTCGCAATGACTCCCACTGTGGACGAGGAGCATTAAACCCAAACCTCCTTACCTCACACGCAATCAAACTTTTTGGTTTTGTATATTTGAAAACACGGTTGAACAGGGCAGACATTACGACAGGTAGAGAGAGCGTCACGTGGATTATGTTATTAAAAGTACATTACCGCTAAAGAAGCCTCATGGCAGCTCGTGCATCCTCTGAGTGATGTAACGTTTAAATAACCGCTTCAAAGCTTCATCTATAGCTGCTGTTTCATGTTTTACCACGACACGCTAGCACTCATGCGATCAGAGTTTAGCACATTCTGCGCTGTAAAATATCACTGTTCAAGTTCGTAAAAATATGTCCTACTTCTAATTCAACAACCAGTAGCCAAGCATTTCAAACATTTCCGGTTCCGTTACTTCCCTTCACAATAAAAGCGTTAACAACCCGCACCTGTATTTGAACTGCTAAACTATAAATACAAATTCTGTTGTAAGTGTATAATACACAAATTTAACGGACGAAATGTATGTAAATCTAGTAACGTTTTAATTGGTGACTATTTCACAGTACAGTAATGAACCAATAAGTACTTGTGTTTGTTTTCAAGCCGCCCATCAGACTGCTCTCAAAATAGAGCACAGTATATTTACACAGTATATTTAAATTATAAAGTAAACGTTTTATCAAACATCAAACTATTAAAATAATAATTGTATTACATTCGATAACTTAGTAGCCATTGGTACTATTTGACTGCAACTATCAGCCCTATTTATAAGACAGTTTATAAAAAAAAAATGGATTATCCATTGACAACACTTTTTTTATTATTATTCCCAACATTATTTGGAAATGCATCTTGATTTTCTCAGCAGTAACTTCTACACTTAATGTTTTGGAAAAAGAAAAAGAAAAAAAATGAAAATAACTCAGTTATTTTAACTGCAGTTGTGAATTGTATCACATTTGATTGAATATTTCACAAGCACTTTACAATTCATTATCTAAGCTCAGCATTTACATAATCAAAGGCAAATTTTCATCTGTTCCATTAGTTTTAATTTTGACAATTTTATTCAAACGTTGAACTACTCAAAATGAAAAGTCTAACAAGCCACTGACAATTCATTAAAGTATGATAGCTACAGACTATTATAATCACAAGTTAAAACAGCATCTTGAGTGTCTGTTGTTCAGTAGGTTGAGTTTTTTATGGTGATCTTTTGAGGTGCCTCAATCTTGAAATCACCAACACCTGAAAGACAAAGCAATATTTCAATTAGTAAATTGAAACTGAAAGAAAAAAAAAAACAGACTTATAGTGTCACAGTGTGTGCGTGTTCTCACCCTGACTGAGGGCAGTGCCATCAGAGGAGAGGTGCCAGTATCTGCGATCACTCTGTCTTGCCTGTTCCCCATTCACTGCACTCAAGAATGGCCCCCACAGGCTTAACTCTTTCTCAAACCTGTAAAAAAAAAAGTATGAAGATGATAAATGCAAAGCAATTATAGCAGACCAAAAAGCAGGAACATTGCGCACACTCACGTAAAGCCAACGTTTTTAGCAGCAAGAAGTTCAAGAGCCTGTAGCAAGGAACTGCCCTTTGGCACATCCACAGAGTAAAGAGCAGCTGCTCCGCTGGATGGCACCACCTCCACCATCATAGTCACTTTGGTCTCACTTGGTAATATCACCACAGGATCCCTGGGCTCCAGCACCAATGTGTCTGTAGAAAAACACAAAGCTTGAACAAAACAGTGAAAATACATGAGAAGTTAAAATAGGGTAAAAACGACTACACATACTATCCTCATCGAGGCAGTTCTTGGTTTTAACTGACAAGTAAGATGTCTGGTGCAGAGCAGGCATAATCTGAGATGCTGCCATTGGGTTCTCGTATTTGTTTGCTCTGGCATCAGTCCTCATGGCCTCCATTGAAGCAGCATACTCTGCAACGTCACTTCCCATAGCTAATAAAGCCTGAAAAAAACAGCATACAAGCTGCAGGAAATTGCTCAACTCTCTTTGATTTTGTTACATGACAGAGAAAAGAGGAGCTGGAGAAGAGATCTGTACTTGAACAGCAAGGCCTGTGCTGAACTCATTGCCGATGTGACCATCAGCTCTACGAGCTGCCAGCAGCTTCTGTTTGATCTTGGTGAGGGCTGTTTCGAGCTCGGCAGCATTGTGAACATGAGAACCCGCATCCTTCACGCACTGAAGAGCCATCCCTGCCATGGCATAGGTATCTGTAGAGAGGAAAGTTGGTGGTGATATATATAATTTAACTTTAAATAAAGCATATAAACACATATAAACCCTGTGGTTGTGTAGTCAGAAAATTTCCATTACCAACATCATATTTCATCCTGTTAGGAAAGTTAAACTCACCAGTACTCTCAGAGTCTCCGTGTTTGAAGTAATCGTGTTCTGTGGCCTTGATAAGCTTGTTGCTGACATGGTTGTTGACCCTGATGCCACTCACACACAGGGCAAGCACACCCAGTGAGTACTGGTAATAGTTGGTCAAAGGGCGGTGGCTGACTGGAAGAGGAAAAGAAGCAGTGAGACCAGACAAATTATACTGAAACATGTCTTCAAAGCAGCATTCAGGAAATTCAGAATGTTGAACACTTTTTATGACATCTCCTGACCTTCTAAAGGTCAAGGGAAACTTACACGCAATGTTCTCTTTTTCTTGTTCCATCTGCCTCTTCAGGTGTGTCAGCAGTGTCTCCCTTTCCTCAGCGACAGTAAATGTGACTGTGTTTAGGTCGTAACAAGATGACTTCAAAGCCAGTGCGTACAGAGCCAAGCGGCCTGTAACTGCCTGGCTGTTCGAGAGGGAGCTGTGATAACAAACCAAGTAACAAAATTTAAGTGAGAATATCAAGGAAACAGAAATACAGATGTGAACAAAGACTTGACATAATATAAAACATAGTACTTTTGAATATCATTGTGCAAATGATTTTTCAGCCTGTTCAGGTGTTCATTCTCTTTGGCCAAGTTGTGGGAGTTGGAAAGCCGTAGTGCCAGGTGAACACTAGGATTAGGGACAGCATCCTGACCCTCCAGAGAGCGAAGGAGATTCTTGCTAAGTGACAAGAGCAGCTCACCATTGGATTCTTCAGTGTCTGAGTTAGAATATGTATATTAAGGAAAAAAGTTTCCAAGACATTTCATCAGGAACAGATAAACTTTAAGTAGCACTACTTTTTTTTGCTGACATCGATTTGAACTTTTAAAGCGTTGCAAAACCACAAGTGCAGCTTCAGCACAACAAGGGGAAACAGAGACTCTGCAAACTTAGTAGTTTTACAGGATTAGGTAAAAAAAAAAAAAAAAAAAAGCTGTGTGCAGGCTCCAAATATCTCAATAACATTTCTTAATGTTTGACTCCAACAGGTTAATACTAAAAGTCTGCCAACATCCTTTAAAATTTCACAATTACATATCTAAGGTCAATATTCAGCAACATGAGGACCATGCAAAATTCACAAGGTGGGAAATTACAAAATCAGTAAATTTCCAGAACACTGAGTCAGTATTTGTTTAACTCTGTGTTCTTCTTCCAGATACAACAGTTTCATCAGAGGCAGAAATTATTGGTGATTACTAGATATTAAAGAAATAAATTAAAATAATAATAATAATAATAATTTTTAAAAAAACTTACCACATGGTTTACCACTGGTAAAAGTCAGCAGGGCCGAGATTATGAACAACGGCAGCATTTTCAAAACACTGTTAGACAAGACAAAGAATGGAAATAAATGAACGTGTTCGCCCAAAATGAAAAGTAATAACAAACACTTTAATAGCGGGATCACAAAAACTTCTGTTAGCATGGCATTTTTCATCTATCTAAGACTAAAAAGCTTACAAATGTTTAACAGCAAATCCGAAATTACTAGAAATTACATGTATTTTACGTACAATACACTCTAGTCTGCGATAACAGAAAATGGGTAATTGTTACATGATCGTTGATATGATACTGCAACAGGACTTGAGATTCGTTTTGCGATACACAACAGCACACTGACTTACCTCTTCGGTGGTGACACCAGCGTGAAGGAACTAAGTTGAGTGAGGTCGCAAGTAGAGGAAGAAACGGCTTCTAGTGTTTCAGTGTCACATGACTTGTCTTTGGGATGACAATGTGGTGAAAAAACAAGAGTGTCCCTTTAAACATTTGGGGACGGAAAACTAACATGACGGAGGCAGTTATCTTGTCTACTGCTTGTAATCTTTGATATACCAGAGCTGCCTTCACGGTTGCCCCAGAATTCAAAGCTCCAGAGTTTGCAAGTCGTTTTTCCATGTTCGTGTTCACTTGTTTAAGTTCTATAAAGATAATGTATTGTGTATTATTTGTCAACAGCCAAGATAGTCATTATACGCGAATGAATATTAACGGTTAACACCTAACCCAAAACTGAAAGCTACATGTGAGCATAAAATCGTCATGCAATACAAAAATGCACTAGAACATTTCTTGTCGTTGATATGTTACTGTTGCCCATAATTTCTAAGCATAAAACTTCATTAAATTGTCTGTGACTACCAAATTTGACTTGAGTTTGCACTGTACATGCCTTTAAAAGTAACTTTCTCTGTTGTAACTTATTTTTCCGATTATTCCGTTATCACTTAAAGTATGTCAAAACATATGTCTTCCGGTCACTCGTTTCATCCAGCGAACCTCAGATATACTTTTCCTTCTTTTAACCCCCTGAAGCAAGAACCGGTTTAATGTTGTATGCCACGGTATGAAAAAATATTTCTCCTCCTTAGCAAGTTCTATTTTTTATCGTAAAGGATAGTGCCAGGATAACTGAATCGTTTATCTATTTTAACTTCATTTCCCACAATTCATCTCACGCAAAGAACGCACGTTCTGGAAACTTGACGACTTTTCTGGCGCTACTCACTTTTACGGAATAGCTAGCTAACGTCAGCCTGACCCAGCCTACCTTTCAAGCAGTCAACGCCACAGGGACCCTTCATTTTGGGATTTTTATGCTTGCCAGTGGGAACACATTCGGTTAGTAAGACTTGAACATGTAAAGTCTGATGCTACTTGGCTACTAAGTGGTGAAAATATTACGAAGGACAACGATGTGAAGTGCCTTGCTTGCTAAATATCAACAACAGAATCAAAACACGAAGGGGCAGGGCAGCAAGACAGGTCGGTACGCTACGTTGTATGTTCCAGGTCAAGCAAGGCAAAGTTGTAATTAAGCACACGGATGGAGCTGCCATTGTGCATTAGTGTTATTGAATAGCTCTATGGTTCTAGGTTTTGCTTTTAAGCAGCGATGTCATTGCACCTAGTGTTGTAGCCAATGACAGCTGTCCTCGTACAAACCAAGTTCTTGTGCGTCATGTAAGTTTCAAACATACCTTTATCAGCTCTCCGGTGATCAGTGCTGCTCATAAGGCTCATATTTGTGTGTGTAGTCGTCTTTATCTCTTCAAATCGTTGTACCGACGACACCACAATGCATCACTCTGCTCCTACAAGCGCCGAACTGGGGTTTCTGCCAGCCATGTATTCATTTTCAGGCCCCACAAGCCTCCCTGAATTTGATCTCGGACCACCGAATACATCCAGCCATCTACGGAGAGCAACACTATCCAACAGGCAAGTAGCTGATGATTCATTCCATTCATTTATTCTCAATGCAGTGGGGCACAATGAAATGTGTTTCCAGTCTCAGTCAGTAATGTTGTATTTCTGTTTTTACTACATGCGTTTCCTCACATTGCAGCTGGGAGACTAGATGTCTCAGAAAGCACAGGAGGAGAAGTGATGATGAGTAAGTTGGAGACGCATGGGGAAATAAAGTTTTACCCAACAATTGACTATCTGAAGTTGTCACACACAAACAATGATAAATATTCAATTTGTTTCAGGGGATGCAGTGCGAAAAGGAGGAGGTTAATGTGTGAAGCAGAGTTGGCCATTTCAGACAACACAAAGGCCAGCAATCGACATGACTGGCCAGCAGCGAACAGCTGCCCTCCTCTTTCTGCACAGCAAGCCAGCCCTGCACCTCAACAGCCCTGTCCAGCTCCTCAGAACTTAACTCCAGCAGCACCTGACTCTACACTGGCTCGACCTGAGACTGAAAGCTCATGCATGGAGATAGAAGCAGCTCAGAGGAGACTTCAGGAGATCGAAGACAGGTATGCAATATGCATGCGAAATGTGAACAAAGTGCCAGTTATCCAACAAATTTTCTGTCCCAATAACATTTTAAACACCATTTATCCAGTGACCAAAAATCCTGTAAAATACGTTTTACTGTAAAAAACAATGAGAAAAGAATAAAAATGCATACTGTAATTTTTTTCCTGTAATCCAACAAATTACAGAAGTTTTGTAAGACAGTAGTGGTAACTAGCATGCACAGAAATTAGTGCAGTAACTCCCATTGATTTTTAAAAAACATGGATAAAAGGAAAAATGAAAGGTGCTTCTAGAAGTGCTGTTGAATGTATTGAGGTTTTCCGAAAGTTTTAAGTTTCTAGACCATTAAAGTGTTAGGAGGAGAGATGAAAATGAAGTAATACTTCAATTTCAGCATTTTTTTTTTCTCATGGGGAAAACTCATCAGTCGCTTAAATTTAGAATGTTCCTTTAATCGTCAGCCTAATGTCCATTTTTTAAATCCTGTGTTAAGAATCCTCAGGATTAAAGCTAGTCAGCTAATTAAACTTAAACAAAAAACATGTTTTATTTGACTAAGTTTGTGAACTCCATGAAGACTAGAGAGTCTGTATGATAAGTCAGTGGTATGATGTCCAAAATGAAAGAGAACTAGTTGCTATTTGTCAAAGTCTGTGAAGCCACTCATGAACTCAGGAGTGAATACTGTAACATTGGTGTGTCACAGAATAACTCTGGAGGATGACGATGAGGATGAAGATCTGGATTTAGAGCCAGCCCCCAGACGGCCAGTGCTGGTGATCTCTGACAGTCTGAAGGAGGGTCTACAGCGTGGTATCAGTGACATCCTGCCCCACACAGTCGCCCAGTCTGTGTATGTTCTCTTTAACTTCAGGCCGGCAGCTCTGCTGTCTGTTGTCTCTCGTGTTTTTGCAAACATTTTTTTGTCTTCAGGTTTTTCCTTAGATCTATTCGCCTCCCTCAGCATGAAAATGTGGCTTTTGTTTGGCTGAATGAATGTTTGAATTATGAAACCTCCTTTTACTTGTATGAAGGTCTTTACACTCATTAGTTTGGTTCCTTCAGTTTTGTTAAGTAGATAAGATTATAATACAATACCTAGAGGTTTTTTGAGAACAGCCGCAGTCTTCATGGAGCTGCTGAAGTAGAGTTTTGTATTCATCATTTGTCCTCCTCTCCTTCTCTTTTTCTTTTCCTTCCAGCATTCATATGTTTTTGGAACACAGTTTTAACATCATTGTGATTTTTCTCCTGACCTTCCTCTTTTTTTCCAGGAGTCATTCCTGTATGGAGTTGGTGTTGTGGAGACCGCTGGAAGATCCCTTCTGTCAGAAGAGAAGGGTCTCATTACCAAAGCAGCGTAAACAGCAGACAGTATCTCGGCAGCCTCCGACTCCATGTCCGTCCCCCACCCCTCACACTTCTGTCAGCCCCTCCAGTCCACCTGCAGACACACACTCTCCTGTATACAGCTTTCCTGTGGTTCACAGCTCCGGTGAGGAGGACATGGAGATGTAAATGTGCTCGGTGACTTGAAGCCACGCCAAAGTGAAAGACTCAACATGGAGGCACAACAAAACGTAGAGACTTTAACAGCCTTGAAATCCCCTGAATGGATTTGTTCGGCATGTTGCTTTCACATAAAATGTGCTGATTGAAGTTAACTTTGTTGGACCTGTTTTGCTCTGTAGTCACTTGGTTTAGGTATTTTGGATAAAACTACATGTAGCTGTGCAGTAAACAAACATGATCTTCTAGATGTTTCCTTTACATTCAAACCTCCAGGTTAAATGTGATGATCTTCATGAGTTAAAACAGTTCTGTAGACAGCAGCACACCAACCACTTTTCTGAAGTATCAGCATCAAGTGTTGCTCTTTGAAGTTTGCTAGTTTTGTAAAAGCTTGGCCAACAGCAGACTGATGTCCTGTAAATATGTTGTAAAACATCAATGTGAAGAATCTAAATTTTGTACAGATTTATGTTCTGCTTTCTTAGTGTCTTTGGCACAAAAAATATTGCTTATTTGCTGACAGCATGGCCTCCCGCTTACAGTTGTACTTGTTGTGTTTAAAAGATTATCTTCCAGTAAGGCTTAGCAAGTATCATCTGTGAGCTTTGAGGATTTAGCAGAAAAAAAAGACAAACATCTTTTTGTGATGTGATTGTATTTTCATATACGTACATTGCCAGAATTTGTACCGGCCATAAAGTGTTATTAACTTCTTGTTTCCAAATAAACTTAAACATTTTCTCTGGAGATTTGAGTTTTGTCAAATAATTTTTGTTTCAGTTTGGTTGGTGAATCTGTTTTTAAATCATGAGCGGTACATTTGGAAGAGAAGAGGTTCAAGGAATGACTTTTAATGATCAGACAAATACGACCCAGCTTTAGTTCACTGACATTTAAATTGAAAACATCCAGAAAGTTATCAACAAAATAACCTCTTATATAAAAAAGACAATGATTAACTAAGTCTAAATAACTCTATGGGAAATTAAAGCCCTGTCGGTGCCTTTATAGTGTGAAATTATTTCAGTTCATCTCAGAAAATATTCCATAGAGATCATAAAGAAGCAACAAGTTTTTTCAAGATTATTCAATTTAACAAAGCTCATTAAAACGTTTAAAAACAATCATGTTAGAACTTCCTGAAACATAGGGCACTTTTCACATTGTATAAGTTAATGTGGTAACACTGTTTACACAAGAAACCCCTGTAAAAATCTGAGATTTATGAGGCTTTGTGACAGAACTCAAATGGTATCCAATAAAATGTTACTCTTCAGCTCGTAGCTATAAAACTGGATCGGCCTTATTCAGAGGAATGTGAACTCAATGCGCAAATCTTAAACTGTCATCTGTCACCGTGACCTGCTATCTTTAGCACAGTAAATGATTCATTTATGTTGCCTCAAAAACAGCTGAGGCTTAGATTTAGAGGACATTGTGTCACTCGTGTATGACACACACACCTCAAATACAGTAAGTTTCCATGTCCTTAATTTGACACTGTGCTGATTGATGATAGGCTCTCGATCCCAGAAATGTCTTGAGTTATCTACAAAGGAAACAAAAATATTAGAAGTAAAAATAAACAGTGACCTACAACTAAAAGTGTGTACTTACTGTTGCAAGATTTGATCCTAAAGGGACTGCATTTGGAAGCAAAGGGGTTGATGTGTAGTCCTGATTTTCTAACCGAAGCTGCTTCACTCTGCTCTGAAGGTAACTGAGGAGCTTTAAAGAAGCCACATCTGAGGAGCTGTGGGAGGCAGCCACATGACGAGAGGGAGGGCAAACTGACGGCCAAACTTCCTGATGGAGGGAACACAGAAACAGACATTTCTGTGAATGTAAAAATAAAATTACATTTCAATAATCTTATTCAAAACAACTTGAACATTTACCTTAACAGAAGGCATCCTATCTTTGTCAGGCCTGTCTGGCTTTCTCCGTGTCTCTTCTCGAGTCTTTGATGTTTTTCTGGAACATAGACTAACCTGTATTCAAAAGCTCCCCTTAAGTAGTTTCTCTATACAAGTTAATGCAGTTAAATCTATGTTATAATAATAATAAAAACATCACAGTAAGAGGAGGCGAGATCATGCTGTTAAAGGAGCAGACAGCTGGTTAGTGAGTGGTCTAGTTTTTAACAGCTAAACAGACCAGTTACCTGGCCTTTAACAACTTTGTCTTGCATCTGTGGGAGAGCAAATACCAGAGCGAAAATTCAATAAAAAAGAATAATGGTGAATGTAATTAAATTTTATGGCTCAAAAACTCTTGGTTACACTGAGCAGATTTTGAGAAAGCTACACATGTATGTTCTGCACCTTGTGTGTTAAATCACTTTAGTTAGTTTGTTCACCTTTCTAGCTCAGCGGTCAGCTCTTCTTCAAACTTGCACGCCAGTCGAGCTGCAGTCTGCTCCTTCCACTGAGCCATGCTCCTCTGAACCTGCCTGAGCTCCAGGTCTTTGTTTTTCAGTTGTTTACGAAGAGATGCTGCTAGCCCTCCTCCCTCAGCTCCTCCTTCACACAGATGAGCCACATTCAGGCTGCTCAACTCCTCAATGTGCTCCTGCAGAAAAAGCACGACAGAGCTGTTTGTTTTCGGTGCATGTGTGTTCAGCGACATGAGCCAAACGTACAAAGTGTGTGAGTTCAGACCTGAATGAGGCGCTCTTTCAGACAATCCATGGCCTCGTCCCTCTCCATTCTCAGCTGGTGCCTTTGTATGCTCAGTTCTCGCTCCTGAAAAAGCAGAAACTTGTAGACATGTTTTCTTTTGCATACATTATGAGCTGTACCAGTGAAAACCAGGCTCCCTGTAACATGTTTTAAGTGGTACCTTTGCTTTTCTCAGCTGCTCATTGGTTTCTTTCTGTGTGTCAAGCTCCCGCTGTAGATGTCTTATTATGTGCTCCAACTGCTCTCTTAACACTCTCAGGTTAGTAAGACCCTCAGCTACAGTGGAACTGCATAATAAAGGATCTCAAAATTAGAAACTAATCATCAACTTCACCATTTTGCCTTCAACATATTACTTTGTATGAAAAATTAAAGCAGGAAAACAGACCTGTGGGATAATTCCTCAGAACTTTGTTTGGCTCCACTCTGCTCCATTAAAAGGAGAAGATGTTGGCTCTCTGATCTGAGCTCCTGGGCACAGTGCCTGAGCTGCTGATCCAGCTCAGTTGTGATTTCATGATGGCTCCTCTCCCTTTCTTCAAGCATCAGCCGAAGCCTGTCAGCCTCTTCCTCTGCCAGCTGCACAGAGTGCTTCAGCTGCTGGGCTGCCTTCTGGCTCTCCTGTGACCACAAAACCAAACCATGTCAGCTTTTCTACATCAAACCTCCTTATGTGATGCAAACAATTGTTTCTCTCACCTCTGCCATCCGTTTCTGCATCTTCTGCAGCTCAGCCTGGTGCTCCTCTTTGAGAGATTTACAAATGACAGCAAGCACAGACTCCTGCTCTCTCTGCTGCATGCAGCTTTCACTCTCCAACTTCTGCACTCTCTATCGGATAAAAAAAAGACATGATTAGAAACAGAATTAGAATTTAGAACTCTAATGCACTGAGTGCATGTGATCTTACTGTTTTTAGCTCCAGCACTTTTTGTTGAAGAGCCAATGTTTTACTCTTCTCTCGCTGCATCTCACTCCTCATGTTCTCCTCACTCTTCCTGTTCTGCTCCTGCAGGATCCCACAGTGAACCTGCACAGCTTCCACTTTTTCTGCTTCCCACTTCCTTCGTGCCTCCTCTAGAGCCTCACGCACCTGAATGGACATGTCAAGTACAATTCAACCCATCCTGATGAAAAATGCGACAGATTTTAGGCTGTGGATTATCTTTGCACCTTTCCCAGGGCTTCCACTCGCAGCTCCTCTTCACGGTTTATCGCCTCCTTCCTCTGCTGCTCCAGAGAATCCTTCATCTTCATCACTTCATCTTCTTTTAGCTGCCGGTAAACAAGAGTATAACCCCTGAGATGCAAGTTGTAGATTGTTTTTACATACTCTATCAATAGTCTAAAATCTAAAAAAAAATAAGCCACACCTGAGCTAATCATTCAATACATACGTAAATGACAGTGTGGCTAACACTGACATTCCTAAATGTAGAATATCATACATACTGACCTTGATTGTACTTTTTAAGGACTCAATCTGCCATTTGAGAGAGACAGCTTGTTTTTTCAAAGTGTTGGCCCTCTCTGCATCACTCTGCTTATTTACCTGAGGATATGACAGAGAACTACGTTGTCACTCAAACTGGTAACACGTCAAGAGTAGACGCTGCACATGAACCAGAGCCAAATCTGTCTCCTGCTGCTGAAATGCTACCTCCTGGATTGATTACTCACTCAGCTTATCACTCATTACTTAATGTTACACAAGAATAATCTCATCTCATAGACTTGGAAAAGCTGAGAAAGAGCCAGTTTATTTGAGTACTTACTGTCATTCTGTGGACTTCCTCCTGTGCCTCTTTCATTTCACTGCAGTGCTGTGTTTGCAGGTGTTGTAGCTCCCCCTTCAGTCTGTCTCTCTCTGCTCTAAAGGCCACACACTGCTCCTTTAAATCCATCACCTGCAGTCCCTTCTGAGCCAACATCTTCTCCAGAGTTCCCACTTTTATCCTGCATTCCCCTAGCTCAACCTGTACCACGAGAAAAAAAAAAAAAAAAAACCCAAAACACATAACACAGTGAAAAAAAGTTAAAGTCAACAAAAAGTTAAGAATTTGCTAAAAATATTTTTTTTATACTATAAGCAAGAAGTTGTTTGCGGTCACCTCCATCTGGTCTCTTTTCTGCTTTTGTTTCTTCTCCAAACAAGCACACCTGGCTCTCAGTGAACTCTCTGCTTCTGTGGCTCTCTGGAGCTCTTCTTGAGTCTCCTCCAGCTTCTGCTCCAAAATCCACCATGACAACATAACAATAGTTTGTTTCAGAGATGTTCTAATACATGCAAAGAAAGATTGTCTTTAATGTAAAAAAAATATTAGTAGTAACATAAATCAACCAATATCTATTATTACAGTTAAAAGAAATAGGTTTTAAACCTGCTTGAACACCATCATTGACTTTTGTTTTAATAACTGAAAATGTTACTTAAACACAGTAAAACAGAATTAAGGAAGCTAAAATTTTCCCTGAACTTTTGAGACACTATAATTTAAATCTTTTCCCTTCCGTTAAGTTTTTGTGTGGTAGTTTAGCCACAGACACAAAAAGGTCTGAATGCAGTACTTCTTGCATGTACTCCAGTTTCTCTCGTGCACGTCTCTGTTCAGCAAACAGCTCTGTTTTGGCACCATGCAGCTGTCTGTCCAGTTCCTCCCTCTCCAGCACTGACACGAGCACATTGGGCTGTTTGAGGGACAGACAAAAGTCTTTCAGTGTTGATTAAAAAAAGATGTTAAAACATCTTGACGTCTTACATGTTTCTTACTTCAGCAATATGGGACTTTCTCTGTCTCTGCCTCTCATACAGCTGGCCTCTGTAAAACATTTGTTGCAGTGTTATTTCATGGTCACTCGTTATACAGCATAAGATCCTGTTAATGGATGTGGTGTTACCATGTAAATGTGCATTTTTGTAAAATACAGCCAGTAGGAGTTTGATTTCATACTTCACAGAGTCTGTCTCTGCTCTGCAGTCCTCCAGAACAAACTTGAGCCTGCTCTTCTCCTTCTTCATCTTTGCTATCTCTTCCATCAAATGTTCTAATTCCTGCAAGGCATGCTGGGACACACAGTTGACCATAAACTGTTAGACTTTTGTCAACAGTTCTCTGATGAACAACTGTCAGTGCTGCCCTTTACCTTATTTTTCTGTTGAAGATCAGAGAGAGAGAACTCAGCATCTCTTAACTGAGTCTTCTTCAGCGTAAGTGTGTCCTCCTCTTTCTGACATCTCTAAACCAAGGAAAGTTTACAAGGAAGAGTTTTATACATATATATTTCATAATGATAAAGAGATATGAAGGGAAACTTTACTTACTTGTTGGAGATTGGAAAATCTTTCTTTCATCTTAGCAAAATTAGACCGCATCTTTTCTGACATCCTGTCAGGCCTGCATCTCCTCCGGCAAGGATTTGTTTCCTCATCTGTGTCTTTGTCATTGTCGCCAAAAGAGCACACAACTCTGTAACACAAGAACATATTCACCAGAGAGTCACAACAAGCTGAATGAAACTGAAAACAATATGAAGAAGATTAAAATTAACTTCCTACCTGTGAGTGTCTCTTTTTTCTTTGCGCTTCACTGTACGAGAAGAGGAACTTCTGGTTTTTATTTTTCCATGTGATGAGCTTTTCTCTTTGTAAACAAAGAAAAAAAATGTTTTTGTATCCAAAAGATGAATTTAAGTGTTATTTTTGTACTGTGGGGTTATAAAGGAATACACAGACAGATCCTGCTTTACCTGATGTTTGTGTAGGTTCACTGTCTTCCTGTGTGGCTGTGTCACAGCCACTCTGGTTGCTGCTGTAATCATCCTTACCTAGTACAGATTGAATGAGAGAGCGCCACCCTGAGGGGGAACATGTAAATAGTGTAACATGAAATAGATTTTTGCAATTTTTAAAAAAAATGTCTTAACACCTCTTTATTTTATAATTATATATTATTTATTACATAATTATTTTATAATATTTCTCTTGAACTGTTAGGGCAAAATCCTGTTTTCTCAGAGTCTCTATTCTAACCAGGTAATATTTGATATCTGATCATGTTTTTCATTAACAGACTTACTTTCCTCCACATTTTTCTCTCACCTGGCTGCTTCTGGATATGCTGCCTGACATCCTCTGTGCTGATAGAGTCGAGATCACTGTCAATGGACACCATGTCAAAATTCCACACAGGTACTCCTAAGAAAGCACAGCATACAGTTAACTTTTTAGATCATCAGTGTCCAATAGACTAGACTGTGTGCAGACAAAATGTAATTTATGCAGAGTACCTGCCACGCGCCTGGTTTTAGGGGGGGAGTTGATATCCTGCTGCTTTGCTTCGCTTTTATCATCTGTTCTGTAAAAAACTGAAAACAAAAGAATTGTAGGATGAAAAACGGTAAATGTAGAGGCTGCAATCATGACTCCTGGAGAAAAAAGTTAACTTTCTGTTGATCTCCCTAAAACTAATAGGGCAGCATGTATAAGCTCTGTCAATTTTCTGTAATAGCTCATGTCAAATGTGTAGATTTCATTTGTGGTAATTAAGCTCCTGAGTTCTTAGCTGGTTATAAAACAGACTGCTGTTAGTACAAAGCAGAAAAGACCCCAGTTCCAATAAAGTTGGGACATTGCAGCAAATAGTCCACCAGTTTAAGAACAAAGTTTCTCAATGTATAGTTGCAAAGAATTCAGGGATTTCATTGTCTACAGTCCATAATGTCATCAAAATATTTAGAGAATCTGGAGAAATCTCTGCACGCAAGCAGCAAGGCCGAAAACCAACACTGAATCCCGTGACCATCAGGATGGACTGAAACAAAGTGGAAAAGTGTGCTGTGGTCTGATGAGTCCACATTTCAAATTGTTTTTGGAAATCATGGATGTTGTGTCCTCTGGGCCAAAGAGGAAAAGGACAATGTGGATTGTTATCAGCGCAAAGTTCAAAAGCCAGTATCTGTGATGGTATGGGGATGTGTTAGTGCCCATAACATGGCTAACTTGCACATCCGTGAAGGCTCTATTAATGCTGAAAGGTACATACAGGTTTTGGAGCACAGCAACAATGGCGTGGCTTTGTAGTAAAAGAGTGCGGGTACTAGACTGGCCTGCTTGTAGTCCAGACCTGTCTCCCATTGAAAATGTGTGGTGCATTATGAAGCCCAAAATATGACAACAGAGACCCTGGACTGTTGAGCAACCAAAGTTGTACATCAAGCAAGAATGGGAAAGAATTCCACCTCCAAAGCTTCAACAATTAGTATCTTCAGTTCACAAACGCTTAATGAATGTTGTTAAAAGGAAAGGTGATGTAACACATGCCCCTGTCCCAGCTTTTTTGGAATATGTTACAGGTATCAGATTCAAAATGAGTGAATATTTCCAAAACAGAACAGTAAATTTTATCAGTTTGAAAGATAAATATCTTGTCTTTGTAGTGTATTCAACTGAATATAGGTTAAACGGGATTTGCATATCATTCTATTCTGTTTTATTTACATTTTACATAATTTCCCAACATCATTTGGAACTGGGGTTTTATTATTGTTATTTTATTGTTAATCCCAGAGACTACAGATTTAGGCTTGGTGTCAGATGAAACAAACAAAAAAAAAACTATTGTGATAAGTATGATATCAACTAAGAGATAAAGAATACTGATTTGTCGACAGAGGGCACATAATTCCACAAAAAGAACTTAGTTCTCAGAAAATTTCAGGAAATCAGGACTCTATTACTGATTGCTATTAATAACTATTACTTCTCTGTAAAACCTCATTTGAAACTAACATCAATCATAAAAAGTTCTGCCCACGTTTGACATCTCTTTGTCTCCTAGGAATTTGTAAGCAGAGTACTCACTTTGGCTACTTTCTCCAACTATCCGTGGTGTTTTGTGTCCTTCTCCAGCTCCTGTCCCATCACAAGCTCCATTTACTGCAAAGCTGTCGGAAAGACATTTCTCCAGGTGTTGTCTTGCACAAATCTTCTTTAACTCATAATATGAATCAGCTTCTGTGTCTTTATTACTTTTTCCAGTAATTTCAGTTTCTCCTCTGTCAGTAGTACAGACACTTTTTTGCTTTTGTTCACCCTGAAAACTGTCACAGTCAGATATCTCTGTAGTCTCAGCCTCTTTCTCCGTGTCCTGCTCCTGCATCTCAATGTCAGGCAATACAAGCTCGACCATCTCATCCCTGAAGCGTGTGACAAAGTCCTCGGTGCAGATGCTGTCTGAAGGAGGATGGCATTCTTCTGCCATTTCTCCATTACTGCAGGTGTCACCAAGCAGCTTCTCCAGCCTCCAGATAACCTGCTCCCTTTGAGACTCCATTTCTTCTTTTTCTCTTGTTCTTCTGCCTAACTTCTGTTTAGCTTTCCCAGGAGTGACAGGATCTCCCTTGAAGCCTGTGTTTCTCTCTGGAGAGAGAGCAGAGGAGAGATGGAGTGCTTTTGTGTGAAGGAAAAGCTTGGCTTTGTTATACTTCTGCAGCAAGCGCCAGACGTTTTAATCTCAGTAGATGCAACTCAGTGAAGAAATTTATACATCGTAGTTTTGTACTTCATCTTTGTTTCAAACTGTGCAAACTCAAACACAAGGAAAACCTGACCAACGTCATCTTTTCTGTTACTGAAAGATATGTCTTAAAACAATCTATTAACTTTATAAGACTTAAGAATTACCTGTAAACTTTAGTCCTGTTAATGTTTAAATCCTATATCTTACAAATGTGCAGTAAACATATTTTACTGTGATTTATAATACTGATATATTCTATTGCTACTGTGATTCTGTGAATTTTCCTGACATGTAAGTGATAAGAAAACTATACCTGATGTTTGCTCTGTTGGAGTTTGTATCAAATCAAGACAAGACATGGGAGTGTCATTTGTTTGAGTTGTACTTCCCAGACCAGTGTCTTTGCTCAAAGATTGACTCCACCTGAGAGGTGCTAGTAAAAAAAAAGAAAATAAACAAGCATGAAAAAAACATTACCCCATCGTAAAAAAGAAAAAGTAAATCAAATCGGATAAAAAAAAACACAACTTGTGTAATGATGTAAATTACCTGAATTGTTAAAATCACAACCTCTGGAAACAGCCTGACAATTCTGGGGCTGGACCTGCAAAAATGAAAAATAAATGTATTCCTCTGTTACCATTCAAGCACAAAATCCCTTAAAGACAGTAATCCACAGACCTGCAGCTGACCAAGCTGAGCATCAATCTCATCTAGGAGAAGGTCACAGTGGTCCAGTTTGAGAGTTTGAGGATCTAGTTTCAACTCACTACCGTTGATATTAAGATCTGTGAGGGCAGACAAAAGGTTCAGTAACAAGAGTCAAAAAAGAGAGATATGAAAGAGATGATGCAGATGTACTGATTATGAAACTCTAAACCTGTATACAGTAGCTCATCTGTCCCCTCTGTATCTCTGTGCTCTCCATCACAGTCAGTGTCAGCCATTTCCTGTGGCTAAGAGCAAATGTGCAGACATTTAGCTGCACCATAAAGACACAACATCCCTGGTCTACCAGTGGTCAAGGCTGAGTGGGCCGTCATTAGAGTGGGGGTTTATGTTGCTCAGTTGTCCAGGAGACCAGGACAATTTTGCTTGTTAGCGAGCAAAACTGCCCCTTTTCTTTAAGAAGACCATAAATGTCTGTCTTCTTTTTCTCTCTCAACTTCTCAAAAACGGAATTCAACATTCAAAACAGGAGCTGTACTAGTCGGTCCACATAAAAGACTACAATTGGGATTCTTTTTTCTTTTAATGTTTAGATAGTCATGACTAACATGTAAAAGTGTGTTAGTTATATAAAACAGTGCTTCAGTTAAAAGTCCCGAGTCTTTAGCATTACATTATTATAGGTTTTTAAAAAGCTATTAAGCACACAGCAGGCATGAAAGTAAAAAAAAAAAAAAACACCTGACCCACAGGCTCGTCTGTCCAGTCTCCCAAATGATTTCATTACATGTTTATCAAAGTTATAAGCTGAAAATAAAGCCAATATCTTACGTGAAAAAAAAAGCTAATAAAGCGAAAAAATATAACAATTAATTCCAGCATCATTGCAATCCACCAAACACAGCACAACTTACCGTATGAGACCAACACTGACTTTTTATATCGATACTCAGCTTGAGTACTGCGTGCTAAGGTTCACAGCTGCTGCTGGACTCGCTGGTGTCGTGATTGACAGGAGCTTCAGTTGGTTGCCCTGGAAACGTTAAACAGGAACACAGGAAAGGAACTGCGATGGAAGCTCGCGCCAAAGTCAGTCTAGGAAAGACCAAAGACCAGACTGTAGACTGTAATTTTAAAACAAAGCTTTTCTCCAATGTCGGCTTACTATATTAACAACTCATACAGAATTCACTCTGTTCTAACAATGGGGGATCATTTCTAGCTGTTGTGAATCTGCTAAGTTAGTAAAGTTTATGTGGGTGAAACAGCATCAGATATGTTTCTGTTTATTTCGCAGATCTTGTTCATTTAATTATACAAAGTTTGGACCTCAAACTAAGTAGGCTACTTTGACGTGCTGCCTGCCCCCTCCTTCCTGTGAATTTACTCCTCTTTGTTCTTACTTTACTGTGCCCTTCACATTTTATCTTTTAAAAGAGTAATATAATTAGTTAAATTGTTACAACCTAATTTCAGTTAAGTTAAGACGTTGTGTAAAATGTAAATAAAAGCAGGATACAATGATTTGCAAATTCTTTATAACTTATATTCATTTGAATACAATACTAAGACAAGATATTTCTTGTTCAAATTGATCAACTTTGTTTTTTTTGTCTTCTTGCAAATATTCGCTCATTTTCAATTTGCCTGCAGGGGCATATTTACCACTGTGTTACATCACGTTTCCTTTTAACAACACTCAATAAGTGTTTGTGAAATAAAGACACTAATTGTTGAAGCTTAGGAAGTGGAATTCTTTCCTATTCTTGCTTGATGTACAACTGAAGTTGTTCAACAGTTTGGGGTCTCTGATGTCATATTTTGTGCTTATAATGCACCATCCGTTTTCAACGGGAGACAGGTCTGGACTGCAGGCAGGCCAATCTGGTATCCACACGCTTTTACTACAAAGCCATGCTGTTGTAACAAGTGCAGAATGTGGTGTGGCATTGTCTTGCTGAAATAAGCAGGGACGTCCCTGAAAAAAATGTTGCTAGGTGAGCAGCATAATTAGCTCCAAAACCTGTATGTACCTTTTAGCATCAATGGAGCCTTAACAGATATACAAGTTATCCATGCCATGGGCACTAACACAACCTCATACCATCACAGATGCTGGCTTTTGAACTTTGCAGTGATAACAACCTGGTTTATTCTTTTCCTCTTTGGCACTGAGGACATGATGTCCATGATTTCCAAAAAATATCTGAAATGTGAACTCATCAAACCACAGAACCCTTTTCCATTTTGCGTCAGTCCGTCTCAGATGAGCTCAGGCCCAGAGAAGCCGGTGGCGTTTCTGGGTGTTGTTGATATATGGCTTTGGCTTTGCAATGAAGAGTTTTAACTTGCACTTGTAGATGTAGTGATGAACTGTGTTAACTGACAATGGTTTTCTGAAGTGTTCCTGAGCCCACGTGGTAATATCCTTTACACAATGATGTTGGTTTTTAATGCAGTGCAGCCTGAGGGGTCGATGGTCACGGGGATTCAGTGTTGGTTTTCCGCCTTGCTGCTTATGTGCAGAGATTTCTCCAGATTCTCTGAATCTTTTGAAGATATTATGGACTGTAGATGATGAAATCCCTACATTTCTTGAAATTGAACACTGCGAAATGTTGTTAAACTGTTAGACTATTTGCACACACAATTGTTCACAAAGTGAACGGGGATGCTCCTTCTATACCCAATTATGACACTCACCTGTTTCCAGTTAACCTTTCCACCTGTGAAATGTTACCAAACAGGTTTTTTTTTAGCATTCCTCAACTTTCCCAGTTTTTTGTTGCCCTTGTCCAAACTTTTTTGGAATGTGTTATGGACATTCAATTCAAAATGAGTGCTAAGCTAGGGTGGGCTGCTTTACATGAATATTTTTGTTTTATGAATCCATGCCAGAATAAACAAGTCCAGTTTTTTGGACTCTTTAGCACTTAAAGCATCAGCCTAATAATATAATATGGCAGAATGTAGTATTGCTGCAGTTAGAAACCTGATTGTATTAAAAAAAATAGCATCTCATTTCTTATGATTTAAAACCATCCTATACTTCAGCTGTTGTAAAGAAAGGATAAATAAAGCAATAAAGAAACAAAACAGGCATGTAACAGCAGGCAGTGTCAACAATACCAACTTTATTATTTTCTTCTTTCATTGTTATGTCTTTGTTGTTAAAAGACAATGTTATACAAGTATAAATTATGGGAGAAAATACACAATTTAAAAAATAAAGAAGCAAAACCTCAGTTTAATTTGCAGTAACACCTGAATACACCAGTGTGTATTTGGGGAGTCAAAGTAGTAGTCAAGGCAGGTCAATCACCCATGGCCACCTGTACCAGGCCAGCGTTGTGATGTGTCTTAAAACTTTTAACATCTTGATTTTGAACATCAGCACTGTCTCAACAAGCTGTGAGTCACAGTCCAAAGACAAGCAGGGTTCTGTTTAAACAAGGCAAAACAAGTGTCCCATCTCCATTAGTTCAGCTCTACTTTAAAACTGAGCAGCACTGAATAAAAAGGAAATGTGTGCCGCATATGCACACCAATCAAGCTCATTATGCATACAAAGGGTATGAAAACATAAACGTAAGAATAATGGCACCCGTGAGAAGGTAGAAATTAGAATACAGAATAAAAGCATAAAAATTAAAGCTCAAAGTGAATTAAGAGTTAGGTGAGATGAAATAACAGAAATGATGAGAGGGGGTTTACATTACAACCCCCTGAGATAGGGAAGGCAGACAGAGAGGTTTCTTTAGTCTACAGTACACTCTCCACACACACTTTGGTTGTTTTTTCCCCTTACTGCAGGAAGCTGAAAACTGTTCCATTCAAAGAAATGATGACCATGAAATGATAAATCTACGCCTCACCGCATTATTGCTACAGCCATTCAAAAACTGTACAGTTCACTTCACCAGGTCAACTTCAGTCACCATTAGTGCTGAGGTCACTTTATTTGGAAATACATTGATTTAAACATATGATGAGTTCTCCACGGTCATTCAAAATATAACATGTATTTTCAAATATAAAATCATCTAAAGAACAATATATTAAGTAAATCTCTAGTAACTTCAAATTGATTGCTAAGAAAAGAACTCTGTACAATTTTTCCACCACCATGTGTCAGAGATCAATCAGTGTTCTTTCAGACCCTGTGACTGTACTCTATGATACAAAGCTACGTGTAAAATGACACTTTCAGAGAGAGAATTAATGCAATACCTTGCTGCAAGTGCTCAACCACATGTTGTACATACTAAACTGGTTTTTAAGTGTAAGCAACCTTTATTAACAACTCGTAACTGTGTACAAGATGAGTGTGTTTAGGTCATGGGGGGGAAAAAGAGAAGAAGCAAAGAGGAGAGTATTCACATTAAATGACTTGTTTTACAACATCCCCATGTGAACAGCATGATGCTGAAGCCAGTAGCCTGTCCGCTATGAAAATGCAGCTAGCCTGGTTCTGTCTTTTGGTTGAAAAAAATCCCCTCCATACGATTGAACCATTATATCTCATTTGTGTTATCTATATAAACAACCACAGGTTGCATGTTGAAGATTATTTCTTGGAGCAGTGACCTCCTGAAAACTATACAAATAGAATATTAAGTGTTAATGAATCTTAGAAGTGCTCCTTTAATATGTTTAGCTAGGCTAAGCTAATCAGCTACTGACTCCAGCCTCATACCATACCAGTATCAGAAGGAAGTGGACTTTCCTAGCTTATTAAGGGTATATTTCTCTAAAAGATGAAATTGTCCTTTAATATTGTCATTCTTTATGAAGAATTCAGTGACAGATGGAAGCATGATCACAATTTAAAAAATGCAATAAAACTTTTTTATGTGAATTGGGAGATTGTTACAGGTAAACAGAACATTGTCTTTCCTCCATAGTGTCGTTAATAAATCATTAGATAAAAAAAAAATCAACCAGCTCTTTTTTTGAGAATCTCCTTTACATCAAGTGATCATGTTTTATGAAGTCATGGCTTTATTACTGCATGTAAAGCATCTTTAGAGTGGAAAGAAGAAACTGTCTAATCAACGAAGTCATCACTGAATCACATCTACTGATATGCTAGCATCAAGGGCTCTATAAAAATATCATCAGTGTGTTGAGACTTTTTTTTTTCTTATTGGGAAATATAAAACAAGAAACCAGCAGCCAAGTGAGGGTGCCTCAGATTCAACATCTATCGATGCAGAATCACTCTGGATTGAAAGCACATCCTTCATTCATTTTTTTCCAGATTCAAACTATGCTGTACAGATAACTTAATACTCCGATCAGTATAATTATTCTTTAATTTACAATATCATTCATTTATCACAAAATATTCACACAAATGAATGAGGCGGTAGATACAATACCTCCAGCCCTGAATTCTACATTCCTAACAATAATTACAAAAAAATACTAACTGGTTTTCAAAACTCTTGTCACTGGAGACGTGTAGTGCACAGGTCAGGGGACGTTCCCTTGTTCAGTCACTTAAAGGCAAAAAACTGAGGGTACCTTCATAAGCTGATCCCAGATCAGCTTGATCACAATGACTGAATGAAAGAACTACATGTGTGGGCTGTGTGGAGTCTTGAGCTCCTCCGTGTCTGTATTTGACTGCACAGTAGTGAGCTGCAGGAACCAGCCCTGTCTGCTTCTATAAACCTCTGAACTCCTGTCAGGTTGAGACACGCAGGACTCAGAAGAACAGCTCCAGCCTCACATGAATCCTGCTGGAAACGTGGGAGCTACGAACTAGTGACTGATGGAGGCTGTGGAGCTGGAGAGATGCAGGTTAGTGGATAAACTGGGTTGTTATCACTCAGTTTTTCAGTGATTTGTATGACCACTAAGAATGACGTCACTGAAAGTGGTCAGTGAGGATTTGGTATGTGTTGCTATGGGAAAGCACCAGAGGATAAGGTAAAGAATACCTACAGAGAGAAAATCTGCCACCATTAAAACAGAGATATGTTCTAATATAAACAATATTTTTAAAGTGATATGGGTGTTCAGTATTGGACTGCTGCATTGCACATTGTTACAACCAGAGGTTTGAAAACTTCATAATTTCACTATTCATAATCACAGATGAGAAATGTCTGAATCGTTATTGGATAAAAATGCATTGAAGGATTAAAGAAATCTATATTTCAAATCTTTTCTACACAGACTATTGTCTACTTGACTTTTAGTTTTATGTCCCTAAATGTAAACACCAATAATCACACTGAATAAAATATGTCTCTGCACAGCTGCAAATTTCATCCATTCAAATAAAACTAGCCTTTACTGTCAAAGATAGAGGTCCTTTGCCGAATCAAATGCCAGATGCTCATCATGAAGACCCAAAATGTTCAATTAGTACATGAGACACCATGTAGAAAACAACAATTAATAGATACAGGCAATAGAATTATGATACCACATGGTTATCCAAAGCAGTTAAAAACACAGCTCATGAATATTAAATGTTATTTCCCCTGACAGTGTCAGTTTGTGTTGGGACTTTTGTTTTGAAGAGTTATTTTGAAATGAAGTAATAAAAACAGTGTTGAATCTACAAGAACTGAACAGAATCAAAGAGTAATAATCAGCTGTGAAGATGAGCGACATGATACAACATTTGTCTGTAGTTATTTTACAGTTTTCTTTTTTTTAGAATGTCTTGGTGATAGAATTTTCACTTTTGGATCTACATGACTGAGTTTTTTAAAAAAAATACATGTGCTGATACCATTTTCAGACCTCTTTCTTCAACAACTAAAAGGACAAATAATGAGCACTTTGAATAATTACCTGCAAAAAGGATCTGAAGGCTGACAAAGTGCTGTGCTGAGTAAGTATCCATTTATGAGTTTTGTCCCTGTTGGCTGTCAGTGGATAATCTTAAAACTTTTAAAATGGGGTGAACACAGAAAAGTGCATTGTGGGTAGGATTTAGAAAGGACCTGATTTTAGGGTGGGCAGGTGCCTTTTTTAGGTGGGTCTATAACTCATACACCACCTTTCCACAAAATTTCTCACCGCTGTTTCAGTCAAGTTTCAAAGAGGACTACAGAGGGGACTCTCTGTTCTTTTCCCCACAATAACAACAGTGCACATTTGGAGGTACAGTGTAATCCGAGAGTGTGTCAATCGCACACATTCTCGTGCTCACAAAAGGTCCGCAAGGTGCTCATAAGCCTGCTACGCCCCATTGCTTAAGGAACACAGGCAGAGCAGTTCCCTGTCCGATGAGGTTAGGAGTGATCAGGGTGAGGTCCTGGGTTAGAAGATGTCAGGACACATGCTCCAGTCCTGTCTCTCCTTTGTCTCCCAGTAACCTCCCTTGTACACAAAGTTTGTTTCTCCAGTGACTGAGTCTCTCCTCTGGTGAAACCACAGGGGCTGGTAGCCTTCGTATTCTCTACCTGCAGGAAGAAGCCGCTCTGTAACTCAGTTGTTTTCATTAAAACACACTCCAGTGGAAAAGCCACACAAGCAGGCAAATCACCAAGTGATCGATTGGCCTTCATACATACAGTAAAGATGTATATGTATGGGAAGCAATTAATCACTATGCACTACATTTGGGATGGATCCAAATGTGAACAGTTTGTTTACTAGTGAACAAGTTAAACTTATAGGATGTCAATAACACAGTAGTTATACATATAGACTGGGCATTTTGATGCATAATGTGATACATATGATTTAACTATGAGGAGCAAAGCATGTGGAAACTTGCTTATTATCAGTCAGTACACCATAAATGTGCCCACAAGCAGTAAAATGGAGAAGATGACAACAGAGTGCAAACAGTTCACTTGCTAATGTGGCTTCACCTCTGCACACAGAGTAAACTCGAGTTTAGAGTAGTAACTGATATGTTTTGTTCCTTGTTTAAGCCAGCTCTGCATGAACATGTCACGTGTAGGCAGGAAAAAAGTCTTTTTTCCTGAGTAATTATCATGAGGGGATATCATGCAGTTCCCATGTTGAGGTAGAACACAGAGGACACAGAAGATGGGGTGTGTGTGGGTGTGTGTCTGTGTGTGTGTGTATGCGTGTGTGTGTGTCTGTGTGCGTGTGGAAGTGATGCACAACAGAGGGGCACAGAGCAATCCCCACTCACCAGAGTCATAATCACACTCTGACAACCAATAGAGGGAGGAAAAGAAAGACAAGTCATGGGTACATCAAATACAGTCTGGCCTGCGCACAACATATAAACACACACACACACACATAGTTCTGCCACCAGGATGAAATGCAGACACCTGGCTCTAGGGTGTCTATATCTGAGATTGAGAAACCTTTATATAGTTTAACTACCAAACAACCACTTTGTGTTTACTTTATAAGAAATGTATAAAAGCTGAGGTTTTAGTCCATCTGGGGTATTTGTCCCAATAATGACAGTTGGGAAAACAGATCTATGAAGAATGAAGTTTCCAATATTAAATTTTAAATACCTGCCTGACTCTATTTTTGCACTCCAAAGACATCTCTTTATGACACTGTCAGAAACCCCACCTTACAGACTTGAGTCCGTTTGATAGTTAAAAAATGATACACTATACTTATGTTATTAAATGACTTTAACCTCCTGTTTGAAGGACTGTGTTTCTGACACTAGTTTGGTCTGGTTCATATCTCTTAAAACTATAATAACCATGGACCTCAGCTGTGACTGCTACATGGAACAAGCTAGTCTGAGATGTACCTTGCAAGTAAGGAGAAAAAACTTTGCCATCCTTGCAAAATAATTAAAACTGCTCACTGTGCAATAAAGCCACTACAATATATCACTTTTGGTTGTCACCCAATATATCTGCTCTCTGATTGGAGTTGTTTTACAAAATGCCCTCACGGTTATAATTTTCTCTCCTTGCTCTGAGCCTTTGATCTTTGGCTTTTAACTCAAAGAAAACAGGTATTTTCTGATTCAGTGGCTTATCTTTTGTGCTGATTATTCAATTTCATGCTCTAACTTCACATAACCTTGCTGAAGCAGAAAATTAATGAGAATTTTACCAAAGCACCCTTTCTTGCCCTTCTCAAACCTCCCCACACTACAAATACCTATGCTCTTTTCCTTATGTCATTACCTCTTTTCATCTGTCCTTTTCTGTTACAAAGTACCCGCCTATCAGTCACATCACTTCATTACATACCTTCATCCAGCGCGTCTGTGGCCTCTGCTTCCCTCCTCCTCCTCACAGCTCTTTGTTTTTCCTCTAGCCTTTGTTTCTCAGAGTTTGCTTCATCCCATCGGCCGTCCTCCATGAGCCTCTGGTCTGGTCTTAGTCGGCTGTCGGTCAGTCCCACTCCTTCCTCCAACTCATTAAGGGTCAGAGCAAGTGCTGAGAAGTAGTACATGTTCTCAGCGTTTTCCCTGACAGAGTAAGAGAAAATCAATTGGTTGTTGTGCTCTAAAATCAATACTTATGATAAAAAAATGCAACTTTAAGACAACTTTTTTGAATCATTAATATAAGGGAAATATGAGAGGAGTGCTTACGGGAGAGGGTATTTCTTCCACAGCAGCTTGGGGGACAAAGTTTGATAGACAGTCTTCTGCTTGCCCTCTGATCCGCTGCCCCCTCTGCTGCTCTGAACAATCTTGGCACTCTCTATTTTATCATCCCACGTACCAGAGAGGATGTAGTGAGCATGTCCACCACTGTCAGCCACCACACCGGTCACCTTAAACAAGGGAAAAGAAAAAAGGATTTATTTCAATGATGCTACAACGTTCCTTCCAAAGTTGAACACTTACAGCACCTAAAACTTGCAGTCCTCTCTTAGATTATTTAATGTAAGCCTGTATCGAGGAAGACAGCATTGAGCCCCATGTTTAGATACTTGGAACATCTAAAAATAGCCCACCTCACTGCAGTTTTACCTGGTATGATAAGCACCTTAAAAGTACTGCTTTCTTTGTTAGTGCTGTCCAGTAGGAGGCAGCATTACACAAATTAACCTCTCCTCAAATTACGTCATGCCACGGTCAGGTGCTGGAGTGTTGAAGCATTTACCTTTCGTGGAACTTCCCTGGAGAAATAACTGTAGGGTGAGAACTTGAGTTGGCAGGTCTCCTTGGTCCTGTGATTCACAATCTCAATGTCCCCTGACTGCAAACAATCAGACACCAACAGACAGAGTGAGAGAAACACACTGAGATAATGACACTAAACTAAATATATTATCTTTGGTTATCTCACAGTGTTCACATTTGAGGCACAGAAGTCTGGAAATATCAAGAAGCATCAGATTAAAATTGAAAAGCTAGTGAGGTGAAGTCAGTCTGCAATAAAAAAAATGGTTCTAAGTCTCATTCTCTCCTGTTTTGAACAATCTCATGTCTCACATTCGTTTCCTTTTCTCTGTCATAAACTACTGTGCCTGCTGCAAATAACTAGTACTTTATAGCTGCAAGAGAAGAAGTAGTAAAATGGTTTTCTGAAGGGCAGCAGTGGCAAAGTCATGCAAAGGGCAGTTTTGCAGAGGCAAATATTGAACGGTAGCAACAAACAAGAGGGAAACTAGAGAAGCTTTTTTTTAAAGGGGACTAACTGAATTCAAAAGAGTCTGCATCATTGTAGAAGTTGTATTATTTATGCTACAATGGTGCTTCATATCTCCACAATCTGACTGCTTATTGGGATATGTTCTTATTGTGCAGGTTACCTTTTCAATTCATCAGCTGTCCCAGAAAACATTATACATGTCTAGATTGTTAATAAATAGTGACAACCTCTAATGCTGTTTTAATAAATCAGAAATTAAATACGCAGAGCAGTCTGCAGCTTCTGAGAGGAATAATCAAGAGATGCAAATAAATATCTTTTTACTTATAAACATACACACAAAAATGTATAAATGCCAGACTGACATGACAGATTTGGAAGAAGGAGAATCTCTTTCCGTAAACAGACACATTTCTGCTCTGGCTGACAGACATGCAGATGCAAAGTCAGCCCCTCCCCCTACATATCTGGGCCATCTCAGAGAGAGAAGAGACTGTTATTTTAGGGTGTTATTAGAGATCAAAGCTATAGATAAATCCCCATAGATTGTGGAGTTCCTTATTCATGTGCTGGAAGGCTTTGTTGTGGTTCTTTCCCTCACATCTTTCTGCTCTGATGCTCTGTACCACACACACTACTATATACGCTATTCTGGGAGATAAGAGTTATAAATGCAGTATTTTGGTTTTGAGAGGAATTGTTACAGAGAAAGGGAAACAAAAACTAACCTGGTCAATCCACAGCTTGCCCACAATGATGTTGTGCACTGTGGAGGTGACCTTTCTCCACACATAGTGGTTACCGCTGGAGTGGAACTGTAGGTGAATGGCACCTGGGGGGGTACAAAGTTCAAAAGAATGAGACCAGAAGTATCGCAGCTGCTTTTCTGATTCTAGAAGTGCTAACGAATGAGGTCAGTTCTATCAACAGTGGCTGGAAAACACCTCTCTAACACATTTCTGCCTTGTGCCATTTACACTTCCTGCAACTGTGACTTGTCCCTGGGGGATGTTGCTAATATTTATTTGACTATAAATGCTTCCACTTTAAGATATTTTCTATTACAAGACATTTCAAAGCAGTAACGAGCAATGGAAAAAGTCCGAAAAATACCATGTAAACACTCATTTATCTAAACCAACAGCGCCCTTTCCTCTGACACACCAGCACAATAGAGAGCTTCCTTATTGTCCATACTTTATGAATGTGTCAAAAGGGTCATAAAACCCCCCTGATTCATTCTCACACTATCTCCTCTGGCTTTGGATTGTGTGCAAGGCAGTTCAGTCTTTTCTGTTTTTTTTCTAAAGTGAGAGTCTTTCTGCCTTGTCTGGCTTTCATATTTACATGGAGGAACCTTTGTTTACACATCACCTTATGTGCCTCTCCTCTGGTAAAAAAAACGTCTTACCCAGAGGCATAATGGAGAGGTATTTGCCACGGAACTTGCTGGCGATGGTGATTTCCTGCCACAGGGTCCAGCCTCGTTGGGAAATCACATGATGTGCAGCTGCAGGGGGGTGATGGCTCACCTGAAATAAAAAGTAAACCTTAAGGTGAACTAAACACAAAAGATGTGCTTATATTATCATTAAACATTGGTCATGCTTTTACCTGCTCACACAGCGAGCGGTAGCCAAACTCCTCTTTGCGATCAAGCTCGTAGGTCTCACCCAGTAGCGGGTTGAAGGGCTTAGCTGTCCGGTGGACCGTAGTGGAGTAAGATGAGACGGAAAAGGCAGCAACCAGGCACATCTGTTCCAGGGAGGAGTCACAGCGTGCTGCCTTGTCTAATAGTTCATGGTACTCAAGATCCTCAGTGAGACGCTGAAGCATTGACAGAGGCTCATTGAAGTTTACCTGAACGGGAAGATAAACAAAGCATGAGACTCGCAATTTTACTTTGGTTGAGCCTCTTATCAAGAAGGGCGGTGATAACTCGAACACTTACAGGCATGGGGATTTTGGAGAGCTCCTTGCCAATGCAGTTCTTCATAATACTCCACAAATTGAGGGAGTAGTTGGGCTTATCTGGGACATGAGTCCGCCTCTGTCTGCGGGGCTGCAGCTCCTTCCCACACACATCGTTATAGCTGGGAGACATCTAGGTACAGGTGAGAGGGAAAGAAGATGAGAATTGATATTTTTTCTACTTTTAACTTTCTAAAACAAAAAAAAAACATGTTATGCGTACAAGTCTGAAAAAATGTAATGTACAGCTTGGAGTTATAAGAGCAAGCAAAGCAGGAAAATGACACGAGGAGACAGAAGAGAAGACACAGATGTAAAGAAAGGAGAAGACAGAGCCGTGGAGAGCTGGAGAGCGAGAAGAGCAGATGTTTTACTCATAATTAAGATTTATATGACTGTAGCAGCTGTGTGTCTGTGGCTCCACAGGGATGACGAGCACTCACAAAACCTGTGTGTGTGTGTGTGTGTGTGTCTGTGCAAGGTAAAGGAGCGGAACCTAAATACAAAACAAGACTATTAAGCAAATTAATCAATTAGCTGTGAGCTTTGCAGCAGCACAAAAGGACACAAAAAAAAGATCAAAGTTGGAGATGATCACAAATGTCAGTCTTTGTATTCAGGTCAGGCTTATTGGGAGGACAGAGGCTTACATGGTTGTCCTGGTTCCAGTCACTGGGTTGACCTCCACTTGCTCCGCTTAAATTACTTTGAGATCTCCTAGAACACAATGGAAATATTTCCTGCAATGAAACTCAAGCCGCCGCTCTTATTTCCCACTTGTACAGTTATTAATACAAACACAACACACACAAAGGAGAAGCCAGATTGCAGGGTATTATAAATGAATGCTGTTTAACAATTTCTATTATACTAAATGGCTCCACTGGAGTTTTGGGGGATATGTCGCAAGAGATAAGAAAAAAAAAAGTGACAAAGAAAAGACTGAAGTCACTCAAATTATTTCAGCAAAATAAAGGGGGACAGCAAAAAAAATGAAGATTACAGCAAAAGACTGACTCATAGGTACAAAACAAAAGAGTTACATAAATATACTGAAAAACAGATTTGATTTCTGTAGGAGGACAGGGATTTTGAGTATGCACAGAAGCATGACAACCCTGAAAAAACAGCCTAACGTTTATGGATATCTGCTTATGACTGACCTGTGCTGTGAGCTGTCAGCGGCAGTCACTGTAATGAACGCAGGGGAATCCTCCATGGCATCAAAGTACTCAGTATCCTCATCATCACTTGCTTCTTCCTTGAGCAGCCTCTCACTCCCTTCTGTCAGGACATGTACATTAGTGAGTAATTGTAGACAGCATTCAAGAGCAGCACAAACATCACATGAGCATTAGATTGTTTTTAGCAGAGTTCAGGAGAGAGCAGCCTTTAATCACGTACCCATGGCAATTAATCAAGGAATAATCAGCTTAGTAAAATTGGCAATGTTCCTGCTGGTTAACTAGCCTGACTGATGTAAGTGCCTGAGGGTGTGTGTCTAATATTTTGGATTTAACTTTTAGTACATTCTGAGGAACATTACTTGTGTAAACTACAGCTTTCGACCTAAACCAGGAAGTCCGAGTTCATCCAAAGGTAAATGCATTCTATCAATAATAGAAACTAACATTTGTTTTGATCATTAAACAACCAAATATGTAAAAAAAAAAAACAACAACACTTTATTTTGACAAAAAGGTTATTAGAATATAATTTTTTTTCCTGCTCTGAGTCAGAAAAAAACATTCAAGTCCTTGTACTAAAACACTACTGAAATCTTTAAAAGAGGAAATAAATTGCCAGTACAATCACATTTCATTGTAAGCAGAGCAACAAAATATCATAAATTGAGGCAGAAGTGGTAACAGCCACAGCGAGTCCCTCCATTCATTTCAAAAAAAGACCACCATGAGCATTTTCTGTCAGTCTACCGATGTGGTGAACATTTTCTGTTAAGCCACCTTTAAGGAAACTTGCTGTCAAAGTCCAAGAGTTACCATGCAGATTACCGCTAAGTGATCAATACACATTTTTATTTATATTTCTTTGTTTTGTCCACTGCAAATACTTTTATATTTTTTGGAGCTTTTGTTACAGACAGAATAGAGAGATGAAAGTCCTTTAGTAAAAGAGCTGCAACTAAAACAACGTCATGTCTATCGACTGTCTCATCTCTTCCTCTAATTTAAAGTTGCACTACTTCCTCTATAGGTATTAAATGCTCTTTTAACTCAACTCAACTTTATTTATAGAGCACTTTAAAAACAACCACAGCTGAAACAAAGTGCTCTACACAAAGGCATTAAAATAAATAAATAAATAAAATACAATAAAAATATAAACAATAGGACTTAAATAAGTGTTTCATTGTTTTTAAAACAATGTAAAATAAAACAGTACTAACTAAACTAAAAGGTCCCTAAACTAAAAACAACCCATAACTAAAAACAAACCATAAAAACAATAAAACAGGAGCTGAGTCTTAAGCTGGGTTAAAAGCCAGGGAATAAAAATGAGTTTTAAGACGAGTTTTAAAAACAGACAGTGATGGGGCTTGTCTTATGTGGAATGGAACATCGTTCCACAGTTTAGGCCCTGTCCCCTCTGAGCTTCCGTTTGGACCTCGGTATCTCCAGGAGCAGCTGATCAGCTGACCTGAGGGACCGAGACGGAGCATGGGGGTGAAGGAGCTCAGAGAGGTAGGATGGGGCCCGACCATTCAAGGATTTAAAAACAAATAAAAGAACCTTAAAATGGACTCTAAAATGCTCAGGCAGCCATTGGAGGGAGGCCAGGATGGGAGTGATGAGCTCCCTGTTAAGATAATTCTACAAATGATAAGTCAACTACTTTTCACAGAAGGCAGTCTTACACTGAAGGTTACCGTATTTGTAGTTTTATACTAATACACAGTTACTTTGGACAAAGCAATGACAGAGCCAGTGTTAGTGTCATACAGTCAGTAAAAACTAAAGTTTTCTTTCTCTCTGAGAGAGGACATACACTGCAAATTCTGTTTTTTTTTTAAAAAGACATGGTTTTCAGTATGCAAACAAGAAATGAACAAATAGCTGTACAGTCAGAAAGTCAAGACCACAAGACCCACCTTAATAAAGCTAACAGCCATCTCTTACTTGGCAATAATCAATTTGCAATCTTCTCACAAAAGTATATTCTTCCTTCATGCAAAGACCGTCTATAATGAGAGCCTGAAGTCACACATGACTTTTATCAAGGAAAGTCTGATTTCCACTGGGACCAAAAAGAGTTATTAGCACGCACACAGACAGTCTTACCCTTGTTGGTGGTAGGAGCACTGGGTGTGGTGGAAGCAAGCGTGGGCGCTTCTCTCCACGCTCGCTCCAGGCTGTTATGCTGCTTGGCTAGCTGCTCAATGGTTTCCTCTAGGTGAGTGCGCTGCTCTCGCTCATACTGCAGCGCCCGCTGCCATCTCCTGCTGTGAGTCTCTGCTAAGTCCAAAAAGTCTCGACAGGCCTGGAGGGAGAAACATACATACAAATACTCAAACATACAGGCATTACTGAAAGTTCAACTTGATTCTTAATAAAAGTTTCTCTTGACTTGCTCATACTCATTCATCTTTGAAGAACTGCAAAATGTTTTATATTTGATCAAGTCAGGGGGATTTCTAAAAAAGTGACTCTTCTTTTTAGAAGAAAACCATCAAAACCTGGGTGAGTTTTTGCTTTATCTTTATCAAAGTTAAACAATAGTACTGAGATGATCATGAGACCTTTTCTACTGTGAGCTTCAATTTTAAGAAAGAGAAAGTTGGGATGGGAAAAGGTTGAAATAAGTTAAAGTCAATTATTATAATCAAGCCTTTTTATCATATTTTTTTCATGATTAATTTTTCTCCCTGCTGTGTCAAATATGCCTCAGAGCACCGCTTACACACAGAAAACATCAGCAGAGGATGAACTAGGTTTAACTCCAGAGTGGAAAGCAGAGACTTCATTCAAGTCAAGAGGGGGCATCATTGTTTCTGTCTTGATCTTACTGCTCAGACAAAGAGGTTACTTTAGATCACACACGTAATTCGTCAGCACAGCATCATATGTCTGACAGCCTTGCATCATAGTGAGCTCAAAGGTCAATGAACCTAAATAACACCTCACAGTTGACAACATGCATGCTGACAATGTCATGTGATGACTATTGAGCTGTCAGCATTGTGGGCCTCTAATAACACTTTCTGAGTAAGCATAGGGACACTTCTGTGACATTTGAGATAGTAAATGTTCTTTTCACAGGAGAGGGACATCATGTGGTTGAATAAGGTCCACTCAGCATTTGCAGCAGAGAGCTGCTTGAAGGACAACAATGTCACACAGCTCTCTGTGTGGTGAGAGTAAAGTCAGGATCTGAGCACTTTGGAGCAGCGAGAAGAGAAACAAGGATGTGTCTCAGTTTCTCAAATCAAGTCACATAATGATCTAAATGGTGAATTAATATAACATTTCCTTGATTTGTCTTTCAATATTACTTATAACTTTTCACATATCTAGCCACATGCCCTCCAGTAATAATCACATGTTAAAAAATGAATTGTTTTAATTGTTAATTCAAAACATTATTCGACAAGTGTAAACAGACTAATAAATAGGTAAACAACTTCACTATTATAAGGATGGATTTTTGACTATTTTCAAGCAATTTCAGCAATTTATTACATAAAATATTACACATAAATTGTGTGTATGGTAAAAAAAATCATTATTTATGACAAGTATACATCCACAGATTTCACAAACCTTCATTTAAATATCTTTACGTAAAAAATATGGCTCTAAATTGCTGAAAACCTGAATGGAAATTACAATTCATCTGATAATAAAAACAACCAATCGGTCTCTTACCTTTAGCACTTGTCCCTCAAGTGTCTAAATATCAATGTCAGAGCCTTACTTTAAATGTCAGAGGGACGTATGACGTTGGTGCACTTCCTTAGGAAGAACCACGATCTGAAACTCAACACCCACTCAAAAAAATGTGATGCTTCCACTTTTTTTGTGCTGAGTGTCCAATGCAAACACAGACTGCATGTGACTTCCGTTTAGAGAAAACAGGGTTGATAGAGACTCCATAAAGTGAATGAATATACAGAAGGGGAACTTGAAGAAAGAGCTAGCATCCAACAGATTACCAAACATCATTTTAAAAGTCCTGACACATTTAGCAGAGTGAGTCATAAAGCAAAGAGTTGAAGTTTTATATCAGTAAACCATTTAGATCCAAAGCAGTTAGTGTGTAAATACATTAACACTCAAACCAGCAAGAGCCTGGATTGAATGACACACTTGAGAGAAGTTATATCACTAAATGAACTGGAGAAACCCTCTCACAGACCTGGGTCAAATCACAGAGAGACTGTAGTCGCACCTGCCTTTATGCCTCCCTCCTCGGTAAGTCCCAGGATGTTTCCTGTGGTCAAGCACATCACTGCAAATGACCAAATACTGATTCTTGCTCTACTCTGCTGGAGGAGAGCCATTCACAAGACCAAAAACCATTATAGGCAGTTTGTGGCGGCACTTTTTCCCATTAGAAGCACATACTTTACAACCTAATGGCATTTTAATGAGTATGGCAGTCAAAGACAGCCTTTTTTATCGTTTGAACAGTAGGATTCATTTTCAAATACCAATTATTACAAAAAAATGAACGAGTCCCATCGTTTTGAGCAAAGAACTGTCACAAAACTATAACACAATCTGAATTCTCTTTTTCATCTCAGGACACTCTTAACAAGCTAAATTACCACATAATTAGGCATTCTGGGATTAATTATTTTGCACTGCCTCTTTTCAGATTTGATCATAAGGTCAAAGTACAGATTTACCCCAACAGAGCCCGAGCAGAGGATTTAACCACTGCCAGCCAGACATTTCACAAGCAAATCAACTGAACATGCAATACAGTAAAAACGAACAACCACTGACACAAGAATAAACAACGCACTCTTCATAGTAATTGAAAAAAGTGTCAGGAAGACAAACCTGATGCGATTGTCTGGCTTTAGTCAAAGCAGGTCTGTTTATCTAACTGTAAGTGTGGCGGGCTCTGACATTCCCCATGCAGGGAGGGTCCGGGTGTCAGAAAGGGGGACAGGGGCTATTCCTGTCTGCCCCCACCAACCCACTAACATATCCAGTAACACTCCTTCAGGACTTCAACCTCAGGACCTCCCTGAACTCTTACCTATTGCTAGCATACTGTAAAGCTCTCGGTCTCTTGAGCAATGTGCGGAATGGATCAGGGCCAGATACAGTAGAGGATGATGCTGGTAATCGGATCCAACACATACAGAAGTGTGAAATGAGAACCTGTCGGAGTTTGTTGTGTTATTATAGTTACTTTTCAAGGTGACAATGTGCAACATGTTTTGGAGAGAGGTTTTTCCGCTGATGTTCTTTTGGTTTCTGTGAATAGAGATGCTGTTGTTCTGAGTATGAACAACTGCCTTCAGCATTCAGCCTGTTACTAAATAAATCATTGCATGTTGATATTCAGTACAACAGAAAAACTATGAGAGTGCTGTTTTACAGTTGTAACATCAAACGTCACTCATAAGATGGCTCTTTGCCAGTGAAGTTGCAGTTGGAACAAAGTGTAGCATTTCAAGGAACCATCATAGCACCTGTCAGAGGAGGCTACAAGCTTAGTGCATGATGAAAACTTCAGAAAATTTAGTTTATCATGTTCTGGTAGGGTCTGGAGCAACTTCTCGCTTCCCGTGACCCTTAATGCAGCAGCACTCTGGCTCCTGTTTAACATGTTACACTAGTTGACTGGCTCTCCTGTTGCATTGATCATGCTAAAATCTGCGGATTGCTAGTCTGTTTCTACTGCTGAGTCTGGTAGTATGGTCCGGCACATCTACTTACATTGATCATAGCATTGGAAGTGATGCGGAAGAGGGTAGCTCGCTCATTGACTGCCTTGATCTTCTCCCCACCCTCCACGGGGACCTTCAGACCCTCAAGCTCACTGAGGGAGCGCTGCAGGGCTGCCCCATGCTTGGCGATCAGGTCATTACATGTGCTGAGGTCATCGAGCTTGCTCACAAGTATCTTCAGGGTGCCCTGAAGCTCACTGCGGTCCGACTGGGATGCAGGCTCTTCGTCCCCGGAGTCATCTGGAATGGAGAGGTCAGAGGTCAATTATAAAACAAAGTTAATCGCGAATGTTATTGGGATTTGCCAAATTGACAAGCAAATGTTCAGCTCCTCCTCTTGCTAAGGTAAAACAAAAATAACTTATTTTAGACTTTAGTAAGGGACACAAGATGTTGATATAGGTCAACAGTGAGCAAGTTTCCCCAAAAACAGAGGATGTAGTCCCCCTGCAGCTTTTGTCTTGACTTTACCACTATGACAACAAAGAAATGATAATTGGAAAACTGTTATTTTAGCGCTCTCACAAACACTTACGCAGCAACAAACAAATGTGACTCCCTCTGACCGCAGATACACTCAGAGACTTCCCAAAATTAAAATAAGCCATATTGTTGCATTTGAATGACAAGAACTTGCCCCTACTCATGAACCCTTGTGGGATCAGCTGTCTCCAGCTACGATGTCACTAAGGAGAGGTTACTTTAGTTTAAACAGAACATACGAGAACAGCGTTGCAGGGTCAGCCTTACTCACATGTACACACACACACTGAAGGCACCAGCGTACACAGATAGAAATACACTGAGGGTAAAGCCAAGAACCATAAAACAACACTGTGACATCGTAAGTAGAGCACACTGGATGATAATCTTCAGATATCATGGCCTGAAGTAGATCATATACAACATTTCTAAAGAGCACATTCTGTTTTTAAAACAAGGAAGAGAGCTTGCACATTTCATTTTCACTGGTGGAAATTTTTGCACAACTGTGGGTTATTTTTACGTTCACTGAGCAGAATTTTTCTCAACATAAAAACATCTGTGTTTCATGTTTCTATTTGAATAAATGAGGCTAACAAAACAAGCCCATATGGCTGAGATAAATTCAAAACAGCAACTTCAATGCTGACGCAGCTACTCTCCACACATTCTGGGATGCAGGAAGAAAGGGTGCAAAGAGAAATATAAAGAAAATGAAGAGAAGGATTTTGTAGCACGAGGAAAATACATCTCAGGGGAGGGATTGGAATGGACAGCAGACTGTGATGCAGAAACAAGCATCTCCACCCTCTAACTCACCTTCCTGACCCTCTACTGCTCTGACCCTTCTGCTCTCCTGTCGTCTTCTCCCCTGCACTGCACCATATAGTCTGCTTTGTCACATTGAAAAGGTGTATTATGAAAGACCATTACAGTTTTGGTAAGAGGTAGCAACACAAAACTACAGCAACACATTCTCCCCAGAACATAGCAGCTGGTTGTGACCTTACAGAGGGAGAGGTTATCAACTCTGTTAGATGTATTTACTTCTTTCTAGAGCGACATAGAACCCTGCCAAGGAGATGCTGGTAGCCAATAGCCTCAGGACTGGAGCACATATCAGCATAATACTGAGTTCAATGTTGGCTAAGACATTTGTCCAGTCACAACTCAAATAAAGCTGCCATCCAACATATAAAACATTTTCTTAATTGAAGTTTTTGTGTATTGTATTTTCTAATTTGGCGCATTTTCCATTTGTTATGATGAAGGAGGCAGACTTTTTAACCTATACTACAGCCAGCCACCAGGGGGAGTGCTAAAAGTTATAACTTCACTCTTTGGAGGATACGATGTCCATTTTCTTTTTGTTTCATAAGAAAAAATGTTGAGGGTCTCTTAATTTGCTTGACAAACACTCTGGAGAAACGTAGCCGCTCTGGAATGGCATTTTTTTTTTTTACCCAGCTATGTTATGAACATTTTGCAGATAAACTGCATTAGTTGGAGGATGTTCATTCCTCCAGGTCTTAATTTAAAAAAAAAAAAAAAAAAAAAAAAAAAGTAAAAACATTACACTACTATTAAAGAGTCTTTTGTTCAGTTTCAACGTTGCATATGTTGTCTTTGCATTGTTTCTAATTTAATATAGGTATTTAATGATTTGAAAAGCATTAAATTTAGTTTCAACACTTCAGTATCCTTTTATTGTGGGTACTGGGTTTGTATTTATTGTGCAATCAAGTTTACCTGAATTCAGTAAAAACAGTTATCAGCTTGAGGTCCTATACAGCAAATCAAGCTTTGAAATATAATATATACAAATTGGCATCACATTTATTCTTCAGAAGTTTAAGTCAAGTCAGCATATCTAAAAAGGAAAGGAGAACCAATTTAAGCAAGAACAGACAAAAAGAAACCATGCGAAGATAAGATCTCTCACCATGTTTGCAATCCCAGGCTTCCATTTTCACCCAAAGGTAACCAGAGTTCAGGCTGGAGGAAGCAACACGAACAGGCCACAGAGCTAATGTGTGAACATGTAGAAGTGGCTTTCAGACACGCAACTGTCTGATCATCAGAGATGAAAACAAAACAGTGCAGCCAAAGGTCAACCAAGCAGCTCGACAGTGACAATGAAACCTACCGGGAGCATGGATCAGAGCTGACACAAGTATCCACTCATTCCCAGCCAGCAGCAGAAAAGGAAGCTAAGTAAACTGAGTTTCAACAGATTGGATGCAGAGAAAAAGGCAGGTAAAAAATAAAGAGGAAAAGTGTGAAGTCAGAAGATTGACTTGAGAGTGTGTTCAGAGATATGCAGCTCTTGTCAAAAGAAAAGCTGCTAGGTGAATGAGAAAGAGCAAGTTCAGACAGAGAGGAAGGAGATAATGAAATAAGCCTCAAATTGATCAAGTGTGACTATACCAGAGCAGCTTTAAACAGAGAACTTACTCGGTTAATTGGTGCAGTTTTGAGCTTCCTCCCACGAGACAAAATAAGCCTGCCCCACATTTAATTGGATTCATTCTCAAAGCTTAAAACCAGTCTCAACCTATTTAAACCACAGAGGAAAAACAGTTTGAAAATATGATTTTGACTTGTAATAATTGTTAAATAAAATACATGAGTTTTGGGCATGTGATTTGAGGGAGTAATTGTATGTGGAGCAAAAGATGGATTCCAGTTTTTCATATTTCGGTTTCTGTCAATGTCTTTTCCACAGAAAGCTGTGGAGATGGATGAATATGAATGAAATCAGGATAACATTTTAGTTTGTTTGTAATTCGAAACCAGCAGCACACATGTGCAAATAACTCTTCAGTGTACACAAAACCTGGTATTTATGGGCTTTCAGCCTTGTTGAGCATGTGCAAGATGAAAAAGTGGGCATCATGGATCCTCTTTCGTCAGAACTATGTGATCTAATTTGTACATCCTTCAAGGTATTAAAAAAAAACAGATAATTGAATAAAGAAGGCTGATCTATGATGAGCCTCCCAACTGAAAACAAGAAAACCAGACCAGAGTCTGTTTCAAAACCAAATTTACCAAATAGCAAAGTCACTACTGAGTGAGCTGAAGGAAACTTGATCTCAGTGCTCTGCCTCACGTCCACATCGGAGAGTGTGAAATTACAGCATAGGACTGGATGATATTTGGGTTATCTGCAGGGACACAGGTTGGTGCTGAAACATTTTAGGGCCAGGAATAAAAAACAAGATGTCATGCAAGGCTTTGGCTGAATCTGTCCCTATAAGGAGAGGCAAATGAACACATTGTTTCATATCAGAAATAGTAGGGCTTAATGATATTTACTAAGTATACGTGCCGTTTGGGTGTGAAGGGGTAAACCAAAACACACATGGCTAAGTAAAGAAATATTTAAAGCACTGCAGTGATGCCTCGCTCTTATTATTCACCCTACTTCTGCCAATGAGTTCAGCAGCTCTCAGCAACGCAACTTAAAAATAAACTGTCACATGTACCAAGGCGTATTTGTTTGGTAGAGACTCTGCTTACAGCATGTCGCCTGCAAGACTAATTTTCTCTCCAAACCTTGCAGAAATGAGATGTGGGCTGCAAAAACACATATTTGCTGTTGGATCTTTTTTGTAGACACTATTACAGGACAGGAGGAGATCAGGACTCACAGCTCTACTGGTCAAAATGGAGCTTCGTCAAGTATGTCAGCAACGTCTTTTCTTTACTGTCCTCCAGATTCAAAGAGCTGGGTCCATACAGCACTGATACACTGTCCAGCGCTGGCAGACATGTTTGAATGCTAGAAATGAAAACCCCTTTAAGATGCCTAAACCTTTTTTCTCACTTGTAAATCACTCACACTGGGATTAAACCTGAAGGCAGCATTTTACACTAAACCTGTGTTGATAAATAACCTCTCTACATTGTCTGTGCATCAGATTGACCGCCCAGCCTACCCCTCACACTTCCACATCTTCATTTACAACAACAGATGTGGATGGATGGCTCTCAGAAGAGGAGTCGACACCTTGAGGCAAGGCCAGGAGCCCATTACCACACCAGTCATGCCTCAAGGGCAGATTTCCTTCCCCCACAGCATCGGAGAATACTCTGCATCTGCACAAATGTGACCATCTATCCACTCCCACTGTGTCTCTGCTGGAGCTTCCTCTTCACAGGAAGGTAATATAATTAGGGCAGCACATGAATGTGTCTGAGATAAGCTGGGACACACACTTACAGGTCACAGCTCACAAATCACTCAAATACATCACAACATTCATATTTCCCTTTATAATGTGCAAAGATAAATCTTTTGCCCTTCACTTAATTATTACCGGCAGTCACATTGTTCATTACAAAAGACTGAAGAAGACAGAGAGACAGTCATAATGGTGCTGGTGGTGTGTGTGTGTGTGGGGGGGGGGGGGGGGGGGGGGGGTAAGAGAGAGAAAGACAAGAGAGGAAGCAGGATGTGGGAGAATGTAATTGGGAAAGCAATACTCTCTATGCTGTCCTACAGTAGGGGCTCATCTCTCTGCTCGTCTCCGAGGACACACTGTCAGATCAGTGGAGCCAGGCCTCTGGCTGACAGGATGTCAGCCTGTAGCAGACAGACAAGCATATGGGAGAATTGTACTGCCTCTCTGGATTAGAGGTGAAATTTAAAGACACTGACAGGCAAAGACCTGATCAGAATAAATACTAGTGTCAAAAATGATATAGTTGTTCAACAGAGAGCCAACCTTTAATTTCTCATGGTCACAACTAATTTTTTACAAGTAAGAGTCATAGCACTGCAGAGCAAAGAGCTCATTTAACATGCTGTCTGAGTGTCGTCAAACTTCATCGTTTGCTGCCCAACAGTTTTGTTTTAGAGATGATGTAATGTTAGCAGAAAATAATAATTAAAAAAACCCATTACATGTTATTTCTAAGTAAGTCTCATTCACACAACTGCCTTTGTTGAGGGATTAACAATGATCTAAATAGAGAGGCCAAACATTGCATAATGCACACACTCAGTTGCCACTTAAGTCTCAGCCTTTCTCTGTACTTCCAGAGTTTGTGGTGAAGAAATGAAGAAAAGGAAATTGCATTTTATTCAACATTGTCTGACAAAGATTTTTTTAATGCACTGTGCTTGACTACTTTGGTTTTATTCTCATTTGTGTGATAATTTTTGCATTACACCGTGTGAATATCATTATCCATATAAGCATGATCATCAGATAATGATTATGTAATCCTGCCTTAATGAACAGTCAGAATGAAGCTAACTGTATTTTTAGCACAGAGGGAGTTTATACACCTGGTTTTCTCTCAGCACTGACAGCAAAGCAGAGATGAAGAGGCCTGTTTTCAACTTGACTGTTTTTATGGAGAGTGCGGAAAAAAAATGAATTTATGAGAAGTATATCAGAAACAGAAATGAGATCAAGCCAGTTGAGAAGTGAAGAGATGTCCCGGAGGAGAAGAGTGTAATCCTGGCCAGTAATTGCTAACTTGCTCCAACCTTCCCCTGAGATATATCGCAGTGAGACAAACAGAGGAGACAGCAGGTTAAATCCAGTAACACAGCATTTGGCTCTCCACAAGCAAATGAGAAACCGAGCAGTGCAACCCATCACTGTCCCCGAAGCTCCGCAGTACAGCTCTGACTGTGCATTCGATCGAACGCTCTCTGAGAGCAGCAAACAAAAGAAAAGATTAACAGCAAACTGCAGAATCCAAGCAATGACTTTTAATTCAGCAACATTTTATAATGTGCTGGGATGGACAAAAAGAAAAACGATCAGTTAGCCAGGGACTAAACTGTAGATTTAAATGCCTGTAAGCAGGGTACAATTTTTTAAAATCCCAGCTGGTGCATCAAAGATGAGAGGGAAAATATAATGATGTGGTGATCTCTTCTTGAACTAGTGTACTCTATGTACTACAGTTCATCCTTCAAATACAAAGAAACAGATATGGACTGGTGTTGGAGCTGGTAATCATGCATTGACTGAAAGCGTGCAGACACAAATTAATTCTGAATCTACATACACGTTAATAAGCTGCCTGTGCTATGTGAGGAGGAGGGTCTGCTGACGGATGAAATTCAGCGAGTAAAAAATGAGGACCGCACTATAAAGGAAGCCTGGTCTCATTAACAGTGGTGTGGTATATCGATGTTTCCACATAACACATTTCTTGTCTTAAATCCTTTGAGAGCCACGATTTTAAAGTAGAATTTGAACCACTTAGCAGTTAGGAATCAGTGATCAAAACCACTTTGGTGCATGATTATTATAATATGTGCATAATTTATCCATCGATGGTTTCTCACAGTTCCAGAAAATCCTTCTTGTATTTCATCCATATCACCTTCCTCTGCCAAGTCCTGCAAAACCCAGCTCCATGTACACGTGCAATTGATGAAACTCCCTTTTCGAGTTACTGTCACCCTAATATTGTAGAAAGATTAAACAAGACCATGATTATGACTCAGTGAAACAACACAGTATGATTGTGAGCCTTGAGCCTTGAAGGTAGCCAACAGAGTGGATAACATGGGGTGAATGTCTTGACAGAGCAGCAGCAGAGTGTAAAGAATCTGTAACGAAGGAGAATGAACAGTGAGATGTCAACCGCCTTTGGACTCTGACAAAGTTACCATGTTCTCTTAAACACAAACAGATTTCACAGAGAACAGACTATCAAAATCATGTGGAATTTCACGTGATAGTGCAGCTTCAAGGGAGCTGATAATATGTTTACTGGATTAAAATAATCAGACAAGGATGAATGTACAGCGAGGAGTGAGGAATTTGCTGTAGGTGCTAAATTTTTACTTTAATTTAATGCCAGCAGTATTCTGGAACCAAACAGTTGTTTCAATTTAATTGGACTGAAGTTGCAAAATACTGCAGATAGTTGTCACATAGCAATTAGGTTTGTCAGCATTAAGGGTTCATCCAAACCATCATGCTTTCCCTCCAGTGGCTCTTGTGCTGCTTTCCTCTTGTACTGTTCACATTTCTGCAGCCTTTCTTTCATGACAGAGACAGTGACAGTGGCATGGCTGTCAATCAGATGTAATGGTTTGGCATGTGTGTGTGTGTGTCCCTTTCACAGCTGTAAAGCATCTTATTATTCAGGCTGTCGTATCTGTTACAACAGAGGCCTAGTTAGAACAGTGAGCTTCCAATTTTACAGGGGAAAAGTAGCTTTTACTGGCTTATAGCCATCAATTGTGCTCTACATAGAAGTGGTCTGTACTTTCAATGATACCAAGGCAGGTTGCTTTAGTTGCTTAATAAGGAGAGTGGGCTGTGATTTCAATGTTTGTTGGTGAGTTAGTTAAGAAAGATAATGGATCCATATTGCTTATGGCTGTCTCATAAAGGCTTTGACATTTTTTCAATAAACCACAAGAGAACAGTCAGTATTCAATTATCTTTGGAGGATCTGAGATGATTGCACTGATGTCCATAAATGTGATGTGCTGTTCTTTATGTATTTTAATCCAAACATTTATATCATAGAGAGCATTTTGGTGGGTTGAAAGGTCTTAAAACAATGCAGTCTATACCACATATTCCAACTCATTTCAGTGAGCAAACAGGGAGTGAGGAGGCAGAAAGCCTCAGGGTTAAGAGCGCAGCTGTTCAACTCAACAGTGTCCAAACCGGCCATCGGCAAGTACTGTAAACCAGCAGTGAAATGAGTGAGATAAAGAAAAAGAAGGATGAAAAAAAAGTTATAACTTAACTGGTATTTTTGATGCTATTGACATGACTTTCTACTGATCTTGTGCAAAATTCTCTAACATCTTTATGTCATAGTAGAATTTGGCTTTTGTGGACAGTGCAAACATGCTTTAATCACTGGTAATTAATCAACCGAGCCACCCTCATATCACATTTGCACCAAACGCTCTTGCACAGAAGTCCTCACATAGAATATCCAATTCACAGGTGCACGTTACAGGCACACCGTGTAGGCCTGGCACACTCCGACTCATCCATATGCAAATGTGAGGTGGAGCAGGCGCAAAGAAAAAAAGAGAGGAAACGAGTCTGAGCGAGAGCAGCACAGGAAGAAGAAAGAATGAGAGACGGAGACTGCATGCAGTGAGGAGTGACAGGACAGACTGCTCTTTTTACAGCACAGGGCGCTGCATTGTAGAGGGAGGCTGCGAAAATGTGAGCATCCATGGCGACAGAGGACAGATGCCAAAGAGAGAAAAGATGGATAGAACGATGAGAACAAGCTCTCAGACATACGATGAGGAGGATGAAGCAGAATGATGAGGGTTTGTCCTTGCTTCTGTGTTTTAGCTTTAGCCATATAGCTGTACTGACCCTTGTTGAGTTTACTCAGGCAGCCCGAGTTGCAGAGGGAGCGGACCGTCCCCGACTCCCAGCAGCTGCGGCCCTTCATCCCACTCTCTGCAGGCCTGATCCCCCTTCACGCTCCCTGAGACGCAACGCTGCCCTGTGCCACTACATAATCCCAGCGAGGGGGGGGCAGAGGCAACGACTTTCCCTGTTCAGCATTGCATCCTCCACACACACACACTCACACACATGCACAGTCACACACAAACATACAGCACAAAGACAGGGAAGCGATGCAGTCGCCCCCACTTGAATTTCCTCCTCTCCTCTCCTGCATTGCTTCCGTTTTTTTTACGGAAACACACACGCACTCTGGAAACACATTCACAAAGCTCGGCACATTTACAATTCTCCTCCACATGCTTCTCTCAGTGCAGTGCAGAGTGCAAGAGTGGGGTGGGAGGGAGGGAGTGAGTGAAGCAGAGAGGAGAGCCATTGGCAGCAAGCAGTCATATACTAAGACCAGAATGCATTGCTTCTTCTCTGTTAACCCCTGCCTGCTGATTTTGTTGCTTCACAGAAAAGTAGACTATTTGAGAAAAGCAAAATGTTTGAGTTGCCAGTCAGTGAAATCGGTGGGTCCTAAATAATGACATGACAAAAAGCTTATTCATAATGAGACAACAGGGATAAAAGGATTTTAAGTTTTCCCATAGTCATTACAAAGGGTACAGCCAGACCAGGGTAAAACAAAGCCCTGTTTGACAAATCATCTATTTTTTTCCCCTGGAGGTCTATACGGCCCACCTTAATTAGATTTTTTATGGTCGAGAGTACCTGCTGCAGGGAGACGACATTAGATCTGACCCTCTACAGAAAGGTCAGTGTCACTGTGTTGTCCTTGTTCCTACAATGAGCCTCAGTCTCTCTTTTTAAGCTGAAATTTATCATTTCACCACTTTTTCCAAAACAAAACTGTGCTGCAAATGAAGGTCATCTTGGCAATCTGAGCCAATTCTCTGATTGTTTTCAATTCTGCTTAAGCAATAAAACTTTGAGCTCATCGCTTAGACTACATGCCAAGTATTCACCTTAAGGGAAAATTCCAATTTCACACGTTACCAAAAATATGTGTCCCTAATGCGGGTACAACACACCCCAAAATAAAAAAAGTCTCTCCTCCCCCTTCTCTGCCTGCTCCCTCTGTTCTGAAATCATGTCACAAATGACATTATTTAGGGTTAAAGCACACCTCCAGACCAAATGACCCTCCCATGTTTGGCAGTTTGTTCCATCCTCCATCTGCAGCAGCCTCCTCCTTCACTCATAGAATTTTTCACTCACTGTGTAGCCTCTTTAAGGAAAATGTCTGAGGTACGAGAGAAGCATGCATGTTCTGTTTTTGGCTATATTAACAAACACAAGAGTCTCTTTTTACCCCCCACGTCTGAGGATTTGGAGACCAAGTGGGTGGATTTTATTATCGATGGAGATGTACCCACAACAGCAGCAGCTACATGCTATATGTGTGCTAACCATTCCACTTCAGACTGCTGTCTCAACCACAGACATAAAGCACAGTTCAGAGTTCACTGCAAAAATGGAGATAAAGCACAGATCATTACAGACTGTCCGTGACCCAGCTGCATCCTTAGGAGCTGTGTGTTTACAATTTTATGCTATTAGCATGTTAACCCGGGAATGTGTTTTTAGCATCGTGGCTAATGGGGTTAGCTTCACCGTGACAAACATGCTAGAGTAAATGATATTAGCTGGCATTCAAGGATGTTATTCCTCTGCTTGGTATCACGTAACTTGAATTAGCACTGCACAGCTGCGTGTCATATGCCCATAATAAGCTGAAGTTGAGGCTGCAGTCTGAACAACTAAAGCTTCAAAGCATTTAGCAGATGTGTTTGGATCATTGATTAGTGCAAAGAAATAATCAGAAAGTAACTCTTTATTACTGTTTTAACAGTTTTCACTTTCAGTGCTCTCTCCCTCCAGCCTGTCTGTGTTGTTTCATAATGTAAATGGACACACTGGGCATTACATCAATAACAACGCAGCATGGGAGCATTTACAGTACATAGACAGAGTACAACATATTATAGTTTACACTAGCATTTATATCTAGATATGTGCATACACTTGTGTTTACACATACAGCACCCAGGGATGTGCTGAGTTACAGGCATTATGTAAACGGGCCAGAACAAGCTGGGTTTTTTTTAATATGTTCATAAAACATTTACTGTTTAAGAGCTGTTGCTGTCACAATGTAGTTTACACTGGAATTAAGTTCCCTGTAAAACATCTGTTTTGGATTAAGTTTATTTGCTGTAAGAAGTTTTGCACTTCTTGTAGCTGTAAACAGAACTGCTGACATAATCTGTTTCCTCTTCTTCAGGCTAGCATGAGTGCATCCACGCAGTAACAGAACTAAGTTAAACCAAACCAAAAAGTTAAGCCAAATCAGTGACGACTGATTCAACATTCTGTAAATATTACATTTTTTATTTTTCAATCAAAAACACAAACAATAGCACTAAACGTGTAAGAACCGTTTCAACAAAAAAAAATACACAAAAACCAAAATAAATACATAAAAATCAAACTAATAACTTTGATAAATTATCAAACTGCAAGATGATTTATCTCAATAAAATTGTAAACAAAATCTTTGCTCATGTGACTCATTGAGCAGAGTATGTTGGACCTGGCACCACTGAAGATCATTCTGCACAATCCCAGCAGCCGACAAGGAGGACTTCATAGCCCACTTTGTGACATGGTTCTCCTGGGGGGGGGGGGGGGGGGGGGGGGTAGAACCCATGTCGTGGTCTTGATTATCAAGAAACTTTGTGCAGATGTGTAGAACCACAGGATGGAATGACAGGCCAGATTCTGCAACCAAGGAAGCCCAAGCTTACAAAGCTTTCATGAACTAGAAACCTGTAGTGACAGAAACAACTGGACAGGATCTGAGTCATGTAAACATGTCTCTAATTTGTTTCTTAGAGGATTTTTTAGGCGTACCAAAATCTAATGTCTGGTTGTTGTTTTTTTTTTCAGAAATGATCTTCAAAGACCAACATAAATGAAATGAGAAGTGCAATTAGAAGTATAATATTTCACCTTTAACAATTCAATTTAAGTTTTTGGTTAAATTTTCATTTTCGGGGTCCCTTAATTTTAGACAGAGAATAGCATCAACAGCAAATTATCTTTTAATAGAAAATCCATCCAGTTGACATTTGAAATATGTTCTCCAGGGAAATTCTTCAAACCGTGCTGAAGCCACTGCCCTCAGCCTCTTTTTACTGATAACATTTTGCAAGACACACTTCACCTCAAACGAAATATCATAAATCTGCTCCTTCACTGAAACCAGCTCACATCTATTAGTAACGCTTTAAACAAATGTGGAATATAGCTTCAAGAAAAGCACAGGCTGAGACAGTTTCATGCTACACCAATTTAGTGTATGACAGCGTGAATAAAATGCACAAAAATAGTTCTGCATATCAGACCAGTGAGACACTGAGTTCTTTCATCAACTGACATTGCCATGGTATTGCATGTGGCTTGTCCACTTTCCTTTCTGAATTTTAGTGATTTTGCAAAATATCTGATAACAGCAAAAACAGGTAACAGGGGAGCTCAGCCGTGCACTGCACGTGAGGTGAAGAAAGTGCTGACAGAGACAGACTGCTGTACTGTAAATAAATAACATCCTCTAAATGTCTTGAGGCATGTTCGAGTAAGTACTGAGGCATGAAACCCCTATTAATTTCACACCTGACCTTCATCGTTTTTCTTTTCTTTAATACCATTTAGTTAAACCATACATCATCCCAAACTGGGAAGTAAAGGAATCAATCCAGTGAACTGTGAGGCTCAGCAGAAACATGGGACAAACATCTTTTCTCAAATTAATCACATCATGTTGAAATCGGCTCACATGTTGTCATAGACTGCTGTACAGCTCCAGTGAGGATGTGAAACAAAATATCTAAACAGCAGGACATACGTGGATAACAGAGATGGTATAAACCTGTATCCCGCCATTTTTAAATCTCTCTCTCTCTCTCTCTCTCTCTCTCTCTCTCTCTCTCTCTCTGTTGATATGCATCTGTTCTAGCCCAAAAACAGCAGTGCAGTCTTTCCTCTGTAAGTTTACCAAGCTTCATATTGTTTTAGGATGCTTTGGTCATATCAAACACCTCGTGAAAAGATCGTCGTGCATAAATCTATTTACGTTTGGCCGTTGGACTGTTTTCACATTTTAGTTTTATATATTCCACACTTCTGACATTGAAGCCTCAGTGTTGCTAATGCTAATAACAGATTGTCTTGTGTTTGTTTTCTTCTTTTGCACCGTCTGTCCCTGGAGAGTTACTGTAGGATGCTGTAAAGCAGATGTTATTGCTGTAATGTGTTCTGTAATAAAGCTAGGTGTGGCTGCTGTTCCACATAAATGTACCTGATTTTACTATTTTATCATCAACTTTTCATAGTTTGGTGAACTCAGAGCAATTTTTGCTGCGATTTTTGACGGCTAACGTAAATGATTGGTTGAGAAGCTCGGGTAACATTCTGATCACCGATCAATTAGAAAATGCCAAGATTGGGCCCGATCCGATACGAGGGATCAGGATTGGGACATCCCTAAAATATTACATAATTTCTTGTAACGATCTTACGTAATTAAATAAAAAATATAACCACCCATTTGACTGTTTTTCCTCTGGAGGGTCGAGAGTTGAAGGAAAGACAAACTAAAGAGAAAGAGGGCATTTTAAAGAGCATGAGTTACAGCCTCATTAGAGCAATTACTGCATTTAGTTCCAGGACCCCAAACACTCCCCAAAGCCTGACTGCACAAACACTGTGCTCATTAAAACCAGTTTGAACTGCTTGGTGCAAAACTTTTGGACCCTAGGAGGGAATTAATTTTAACAATGTTGTCTCTTTAGAAGACACTTTCTGAGTTGCAGTCTGTTCTAAACATTACTCTGCCACAGATCCAGTTGCAGCAGCCATATAAATTACATTGATTTATGTCAAAGACCACACAATGCTCAACATTTACTTGTCTTATTGTTACCAAGACAACAAAAGACAACTCGCATGGAAGAACCAGACTGGAAAAAATTGACTTCAGTGAAAAAGTAGCTAGTATCTGAGGGCTCCTAATTGACTAAAGCTCTTACTGTGACAGTAATAACCTGCTTATCCAAAGGAGGTGGAAGATCTTTAATTAACCACAAATTTAAGAGTAATTGCTTCCTGCAGCAGTCTGCTGTGGCTCACAACCATACATCAACTTGATGTTTGGTACTCACAGATACAATGCCACATGAAGCAAGCTAAAATTACAGAAGACTCTCCATAAGTAATGAATCATTCAGCCTTGTACATGCACTGACAAATCCCTGAAAAAGTCAAGTCTGAGTCTTTGCTTTCTTACATGACATCTGTTGGTTTAGGATATGTAAGCATCTATGTGAGCTGTGCCTTTTCATCCACCTCCTCTAACTTCATTTGCTCTCTTGATTGCTAACAGCTTCACCATTTGGATATGGGATGTTTATAAAATCTTATTACTGTACAATTTCATAGAAGAAAGCATCTGCAAAACCTTCAGTCGAAGTATCCTTTCGCTGTGCTTCAGTAATGAGGCAACATCTAATGCGATCATGGTCCCCCTAAATTGACAAGATTATTCACTATTTTTGTAAAACTGTTGGTCTGTTTCATGATTACTGCTCCATCATCATGCCTCACTATCCCAATGGGTTCAGGGAGTTTGAAACAAAAAACCTTCTTTGTTAGTTTGTTTGTTGTGAGTATAACTTATCCTACAGAAAAAACAACTGCTGAATAAAATGTTCATATGAGTTGTATAAATCCACTAGCTCTTGAATTTTACAGTGCTATTTTTAAATAGCAGACTGTTAAATCTGTCAGAATGTGTTTAATTCGTTCCAATTAGACCGGTAAAGCTAGCTATCTCTTCAGGGCATATTAAGGGAAATTTTCAAAGACCATGTTATTATGGTTATGAAATACTTGATTGCTGTAACATCAGTACAGATATGTTAACCTAAAATAGCACTCTAGTCACAGGAGCTTTGATGCCTGATGAAGCCACAGCAATCCTAGACTGTGTTTAGAGGAGCATAAGCAATGGCTAAAGAATCAGAAAGAAAAACATGAAAATTGTTTAAGTCCCAGAGGACAATATACAAATACATAACATGAGTCCACTGTTCACTCTTTTTACATATTTTCAAAATAGCTTTAACAAGCTGTTGTGGGAAAAACCTCACAGTCAATTGTGTGGAATATGGCATACAAGTTAGCATAAAGTGTTACATTTGACCTGTGAGAAAGGACTCACAACACATCAAAGCGAAATCACTACAAAAATAAAAAATAAAAAAATAGAAACCCGACTACTGAGTCAATGTTTTCCTATCTGGATGCTTTGCACACTTATTTATATTTTAACCCTAGTACTGCATATCAATGCTGCTGCTGGCAGTACTAGGGTTAATGACATATCTGTATGAACCTGTTCAATTTTTCAACTTCTCTTCACTGCTGATGAAGCAGGAAAGATTCAGAGAGCAACAGAGAGAAAATGTGGGTGTCGACCGGGACACAATGTGGGATAAATAATGAGCTCAGTTTTCACTTACAATGCAGCAGGTCACCGGACAGTGACCCATGCAGAGCAGACGCATCACAGCAAGGAGAACAAAGAGCATTACAATCACACCAGTAATGTGTGGTGGATTTTGTATCAATGCAGCAAGCCAGTAGCATTGTCTGCTGAGCGTACAGGCATGATTAACATTATACAGTAGATTAATGACTCCTAGGTTACATTAATCACTAACAAAACCCACCTAGTTTGAAAAAGGGAAATACTGGAGGCTGGATGTCAAACCTACTTAGATATGTGGCGTCTTTTTTAAAAACATTGTAACAGTTAGCCTCTTTCATCAAGACCTAATTTTTGGGAAATACAAATAATGTCTGAAGCTGCCAAATTTGCACAATATATTATTATTATTATTATTATTATTATTATTATTATTATTATTATTATTATTATTATTATTATTATTATTATTATTATTATTATTTTAAGATTACTTTGATATTATTCTTTGAAGTAACAACAATTTGGTACTAGCAGTTCAATGATGCCTTTCAATCAAAATAATGTCCCAGACAAGAACAACCATTGTAGAATGAAAAGCTACTTGAGTTTTGAATAGTGACTGTAAAATGCTTATTGTTCATTCTCTTCAGAGAGACCAGTGGTCAACCATTCATCAGAAATTCTCAAACCATTTCTGAAGCAGGAGGATGTGGCTTTAACAAGCAATTAAACACACTTAAGTCTAAAAAGGTTGACAGGGAATGCCAGGAAATGTCAAGAAAAAGGAAAAAAGAGGTTAAAATTAAGATGCAAGAGGGAGAGTTATACTGCTTTAGGTTAGAAAAACAGGAAGCAAGCCCAGCTTAAACAGAATAAAGATACCACATTTAATCAGTTTTACTTGTAAGGGAACTCCCTCAGTATCAGGATATAACTGGGATACAATAGCATCTCAAAGAGCAGGGCAGACCAGTGAGAGGAAGTGGGTGGCTTGTAGCTTCTAGATCGATGTGTACGTGTGACAACAGTGGTGGGACGTGTAGTTTATTGGGGGAGTGTGAGTTTAAAGAGGTCAAATCCATAATGAGTCAACAGAGATCTGACAACACAAGGATGCCATGCTGCTAATTCAGATTTCAGTGACGCAAAAGGTGAGAAACACAGTAAATAAGGCTGTAAAAAAAGAAGAAAAAAAGAAGAAAGAATGAGTCCCAGTGGAGATTTTCTGGCCGACAGACTACCTGGACAGGCATGTGCTTGTGATCTCTGTGAAGAGCTTCATTTGGCAGGGATGTTTGTCATGTTACAAGAAAGAGTGAAATTCTGATGTTTCTCTCTCCATCTCCCTCGCAACTGGGCACTGAGCTAAGCGAGGAAACTAACCTCTGCCTGCACGCTCTTCTACATCCAAGACAAACAAGGACAATCAATTCGATACAGAGCCACTGCAGGACTAATTGATGAAAATGATGAGCACGTCATCTGTGATTTCATTACTGCCCTTCATGGGCTAAGAAGATAGTACAACATAACATGCAGTAATCTAAAACATATTTTGACTTGACTTTGGCTGATACAGACAGGGAGAATATTCTCTGTAACAGTCCCCAGAGGGTGCATATTTTTCTTTTATTTGAAAGCATTTGTTACTGTATGAGTAACAACTGTATCAAAAATGAATTCATAGACTTATTCCTTCTACGAAGATGATGAAACACTTTATTTATACACTTCCAACACAGAATCCACTTATAACTACAACCTGAGTCTCCTACCCTGCCCAGAATATGCATCACTCTCCCAATGGGATACCAAAATGCAGAAACATTCAAATCACTGTTCTCACTTGACATTTTCAAAAACTAATTTCTCATAACTTGATTCCTGCAATGATTCCTAATTTCAAAGCAGAGTTTTTCCCCATCAATTTCTGTAACATATGTCTATTGTAAAAAAAAGTGTTAATTAATGCTGAAAATAAAAGGTAATATTATGTAGTCATTAGAAATAAAAACATCATACTTCATAGCTTTGAGAGCTATAATATTTATACACAACTGCATCTTATCATTTTAACTACACACACCAGTTACATTTGTATGCACACAGACTGGCATACACACACACATTCCTATGCAACCCACAAAGGGAAGGAAGAGCCCAGTACTTACATGAAAAAAAAATGCCTCATCCGGTTTTTATTTCTTTCCTCAGACTTTGTAGCACAACAGAATGTCTTGAGAGAAAAGAAAGAGTGGGAGAAAGCAGCTCTGGGTCCTTCCATTCAGGACTAAACCCCGCTGGGTGAAAAGCAGAGTAAACGGCTTACTGAGAGAGAGGAGGACAGAGAGGAAAAGGGAGGGGGCGGGAAAACCAGACAGAGAGAGGGCAGAGGAAGAGAGAGGAAGAGAGAGGAAGAACGAGCGCTGGAGCGAATGCATGGGGAAAAAACACAGGGAAACAGTCGGGACCATGAGATGAGAGGGAGGGAAAAGGAGCAAAGAAACTCAGGCTGTCTCTGTGTTGTCAGTGTGTTCTCACATTGTGTTTTTTACAGTTTCAGGACCATGGACAGAGCACCAGAGAATGCTTTTAAATTTAAAGCACTAGAAGAGCTAAAACGTGAAACACAATGTGGACAGGAGAAGCTTTCAGAAAAGTACGAGAGAAGAGGAATAATACAAGCAGAGTGATAAAGTAACCAAGTATGATAACTGAACTCTAAAGAGTTAAATAATGTGAAAGCCAGATGAACTCCAAACCTGAGTAAACGAAGGCAGTTTTAGCAATCAGATGAGCAAATATGGATACAGATCAATGCACTGTTTTTTGTGAAATGAAGACATAAATCAGCTTGAATGCTGAAAGAATATAATGTGGACATGTAACTACTGTTGTTACCCTCCTGACTTTCACAGCTACGTCAGTTTGAACTTCTTAAAACCACAAACTGGATGACTGGTTTCTTGATCTTTAAATTTGTCCCAAACCTCTTCCTTGTTTCTGTCAAAATTCTGTGTGTAAGCAAGTTTTCAGCCATTGCATTTGCAAAAGTTTGTGTCATGCTCCTAAGTAGAAGTCACCACCGGAACAGTAGATTCAATAGGCTGTGATCCCAATTTCACAAACAGCAGCAAAACCGAGGCAGGCAAACTGTAGAGGTCACACTGACGTAAGGGGAAACACTGCCATCTGCTGAATCAATGCCTCAGACTACAGACTGGAGTCAAGCTGATAGAAATCCAACCCCAGACTAAATTAGAGCAAGATGCACTCATGGAAGAATAGGCAATTTACAAGAGAAGCCTTATGAATGGTAAAAGCTTTGGGTGTGACATCAGCGCTTATAAGAAGCTCAAGTAATTGACTTGGGGGGTCTGTCTTGGTCACAGAGAAAGAAAAGAATTTCACAACTCACAGTCAAAGACAGACTTGAGACTGAATTCAGGACATGAGTCTTATGTTACATCATTGGGTTTCACTTTCTTAAACATTCTGCTCAGATTAGAAATCAAAAAAGAGCACAATTAGAAAAAGCAATGAAACAACCAGCCATGTACACGTTATAAAGTCAAAGCTGATCTCCATTATGGTGTGCTGTGGCTGCACACTGTGTCCTACAGAGAAGATCAATTGAAACTCTTTGTTTTCCAGTCAGAGAGGGAAGTGCAGGTTAATAAATATGGGAGCCCCATCACTGATCTATTTTTTTAAAACACTACAGAGTAGTGTAAAAATGGTAATGTCTGAATGAAGCAGATTAAAAAATATATCTTTTAATAAATTTAGGTGAAAAATGCAGTCATTCCCTATGCTGCTGCATCCTTACCCTTATTAGCATTTAAAAAATACACAGTTTCCTGTAGACAGGCTCGCACAAGTTTATATCACATTCTCTACAATACTCCTCCCACAGATAGATTAGCTGTGAAAATACATGCATGCATTTTCTTGCAGCTTTGCAGCAGTTACTGAGGGAAACAAAGGGCAAACATTTTTCTTTCTTTACAAGATTTATATCCAAAGCACAGCAAACAAAGCACTAAAGCTGTGACTAATAGTTTGGAAATTAAGTGTTTTAAAATAGCTGATTTGTAAAAGTTGAAGAGGTACTGAGTAACAGATGGTGTTAAGAGTTAAATGGCAGTAGACAGCACCTGAGAGCCAACAGAGGCAGATGTTTTTCTGTATGCTTACATGTGTTATGGGACCAATTTAAACCAAGCTGTAGATAATATGAATACACAGACACACAAACAAATAATGTTACACATACACACAAATCAAGCGCTGTACATGAATAGATCAATGGCTTTCCAAATAGAAGCATACCAACTATATACCTCTCTGTCTTTCTGGAAGTGGTGAGCCCAAAAGTGCTCACATTCTTTCCCAGACTATATTTAGTGATCTGACTTTCAAATGGAGGCCAGAGGAATATATAGCCTGTCTCTGTAGACCCTGTCTGCAAAAGACTGGGGTAGAGAGATTTTGGGTTGATGCCAAGGTGATGTGAAGAATAATGGCCCTCCCAGGCTTTTCCCACAGCCTTTGACCAACAACCATTAACACAACCCCACAAGAGTAAGTCCCCTTGGAAAGGAGAGTGTTGTGTGGTCCAGAGGAAGCTGAAAGGAAGCCCGTTTTCACCGTACTGGACTCCTTTTGTTTCCCCACTCAATAAAGCACACCACACTGCCCTCTCCTGGCTGGCACTGGAATCATGCCTACATTAAGAGGAAGGGTGTAAGCTGAAACGCCAGCTGTGCTGAATATCAAATTCCAAATATATTTCTATGCTGGCCTGAGGACTACTGTTTAACACTCTTGTCTTGTGCTGAACACACCTTACACCTTGCAGGGATCTTAACAACTAGCTCATAAACAGGCTTTCACGTGTTTGCCCAGGGCTGTATCAGCCCCGCCTGCACTTACCAAGGTTAAACTCATCCTTTAATGTCTTACATTAAAGTCTCATGGGCATATTATGCATCTATAGGGAACACTTGGACTATAAAAAGCATGCTATGCAGCTTAAACTTTCCATACATGAAGCTGCTTGCTCCAGCTGCCCTTACCGGACTGATCGTTCATCATGCGGATGGCTTTAGCTTTGGCCAACTCCAGTGCTGTAACCCATCTCTGCCGCTCCACTTCTGTGCTAGCCTTAAGATGGTAAGTGCGGCCACCACTGCTCAGGACAATGTTGCAGGCATCCTCTGTGTCGATGTGCGCGGTGGCCAAGTTGATTGTCCCACGGCATGTATGAGCCATCTCTGCTTGTGTTCTATAACGAAATACCAGGCAGAAAAGAGACAGAAGACAGAGGACATAGAGAGAGAGAAAGAAAAGCAGATAGAAAAAAAAGCTGAAAACACTTGTCTAGCACATTATATTATTTTGTAGGAAAGGAATCACAACTGAGGTCCTACAGCCAATAAGCACAAGCAGGGATGGGCAGAGGGACGGAGAAATGATACGTATTAAAAGGATTCAATTTGAAAGCCAAGCAGCAGAGGGAATACTTCTTTAATTCACTAAACACATGATCACCAACCATTAACCTGAATTAGCTCATACAGCAGGGTAGTGTCGATTTCTACTCCACTCAGCATGACCTGCCTGACCTAGTGTGAGTATGCTGAATTGTGGGTATTCTGCATGGCCTCCACTAAGACCAACTGTTGCACATTCAGTGGGCTACAGTAGTCTAGATAACAAGGCCATTGTCTGGCTCCGAGCCTCTGTAGTGAGCAAAACCAAACAATGAATAACAGCATGAACAAAGAGAGGACACAGTGTGAAAGGGGAACGAGATAAAGCGAGGGAGAGAGCCAAAGCAACAGAGTAAGAGATTATAACAAAGAGCAAGGGCAAGAGGAGAGTGTTGTGCAGAAACGTGCTGTACAAGTCGAAGCCAAATGTGTAGACAGTATGTGTTGATAATAAACCTTTTAACACAACATTAGCAGATTAGCTTCAGAGCCTGACAGTATGCAGGACTGTATCAAACTGTTTAAGACATCTAAACATCCTTTCACACAGAAAATTGCTGTTTAGATCAAGCATCATACATTTGAGTCAGTTATTCATGGCAAGGTATTGAATGAGGTCCCTGTTAGAACATCAGTACTACAACTAATGGGATTATATGAAAAAAGAGAAACATTGCATTTACACTTTATTGGTGTGGAAGTAGCTTCATGTCATTCTGTCACGGTTAGAAGAGCTAAGCTGCAGGAATGGTTCATCGTGGCCCTCAGGGGGGGGGGCTGGGGCTTAAGCAGGTCTCCACTCTGGCCACAGACAGCTGATTCCACTGATTAACACCCTCAACCAGAAAGAAGCAGCTAATCAGCGAAATCACATGCTGTGTTTGCTGTTTCAGATTTAACAAACATATCCTCAACTCTCAGTGTCACATGAATGCTCATCCATATTCTTGGAAAATACAACTCCAAAAGCAATCATGTGAAAGTGTCTGTATTTGTCTGTGGGTGAAAACATCCATTCATCCATCCACAGTGAGCCCTCACTGCCAGCAGCAGCTGTTTCTCAGTAGCACTAAGCTCTCCACCAGCTCCAGTCTCTGTTGACACTGACAAGGTGGCAGCAGCCTCATTAAATCCCAGGTTGAAGTGTGTTAGTACACTCTGCCAGACTGTGATTTTCCTCACACTGCTTCTACTGGTTGAAGTCAAGTCTTGTTAGAATGCCAAAGGAGAACAAGTGCTTCAGTATACTGCCCTCCCGCTGGAGCTTCAAGCACATCAGTTTTGAAGACAGGACCGAGCTTGGGCCATGCGAAGCCATGCGGAGGGAGGGCAGAGATCCTTGGCAGCCCAGTTTCCAGCCGAGCCAGGCCAAACTCAGCTGTGGAGTCCTAGCTGTAAGTGGGTCAACAGACTGAATGTGCTGCTGATGAGTAAGGCAAGATCCACTACACTGATCGCTTCTGCCCTGTGGGAAGCAGGGCCATGCAAAGGCCATGAAATCAAAAAGTCAAGGATTCTACAAAAGCTAGGGAAGTGAAATAAGGACTAAAGGAGCATTTAGGCACTAGTAGGGAATGGGCCAGAGGTGAGATGAGGGCAGCTGAGAGCACGAGACAAGGTCCTGCATGATGAGCGGAGCCAAGACAGAATTTACATTGCTTTACCTGTCAGTCCCCTGTGCACATATCCTCATAAAACACATATCCACCGATCTGGAGCATGTAATGACAGAACAACAACCAGTGAACAACACAGAATAGACGGCCATAAGCACAAGAGGGAGACATAGACAGAGGCAGTAAAGTTTGTTTTGAGGTGAAGGGCCAAAATATCACATGAGACACTTGAGAATATGTTACACACACACACATGGACAACATGTCACGATCTGCTGAAACTTAAATGATAAAACATAATGACATGATGGGAATGTGGCCGGACTCCTCAGTACAGCAACATAACTCTAGTGCTCTCACCTTGACAAAAAGACAAAGACCTCCAGGACACACACACACACACACACACTTAGACCCACAAGGAGCCCATTAACAAGATTAGATCACAGCATCCACGTCTCTTGTTCTTAGCTGCTATGCCCAGCTAGTAAACAGGGTCCAGGCTAGGCTTTACCCTCCAGCTAGGCCCAAGGTTGGCTAGCTCATCACTCCCTCTCCTCAACCCCCTGCACCCAGTAGCTGAGTAGGCCTGCAGTAACACCATAACCTGGCTCTGATCTGGGACAGGACAGGTGCTAAAACCCCACGGAGCACTTTGATTGATACAACCTTGTTACTCTTCTGCTGCTGAGAAGTTCCCTCGACTAGGAAAGACAAGCCTGGCTCCTCTGATATAGCAGCTCTATTATCATTAGCTCTATATTGCCCTGTAATCTTCCCAAAAGAGGTGAGTAAGAATGACTGAGAGTATTAAAACTGGGGTTGTGTGTGTGTGTGTGTGTGTGTGGGGGGGGGGGGGGGGGGGGGGGGGGTCTGGTCACATGTCTGAAGAACAGCACATCAAAGCACTTTCTGTGCATTAAAGTAAAGAAGAAGAGCAACAAGGCTGATGTGGAATAAAAGACCGCCAGCTTTGCAGTGTTAGGGCCAAAAGTAATCAATAACAAGTGCAACGTTGAAGTCATTACATTTTAACAGGCACAAGTGCTGAGTCTGTCAGTCTGTCCACAGAATCACAGCATTGATCCTTCTTTGCCCTTTGCCTTCTCAGCTACAAGTTAGAGAGGGAAAACCCGGAAGGCTTCAAGAATGAAAGGGATGAATGAAAGTGATCTCTTTGTTACTGGCAGCAGTCAGTCACTATCGATTTGATCTTAAGCTTGCCTTTCCACAGGGCAAACAAATACTGAATGATGAAAACAAAGACCTGATCAATGCAAGCTAGGATTTTAAACAACTCTCTAGGGCTCTAAAGTGCATTCTCTTACGGTAGAGTTGATTAACTTATGAAATATATACCCATCAACATAAGTCATACACTTACTTTGCTTTTTTTTTTTTTGCAGTGCTTGACTTTAACAAGAGAAAACAAACAATTTAATTATTAATGTATATCAACCATAATGGGATGTTCATTTAACAATCATCGTTTGTAAAACTCCAATCACAACTGGCACATATCTCAGTTTAGTTACCACATAATGGTATAAATAAGAACAAGATATAACACAGTTTTTATTTGGATTAAGAAGACACTTCCACTGACATATTACTAAATTTGTCAGACTATTTCCCTTTCACCATCCTCACAAAAGATGAGCAGACAGTTGGCAAATAGGAGGCACAGACAGACCAAGACAGGGCCTGAAGTCAGACTCACACAATGTGGTCTGCCAAGCAGGAGGACATCAGTGAAGGGGACGGCTTGTGCGCTTCACTGCCCCTGTGCTCAGATGTCGTCAGGCTACCTTTACTTTAGGGACAGCAGTCACCTTACAACATAATGGACTATTAATAAAGGGGAGAGGCAACAGGCATCTTCCCTTTCACCACAAGCAGCTTTGGCTAAACTGCGTCTGTGTCAAATGACAGTGCTAAGGAAAAAACAAGGCTGCTCAGGGTAGTGTGGCACCAAGGTGTTTCTGTGTACTCTAAAAAGGGGTGTTTTTAAAGGGTGTATTTATGATTTATGTAGAGGGGTAGCAGGCATGAATAACCTCCAAATAAATATGGCATTTGCAAAGACAGTTATCTGAGAGGGATCAGCTTTGCACACTATTAATTATTTTAACTACTGTTAGCAATTAAAGAACAATTTGAGATACATTTTTTTTAACCATGGTTGATTTGTGAAGAGACTTCATTTAAACCTTAAAGCTTTGACGAATGGGACTGATAACTGAGGAAGGCAGACTCCAGTGGGTGTCCCTTCACTCTGCAGTGAGTCATTTAATTAGAAAAACTGTGTCAGACAGGGTGAGCAACTGTTGCAAAAAAAAAGAAAAAAAAAACTATCTTCCCTTTTTATAAGAAGAATAGAAATGCTGAGTGAATTCCTGGTCTGGTAACATTAGTTTCTCCATTCCCATCCGATGATGCAAAGGGTCCAATGATGGCTTTTTCGTGAGTTGATGTTTTCTGCAACTTGAACACTTAATCATTCTGGCAAATCAATGTGTAGTTTAAAAATGTTTTGTGTGGTGTGACATATAAGGCAACAGAGTCGTGTATTTGTTGGCATAGGCAGACAGAGAAAGCTACTTCAACATGCAAGAGCCGTGCAATAAAAGCAGCAAATGTTTAAGCCAGTGTGTGACAAAATAATCATAACTCAAAGATTTATACAAGGTTTCATTTTACACCCAGAGCTTTCACTCTTCATCAGGAAGTTGAACCTTAAGATAACTTTGCCATTTATACTATTTGCTAAGGTACGACTAAAGTTACTCAGACTAAACCATATGACTGCTCATAAGATGCATTAACATTAAACTAAATGTTTATTTACAACTCAATGTTTCCATGTTGCACCTCTCAGCACACTCACCTGTAGACTTTCTTACAAGAAGCATCAGAGCTACAGGTGTTCGTTTCGCTGTTATTCAGCAAAAGTTAGCTCACGCCTAGCAGCTGTGCCTTCAAAGAGAAGAGTGCTTATTTTCTTAGGCATTCTGGGGAGACTGCTCCAGAAACGTTGGCTGAATATGCAAAGAATATATGAATTTGGGAAACAATATGACGTTTTTGGGAATAAAAATGAGTTTAGTTAACCCATCAGCTTAAGTAAGAGACTTTTAAGAAGGTGGCTGTAATGTCTAAACAGTTAGTGACTAATTATACTGCTTTCAGGTATATCTGCACCTGTCAAGAGCCCGACGGCTGAGACTACACAGCTAGCTTAGTCTGCTAGCTAAAGTGTGATACAACAGCACCTCCAATTCTGACACTTTCTTGAGTTAGAAACCTTGCTGATCTTGCCAGCATACCTGTACCGTTTTGTGCTGCTGCCTTTTCGCAATGTATCGTCATTTAAAGTGAAACATGAAGGATTTTGTCACTGTCAGCTCGAAGTAAACAGACAGCTGACTGTCCGTTTGACAGCTAGCTCTAGTCTGCTGCTAGCCAGCTGAGCAGCCAGCTGTAATGATGCGCTGAGGGAGCTATAACTCGCTGAGCGCACTATTTGGCGTTTATCTTGAGTTATCTTGTACACTCTGTCTGCAAAATTTACCTGTAATATGAGAGAAGGCCATTGCTCAGGACAAACCATCGCCGCTGGTACCCTTTTAAATAGTTGGTCCATTTAAAAAGCCAGCCTTTGTAAGTATCCGACCCTGGTGCCGGGGCCGCGGCAGAGGCGGATGCCGAGCCCTTCCCTTGCTCGCTCATCCTCCGTTTCGCCGCACGCTGAAGGGTGCAGGATAAAGCGGGGACAGCGGGGAAAGGGAGGCAACCCCACAGCGACTACCAAAGCGAGGACGTCGGCACTAACGACTGAGCTCGACGGAGTAAGGTCCAGGTCTAGGACGAGGGAGACCACCGCGAACTCTGCTCACATGATGCCGGAATGGACACCGAAGGAAGGACGAGAAGTGATGCCAAGACACTTTGCTGATGCAGACTGCAGAGGATTCAGAGCACAGAGCTGGACAGGATAGAAAGGAAATGCCTCACTTGAGAGCAATATACCCCGATAAGACTGTCACAAAAGCAACAGGGATTCTCATGACAAAAGTGTAAATCAGTAAATAACAGTGATATTAGCAAAGAATAGCAGCTAACCAGGCCATTCATGAAGTACGGATATGAATGGAAATGACTGCTCTATAAATTTATATCTATAGTTCAAACCTGCATCACGTGATGTTGTTATCTAAACATTCCTAAACATTTGGCATGCGGTTTGGCGGTTGGTTTCATTTCTGATACGTGTTGGGTGAGAAAGCAGTGGTATGATAGACTCCGTCATGTGCTTACCGCAAAGAAGCTCACAGTAATTATATGTACATTACATTATAAATATATCTTTTCATTTAGCGCCAGGAAACCTTAATGCGTATAAATTTAGGGTCATTTTGAGTTCAGATGGTGAACGTTGTAATCAGCAGGGTCCATGCTTCTATCACCCACAAAACGTGATACCTGTGGGCCCTCAGATACACCATGTGCCTACTCGTTCCCAGCAGTCATATGAATACTAACTATTATAACTAGTTTTTGGTCTATATTTTGATCAAAAATGACTAAATTAGGTTTGTATAACAAGCTATGGTTGCATTGTCGACTACAGGTGAAGTTCTATACGTGATCAAACAACTGGGTCAGGCCAAATATATAGTACAGTATAAGGAGGTGTGGGTAAAATATTTATCTGTTACTGTTGACAATTATTATTGTAACAAAATGGCAACTTCAGTAAAAGTAGGTAGTATAGTTGACTGGATGGCCAACCAGTTTTAATGTATATACATTTTAGGCAATAATACAACAGCTGGAGGACTGAGTGTGCTGTTTCCTATTTAGCTCATGATAACAGTGCTTTAACACAAGGTGGCAGTGTTGTCAAAATCATCTGAATATAGTGTGACGGCACAGGATTCAAAAGTGACCAGTTAGTATGGTGTTCTTAAATGCATTTAATAATTTTTTTCATGTGTCCAAAAAAAGCAGAATTTACCCACGGTACTAATACAGTAAAAATAAATACAGGTAACATCTCTGATAAAAAACTGTAGCCCTTTTTATTTGGAAACGCGCAGCAGACAAACTGATGAGAACTCATGCTACACACAGTTGCTTTCTATGATATCTCTGCTACATATTTCTTTTTTTTTGTCACTAAAAAAATTTAACATAGCCATCTGTCCTGATTGGGATCAACACTACATCTTGGGAGAGAATCATGAGCTTGTGCTCTCACATGCCAGTGAAAAACAACCACATTCACTCCACGCAGCTGCTCATTGCAGTGTCAGAGAAAACCATATATTACAAAAACTAAACACAATATCAAATGTTCACATCAGTGCAATTAAACCCTGACCTGTTGGCTCTACCAACAAAAGCATGCAATTCAATAACTCTATGACTCACTCTTATATACATCATGTCTGCGTACTTTCAGTGCAGCCATGTTCAAATACTACCTAGCTAGGCCTAATCAAATGAAAAAGCAACTGTTAATCTCACAATATTACCAATTAGATACTGATATGCAAGCTTTAGTAAGGTTCCCTGTGTGTCAGTGATGCTCTCACGAGGAAGTCATTGAGCTCTGCTTCCTTATTTCTGCATGAAATCTGAGCACAAGTTCAGTACTTCTATTGAATGAGGCATTTTTAGTGTAATATGGTGGTACATATAGTCAGCTAGGACTATGTGGGATTTTATTGCTCCTCCCTAATCCAAAGCTTCAACATCATTCTTTTATCATGCTGTCTGTCCTTTGCTTGCCTGAATGTCGGCTTTCAAACCTACGTCTATGTCTGCTCCCCTCTTACAAGCTTCAGCAATGCATGCACAGGTTCTTGTTTCAGGCTCTGCAGCCTCCTGCAGGTCCCAACTTCCCTGGATTTAATATATTCCTCAGAAACAGACACACTGAGCAAGGGGAGGGAGCAGATTAAAGCCCTATGGTACATCATGATAGGGACTGCAGTATTTTCAACCTTAGAACACCCTTCATCTAAACATCCGCTTTTACCATACAGACAAAGTTTGGGAAAAGGACAGGGAAAGAATAAATCTACAATTTAAAGTCTACTTTTATTTTTTTGCTTTCTCCAATCACATCTACACATACGGGGGTAAACTCTCAAAGCTTTAAAGCTATGTTTTCTCTTTTTTACTCTGTTAGTGACTATTCACCCACACACCTTTAAAGAAATCCAAGCATTTCAGGTATGAGCATGTGCTTGACTTTTCTCAGAATGATAAATTCAAAAGGAAGACTTGATGATATTGCTGCCTCTCTGTTTTGAGTCTCACAATCACAGCTTCCTTCCCATCAGGTGACATGTAAACCCTCTATACATCAGCTGCTGTGTCGTTTGGGAAAGCACAGCCTCATATACGTGGCTGTCTATTTGATGTGAGCAAATATAACTGTGCTATTCTAGTCACATAGATTTTCACCTGTTTCCTGCTCTTCTACCTCCCTCCTTGCATCTACACATTCGGCAGATTTTGAGAAGGAAGTGGTTGGATGACCATGTGTGGAGTTTAAGTGTCTTTACAGCGCAAGAGTCTAATAAACCTCATAATGAAAAATTAGCTCAGTAAAGCAGGAGGCCACAGGGTATTTTCCAGCCATTTAGATAAGAAATTCTTTTCTCCACTGCCGCTCCTCGCCTAACGGGAGACTGGGGGTGGATGGGGCTCTTAGGGTCACATGATGGTGCAGCGATTTCTCTGTAGCGCCCCCTGCAGACGGATAGAGGTGTGATTCTGGCGCATGCCTCGTGCCACAGCGATACCCAGCAGTTCTTTGAAGAGTAGGACTACATGCCAGTTAAACTTGGCTGAGCACTCCACATAGCCGCACTTCCATGTCTTCTTCACCAGGACTGACACAGCCCTGCGAGGCATAAAGCGCTGTCGCTGCAGATCTCTCTTGTTGCCCACCACCAGGATCGGCACCTCACTGCTGCTGCCTTCCCTGCGGGAGCATGTCAGAAGCAAAAAATAAATAACTTAACAGATAAATAAATAAAACAAGGGAAAAGGGGTCATTTCAGAAAGCACAGATATCATGTTGGTGTTTGTCATAGGGGTTTGCTGTGGGTATGAAGGATGTGCTGTTTTTTTTTCCCTTCTTTCTGAGGTGTGTGGGGGTGGATTGGAGGATTACGGCTCATAGGCTCAAGGGGCCTCCCACCACACTCAACAGCAACTGGTTTAAAGCATCATGAAGTGTGAAACAGAATGCACTGCCAGAGGTAGGAATAAATTAATGATTTTAGACTTTTGTTTGTGGTGTTAAATCCTGCAGCGCATGAAAAACATCAACACTTATAAGGACGTCAAACCATTTTCAGTCAAAAATGCTGGTTTGGAAAGCCAATCTGAAAACTGTTGTCTTCCTTTGATTTCAAACAACAAGATTTGTTTTAATTTTGAGAATCTTCTGTTGGATTAAGCAAAAAAGGAAGTGAAGCTGAACACTTTGATTTTTGTTTTTAAGGAAAATAATCTTCAATGAGAGGACCGTTTGAGCTTATTTATGATGTCTGATTAAAACAGGTACATGAATCATGCTGGAGCAATGATGCATGTAAGCACAAGACACAGGCCGACTCGCTAAGTTCACCATCAGCTGAGATGTAAAATGTTAAAGCTGCTGCATTACCGATTGTGCTCATCCTCTTTTTGTGAGTAAAGCTTTCTTTTTGTTACATCCTGCCTTATTTTCTGACACGGATTTGCCTGCTTGTGCATATTTGCATGTCTGCCTTGACAGATGGACAGATAGCTCAACATGGAGGAGGATGAAACGAGAGAAGTGCACAGTACAAATCTCAAGTCTCCGAGGTGAGGTTCCCTAAGATGTTGGTTTAGAAAACTCACTGCGGTTATCCTCTCACGTTTTCTCACTTTTCTCCTTCTCACAGGTTGTGCTCACATAACAGACTTAAAAATACCTCCTCGCATACTTGTTCAAACTTAACTTTGTTAGAGCAGCATGATGTACTCTTTGTGTCTTTGATATAGGATTATATGCAGGAGTGACAAAGCCAGGACTGCCACTCTCTCTTAAGCTGAATGTAGGTAAAACATCTAAGAAATGTTTTGGTTTTTGACTGATCTTGTAAGCAGATTTTTTTGGGAGCAATTCAGTTATTTAAAGCATTTGTTTTCAAGTGAAATAAACAGGTACACCCCTTTAGGTTTACATCTATAATACTGGCACCCTGTGCATGTAAGCTCCATTCTTTATGTCTGCCATAAAACTGGACTTAAAGTAAAACCAGTATTCTTCCCCTCCTCCATGGTGAAATTAGATCTTTTCCTGCAGTATGAGCACAGGTGTCTCCTGTTTCCCCATTCCTCTTACACTTACCCTTGCTTCCCAAGCTGCTGGTGATAATGGTTTTCTGTCATGGGCTATAAAAATTCATGGTGACACATTTAGAATTCTAGAAGGGTTGGGATGATCTTTACTGGCAGTTTAGATATCTAGAACATAGCAGAGCAAATGAGTCCACCCATTGCAGGTTTGAATATGTAAATACACGCATATATGCAGCATGGATGACCTTTAATACATCTTTCCCTACCAGTCTTAAGTTCTTTTGGCTTTTATTGGTGAAACACCTGGCAGGAAACCTTTACTGTGCCTCCCCATGGTTGTCAAACCCTGAGCTGTACTGTGTTCAATAAAACCAGAAATATCTAGAACTATCTGTAATTCGACAACGATGTAGTGACGTCTGAGGCAGCTCTCACTCAGAAATGCAAGCATCAAATGTCATTTCTAAACTGTCAGGAGGCAGGGTGGAGTGTGCTGGATTAAAAAATATCTGCAAGCAAGCAGACAATCTATCACACACACAATGTGTAATTGAACAGCTTTGTGGTAAGGCAGTAAAGAAATGCCAGCTGTCTCCAGACGGTTGATGTGAAGGTATCCATAGATTCAGCAGTCAGGCTTAACAAGCTGTATGCCAGAGGCTGGTCACAGTCCATACCTGTTCTCTACTATCTGCTGTCTGATCATCTTGACGTATTCAAAGCTCTCCACACAGCAAATGTCATACACCAGGATGTAGGCATTGGCATTGCGGACACCCCTGCAACGCAAATCCAGCCACTCCTAATGGAAACAGACAGACAGAGAGAGAATCATTAATGTACAAACTGGCAAATAGAGAGTATTAAGTACATGACTTTAGGGGTGAAAAGCCTTTTCCCTTTCTTTTTATAAATCTAAGCATGTTATCATTTTTATGCTATGCTGTGCAAAATGTAAATAAGTAACGAATGGACTGGTATAACTGGCTTTGTGATTCCCCACTCTATGGCTGCTATCAGGTCAAAATGTGTAACATTCTTGGTGACATAGTTTGACTTCTGATTAGAGCTGGTTGGCAAATTTAAACTGCTAACATCAACTGCTAAATATGATTTAACGTTACTAGACATAAAAAAAAAAAACCTGAATGAATTTGTATTTATTTTAATCAAATGAAGATTATAAGGCATTTTAACATAGCTCCCATTCAGAACCAGTGATTTGTTACACAGATTTTTGGTCTAATTTTTAACTCTTGACCCTAGTTGGGCTTTTATCTGAACTATGCAATTGAAATTTACAGCCTTTAGTATCTAAACAACATTCAACATCAGCTGCAGGTATATTCCTTCAACTTGCTGCTCAACCATTTCGTAGAGCATTTTTGGAGTCATTATATCTCATTAAAAATGTGTTAAATTGAGTAAAACCTGATTGGGTCATCCCTACAGCTTGAAATAATATTTCTAAATTTTGTGGTTTCTGATCTTAGTGCTTCAACAACATGAAAAAAAATAAGTTTTGCTTTTCTTGGATGAAACGTTAAAGGGTTACAAATGAAATACACTTCATATCCCTTTCATTTAAAAAGTGAAAGTTAAAGGGGAGAGGTAGCTAAAGGTATATGAATATAATAAAATAAACTGTACTGTACATAAAGCTACAATAACTATATTCACTAACTAATTCACTCATTCCAAGTACCACTGTGCATAACCACAGCCTCAGAGATCCATCAGCATTTAAAGCATCCACATATAGAATACAGTTCTTGTCAAGTGTTGCTTCAAAGTTGTTTTTCACCACTTTGAGACAAAGTCACAGTTCACCTGCCTCCTCTGCAAAGCCGCCAAGAAAAACTACAGTCAATAAAGTCCTGAAGCATGCATGGCCCTTGAAGTCAAATGGCTCAGAAAGAAGTTATAAAACATGGTGACACTGTGGCCTAGCAGTAAGCCCTGCACAGTGCCCCAGCTAAACGTCCAAGGACAGAGTCAGAGGGTACTGCTTTAAAAAGATAAGAGCCCAGCCCTCTGTCAGGAGATAAAAAAGGATTACATGCTAATGTTTAACCGATGTGTTTAACTATTGTTTCTTGAAGACAGAGCTTTTAGATGGAGTACAAATGCAGCAGGGCATATAGCAACATTTGTTTGATGGTAATTTGCTTGAAATTACAATTAAAACACAAGGTGTAAAAGGTTACTTTTAAACCTTGCTGGAGGACAGTACCTTCAATAGAAGGACAGCAATCCATTCCTACATTCATGCTGTTTTTCAGAGCTCTTTCCAACATACCACAACAACCAATGACACGCCTCCAACAGCATGCAATGAATTTATAAGCATTTGATCTGATAAAAAAGAGGATGAGGGAAATGGGAACATCACGGGCTGGGAAGAAAGGATCTGCTGAGGAGGGGAAATGAGAAAACAAACGCAAGCCTGGGGCAATGTTGAAAAGATGAAAAAGCAAAGGAAGAGGGATCAAGGGATGAGCAGAAACAATGTCAACATAACCTCTGGGGTGTTTGCACACCGCTAATAAAGGGTCTGAAGACCCTGAGACTGTCAGGAACTGTGTGCAGGTTAGCTTGATTTATTTCAGTTTCATTCAGTTTTGTTTGGCAGGCTAACAGCTGAAACCATACAAGAAAAATTTAAATGATTTTCGTTGCAGAAATCATCTGCTCCAAAGTGTTAGAAACTTTTATCAAACTTTTATGACTGACAGTGCACATGTCATGTACAAATATCAATATTAATTTGGGGGAAATAATATGGCTGATGATCTAGCTAATTTTACCTACAGTATGGTAACACTAAAGTTTCGGACTGTCAAATGTGTGTTCTGCTAATGACACCAGGTACCCACTTAATAAACACTTTTTTTGAACCTTATTCCCTAATTTTCTACATGGTGGCTGTTTTCTCCTTTGCTAGATTCAAGTGAGTAGTTAAGGGTTGTCACCATAGCAAACATTACCGTAGGTTTAGAATCCATTGGATCATTTAATGGTATCAAACACAGTGACATGAGCACAAATGGTGGAAGGCTGATAGCTGAATCCAAAGGTAGCCAATGTATTAGGTTATGCAGCCATGGAATTATGTCAATTTTCTTTTACTTTTCAGAGAAATTATGCAAGTTAAACACCACTTATATTTCCTTGTAACACCAGGGAACGACAATAACACACTTCAACTTCCTATCATAAGAGCAACAGCAGAATCAGATCACACCCTTGAAGACGAAGCTGAAATATATTTGCACTATGTTGGCACAAAACTGAAGTCACATTTACTTCATGTTTTCCAATATCAGGAATCTACAGCATTACTTGTCTTACATGCTTCAGAGCTGGATATCTGTTGACAAGGTGAAGCAAAGCAACATGACAAAATACGCATTTTAAATATACTTTATCAGTGGTGGCTCAAAGTTTACTCACTAAAACTTGCTGCTAACCCAGTGCACAGTGTAACATTGTTTGGCATCAGCACCAATTCTCCACCCTGCCTCTTGAAAATTGGGGCATGCCATCTGCCGTTTTTAGGACCTCACTCAACCACTAGTCTAACAAATTCTCATGTATCACTGAAAATTCTGCCTTGTGCCTTTAGGAGAATTAAGCCCTTTAAAAGTTAGAACTTACTTTGGTATGTACAGAGTTTTCAAAAGAAGTATTGTGACAGGATTCTGTGAGGACAAAGGAGGTCATAATTTGATACAAAGATGAATAGTGAATAATCATAATGGATTTTTGTAGACCTTCCTCCAGTGTTTGAAAGGTAACTTTGATCAAAATGTAAAGGCAGGCCCTGCCATGTAATTAGTGCACTCAGCTCAAGATCACTTAAAGATGTCTTATATTGTTTCTTTGGTCTACCGTTTTACAGCGCTGTAAAAGGAGCTAATTGGGGTTTGTGTCGAGGGGTTGCACGGTGGAGCAACGGTTAGTTCTGTAACCTCACAGCAAGTGGGTCATCAGTTCGAACCCCGGTTCCCCGGTGGGCCTTTCTGTGTGGAGTTTGCATGTTCTCCCTGTGCATGTGTGGGTTCTCCTCGAGTACTCCGACTTCCTCCCACCATCCAAAAACATGCTCACTAGGTTAATTGGTGAGTCCAATTTGCATGCAAGTGTGAGTGTGTGCATGAAAGGTAAAATGAAATTAAAATCCCTAATTTCCTCACACTTGTGTTTCAGAGAACCCTAATTTCAACCTCCCTATGAAACCCTTTGTTTTAGCCTCGTCTTTTTAAGGCCCCCTACTCTACGAATCTCCTTTCTTTTGATTGGCCAGCCCCCTGGAGGACTGTTGGGGGCAGAGTTATGGACAGACCTTGGTGTTTGAGGCCTGCCTCTCCAATGTGCCATGAACTAGTTAGGAGATCCTTATGCAATGACCATCACCTCATCATTTTGGCAAGTCTCGTGAAGATCTCATGCTATTTTTAGAATGGACCATTTTGGGCAGTTTACATAAAAGTTCAGGTAGCTGTTGTGTATGAAGCTGTAGCTGTTTGAACCTTTAGTATGAACACCCAGCACTGTTACACTATATCCATGTTGAAATATGGGAAAGCAGAAAACTCACTAGTAGTTGAGTTATGATTAATTTTGTTCGAGTTACCTTGTGGCCCTGGCATAGCATTTGTGTCCTAATTCTCAGCATTTCAACATACAGTAAAACATGTTAAGAAATACCTTCTAATAATGCATTCAGAATTATATACAGCAATCAATCCATTTTATGGTCTTGAAGGTTGTCATGCATGATTAAGTAAATCATCAAAATCATTTGTTTTTGACTGATGCACCTGCGGCCGCAGACAAAGATGAATTGCCATCTTGGGAGCTTTGTTGATATCACTGAGTTGCTTTGGAAAATATCAGAGGGCTTCTTATTAGACCTGTTTTGTTTGTTTCCCATAAACTTTAACAGGTACCATGTGATGAAAGTAATTTCGCTTGCGGTGTTTACGTTATGTCTCCTACCTCCTACAACAGCTTGTGTGACTTGTTATAGCAATGTGAGAAAATCCAATTACCGTGCTCTCGTGATTGGAGAAAATGTGTTTTTCAACATGCAACTCAGGCATTCTGCACAAATAAGATCAGGTGATAATATGTTACAGAGGAGGCTGAGGAAGCCCAGAATGATCAGTACAGCTTCAAATGATGATGACACTTCACATCGGTGTCACAGAGGAATAATTTGCCTTCACTCAGATTGGCGTTTGTGTGTTTGTGTTTTGGTGAGAGGGAAGAAGTCGAAGCCTCACCCTTTGGCAGAGAGATAATGATACAATCAAGCACAGAAGAAAACGTGGAAAAGGAATCACTGCCATCAAAGGTAGAAGAGAGAGCAAAGAAAAAGAGGAGGATTTTTTCTTTTTACTCAGGTTGACTCAATTTTTACAGGCAAAGAATGAAATATTTCAGAGGGTTTTATTTATTCTTTTCTTGTCACTTGTAACTCACAGTTTCCAATGCAATTTAAAATCTGGAGTCATGTCAGGAAGGCAAACCACTGAAGAAATATTCACTTATTTTTGCAAATCAAACTAGGCATACATATTATCACAGCTCACTATTCTCCTGATGATTGCAGCAATTGTCAACATGAGATGCACACTGTGGCTTCAGTTGCAGCTTCACATCCCTGTGTGGCTAAAAATAGAAGCTTGTGTTGTCATCTAATATCTCTTTGTCATCCAAGTCCTGTTTTTAAATGTGGAGGAGGGGCTGAAAACAGGAACAGAATTTCAACCAAGACAAACAAGAAGAAAAATGTAGAAATTAGAAAGGAGCCAAGACAGCGCAGCAGTTTGTGGCTAAGACATGGAAATAAAATGTATTTAAAATGCATGTGTGGGCATGTTTATTTGTGTGTGCTCACAGGATGTGAGAATGTGCCTGTGGGAGCGTGAACATGAAATGTGGTGCCACTGTCTGTATTCTCCAGTCCACCTTAACACTGCGCGCAAAAAGAGCATCTCATCTATGGCTCCTCAAGAGCCAAACAGTTCACGTTTCCCTGACAACAGCAGGCCTTGGTCACTTTTTAGCTGGCAATCACAAAGCTGTCATGTCTCCTGGTATTAGGGGAAGCAGCTTAACGTTAATGAGTGGCTGTGATGGATCAATACTCCAGCACAAGAGGGAGGTTGAGGTAACCTGTTGGGGAAAGGGTGATGAGCAATTAGAGATATGTCACACGTGGGCTGAGCTCATCGGTTTAAAATTAAAATATATTATATCCCCTGGGGATGAAGCTCCCATTACTCAGTGCTGACCTATAGCAGGCTGCCAGTAACTGCTGTATGCCTGATTGTCTTTTTGAGTTATTCACCTAGGTTGAAAGGACGTGGAGAGGATGCATGTTACCTGTTTCTTGCTCTCACTCAGAGGATCCTTCATGGGAATGTTGTGAGCCAAAAATAGCTTTAATCTTTGAAATCTTGAGGGTTTTTTTCTATGAAGTGATCTTCCATTCAGACAGATTTTAATCTATAATGGTTCTGGTTGACAAACTCTAATCCAGTATGAGACAGGTTTCAGAGCTATTCAAGCACCTCTGAGAGCTACAAAATACTTGCCATACACAATCTATACCTCTGTGATGGTCATGGTTTTAAATCAACTGGAGAGCAGTCCACATTATGTATGAGTTGTAAGCACTGCCTACCAATGTCGGTTTTATGCTGATCACTCAGAGTCCTATAAATCACATCTTAGAGCCAGCTCCTTCCTCACGTTTGTTGAATCAGATTTGTGCCCATAAACAAAACTCCTTTAAAGCTTAAACAAACTGAGTTTATAGACTGACTTCAAATCTTAGACTTGTTTGCATTTTCCATTTTGCCTGGTAATGCTAGTCTAGAAATATGACTTTTATTACCTGCAAGAAAACAGTCGGTGTCGAGAGCCAAAGTGTAAATCCAGTGTAATGCAGCTCAGTATTCAACATCAGTCATTTAATGTTATTGGTGTCCATAAATACATATCAGAGCGCAATATCAGCAGATTATCTCCTTTCAGATGTTGTTTAGGAACTCAATTTCAACTCTTGCTCCCCAAGTCATAGTGGGACGATAAAACAATGGCCACACAAAGAAACTAAAGCTCTACCAGAAGCCCAGACAGATTTGCCCTTGTTCTCAGAGGTTATGATGCATGAGACATCAGCGAGTAGATCACTAATGTGTGTGTGTAAATAATGACAGTCACCTATGAGCTATGTAGTTTAACATCAATTTAACAGGAACTGTTTTAAGGGCACAGCACTATTCATTTATCTAAAGTAAGCTGTGTAATGCTTTTTTTTTCCCAATAACAGCTTATGTAAGTGAAACTCTGGCACACAAACACATCAAGGCTTTGTCCACCTCCACATAAGCAGATATCAGATTTGCAACACGTCCATGAGAGCCAAATGTAAACTTAAAAAAAAAACAACAACATGAAAAGCTATAATTTCCAGTCTGTTATCAAGGAGATGATCTACAGAGATAGCAGAGAAAAATGTACATAAAAAGCAGGAGAGGGAGAAGGAGCATTATGTGTAGGAGGAAGTCATGGAGATACAAAATGGTAAGAACAACAGATACAAGAAGAAAAATCATTGCTGAATTTGTTATCAGGCTTAAATCCATCTGTCATTGCATTTTATTGACACACTGTAGCAGATGCTGTCTAAATGCAGTGCTGTCGGCAACAGACAGATACACCACAAAGCAAACAAATCATTACACATCTCGGTCCCACAGTGAAGTAACTGAAATCTTTCCAGTCTCTAGTGGGGAGGAGAATAAAAATGGCAGTCTACGTGCAGTCTTAAAATGAGGTCACAAGAAGCATGCCAGAACATTACCGCTGTTCCTTAAGATATAATATGAACTGATGAGACACTGACATCCTGCACAGGCATGGAGGCGTACTGACTCACTCCATTCTGCAGCTTATTCATCACAAATTTGGGAGGACATTAGCAAACCTCATTTGGTTGTCCTTACATCGATGGTGCCCATTAAACTCTGTGCAACCTTTACTAATTGACTGCAGAGAATTCCTACAGTCTCCTCTGTTGGTCTTTTATTCCCAGAGGTATTCTAGCAGGGAACTGTGCTTTAATTCAATTTGCTTCATGCTGCAAGTAAATTTCAATCAAGGTTTCTTTATGTGACTGCCTATTGTATCCTCTGCCCCTGACCCAGGGTGCATTTCTCCGTCTGCTGGGTAAAAACAAACTGTGAGTCAAACATACCCTGTCTCATCACTGTATGAACAGAGGACAAAAAGAGAGAGCAGGACAGGGGCAGAAAGGAAAAAGTACAGCCGGCCTCCAAGGGTTGTTCCTTGCAAATGAAAAACCATAAATCTGTCCGTTAGAAATGTTGTGGCAGTACTCAGCTAATGGTTTTTTCTGCATGTCTACCTTCCACAAAGCGGCCTTCAAGACAGGCGCCACATTCTGAAACAAGCATTTAGTTTTTTACACGATACCATTTATCAAAGGATGAAAGCTTTGTCACATAGAACCCACATACACATCTTACACTTCTCATGTCTTCTCCCGCTTCTCTGCTCACACCTACATGACCACATTTGTTCTCTAATGGGGGTTAAGCACCGTTTAATAGAAGAAAGAAGAAACTCAATCAAGATGTCTACAGAGGGTCTCTACGAACAGGGAACAATGAAGCAGAGCTCTTAAGGCTCTATAACAAAACGTCAAATCTACCAGAACAGTTCCATGTAACTTAGCAGCCTGACAGAATGATCGCTACAGCCTTTTAGTCCACCTGTCAGATGTTTTCCACATCAACACATGCCTTCTGAAACATCACTTTGGGGACTTCACGTTCAAGCTGCTCTTTTTTTCTGCTGTTTTATTCTGCCCTTTTTTTGTTTTCATTTCCTCTTTGGCCTGATCTCATTTTCTCAGTGGCACCACTTCTGTGTTGATATCTACAGCTGTTACCGGGAGGGCTAAGTGTGAAACTGATGGGTAACAGAAGAGGGGAAATGTTCAGCAGCAGTAGACTCAGGTGCGGTGACCTTGGAGATTTCTATCTTAAAGCTTCTCTGCTGAGGCCGCAGTGGACTGGAGGTGAACAAACACCTCCAGTCAGCTGAGGCTTGGAGTGGATGCACTTTGCTGCAAAACCCAGTGACCTTTCTCACACACACACACACACACACACACACACACACACACACACACACACACACAATCTACTTTTTGGTACTTTTTCTGCAGATAAGACCTCTTATGCCGCACTTGACGCTGTGTTTTTGATTAAATCAACAACCATCAATCTGTGGAGTAAATGAAGTTCATCTAGAGCTACTTTGGCAGTCTAATTCAATTAAATCAAAGGGACATCTTTAAAAATTAAAGCCTTTTTGAATTAGATTCCCTCTTTATGTTTCCACTCTGAGTGTTGTTGAGTGATGCCATGCAGGGACAGAGAAAAAGACCCCAAGATTAGATGAAATCATGGAATATGGTTCAATTATTTCGTTGTGGGCTCACCTTCCCTTTGCGTGGACTCAGTCCATAAAACAATTTACTTTATCTCACACCAGGCACGCTGGTTGGATCAGCATGCACATAAAAACTTTAAAACAAAAAAGCTTTTAGGCAGCAAATAAATATCAAAATCAAGTTTAGAATGTAAAATAGTGAAAAATGTATTTGACAGAATCATAACAGTAGATGCTACCTGTCATTGCTTTCACTAGACCAGTCCACAGAAGGAACTTTGAAACACTTTGTCTACTGATACAAGTACAGTAAAGCTGGTGATGTGGTTTTTGCCCACATGAAGAACATGAACAGATTAAGTCAGCCTTGCAAAAATGTAAATTATTCTCAAGCGTCAAACATCCAGAAGACTTAGAGATAATTCCTCACTGTCCCTGCTTTGCAAACAACTCTTGTGCATTCAGCACTATGGTGCATGACCCTGCAATCAGATGTGTCTGCAGCTAATGAGGTGTGGCATCTGACCTGTAGCAGTGAATAAAAGGGCAGACTGTTCTATTTTTAAATCTGGACTTATACCAGGTGATGCCTGCAGTAAAATAGTTCCATAATTACCTGCGCTTGCACAAAACCTATGTTGAAACCTGCACCTGCATTATAGACAAATCAGCCTGATGCTGAGCACTGCTTTCAGATGGGAGGCATGATGAAATTAACAACTATGTGCAAGCTGGCATTCTTTCCTCACTAGAATAAGAGAGAGAAAACGAGAGAGAGAGAGAGACAGAGAGAGAGAGAGAGAGAGAGAGAGAGAGAGAGAGAGAGAGAGAGAGAGAGAGAGAGAGAGAGAGAGAGAGAGAGAGAGAGAGAGTTTAAAGCGTCAAAGTGGAGCTCTCCAAGGCTTTAAGTCAGTCGGGTCTCCATAGCAACTAAAAGACTAGGGACATCTGATTGTGCGGGAAGAATAAATAAAATAGGTGTTTTCGCAGATTGGTACGTAAAGTATGGATTGAGTGGATCATTAAAGCTTGGGTTAATATTCCTTTGATAAATCGAAATCTTTCTAGTGACATGATACCTGACTGGAGCTGGATGGAAAGGAGGAGATTGGCGGGACGTCCAAAACCTTCAGCTCGTACATGTTGCCGTTCAGTATGACGGAGGGTCTGTATACATATCTGGTCCTGGTCGGTGTGTACACCTCCGAGAAATCGTTATAGATGAACTGGCGGATTATAGAAGTTTTCCCCACTCCGGGAGCACCGATGACTGCGATACTCAGCGTCTCCACCATTCCTGGAGCTCGGGTTCAGCACCATGGACAGCAGCGACGACAACCACAGATATGAGCGTGCAGAGAGACACAGCTGGCCGCCGCTGTTTTACTGCTGCTGCTGCTCTGAAGGAATTTCAATCCAGCAGCCGCTAATGAATCACCTTAACCGGGTTCAACTGTGTGTGATTACATGAACCAATGACCGAGCGGATCATCCAGAGCGCAAAAACTTTATCTCCATAAAAATAATCCATGCAGATTGGAGGTTGTCAGAAATAAATCCCAAGCATGATCAGGCAGATGGAGGGATTTTCGCCGCCTCTGCGATCCAACTGAGAGAGACAAACTCTTGTTTTTTTTTCAGGGGACATCCTCAGGCGACACTGTCCCCCGAGAGGAAGCGTAAAAGTCCGTCCTTGTCGTCGCCACATGGACATAATCTCACCCAAGCTACACTCTGACCTTGTCCAAACGCGCACGAGCCCTCGGTGTCTTCATTGATTATCTCCTCCTCTGCACCTCTCACTCATTCCCAGCGATGCACCACAACCACAACCTCCGCCGCGCGCCTCCATCACAGGCAGGACGCGCGCGCAGTAGCCACTGGCCTCGCAAATACGCTTTCCACGTGTTTTGTAATCGCACACAGCCCCATAATCTGTATTCCCTGTAAAATAAATTAACATCCGCGTAAGTTAAATGGGAGAAGGAGACCTAGACAAGATGTAGACGCGAACATTCTGTGTAGGCATCTGGAGCCTATTAACGAGCATTGTGTGTCTGCCTTCAGAGACATGGGCTGCTAAAGACTGTTTCCTCTCTCTCTCTCTCTCTCTCTCTCTCTCTCTTTCTCTCTCTCGTCCAATAGGAAGATGTCGTGCGCGAGGCGTGTGAAAGCTTGGAGCCCCACGCGCGGGGAATAAATGGTTAGGGTGCAGGCCACACACACTGTATATCATCCTCGTTCGAGGGTCATGGAGGAGCGGCGCGAGACTGAACACATATCTCTGAAGAAGATGACCTCTTACTGAAAAGGCTCCTCCGGCAAGGCTGAGGCCCTGTGTCCCATCAATCACTGCGGGATGGCAGCTACACACTTCAGCCTCACTTCCTCTCACCAGGGACAGTCTGAGGGCTGATCAGTTGATAGAGATGTAGCCTCTGCTGCAGCACTATTTCACAAAGAATCATCAGTTAATTGTTTAAAGTCAATAACGTTTAATGGTCAATAAAACTGTTACTATTCATGAATCAATAAATTATGTTCTAAAATGCAGGCAAGTGAGCCACTTTGGGTCGCCAGATCCTCAGGCAGGAATCTGATCCCCTCCAAAAAAGATGCAGTATTGTAAAGACAGGTTTAATTTCACTGCTGTCTAACTGGCTTCAACCTCAGAAGTAACAATTATGACTTCAAAGGCTGCACTAAATGTAGAAATATCAAATAAGGAATGGGGTAAAGCCTGCAGTGTAGCCTGAGTGCAAACAGAAAATTCTTCTTTTTAACTCCTTCAGTAGAACTGGATGATGTGTCAGACTCTGTGACAATATTCCAGACTTGTTTTCAGTGTAGCCTCTTAAACAAACATTCCATGAAATATGATCAAATCGAACCTTTTTAGGATGCTGTGATGTTTTTTGGTGGTTATTGAGTAGAGACATTGGCGTTGTTGAGTTAAAACTAAGTTCATGTACACTTGTTTCTGGTGTTGAACTCAGGTCTTCTATGCTTGACTTGACTGAAACCTTATCTACACAAATGTTTGTATCTCAGAGTGGTTTGTAAGCTGACTCTTTCTTTTAACAAACTCAGCCTTTAACCAGAGGCAGTGCAGTGGTGCCCCCTGTTGGAATGTGTTCATTACTTAGGATCACTATTATAGATAATTTATTAAATACAAAAGAAGAGACTTACAGCTTTAAACAACAGGCTGATTTCTCAACACAAAGTATGTGTCTCTGGGTGCAGCTGATCTCTCACAGAAACTGATCCAAAAGCTGTTGGGTGATGCAGCTAAAATTCCAGTTTAGCTTTTCAGGCCAGCTTGGACTTCGAAAAGACCCCGACAGGGCTTGAGACAAGCTCCTTTGACTTGCACTCAGCACAAGTTACCACAAGACTTTGTTTCATTTCTCAAGGTTGAACAGCAGTGGAAGACTTTGTATGCAAAGTCTGCTGCAGTCGAGTGGGGCTGAGACAAGGCTCAGAGGAGGAGTGAACGCCTCAAAGGCCATCAGTGATTATAAAATATGATGTGTGAAAACAAGACGGTGCACAGTGTCTTCCAGAGACCAGGGATGTGTTGACTCTGCTAAGCAAAAGAAAAAAAAAATCAGAAAACGTTTAGCATCCTATGACACTCAGACTATCGAAATGAAAGACTGTGATACAAAAACATTGTGGTCTTTGCCTTGTGTCAATTGTTAAATGTCCAAAAAAGTGAGGAAAAAGACTGAGCATGTGAATTTAACAAGACTTTTAATAGGTCTTTTTTTCAAATGATGTACACACAATGAAAAAAAATCAAAAGCATCTGATTAAATATTTGATTTTTTTACAGCATCATGAATCAGCCATCAGCACACACACGCACACACAAAGACACACACACACACACACACACTCAGAATACAAAGCCTCCTCCTTGTAATCTTGACAAGGTGTTAGTGTGAGTACATACATCCAAAAGAGCTGATCAAAAGAGCTGCAGTGTAACGACTCGAAAAATGGAAATCCAATTAATCTCGAGCCTGAGTGTAAAGTGGGGACCCTGGAAGCTGTTTTAGCCTCCTCTCAGCCAGAGCTACATGTATGCTTATTACTCAGGTGTTACAACCCATGATATCATTTTAGCTGTGGCAACACCTCACCTGAGCCTTCATCTCAGGTGGTGCTTGAAAGAGCTGCCATCAGGGCACACAGAGAGCAAAGCAGCAGAGAGCGCCTGAGTGGCTGTCACTGATGCAGGTGGAAGAAGTGAAAAACAAAACCCTTAACACCTGAGGCTCCTTCCCAGTCTGCCACATGTACACTAACAAGACTACAGACAAAAAATAAAGTAAGGAATGACTAAATAAGAGAGCAGACAGCAGAAAACTGCTGCCTGTATATAAAATGTCCAGATATTAATGTCAAAATTAGCAGAAACACACATCAACTCAAAGTTTCTATGCACACAGCACACATCAGCCATTCTGCTTTCATGGTGCAGCAGAGGAGCTGGTCCCACAGCTAACCACAGACCCTAAAGCAAACAACAAAAAGACAAAGACAACAAATCTGTAGTTTGTAAGTCAAACGTGTCTTAAGAGGCCTAGGCAACCATCTTTCACTTCCCACAGGCAGGAGAGGGTTAAAGCCCATTGCGTTGTACTGAAAATACCCTAAATAAATGTGCCAACAATGATGGTTCACCTGCTGATTTGCAGATGCTAAAAATAGACTCAATTTGCAGAGAAGTGGGTCTAGATAATGATTAAAGAGCCTCATGCAGAGAAAACAGTCACGGGAATACAAGTCCTGATGTTGCCTTTACCCAAACAAAAAAAAAAAAATCACAGGACTGCTCAGAAAGAGAAGATTGTGACAGTGTTCACTCAGAAAATGTATCATGATGTAAAAGTTCTGAAGCTGCAACTTTGTGTGGAAAAACAAAAAGAGAAAGAGAGTACTGAAGTGTTAGGCAAAGAGAGACTGTAAGAGACGGGTCAAAATGGAACAGAGATCATCATTAATCGTAGTTCAACGGCTGGATGACATACTGAGTACAGCCTCTACGCCCTAACTCAGCAAGAAGAGGCTCCTGCACAGTATGAGCGTGTAATATGGTCAGTGGGTCAGGTGAGGAGAGAGCAGGACAGGAGAAGGTGCCAGGAGTCTGTGAGGGCAGCAGCTGGGCCAATGTATGGTTGCTTCTCTCCTCAGTTCTTTAGTATGGCCTCGTAGCTCTGGAACACACACTGAGAAACCTCTGGAGCTCTGCACTTCAGAGAGACCTGAGGGAGAGAGGAGAGGAGCCGGGTGAGTGTGATTTGATTTCTAAATCAAGTTTTAAAATGCAAGCTATGAAAGGCACGTCAACACCAAGCAGGCTTCATAAAAACCTGCTGCGGGATATACACAAATTATCACAGGCAAAAACAAGACAGAGAGAATCAAGAAACGGTACGAGGGAGTAAAACCAGAAAGAGACTGGTACTCCACGTTAAAATATCTAAAGTCTGATGTTTTTGTGTTAATAAATGAGATGTAATCTAAGGAGCAGAAGATCTTCCAGTTCTAGAAAAGGTTATTTTTCAGTTCAGACATTTTTATTTATTTTTTTAACAGTCTCTCTACTCAGCCATATCTGATACAGACATACGGGCAGAAATATAGACACAAATGCAATGACAATAAGAGGTAGGCTCTCCAAAGCCTTTCTTTGAAGTCAGTCTCAGCTGTGAGTTGGTTTAGGATTTGATACGGCCTCAAAAAGTGAGTTTCTTATCCCCATCAGCAATCACAGAGTAGATGTTATATTCTCAGATTCCAAAGCGCAGGAAACACAACATAGAAGTATGGAGTCAGATCAGTCTCAAAATTCACAAATGCACATGGAAGGATTCACAAATTCTCAGCAGTATTTTTCTATATACAGTTTATGTTCTCAATCGCTGAAGCTCACGCCTGATCCGCCTGTTCTTGTACTTCGTTGTTTTTGTACGGCATTCATATGAAGTTATTGAATAATCTCCAATAGAACACTTTGAAATGTGTTTAAAAATACATACAGCTTATGATCAGATTTTAGTTGTGGTTTCCCCGTGATATACATGCTGTTGTTAGTACTTCTGTATGCAAGGCTAAACACTAAAGCGATCACATTAAAACACTCTCGAATCTACGCTACTGTGATTGGCTGAACTGGGGAGAGACATCTGATTGGCTACTGACATTTCACTATTGAAAAAAATGCATTTGTGAATCTTAGGGCGTCAGAGGAGTCTCAAAAATCCACACACAAATGCAGCGAGGTTCACAAATGAAAAGCAGCTCGTAAATGTGCCGTTTAGTTGTGAATTTCTATTAAATATATATAAAACAATAAACATTTGTGTGTGAATCAGAAATATGTTTGTGAATCCTTCTGTATGCATTTGTGTATTTTGAGACTGATCTGACTCCATATAGAAGCTGCTTCTTTTGTCAGTACAGATAATGTCTAGAAGCTGCTTTTAACACTTATTCATTAATAAGTAAGACAGGTGTTTTGAATTATTCAAAATGTTTCACGTCATAATTACCGAACACCTCAGACCAACTGAGCTGTTTTAGATGATCTCAGATTATGGATCCCCTGATAACCCACAAGTTTGTGTCAAGTGACACAAGTCAAGAATCAAACTGTTGTCTGCTATTTGTCTGAAACAAGAAACACACACACACACACACACACACATGCACACATACACACACACACCCCTATGTGTGTATGGAGTAGCCCTGGCTCTCAGTCTCAGCGTTGTTCTTTCAGCTCTCGTCACTCATTTGTCAGTCACATTTGTTCCACTGAAAAGTTTGCAGGGTTACAGTGTAAGTTTGCCCAAGATAGCCACAGCAGACCATCTGTGACTGATGATTGACAAATAAAAACATCACAGGAATATTAGAAACTTGATACTGTGCTCAGGGAACATCTTGCTAAGTTTCCAATCTTCAATTTTTCTCTGGGTGATTTTATTTCCTTGATTTTTCCAGGTATTTTTAGGCTCTGGATGCTTTTATTAGACAGCAGACGGTGCGGAGCTGACAGGAAGAACATGTGACAAATTTGCCCAGACAGAGTAAAATCTGAGACACTCTGATATCACAGCACTAAGAAACAGTCTGATCTGAGCCCTGCATTGTTCAGTGATTACAGACTTCTCTAACTAAAACAACCTCAAGAATGAAAAACAAACATGCTACAGGATCTGAAACTATAATCCTGGAGGCTTTCATCCCCACCTTTGTAAGGAAAGACCAAGAACACTCAGACTGATAAGGGGATCTGTGTTTGGAGCTTTACCTCAGCTGAAAAGCGACAGTTGATACTCGAGTATCTGGACCTGAACTAAGCTTACGCCTGATTGATTTTCTAAGCTACGATCTTATTCTTCACTAAACAGACAGTGAGGGGGAGACAGCTACTTGTACTTTTTAATGCTAAATTTTTGTTTTAAATCTCATCTCTAAATAAATCACCTTTTTTTTTCTTAAATGAATACCCTTTTCTTCCCTTATCCCAAGTAATTTATAGCGTTGCTTCCTTAATAATTCTTTCGTAAATGTTGTAACTTCTCTGTCTATATTTCAGAAATAAAAAGAGCTCATGTTCAGCTGCCCTGGTAGGTTTTTCTTGTCCCCTTCAGGTTCAGATCAGGACAACCCCGACTGACTTAATCAAACATGTCTGGATTAATATTTTACATTCTTTTTAAGTTAGTCAAATTGTTTATATTTTTCCTTGCTTCCTTCCTTATCTTGTTTTAAATATTGTTCTTTTGATACTTATCAGGCTTAAAACTTTGAGAGTAAAGTTTTGTGATTTCTATGTGTAAACGTGGTAGTATGACAATAAAGCTTCTTGAATCTTGACTCTTAAATCAAGCCCACAGACAAATTAGTTTGTATTTCATGTAATGCTTGAACGGTATGCATTGGCTCCTGAATCACATCCATATATTAAACTGAAGCAGAGGTCTTCTGACTGGATGGTTGACTTGGCTACCTATCGTTAACACACATCATCACTCTGATTGATTCAGTGTATGCAGTTACCTCTGTAGGAAATTACCGTGACACCAAAGGCCCCATAAAGTACTTCATTCTCCTCCATGTATCTAAAGAGGTCAGTCCGCCTGTTTCTCTGCAGAGTGTGTGTGGATTGTGAGCAGATTCTCCTGTCATAAGCTGAACAACAGCGTCATGAGTAGCAGAGCAATCAATGATCATCCGCTGATTAATTCACATTTTCTCAGTGTCGTTCTCTCAGGAGGTTAAATACATAAATAAAAAGGCTTGAAAGGGTCAGAAAATCATTTCTACTGTTAATAAACCCAGGCAGTCCATCAAAGCAAAGTCTAGGCAAGTAAAAGGCACATTAGCAGATTGGTCTGGTGATTTCAGAACAGTTAGGGCATGCTGAATGCATTAAAATCCTTTAAATAATACAACGAACAGCTTGTCTCTGATCGTGTTCATTCTTAATTGTTTTCTTTTGATTTGTGGAGATGAATGTTTTTTTCCTAATTATCATATTCAGTGTTTCTCCTCAGGGTAACATTGAGAGAATGATTAAAAACTGCTCTACTCTTCTTTGTTTATATACCACGTTTTCTTCACTTCTGGGATCTAATATCAATATTTTTCCAACCATTAGTGTTTAGGTTTGAAATATTAGTGATGTGACAACACAGTAGCATGTTCTCGTTAAGACTGGCACCATGAATGTAATTAGACAATCTGTTATTCATTAGAGGTTTTCTGAGTGCCTCTCTTCGTCTTAGCGGATACTAATGTCAAGCTGAAGTGAAAGAGAGGGTTGTTTTGGATACCGCAGAGATGTAGAGGAATAAAATGGCAATACTTCCTGGTGCCTTAAGTGTTGCCTCTGAACACTCAGGGCTCTTTACTAATGCATGCAGCTACTGGCAACATTTAGGCAGTCGCTCTCCAGTCAGCATGAGGTGAGAGATGTGAAGAAACGCTCCAGATGCTGATGTCGAATGTGCTGTTAAGAGAGCTGGAAACTGCGGTATTTATGTGTTTAGCTTTAGGCTTGCTGCTTAATATTACGACAACATTAGTGTTATTATCGGGGAACTGTTCGAGGATAAAGAAGGTTGAAATTACCTGGTATGAATTTAAAAAGAATTACTGTTCCAGAGACAAACAGATCATATAGTTAAATCTGTTTGTAACTCTGTTTCTAATAATAACAAACCGATCTTCGAGGAGGTAATCTTTTAATAATTTTTTTAATATTTACCAGTGAAAATCAAATAGCGCTTTTGCTTGAAATGCCTTCCTTAGAAGACAGAGAGGAGAGACTATAAAAAATAGTTTTATCCTGCATCATTAAATTTACTCTGCAGCATGTCAGCTGTTCGCCTTTTGTTCATTAAATAAATCACTTTACATTTTATATCAACTCAAACATGATAATACTTTACAGCATCCTTCATGTGTTTATCCTGCTACAGATACCACATGTAACAAAACAATCCACACTAAGTACCACCACATTAAATAATCTAATCACAAGCTATACAATTCAAAATGTCAATTAACAGCATTTGTGATGTAACAAACATCCAAACCCATCCAGAAGGACAAGTAACCAGTGTGCAATTAGGACAGTTGAATGTGGTGCCTCATATAAGACTTAAGCCCACAAAAGATCACAAACAAATAAAAAACAGTATGTATAAGCAGCTGCAAAAAATCAACCGTTCTTCCACAAGTCTCCAAACAGCAATAACTTAAAAATCTCTCAACTCTTGTCTGAGTTAACTGCATAAAATCTAGAAAATACGCAATGACAAGGCTTTGCTCCTTCAGGTCTAAAAATAGCTGCCGACAAAAGGCTTGAGCAGCTCGGCTTTTATGTGCTGTGCCAAGAGAGTGCAGGGACCATGCAGCAGGCAGCAACGCAGAGACACGAGCATCAGAGTACACATTGTACATGCAGCACGGTTAACTCTCAAGTCTTGTCTTCTCCTCACTAAACAATTTATGATCCCTGCACACAGAGCAGAGGAGCTGACCAAAACCATGTAGAAGTGATTTGAGCTATAAAATTAACATGGAATCAGAATGACGGTGGGAGAACTGTGGAGAATAACCGACTGAATTAATGAGATTACACCACGAATCGACACACAGGGGAAATAAAATGCAACTAATCAAGAGTGACAAAATGAATGCACGCCGCTATCGGCAGAATGGAGTTTTACACAATAGCTGCTCCATAAATAATTATAAAGAAATCACTGTCCCCTTCACTCAATAAGTCACATACTAATACAGAATGAGAAAATCACTCCTTAAATTCTCTACATTAGGTCAAACAATGACGAAAAGATCATTTATACATTTCAAATTGGAAAGATTTATTGAGCGTGTGATAAATTGAGTTGTCTCGAGAGGAGGAAAGAAAAAAAGACTTAATGCTGCCTTAAGAAATAAAAACATCATTTGAAAGCAGACTGAGCGATGAGAAGAGAGCAGAGTCGCATCAAGGTCATCACTCTCGACTAGTCATGCAGAATTTGTGAGCCAAACACAATCCATCATTCTGCAGAGCATGACAAGCTGACAATGCAAAGACGTACAACTCCACACTGAAGAACACAAACAAACAAACAAACGTGCACTCACAAGAAGACACAAACACAAGTCCAGTGCTAGTGACACGCTTTAAATCACAGTACAATCAACCAGCCTTCAGCGCATCAGCCTGTCTCTGCCTGTTCACGTCAGCTGCAGCTTTGTCATTTGACTTTACCCATGAAGCTTAGACATGACAGCGTTTGCTGCATCACACTGATTTAATTCAACATGTCAGCCAGTGCTTAGACATCGAGAGAGCAGAATGGAGGCAGGAACATTTCTACAATGTTTATGTGAGAGGGCATGAATGAGGCAACTCAGAGTTTAAGTTACAAACATCCTGGTCAAAGGTGGATTTATAATCTCCCTCAGCAGTTTGAAGGTTTGATGGTGGTTGTTTTATAGCTCAGGCTCAACATTTGAAGTGTGAGTTATGAGTGTAGAAGAAAGAAACTGTTCCTGGAAACTTTTTGTGACCATCACTCAGATGCAAATTCAGTTTTTATCTATTGATAAGAACCTCTTGGGATGGAGAATGATTTCTAAATTGGTTTATCTTGTCTACACTGCCAAAACTGAAATCAAAGTAAGTGTTGATGCCTTCTTAGTAAAAATGGTTATATTAAACTGCATATAAGCCAGATTTAACAGATAAGATCATAAAAAGGTCTTATTTCAAGATATTAAAAAATGAATTAATGTAAAGACTAAAAAAAATCAGCCTAATTATTTTCAAGTTTCTTGAAGAATAATGTCTTTATTAAAAAAACTAAACAAGTACATATTGGTAGATTTTTCTTACTTGTCTATCAATGCGGGTGTCATTTTTATCTCTAAATATCTTAACAATATAAGCTTGTCAGGTGACTGTGGCTCATATTAAGTCTAATAATTTTAGATTTCAGGTTTTGCAGTGCACATATTTTTAAAGAACATCTGCTCTCGAAATCTGCTGAAAATTGGGTCAATGGGAAAAATTAATATAACGCAAAGCAGTGATCTGATCTTGAAGGTTAATTTTCCTCAATTACAAACCTCTGTTCAAGCATTTTTTTAGTATTGTAGGATTTGTCATTCGTAGTCTACATATATGAAACTTCTGTATGGCAATTATGTAGTTTTTTTACGAGTGGAATCACTAGTTTAATTTTGTGCACTTCTAAAATGGCAAAAAAAAAAAAGTCAAAAATATATCAGATGGTGAAAAATTCCTCTGTGATGCTGTCAGGCTGCACAGCCCGTTATATAAGAGGTGATCCTTTTTGCTGTTTCAACAGAATCTTGATTGTGATTGTTGTAAACTGATTGATTGTAATTATTGGTGTATTGATTTCTGAAGTACATGCACAGCCTGCTAATAAAAACAAACAGCTAACATGGCTCACTGTTGTCAATTTAAAAAAACAGGCTGAGGTCAAACTCAAACATTAGCGTGAGGACTTTGAAATAAAAACACAGCTGAGTCTGTAGAAGTCCTGCATTCCTTATTATTCTTATGAGTTGCTTATTGAATCAAGATTTATGGGAGTCACCTTTTCAGGTCAGGAAATCTGGAATTCCAAGAGAATCCAGAAGAATCAAATCCCTGAATAATATTAACCGTTTGTGTGAACACAGATGTATATGACGCAGTGTTCTCGATCTCATCCTGCAAACTTAAATCTCCTGTATCCTAAACATTTCTTCAGTAGTTAGCATAAAAAAAATATTTTTTCTAAAAGGTATCTTTTAAAATAATACTTCAGGCCATTACGTCCTCCCACCAATTTTATAATAATATAATACCTTTACATATCCAGCTGATGCAGCCATCAGAGTACTCACTGTGTAGTTTGGGTTTCCTGCCTGCACCCGCAGCTCAGCAAGCACCCAGATGCCATTGGTGAGTTTCATGGACTGGTAGAGCATGTCCTGCCCCTCTACTGTCCGCTTTGCGATGGTGAAGACGTTGCTGCCCTGCAGTTTATTGGAGGCTGCATCTGTTGAGGGATCATGACAATAAGGTCAAGACTTAAACCATTTACTGGATTCTTTTCTTTTAGTGATCAGGAAAAGACATCATTCTCAGATTTTATTATCAAAGAATCAGTCCATATAGGACTGCTTTCCGCTTTTATTATCTGCTGATTTTTTTTCCAAGTTGCCTGAGCAGCATAGATTCAATCACTAATTCTGAAAAATCTTTCCAGCTCAGACTCTGTGTTGCTGCTGTACCCAAGCTGCATGTGAAACTCTGTCTCTTTGTTCCTCTGTAGGAGGAAATCTCCATTAAGCTGCCATTAGGAATTCTCCTCCAGCTCAGCTACTCTATTTATGTATGATAATTTAGTTTTACACAAGTGCTGGAGATTGGGATGATGAGCACTCATCAAATGCTGTTCACTTCATTAGCGAGGATCTAGATGTAAGACGGCTATTGCTCTGTTGGTATTGGTTAACATATTAAGAAGCTGCAGGATGGAGCTGAACCATCTTGCGTCCCTCAGGTGGTGCACTCTGATCTCACTTCATCCCTCTCACCTGAGTTGAGATGGCAGTCCTTGATCTGAAACTGGGCCTCGTTGTCATTTGAAATGTCTTTCCATGTGGCGAGGAACACCTGTCGCTCTGCAGATGAAGAGACGCAAACACAGGATGAGTCCAAAGACAGAACACACACACTGAGACGTACACAGTATGAGAGTAACAATGGAAGGTGTGGTAAAGGTAAGTATACACACCCTGAGACGAAAACTATAAACGTCGTACACGATTAAATGTGTGGCCTCCTGCTGGGGTTTTGCCCCTGGCTGCCACCCAGCTACCAGCCCCCCATCAGGAGATTCCACAGTGAAAAATATTCTCATGTTTGTCACATAATAAAGAGAAATAAAGCTGAAAGTGGCTCTGGAGCACAATCCAGGAGCACATGTGCAAGTTGAGAGGTGAATGAGTACAGGCAGGAAGAGGTTTCACACACATCTGTGCCCCACACTCAGCTTCACTTTTCACATGCACATAATGTAACCCAGCGGAAACACTGATGTGTTTGCACATCTCTGACGTCAGTGGGGTTCTGACGCTCACGAGCAAAGAGACTCTGCCAAGAGACACTCACCCATCTTTCCGTCCTCTACAAACAGCATGCTGATGGGGTACTGGCTGCTGAAGTAGAATACGTCAATGTTGTTCTTTACAGCCACCTGCGAAAGTGATTACATCCAAGGAAGGGGGGGTAGAGGCGGAGGACACGAGGAGAAACAAGAAGCAATATAAGGGTAATTACTTTTTGAAGTGCCCTTCAAGGGTAGGCAATGCTGATTTGTGTGTGCTGTTTATTGAACAGGCAGGAATCGACTTTTTAAGCATCTCACCCTCGTACAAACATGCAAAACGCATGCAGTCAATTTAACAAAACAACAATATCACGTTCTTTACTTCATTTTTCAACACTGTCTCACAGGAGCATATGGCTTTTATGTGAGAATCAGAAAATATCACTTTGAACTAAATATAACAACATCATTTATCGGCCTTCAGCCCATATTTTACAAGAGGACATAAATCAATGAGGAGCTGAAAATAGATTGCGGTTAAAAATAAAATGCCCCAGAATAAAAGGTAAGACACAAAGAGAGAGTCAAGTGAGAGGGAAAAAACAACAGCTAACAGCAGGGCTCTATCTCAAAACAGCATCACTTTTTGACTTTGCTCCCCAGGCAAGACTTCACAGTTCGTGGGCCCATGGGCAAAGATACAAGACGTGGAAACACGAGAACAACATGAGTACAACAAAGAAACCTGAAGTAACAAGTGGCAGCCGGTTATATCTATCCAGCAGCTCAAAGAAGAAGTGCTGGGTAAAATATAGGGAGTCCGGCCAGAGGAGACAGAAGGACTCCTGAATAATTCATCAGGGTGTCTTATTCCTGGTTGCAATGCAGGGCTGCCAGTAACATGCTGCGTCACATACCAAGTAAACAAGTGTAATTTTGTTCATAAACCAAAAGAGCTACAAGTGTTGAGAGAAAAAAAAGGCAATTTAAAGTTCAGATTATGTTGGAGACTGGTGCTTCCTGAAGTCTGTAAATTATTTTCATGCTCTGATACTATTGCTTGTACGCTTAATTTGATCAGAAGACTGGATCAAAATCACAGGTGATTCTTCAACCAAAAATTAAACTTTTAGATTATATGCAAAAAAAAATCTGCAGAGACTGGATAAGTTTGTTTCTGTTTCTCTTGGTTTGCCCATTTTCTTACTCTTCATAGTTTGTAAACCAAAGGCATGTTGTGTTAGTTTCATTCGAGCAGACGTGTCCTGCATTTTCTATTTAGACTAGAGGTGTTGAGATTTGAGACATTTAAAGTGACTTGCATATGATGCAAAATTTCCAATGTTTGTAATTCAATCGCTAACCTTGTAGCCTTTTGCAATGTCGCATCATTACTATGCTGTGATCGGTTGTTGCATCCAGTGTTGTTTGTGTTTTGTCCTCTGAAAACTGAAATGAACCCAAAGATTACTGAAATATTCCAGACATTAATTTCTTGTTTTTAATGTTTTTATGATTTTGAACTATTTCAAACCTTTTCAGGAAATCACAATGTAAGTTCATCGTATTAAAATAATATAAAGTTCCCTTTGGGAAAAAAGTTTGGCACAAATCAATTTTACAAATAATATCTATGTCCATGTCCATGTCTATGTTTATATATGTATATATATATATATATATATATATATATATATATATATATATATATATATATATATATATATATATATGTATATATATATATATATATATATATATATATATATATATATATATATATATATATATATATATATATATATATGTATATATATATATATATATATATATATATATATATATATACACACACACACACACACACACACACACACACATATATATATATATATATATATATATATATATATATATATATATATATATATATATATATATATATATATATTTATTTATTTATTTATTTATCTATTTTAGATGTTGGTCTGCTTCATGTCGTGGAAAACTTTGATGAGCATCTCAAACTGTTTCATTAATTCCAGTCTCATTTGCATTACAAATAATAGATGAATCTACAACCTCAATGGTCATTAGCTCCGCTGCATAAAATTTCCCACTGACATTAGAGGAAAATAACAGTTTCTTTATGTAACATTAAGCTCCAGAACAAAAACTGTCAATGCTGAGTCACACTGCTGATTTTACAAGACAGCTGTCAATGTCATCCAAAGACTCATGAGAGCAGATAAGCTCTCTGGTGAAGCTTGGCATGGAATTGATATACGGATCAGTCACAATCTCCTTATAAATACTTCTAGAAATGTGAAGCAGTCAGCTGGAATGACAGTCAGTGCTTTGGTGTCTTTGAATTTAGTATCTGAAGCAAAAATAGGCATGAAACTTGCCTCAAAAGTTCCTCAAACAATTCCCTAAGGTGTGTTGTTTTGTGATGAAAGGGTCTCACTGACTATGGTGGAATATAAATATGCTTCAACACATCAGTAGATATTCTAAGGTGCTTTCTTCTACCAAGACCAAAACCTCTCAAAATAAAATATCTGAGTAAATGTCAAAACAGACAAAAGTATTCATCAAAGCAACCCCTGGAGGCAGCAGAAAAGAAGGTTAGCGGGGCTACAGAGGCCAGCAAAAAACAAAGGAGCCATGTGTTGTGTGGCCAACTAATGGCTGCCCCCACCTCTATCATCCCCCTCCGCACTCTTATCTTCTGCCTCCAGCTGCACACAGCAGCCGTCCACCATTCTGCCCAGTTAAAAGACCCACCCTGATCAAAAACAACCCAGTGTCTGCAGAGCTTTTTATTTGCTACTTATCACAGCTGCTTTGAAGGCGGTTTTATGTTTCAGTTCTGTTTTATCCACAACATGGGAATTTAATAGTATTACTGAATGACGGAGAGGATGCATTACTAATCGTCTGAGGCACACCGTCATATTTTTTTAACAAAACTTAATATTTCAAGAGATACTAGAGTCATCAACATTTTAACCATGAAGAATTTTGGTGTAATAATTCTCAATGAAGCATTTCTTAAATGAAGATGAATGAATGAGACACTGAAAAACCGCCTACTATAATGTTTAATTTAGAAGGTGCAGACATGTCTGTGTACCTTGTTAATATTATAATGCAACTCTCAAATGGTGCAGTCACAATATCTGAGGCTGCAGGTCCAGTAAGAAGCAAAGTGAGGACAGTAAACTGAAGTGTTGATATCCTGATACGAAGATATGTTGAGTAAATGGAAACAATTAGAATACATAAACCTGTGCTTTTTGTTTGCACTCTTTATCCAACAACTGGCTTGTCTACAAACTCAGCCACGCATCAGAGGGGATGAAATCTGGAGAAATTATTACAGTGAAGGTGTTACCTGCAGGTTGGTGAGAGGCTCCATCTTCATAACTGGTCCCACAGTACTGAGAGGAAGGCTCACTTCAATGCTCTGGTTTGGGCTGAGAGGAGTTAAAACTTGGAGCGGACCAGCTGGAGCAAGACCAAAGCTGCAGAGGAACAAAGAGGTAGAGGAAAAAAAGTCACAATAGAAATCAACAGAAATCACTGCACTGTGCTTGGCTAGTGACTTCACCTGTTTCTGTTAAACTGGATGGCGAAATCACTCATAACACTCATAGCTTTATTAGTGAGGGTCATCTCCATTTGGATGACACCAGCACGGCGGGCAAATGTGCCTGATATCTCCAGTCCTTTGGCCTTCATGGCTGGAAGCCAAACCTGAACAGAACCAAGTTTAGTTATTTTATATCAAACTTCAAACATGTGATAACATAATTCTGCAGTGTTACTGTGCAGCTTGTCAGAACTCACTGTTTTAGGAGGGCTGTAGGCTCCCATAGGCATACCAACTCCACCTCCAAGATCAAACAGATCATCCAGACCGCCACTGACAGGGGCACTGAAGGAGGCTGGCATTGCAGCTGGAGGAGCGCCAAAACCAGCCCCCATCTGTGGGTCACAAAAACAACTCATTTCACTAATGGGACTCCAGGAAGAGTAGTTGTTACCTTGGTAGTAGCTAATGGGGATCCAAATTAATAAATGAATGAATAGACACATCTGATGTCACTTGTACTGTTCAAACAAAGCCTAACAGAAATTCAGACTTACAGGAGCACTTCCTCCAAGGTCTCCACCAAGCTGGTAGGAGAGAAACAGATAGGTCAGGTGAGTCATCAATAATAGAGGGGTATTAGGGCAACAACATCATCTGTGCTCTACAGCTATAGGGTTCATGCTGTAAACAAACAGCAGGAAGGAAATACCACAACAGATGAAGTTCTCCTGACTAATCCAACTGTTTAATCTTTATAAATGTCACTTCAAAAACGTATCTGTTGAGGTGGTGAAAGGTTTACAAGAACAAAAACTGGAGTTGTAAAGGGTATGGGGACTCCACATAGTAATAGATCTACATTACAGTGGAAGCAGAAATATAGATGTGATGTACTCAAATCTCTCCTGCATGGATGGGAACATAAACATTATAGTATGATGCACAAATAAATGCCTGTCAGGAATGACTACTCTGAGGACACAGTGGCACAACAGGGGACACCAGGGGGTCTACTCTGATGGCTGGCCTTTACTGGTCCAGCCTGGTCCCATGGACCGACCTCAGTGGGGCTGTAATCTGGGGGTGATGGGGACTGATGGAGTTGAGGTGACTGAGGAGTATCCGTCCGCAGGGGAATGGGCGGCTGATTGAAACATGAAACATATCCACAGCCCAGAGATAAGAAGAGAGACAAACTCAATGATTTAACAGCATGCTGACAGTAAATATGCCATGGAAATGAAATTGATAAATAATGAAGAATGGTCTGAGTGATGTGTGAAAACTACAGTTTAACAGCAGGAATAAAATGATTCCTATCAATTGGTTTGATGTGGTTCATAAAACTGTGCTCTCTCTGTCTCCATGTAGTTACCGGCTCTGACTCATCCCCCATCTGCAGGTGCAGCATTAAATAGAGAAAGGAGAACACACAGGGGTCAAGGAAAAGACGAGCTCCAGAAGTAGAGAGGAAAGACAAACTTCAAAGATAGCTCACTGTGACTAAGCCCTATTGACTTTAGTGAAATACATGAAGAACTCATCAGCTTCAGTCAAACTGTGCTACGTAGAAAACCTACCAGACTGTCCAGTCCCCCTCCAAGAAGATCCATTGCACCCAGCTGCATTCCAGAGGTGGGGGCTGGTGGTGGTCCAGTGGTGGTGGGAGGGGTCAGGTCCAGGTTGAGTAGATCTCCCAGGAGATCTCCTTGGGATGGGATGACAGCAGGGGGTGCCTCGGTCACTCCGGCAGCAGAAACAGGGTCAGGGCTCTCAACGCTCTCCCCACTAGAAGAAACAATACAGAAGAAATTAAATCTATTTTAGTTATACATGTCATTGAACCATTTTTTCCTAAAACCACTGAAATTACCAGCTTTAGTCTACTGAAAAAAGGGACAGACAAATATTATAACATATTTAGAGGCAGGAAGGAACAAAGTGCACCAGCTGCACAACTTGACGCTGCTGGAGAGTGCTTTTTCAGCAGAGTAATGTCCACAGGGTAGACAGATCCCTTTACATAAACTAACACCAGTTCAAACAGTGTTTACAAAAAGAAATAACAGTGCATGACTCACGATCCAGCACTGCCGGGGAGCCTCTTGTGCTGAACGCCGCGGCTGCCCTCCACAAAGGCACTGGGAGGCTTGTGGTACACAGAGGCCAGAGTGCCAATGTGGCAGATGAGCTCCTCCAGCAGTGTGGGCTCGATCAGGTCCGTCTCCTCAGAGATCAGGGGCTTCTCAGCCAGCACCACCTCCTTAGCAGCCACAGGATCTGTGGAGAGCAGACGCCAGTAGATGTAGCCGCGGTCCCTGAGGTCTGGGTTGTCAGAGTCCTGCAGAGAGACAGAGTCATTAGAGCAAAGGATTATTATTATTCATGGAGCTTTCTTAATTAATACTTAATGTCAGACTCTTTTCTATCTCAGCCTTAATGTGAGAGAATGAGCATAAATTCAAGATTTCAAAAAGGCAGCCTTGGTTGTGTTATGATTTGGCAATGTTAGATAAATCTTAAGAGCTCTATGAGTATACATGACATGGCACTTTTAACAAACAGAAAGGATTAATAATCAGGACTGATAAACAAAAAAATTTAATTAAGTATCTGCCAGTAAATGCCAATCACTGACGAATTTAAAAAAGGCAAATGTTGGCTCCGATCTAACAGTTTTGACGGGGACTGGGAAACCCCTATCAAAAAAAGATTTTTTATTTATCTACTACATCATAAAACTTTCAAGTTTCATTACTGAGAAAAATTCAAGGCCCAGATCCACAGTGCCACTAAAACACTCATCTGTATCAATAAATAAACAGAGCTCCTTCAAAAATATCAGAAAATACAAATAGCAGCTAAGGTGAAATGACAGTGGATTGAGTATGACATGAGGAAAGGAAAATATCTGTAGAAACTGATTATGACAGGCATAAGATGATTGATTTTTCCCACCTGTGTGGCCAGGCTCAACACCTGCTGCACTAGTTCCTGAGTTTCGGTTGGCTTTTTCAGGAACAACTTGACAATCGCTGTCAGAAGCTGCAGCTGCACCTAAACGTTACAGTGAACACAAACAGTTTATGCAACAGCTGCTCACATGAATACTTTAAATGCAGGTAGTAACGGGTCATATAAATACTAGGGATGCACTGAAATAAAAATTCTTGGCTGAAACCAAAAACAAAGAAACCAAGGCTGACGGCTTACAAATCACTATCCGTGGGTCTTCCTCAGACATATTGAAATACGTCAGCCCTTATCGAAACAAGAGCATGCTTACAACAAATTGTGGTAAAAGTGTCCGAAATTTCATTGCATCCCTAATAAATACATCAACAAGATGAAGCCATACAGTAACTTTTAAAACAATGACTTGCATGACAACAAGTAAATGCAGAACACAACCCAAGTAAGTCACTGATCTCTGCAGTGCTTTCACAGATGAAATGTATTGCTCAACAGTAAAGACTAACAGAGCAAAAGAAAACAATATGAACCACAAATTCACTGGTCACAATTTCTTACTACTATCAAGAGAGCCTCTCAAAGGTTATTATGCAAATATATCTACTACTGAAGTGTAATGTGTCAGTGTGTGAAGCCTGATGTAATCTCATAACAAACCGTGCCAAAACACTCCTCAGAATGAAAGCTGGCTGTTCTTTAATGCATGTGAGCAGCAAGATTTAGAATGTGTTCCCACTATTGTACTATTTTCACATTAAGAACAGTAATTTGCAGTAAAACAACATATATCACTAAACAACGGTTCTTTCATGTCTCTCATGGTGCTGACCAGCAGCTATCCAACAGATGTAATCATTTCCAGTGACAGGAACTGATATATGCTCCTCACTACAAGCTGCAAACAACTGGTGTTGCTACCAGTGAAAACGAACTTTACGATTTAAATAACAGCCTCCCTACAGTCTTCTTAAACACACCTGAGTACTTTCATCATGGAAACCCTCCAAGAAGCTCTCCAGCAGCTCATCAGCGTTGTCGATGCGTTCAGCATACTCTCCTACAATCCAGATCATGGCAGCACGGGCCTCAGGCTCATCCAGGGAGTCCAGGTTTTCACAGAGAGTGGCGATCACACTCTCATACCTGAAAACAGCAAATACATCAGGAAAACAATCAGAAAACACAAAATACATGAATTTACTTATTATTTTATCCGTAACCACCAAGAGCAGGATTAAAAAGGCACTACGCTTATAGATAAAAAGCCACCACATCACCACTTGAAATTAAACACGGTAACAAACACCCACTTGTGTCCTCATCAGACACAGAGCAAACGATACTGACATATCTTCCAGTCTTGGTCTTTGGGTCTTTGTTTGCTCGATGTTCAGAGAGTCAAGGTCTTCTGCTGCAAAGGTTAATAAATCCCTGTGGTACTTCTGATTTGTATAAAATGCTTAATAATACCTGCATTTGCATAATTGTTTTATAAGATAACAGAACATACCGAGGCAGAAAGATTTAGTTGATTTCTAACTAATAGGGAAGGCAGAAGTTCGAGTGGGTAGTGACTCATCCAAATAAAAGGCTTGGGACCACGCTGAGCTGGAAGCTTTGCAAAGCTGCTCCTTTTGAGACTCACGACTCCACAGTAATGTGTGGGTGAGGTTTCTGTCTCGCACATGAATGTGTCTGGTGGATCTACAGCAGAACTCACACTCCAGCCAGATCTGCCTGCCCTTCGACCAGGTGCAATCAGGACAGGGAGTTCAGCTGTCCACTTAAAACGCTGTCAGAATCACAGGACAATTTTCTTCACAGAAAGCTCTTAAACATGTTTTATGTGCCAATGCACAAGACTTCTTTGTATGAGCTTTGAATCAGTCCAGTCAAAGAACTACAGAAAATAAACAAAGTGCCAGTAAAACCCAAAGTCTGTGCATAAAAGTATCTCTGAGTTAATATTAAAGCTCAGAGAACAATAAAAAGTACGCTGTAGCTCACATAACAGGTAACAAATGAAAATGAATCCTAATAAAGAACTAGCTCATATAAACTGAGTGTTTAGAGTATGAGATATGATGTATTAATGTTCTGGAAAAAAGAGTGATGAAAAAGAATAACAGCACTTATGTGTAAAAGAGGACCTACTTGTTGGGGTACTTGCGGAAGATGTCCTTGATGACCACAATGGCCTCCTGCACCACATAGTTAACCTTGGTCTGGATGAGGTCTAAGAGTGTGCTTACGCAGCGCTCTGCTGATTGCTAATGAATAGAGAAGAACATTAATCTGTCATGATGGGCCTGCAAGGTTGACAGTGCAGATGCAAGAACACACAAAAAGTGGTTGTTTTTGTTAAAGTAATTTAAAAAACGCTTTCTTTTTAACATTGCATAACAATACATCACATCCGGGACTCAGGCTCTCTCACTCTGCCCCCACAGTGTTGGTATCAGGCTGAAAATAGAGACTGACTTTTCTGACACAACTATCTATGAAACAAATTATTAGGACACTGACTGACATCACTGCCTCTTCCTCTCCCAGTCTCTCTCTCACACTTCACTTTTATCACCCTCAAGAAAAAGAAAAAAATCTCATGCAAACAAAAAAGGCAGATAAGGAGAGCAGCATGACAGAAAATTTGGGACTAAAGTGATAACGTAGAATAAAAATGTGTTCATGATCAAAATGCTTATTTTTAAAATTTTTTAGTCAGTTGACTGGACTTCGGAAATAAACGAGAGATTGAGCCCCTTTCTAAGAAGGATACAAAGCATGACAAAGACAGTTTCATAGACCATATATTTCCTTGTCTCCCCAATGAATCATCCATATTGTCTCTGTGCTAATATAAACCAACCACCTGTAACACTGTGAACACAGTGTTAGATATGGTTATTCTACACCACTCACTCAACACCATTCTCTGCTGGGCCTCATTACTCCAGTGGCCATTATTCCTCCTCTTTCCTGTAACTGCCGTCTGACTTTGATCAGGCCTGTAACTATAGGCTTGTGGTCTGTGGTATGCAGATGAATACACATTCCCTTAAATCCATATTAACTAATGATGATCAAAAAGGCAGGGGGAGGGTGTCCTTTTTGCTTTGTCAAATTGATTTGTCTGTTTACGTAAAAACAAAACTTGCAAAAATGACTTTTGTCCTGACTCTGTATACAATTTTAAAACAGAAACTGTCCCTCCACGTACCTTTTTATAGACAATGTAAAAGGTTTTTTACATCAATGAACCTCATAGATACAAAACAGATTTTATGAACAGAGCAGCATCTGCTGAAGTATGACATCACCTTCACCCACCTCTACTTTGATGGCACAGCGGCCGATGGCTCTGACCGCTTTACGAACAAAGTCCACATCCACTTCAGTAGCGTACTCTTTGAGCTCTGCCAGGACCTATAGCACAACAGATGGGCAGCAGTCATACATGTGATCTTTTTAACCCGATGTAGAAACAACTGCAAGGTTTTTCCACGATTCAGTCTGGCTCAGCTGTGTGTGTTACCTGGGCAATGTTGGCTTGTGAGGCTAAACGAATCATGATGTCCAGCTTCTCCAATTTGACATAGATCGGGTCATTGTACTTCACAAAGAAAACCTTCATCTCGTGTTTCAGGATCTCTGGACTGAAAGGGGACATCAGAATTGTGGTCATTTGTAACACTGCTGAGAAATTCTCCATGATAAAGTTAGATTTCATTTGAGTCAGGTTTGCTGCTACCAAAGCAAAAAAGAATAGTGTTAAAAAAAAAAAGAGACCTTGCAAAGTCATTTTCTGACACTTACCGTCTCTGTACAATGAGGTTGATGTTTCTAAGGGCAACATATTGAAGCTCAGGCTCAGCAGAAAGGAGAGTAACCAGAGGAGGTGCGAGCTTCTTCAGCAGGGTGCCGTAGTAGTCTAAGTCTTTGGGCAGCATCTCCATGAACTTCATTAAAACTTTAACTGCCGACAGCACCACTGCAGAGTTGGCGTGTGACAGGCGTGGGGTCACACGCTCACAGATGCTAGCAGGTGTTAATGATAATTGGAGGGAAAGGACAGGAAATTAGACAGTGTTCATTGGTGTTATTTCCTTACTGACATTCTAAGTTAATGACTGCAGTGTGTTTCTCTCACCTCTGGGACTCACGGTCATCACGAGGTGTGTAATTGGCCAGACAGTCGAGAATGAATATCTGTCCCCACTCTGTACACTCATTTAAAGCAGTCAGTAGCTTGTTGATGGTCTGAGGGTTCAGGTCCAAGAGATTACTGTTTGGGTGAGACTCTGCTATCTCAGATAGCGCTGCCACTGCATTAGCTACAACCTAAAGATGATGACAGAGTACAGATAAAAGCTAATGGGCGAGTAGAAACTACTAGTTACGCATGGTTTGAGGGGTCATTGATCTGAAATGACACCAGAAATTATTATAAACCAAAGTGTACCATGGGGTTGGAGTCAGAGATGAGGTCTTTGAGGGTGTCCAGAAAGCCCTGGTCCTCCACCAACTGAGCGTTGATATCATGGAGCTTTGCTACACATACAGCAGCAGTCTTCCTCACATATGGGTCTTCATCCTTCAGACATTTCCTCAGGGGCTCACAGAGGTACTCTGTGATCTTGTCCACACGGATACAGCCCATCGTGCGCACAGCAAGAGCCCGGATTAGAGGGTTAGGGTCTTCACAGTCCTGAGGGCATGGTTTCAAAATGTCAAAACTTGATTTATTTCAGTATCTACATTAAAGTTAGACTATTATAGAATGAGACTTGCCTTTACAAAGGTGTTGACAGCCATGATTGCCATGTCTGGCTGACTCTTAGCATAGTTCATCAAGTAGAGGTAGACCAGCTTTTTCAACTCCAGGTTGTCCGTCTGCATGCAGTTAACAACATCTGGGAACAGTGCACTGAAAAAGGGACGTGGTGTTACATCACTACTATCTCACAGCAACAGGTGAGGAGTGACAGTGTATTATTCGTGTGTATGTTTCTGACAGTATTTCCCATGCTCACCTGACATCTTTGCCAACTGTCATAGATGCAATGACCTTCTTCACAGCCTCCTTCTTCTTCTCTTTCTTATCACTATTGAGCTCTGCCTTCAGCTCAAAGATCTCCCCTGATCACACAAAAAGACAAAGCAGCATCATGTAATCCATTGGTGGTATACAGAATAAGAATAACACAGTGCAACGTGGCCCCTCTGATACAAATCCTATCACGCAAACAGGAAAATGGATACACAGCTTTCTATGTCAAGAGGTCCCTTTACCCTCAAAACTCCTCATAAAGACATATAAAGACAACCATAACAATTTGAGATAATGTTTAGTGCAGGATTTTTAAATGTGTATCTGTTGGTTTAAAATAAGCAAAAGAGATTTGACTTAATCTAATTTACTTTTCGGTGGCTATCTAGAAATCTATAAACTGTTGGTACTCTGACAACTTTGGGCTTAACTTTAAGTCTGCCTACTTAGAATTTCCCAGGCACTCTGCTAATCACCTCAAATCTTCTTCAGGATGTTAGCAACAGACTGAAAAACAAAACACTGAGCAGATGCACAAATAAGGCAGAAATATGCCAACTCCTTTGTGTCAAAAGCAGTCCTGACAAGCATTATTTCTTCAAATCAATTGAAAACTGTTTGTTTGTGTTTTTAGGCTCTGTGCACATTTTGGCTGCGTGAGAAGATTCAAACAGATACAACCAGGAGCACAGCAGGACGGGTAGATCCCTGAAAGCTTATGCTCAATATGTCTAATCTTATTTACAATAAACAGAGCTGTTCAGATGTTCGCAACGAAGGCAATGTAAACAGAGCGAAGTCAACTTGGTTAATTGATGAGTATAAATTCTGTGAAAATGGCTTCAAAAGAGTGCAGAAATCTATAAATCATAAGCTAACAGACCTTTCTTGGTAGTGGTGAAATACTTGGAGTCCGTCATCTTGGATCCAAATTGTCGATTCTCCTGAAAAACAGAGAGTAAGATGATTGTGAAATCTTTTACTGACTGGAAACTTTGAGCATCATGACGGCCACAGGAAATCCTAAAAGTGCAAACACAAGGAAACAAGAGGAATTCCTGTCTTTCCTTGGGCAAATGGCAATGAACTATCAGGGAAGAAAACAATGGATTTTGCTGAAAAGACAACACTTGTATCTCTTTTAAAAAAAAAAAAACAAAACCCTGAATCTTCTTGGTCAACATTCACATGGCCAACAATTTCCCTTTTACCGAGTAAACTTTTTTTAAAGTTGTTTTTTTTTCCATTTTCACAACAGTACTTTGTATTATGATAGTGAAGCAATGCAGTTCATGTCAAAGAATGAAACTCACTTTTATAATTTAATTAAAAAGCAAAAGTAAAAGCAGATGTAAAAGTATTTATGAAACTACTTCTAATCAATCTCACCCTGAATGATCTCTTCAAAAGTTAAATGAAATACATGTCTTATTCATGGTATCCTCATGGCTACTTTATGGTTAACCCGGGCACACAATGCTTGTTTTGGATTATCGATACTTATAAATTTTTAAATATTGCCAAGTGCGTGATGCTAAATAAGGGTTATAAATAAACCAAACATAATCATCATGATATAACATTACCATGGTATAAATGTTAGTTTTGTCCCTGGAATCTGCCTGTACCTCAATGGAACGGATGACAATATTGTTCAAGCAAATAATCTTGTAAACCTCAAAATTAGGAAAGTTAGTTCACTAATTTAGTATGCAGCTATGCAAAGAATTGTGCCACAATACAATCCAAAAACACCATCCTCATTTGTATCGACTGAAATGAGACAAGAATTAAATGTATTTCAAAAGAGAATAGTAATAATAACTTTAATAAAACATAATGACCAATGTCTACAGATTTCATTCATACAATTTCTATTTACCTGAGGCCTAAAACTTATTTAAGTTAAAGTTATGTAACAGGCCATTAAATGTGTAGGCAATTGAGCCTTTCACCGTTAAAAAAAAAAAAATAACAGGTTGCATTACTGAACAGGTTCATGCAGGTTAACCGTTAACATCTGTCATGTTGTTAGCTACAACTCCACACGTATGTGTTCTCACGACTGACGACGTCAACTAGCATCACGTTAGCTGGTCATCTGCGGTAGCTGTACGACAGTTCACTGTTGCCGAAATAATAGCAGTGAACTCATACCCAACTGTTAATTCCCCTTTTCCTGACTAACTATGCAAACAAACCTCGCTGACTGACCTTGATAATAAGGCGAACTCAACCAAAGAAACGCCAGTTAAGAGACTCGCTCGCTGGCTAGCTTCAAGCTATCATTGAATCAATTTTAGCATAGCAGGCTTGAGAATTTATCGCTTAAGTATGTAACAGTACCGTAAAAGTAGCTGAACTGGTGATTGGAGTTGCTCTATGAGAAACTATCTATTATTTACTTACGCAAAGCTGATTCGCCCATTCTTGCATGTTTTCTTATTAAGTTATGGATAACTGAATGAAAGAGATGCTAAAGGCTAGCTGTGTGGTGCAGTGTACCTAACAGTGTCAGCTAGCGCCTGACCACTATTCTAGACATGACCTTCTAAGCACCGGCTTTAGGAAGTCTTTGCCGGGTTAGTTAAGCTCTTAATCTGTCAGCCAGATTTAAACCTTACCCAACGAATTAGCGTACCTTCTGGAGTTAAAATTAGACTGGCCTCGCAATGAATTTGGAGAGAAAATCTCCACAAACATCTTACCGTGACAGGCTTGGTAGGGGCTGTTATGGCCTTCGTCCCCTCCCACCTGATTTACTTCCGTGTTTCTACAAAATAACGCTTACAAACAGACACGCAACGTCAGCTTAAGTCCAAAGAGTGTCACTTATTACAAAGGAGGAAATTCTAGTTAAACGGCTGTTCCAAAACTTCATTATTATTAGTTAATTTAAACTGTTTCGATAGATGATCTCTGTGTACATATGGTAGGCTACGTAACATACCCTGTCACATTTAACATAATCAAAAATAAAGAATATCGAAAACAACGTTTAAAGTAACTCTAAAAAGGTGAATGAATGCTAGGACATCACTAATGTTTTCAGTATCTTATAAGAGAAACCAATGTATAGTTTTATAATGTGTTTCCAACTTTCATTAACCAATTTAAATTTGAAATAGATCTTAAGGTTTTTTTTCCTGATTATTTACAAAGGCCAATGAAAGTAGACAACAACAACGACGACGGCGACGACGACGACGACAACAACAACAACAACAACAACAATAATAATAATAATAATAATAATAATAATAATAATAATAATAATAATAATAATAATAATAAACCTCCAAGGTAAATATTAACAACTTACCAAGAGACCTTGAACGTATTTATGGGAATACTTTACACACAGTCAAAGCTAAAACAATGTGTGTGTCATTCATTTCTTTATGCATTTTTGAACTTCAGCTGGCAAGTGTTGCACACAGAATTCATGAGTTAACTGGGCAAACATGATGATAAGAAGTGTGACATAAGAAGTTAAAAGGAAATTTAAGCCCCACATTTTGCATGTAAAAGATGAAAGTTTCCTTCTTTATATTCTTATCTGGCTTGTTTTTCAAACAAGCTTTGCAATAATCCTTTCTGCAAGCTGATTTGTTCTGAAATATGAACTCCTTTTATTTTACATAGCCACACATTGAAAGATTGATGGGACACTTCATTGACTTTAGAGGAAAATTGTTTATTACAAGAAAAACTTGACAGCATTTTTAACTCCAAAAAAAAGTAAAGTGTTGCAGTATTGCTATTTTAAACATACAAATTCCACAATGTCAAGCAATCTGTACATTAAACTGAAGTTTAGTGAAATTAACATTAGCAAACAACTAATTGTCTGATCATGAACATTCAGATTTTGATGATTATAGATAGAGAGAAGGAGAGAGAGTTCCTTGAAATGTTCATAGTTGTGCTGGACAAAGAGCAGGCTGTGTATGGACAATCACTCTTTTTGTGTGACCACATGAAAGGACCAGTTTACAGTTCACTTAGCTGGTACATTAAAAACAACAGATTATCAAAAAATGGATGTATTTATGAAGCCAAAACAAATTTAAAACAAGATAAAAATTTAAACATCTTTTTATACAATTGAAACTCATAACAAGCTACATATAAGATTTATGTAGCTCTGACAATACTGATATATTATAAATTATTTTTAGTATTGAGGAAATAATTTTATCTCTTTATATTGCAAAACAGCCCAATTGTGATTGGTTTGTCTCAAGGGTCAAGCAAATTTTCTAACAGGCAACAGTCTAGGAGATAGTGTTATTTTACAGTAAACTGTTAAGGAAATCCTATATTAGGTTAATTTCCAAACGCTTGCTGCTCACTCTTCCAAACTATGAAAACCAATGTCACCAGAGCCCAATGAGACAAACTTTAATAAATTAGAATATAAATAAATTAGACCAACATCACTTCCATTTTCACTCTTACATATCCTTTTACAGTATGTACACAAATGTATGCACACTATTTTTTTGCCTTTTCATTGTGTAAGCGCCCCGCAAAAAGATCCTAAAATGTTGACCTTCATCTGTTGACTAACAAGATATTCTGAAGGGACTTGTTAGGTTTCTGTAGGGCACCGACACTTCAATTCCCATGCTCCCACCTTCAATTTAAGAAAACACCTGTTATAAAACAAAAAGCTGAAGTAATGTTCTTGCTGGGATTTGGCCTTATGTATCATCTTTACAAGCATTCATATAACCTCAATAACCAGTTATGTTTCCAATTACTTGAGCCTCGCTGAATACAGTTCAAAACTCAAGTCAAAGCATTATTTACCCACTAAACTTAACCTTATATTATCAATGCTTTTGACTCTGTTGGCTTTAATCTGCACCAGTCATTTGGAATAATAGTAAAGAGATATTTCGGTCTCACTTTTTTGAGAAAACCTTTCTTTCCTTAGCCACTAGATGTCACTATAGATTGGACCATCACTGACATCTCTGTTAAGTGGGTTATCCGACTTTGTGTGTTTCAAGACAACTTGTATAAGATAAAGGCAATGAATTCAATGTTTTTAGCAAGGATCGGACACCTATATCAAGTATAACTGTAACTGAATTGGCAATATTCCTCATTGTTATTCCACTTACTGATCTAAGTGATATTGAGAAGAAACATTCAATAGAAACTAATCTGCGAATAAATTTTAAGGCAAAGGGAATTGTCAAGGCATTTTCAACACCAATATTGCATAGCTAAGGCCACACAGAACTGATTACAGTTAATATGTACATTAAAATGTAAATTCAATGCGATATATACACAAAACCCCACTAATGTTAGTGAGCACATCAACACGTATTTACACATTCATTCTCCAGACTTTTGTCCATGTATATATGAAGCACTGTTTTTCTTGAGAACAGTTTAGCCAGCGAGAAAGCTCTCAACATTTCTGTTTCAGTGACAATGACATAAAGCAATTCAACCTTTAATGCTCCTATATTAAATATCCACTTAAAGTCAGAAGCTGATTAAGTTTTTTAACTGCATAAAACAATCTTGAAACTTGTAACATGTTAGGCAACTAAAACCAAAAACCTAAATGATCCTTTATGACTACATCTTTTTTTTGGAAACGGTGAGACCAGACATCAACAAGAGCAGACAGCTGTACAAAGACTAGTAATGCATGTTATGTGACTGAAGTCGAGGAAATGACAGGGGTACCTATGTATTTGTGATCTGAGTATATTATTAATTTAAGTCATACAGAGTCATATATAAAGACCACTAATGTCAAAAGACTGAAAGTCACAGTTATACCAGTATTTTGACCATCAAGGCAAGCAGAGATGCTGTGGCAAACCACAAGAGGGAGCTAGTACATCTGACAAAAGGTTTTAGTGTTTTCACTGTTTATGGAGTTACAGCTCTGAATTTCTGGCACCTCACCATGCCCCTCGGTAGGGCACATGGCAGCACATATGCTCTCTCTCTGTCTCTGTATCAACCATGAGAATTTCACAAGTGCCCTGCAAAAAAAAAAAAAAAAAAAAAAAAAAAAAAAGAACCTACACCTAATGATTGGCAAAAGCATCCCCATGCACACATTAAATTACAGTAAAATTAATGACAAAGACCAATCCTTTGGTAATAAATAATTTGGCTTGAGTGCAAAATAAAAGCAATATGAACCCCTACGGATGAGGGGAGACACTAAGTGAAAAAGAAGGAGTGCTAGACATGCAATAAAACAGTCTATAGCCCAGTCTTTTTTTATACAGTAGTCAAAGTTCCTGGTAACAACCCCCTGTTTCACCTGTGCTACATCCAAGCCTCAGAGTCTAGGCTTGCTGACTTTCCAGGGTAGGAGCAATCTTTGTTTCCCATGGCAGGGGAACAGGGTTGAGTTTGGATTAAATCTGCAAAGGCCTGGTGCATGCTCTTGTATGTGGTGGGACGACCAACAGAGCGTGAGCTCTGAGGAGACATTGGTGGGGTGTTGCATGGGGACAGTGTGTCGTGAGCCTGCATGTCTCTGTAGCTTCGTGGGGTGGGAATACGTGAGGGGCTGTTCTCTGGCCTGTTGTCAGTGCGAGGTCTGATCCTGCCTCCCAGTTTGTGCTTCGAGATGGGTTCTACCCTGTCTGACTTTCTGTGGCCCTTCCTTACATTTTGCACTTCACTGTCCCCATTAGTCATAGGTGAAGCTGGTGGGGGGGATTCGGAGTGGGATTCACTTAAGCTGAAGCACATGGAAGAGTTTTCACTGGAGGAATCCTGGAAGGAGCAGTCCTCAGAAGGAGGGAGGGCCACGGGTGATGGACAAGCCTCTGGAGGTGGGAGGTCATCACAGCCATCCCCATTTTCTAGGTCATAAGGTAAGTTTGGCTGATGATTCTCCAGAGGAATGTCTCCTTCAGGCCCTGTGCCCCAGCTATGCTGCTGACCTGTCAGCCCTCCATGGTCTCCATTCATGTTTCTACAGTTGCTAGCAGGCTGTGTAGGGACCTGATTCATCAAACTATCTGATTCTGTGTCTCCAAGACTGGGAAGGGAAGTTGGCAGTTCCCTATCTTCTAGGGAGCTGGATATGGCTGGAAGCTTCTTGAGCCCTCCTCCCTGCTCCCCCCAGTGCTCATATTCTGCTTGGTTAATATTGGGTGGTCCTCCAAAATTTTGTCCATAAAGTAGATTTAGTGGGTCATCCAGTTGGAAATGACGAGGAAGAGTTCTCTTGGATTCCCTGAGTTCAGGCAGAGTTCCTATCTTTGCCCCCACATTCACAGAGGAGGAAGAGGAGTTGGAGGAAGAATAGGCAGAGTCAGTGACATTAGGATCAGTGGGTGCAGGCACTAAATGTGTCCCAGCTCCCCCTGGGGCTCTGTTAACCACCCCTTTAACCTGCCGTGTATTGGCCAAAAACTCAGCCTCAAAGCTGCGATACAGGTCCTGCTCTTTTTGTGGGTCCAGTGCTGGCAGCATCTGGAAGCCAAGGCCAGGTCCTTCCTCTTCGGGTTCTTGGCGTTCCAGGCCAGACCAGTTTCTATGATGGCCTCGACCAGCAGAGCGTGGACTCTGAAGGCTCCGAGGAGAACGGATGGCGTGATGGTGAGCACTGCGGGGAGATGAGTGTGGTGAGCGTCGACCTCCTGTGGTGACTGGTGGCAGCAGTCTACCTCTTCCCATGGAGGGGGATCGAGGGGCAGGAGGTCTTGGAGTAGTTATAGTCTTTTTATTAGGGCTGCTGGTATTGTTCTGAGCCTCTTTCACAGGTGAATTAGAACATGAAGACGACTGCCTTTTGGTGAAACCAACACCAACTCTGGTAGAGGACTGGGGTAAATGTTTGGCTCGAAGCTCCTCTCGCCTGTCTGGAGGGGGTTGTGGCTCCCTGTAGCAGGAAGCTGGTCCTGGACTGGCATCACTGGACCGAGTATGGCTTGAAACCTTACTCTGGCTGTGGGAACGTGGGGCATGGAGCCTCCTGGGGCCATCATTTCCAAGGGAACGGCCCCTCTCAGTGCGAGATGGTCGTGAGCCATCTGAGGATCCTTGCGGTGGGTTGGGTTTGAGGATTGGAGCGAGAGCAGAACGTTCCCGAGACTGGCTTCGTGCACGAGGGATTGAGGGACGTGTGGAAGGTGACCGGTGTCCAGCAGCAGTCCTCTCGATCAAATGTTTACCCTCCTTTCGATTGATGAGCAGGACAACCTCTTCATTGGAGCGCCGCGAGACACCACCAAGAGAGTGCCGTCCTCCTCCTCCCCCGCCCTTGGAGGAAGCTGTAGAGGAGTCACTGTCTCCAGACATGCGTCTTGTAACTGGTAACATTGTGTCCTTATTCCTACAATGAGGGCAGAAGACAAGGGAAGATTTGATTGAGTTCAAAATGGAGAGTTTGTTCCTCAACAGATAAAATTTCCCTTGTTTATTCAGATGCAACTAAAACTGTGGTCCTCTAACATTCATGCTATTCTGAGTGTAAATAAGAAATAGCATTGATATCAAATGTTTGCATTGATTTTAACGATTGTAAAGTGTCTTTGAGTTTTTGAAAAGTACAACATAAATAAAATTCATTAGCTATTATTAAAATATGTTTTTAATCAGTTTGTAAATCAACTTGACTTGTCTTTCCTAAAGGATTAAATATAGTCCTGATGTAATATACTCTTTTAGTACATCATAAAATGTAGTTTTTGTCTACATTTATCCTTTATTGCTGAACACATCATACATGAGTCTCAAAGACCTCCATTTCATCAACATGAGAAATATTTTCATTAAAATCCAGTTAAATATGTTTTTAAAAATGTATTCTACCCTTGAGGGTTATCCTTTCACTACAGGCAGCTGCTTTCATGAAATCATCCATCCATCCATCCATCCATCCATCCATCCATCCATCCATCCATCCATCCATCCATCCATCCATCCATCCATCCATCCATCCATCCATCCATCCATCCATCTCTGCTTATCCTGTTCAGGGTCCTGGGTGGCTGGAGCCTATTCCAGCTGTTTTAGGCCTAGAGGCAGGATACACCATTGACTGGTCGCCAGTCAATCACAGGACAAAAATTCATCCTGCCACTTTTTTTTCTCAGGAAAGTCATTACTAATTTTTAAGAAGTTGCGGTAAGAACAATCTAAATTGTTGCTCATTTTTCATATAAGTAATTTCTTTATATTAAAAGAATGCAAATAATATAAAAGCCTTTAAAAGAGTTGCCAAAACCGCTCAGTGTGTCAAATATGATACAAAAATATATATCATAATCAAAATGATATAGCAATATTTAGGGCCCAAGCCTGAGAATCAGGGCAAAGGTCCTCTTGAAACCCTTAGGATTATTCTGTCTTTATTTGTTTCGTCCATTTCTTTAACCTCAAATTGTGTGCCTTCATCATGTTCCAAAACTCACCAAATTTTGCACAAAATTCAGTCCTGGCCAAAAATGTATGAATCCAGTGTTTTCATTCCAATTCGTGCTCCACAGCGCCCCCTAATAACTCAAAACTGCAGCCCCTCCAGGTACTTTGGGCTATGGGCCATATAAAATATTGAATCTGGACCAAAATGCACACATGTTCAGTGTCACAGCCTGAGTGCATCTGTATGCTTTTGTCACCTTAAACTACAGCGTTCCCTACTGTCAACACAAAGTCATATGATTAACTTCCTAAATATTCTTTATCATTCTGCTCAGTAATGTCTTTCAGCCCTTCATTAAGCATCATCGATGGGCGCACGGGTGCGAGGGCTCACTTATTGACACTTTAATTCTTTGTGGATTTTGTTTAAAGGGTCAATAAACATTTCAGTTCCAAAAAAATATAACCTTTTGCCATTTTTTGATGGGTCAGGCTTTTAACAGTTAAAGCTTGTATGTCAGTTAGGAAAAGTGAGCATGCTAGAGTCCTGTGTGTCATTCGTGAAACTTCAGTTTTGTTTTTATTTAGATCATAGTGTCCAGTTTGTCCATCATTACTTCATACCTCTAAATTTATCCTCAGAAATTAGATTTACACATATTCAGGCTTGGTAATTATCCTGCACGCATCCCACCTGTTGACCTACTTCCCCAGTTAGCTGTGACCAGTTGTCTAGGGAGAGCTGTCAGATTAGTGTTTATCTAGTCTGGTGAACTTCAAAGTGGATGCCCCACCCACACAGGGTTAATTCTAATGAGCTGATGCCTTGACGTCTGGTCTGAGCCAGTCGCTCAGAACTCAAATGTTGGCTTGAGTCAATCCAAACTATCATTCAGCTGAAAAATTACAATTATCTTTGAAATCTTAAGCTGCTTCGAAAGTGAGAGCAGATCTTGTCTATTAACTTTTTTAAAAATCTCACTGCAGATGTTATCAGCTTGGCCATTCAGGTCTTACTGATGCACCTCTGTAAAAGGATATCAGGGAAACTGATGTGCTGTTTATTCTGTCAGTGGCTTCTTATTAATTCAGACCATCTGTTAGTGGTGGCAAAAGAAGACAGGTTTGCCTTGAGCAACAGCTTAAACAGATCACAGGCATCTTCAAGCAGGTGATAGTCCAAAAAACTGAAGCAAAGTAGAAGCTTGAAGAGTGAGGGAGAAGCTAGACTTCCATTAAATTTGTTTGGTTTCTATTTTGAAGCCACAGGGATATTCTTTAGGGAAGCAGAGTGAGACAGATTTAAATGGTCAATGTCACCTGAGATTAGATAAATCTGCTCTGGTCTAATCTGTAGCTTCCTGGCATGTGTGTTGTGTATATTTCCAGTTTTTAGTGTGTGTATATGTGTTGGTGTGTGTATCTGCATTTCTAGCCCTCTGCTCATCTGTGAGCACAATGAGCATGCAGCAAAATCCCAGCGTGGCCTGCCAGGCTACTAAAGAGATTAATTTCTTATCATGGTAACACATTTATTCCCACACTTGCATGGACACACAGTCACCTGTGAGGATTAAAGTGTCGGGGTTCAGAGCGGTCTCGAGGTGGCCGTGGGAGCAGAGGACGAGAGGAGCCAGAGTCCGGCTCTGAGGGGACAGAGGCGTTCTGGGAGCGTCCGGGCCGTGTAGAGGAGGAGGAACCAGCACTTGGAGCAGAATTTGGCTCCAAGGAGCGTCTGTCAGGAGGTTTGTAAGGTGCGATGCCTTCATTTCTCCAGTGTGGACCCGGGCTGGTTGAACGGGAGGAATGGGCACTCGAGGACTTGCTCTGAGCACCCTGTCCTTGGCCACTGGCTTTAGCTTGGTGGTAACGATGGGCTAAAGAGACAGATTAATAACAAGTATGTTAATCAGACCTCTAACCAACATAATATCACAACCTAAGGATAAAAGATACTTAGGGGTACATAGATATACTGTAATGAATCTCTCTGATAGCAGGAGCAGATATTATTTTTTGTTCCGTGACCAAGAAATCTGAGATATGCTGACTTCCACACAGGTATTGGGAAACATTTATGAAACACAATAAATCTGCTTGTGTTATCATGATCTTCAGCCTTATAAAGAGACGTCATACAAATCAGAACTCCAGGTCAACCGTTTAGAATCCTGACATCACCACTTCAGCAACAGGTCATACACACAAATAAGGAGGGACAGAGCCACCCAGGATAGTAATGGGCATGTACATCACAGGGCAGCTCTCAAAATGAATGAGAATAACAAGCTGACACACCCTGACCAGTTACTCTTAAGCCATGTTTTGTTTTAATTCATTTCATTGGTGTGACTCCTTGTTTCATTCTGTACTTGAACTTTTCTCTGAATGTATCCCAAAGCACTTATTATTGTACTATTCATACTAAAGATGGGGTCACACTGGGTGTGTATTACAGTTGAAATCACTGTAACGAACTATGTGTGTGTGAGAAATACCCAGATGTATATAAGCTCAAATGAAGCAACAACTAAGCTTGTTAGCCAGCACAAATGTTGTGCTTTCCATGTGGTTTAAAAAAAATAAAAATGAATAACATAACATAATAAGACACTGATAAGTTTGTAGCTGTACACATAATAAATCATTGTATATTATTGGTAAATTATAGGTATTGTCCGATAAGTGTACTAGCTTAGCCGTCATAGCTTGGACCTGAAATCCATGACTGACGGACTCACATGACGCAGAGAAGGTGTGCATAAGTTTGTTTTGGCAGCATACTAACCATTAGCAGTTAGAAGGCTGTATGCAGTTAGGTACTAGTAAGGTACATATTAGTAGGTAGTCTGTTTGATATGAATTAGGACAGCCTCTGTCCTCTAGATCCTGCACGTTTTGTTTCTCACCTGGTATGTCAGCCCTGCCCCCAATATGACTTGTTAAACCTTTGGCTGTCTGTATTTCATTTCTCTGTCTTCCCTCCCTTTTTCAGTCTGTTGTGTGTTCCTGAGAGTCACCTTTTCCAGCTGTCTTTGTTGTGGAGTAAGATTATCTGTGCACCAAATTCGGAGTTACCATTAAATTCAGCCTTTGGTGCCATTCATGTATTTCTAGGTCTTTCATTCTGTTTCCTTTGGTTGTGTCAGTTGCATAGATAGAACATGTTCAACTAAAAAAAAAATAAAAAATATAACCCCAATACCAATGAAGTTGGGATGTTATGTAATGACGATATTGGCAAATGCTTACGAACCTATATTCAATTAAATACACTACAAAGACAAGATATTTATTGTTCAAAGTGATAAACTTTTTTTTTCTTTTTGGAAATACTCACTCATTTTAAATTTGATGCCTGCAACACGTTCCAAAAAGCTGGGACAGGGGCAACAAAAGACTGGGAAAGTGGGAGGAATGCTCAAAAAACACCAATTTGTAACATTCCACTGGTGAACATTGAAAATAGGTGAGTGTCATGATTGGGTATAAAACGAGCATCCCTGAAAGGCTCAGTCATTAACAAGCAAGGATGGGACAATGTTCATCACTTTGTGTCCTCAATTAGTGTCCTCAGTTCTCAAATGTTGTTAAAAGGAAAGGTGATGTAACAGAGTGGTAAACATGCCCATGTCCCAGCTTTTTTGGAAATTGTTGTAGGTATCAAATTCAAAACGAGTGAACATTTACAAAAAAAACAATAAAGTTTATAGTGAAAATGTTGCTTGGATTAAATAGAATAAAATAAACTACTTCTCAGTCTTGCAGATCTTCATAATTTCCCTTCACATTGAATCATTTACTTAAAATCTTAAATATGCTATGCATTTGAAACATTAAGACAGAACAATGAAGTTGTTTTGTAACTGGGTGACAGAGAGGAGGAAGTGACCTCACCAAAAGCAGCACAGCGACATGGGTCATGCTTGTCCAAATAGTGCTCTAATGTGTCCCAGCCCCCTCCAACACGCACCATCACATGAGTACGAAGGACCTGAGGGAAGAAGAGAGAGAACAGGGCTTCAATGGATGAACCCACAGTATTCATGCATACATAAAACAGGTCGACCTTTTGATATACAGCACTATCACACAAACTGCACAAGTCAATAGATATGCAAATTCCACAAGTGGGGCAGCCTGCTGAAGGCTGGCCGGCCTTCAGTGTTATGTAACATCTAGATGCACCCCTGCCTGTGCCCCTGCCTCCCTGTTTCCCTCCCTCAAACCTCCTCTTTCTCCCACATCACCCCCAGCTGCTGTTCTTATCATGAGGGCTGTTCATTGCCATGCCAACTCACAATTTAAGCGAGTAAGACAGCATAATAAAGAGCCAAAGTGCAGAGAAAGGCTCTCTTTTACTGGCCTCTCCCTCTCTGATGCCTCTCAGCTGGCTTCCTTGTGTTTTCAGAGGGGAGCTGGGTGAATTAGCATGGTAACAACCCTACCCTAATGTCCTCTCTGCTCCTCAGCTGAGATTTCACTTATCAGCGAGAGGCGCAGAGAGGGGGGCCTGAGTAACCATAACAGAGGAAGAGGATAAGGAGGGATGGATATGTCACTTTCTACACTTCTCTGCCCTTAGAGGCAAACACATCCACAAAATCAGAGGATCGAGCAGAGCTCCCTCCAGGCAGAGGCTGCCTCCACTGAAGCAACATAATCTGACTGATGTGAGAGCCCCGTGGGTTGTGTAACAGGGCCTGCCAGCCACATGTTTCAAAGGTTGTACCCCGTGCCTCAGAGGGCAGACAAGGCAAAGCCATGATGGTGCATCTGTGTAGGCTGGCACAGTTTATGACACCGAATCACACATGGCACAGCGTCTCATCTCTGCATTGCTGGCTGCGATCAGAGTCTGGGCACTGAAGTCTGACCCCACCTTCTCACTAATACAATCCCCGCCAATCCACTACAAGTGGTTTTATCAGCCTCGCTCCCTGGCTGCATCAAAGCCGTCAAAACAGCTGATCTGCTTATCTCTATCAGACCTGAGAGTATAAAGTGATTACACACCAATGCCAAGGCCTTCTGTCAGTAACAGGTTTACTGTTTGTCACCAGGAGTGAGACGTGGTGCTGCCTATAACATTTTTTATAAACTGAGATAAATGTCCTCAATGGAAACAATAAAAGTCTCTTTCCAGAGATCACATGCTTTTAAGGTATGAAGATATAACAGGAACAAGACCTACTTGTGTTTTTTTCTATGAGGTTTACAGTACAGCTTTATATTTAATTTTGCTACTTTTGCATCATTTTCAGTACCCCTTAAGTGCTGTAACACACTAATATGAACAGCTTTATGTCTGATTTATTAATAATCTTTTGTTACTAATTGTCTGTAAGCGGGTAGCTCTTATATTGCTGGCATCCACTGGGAATTAGAGTTAATATGTTTGAGTAAATATACGCGGGTGCGATAATTGCATGACTGTAAAGAGCATTTCTGTCTGGATTCTGAAAATGATAATGTGATAATTATGGTACAAATTGTCCGACTGTCACAGTTTTAGTTAGCTTTCACAGCCTTCTTATTCCTGGGCTTAACTTGGAGTAGAAACAAATAATGTATGATCAGAATCACAGTAAACATACCTGATCTGTACTTTATTGAGTCTTGTCTAATTTTTTTCCTTATCTAAGCAGCGTATTTAGCATTTCATGTTTTATGGAGGAAGCTTAGACACTTCTAATGCATCTGCTGAGAGTGAGTAGATGTTTTGGGACCATGTTTTGCTTCAGATCTGTTATTTAGCTGCCTGATTTCTCAGCCGCTGAAGGGGTATCACAGGCTTCACCACAGTACAGCGAGAAACCCGATCCCTGTTTCTATGGCAACAGTGGACAGAGATTTCTTGCCATCATTGCGGGGGCGTGTTGAACCAATTCCTTCTAAAATCTTGCTGCTGGTGAGTTGAAAAATTAAGCTTGTGGATCATTTCATCTGTTGTGTCCCATGACTGAAGGCATCTCCTCCCTCTGGGGATAGACCTCCCTGGAGACAAAGACGCCTTATTAACTCCCCCTCTATTCATGAGGCCCGTTCACCCATTTGCTTTCTCCACTTCATCCCTTCGCTTAGCCTGGGATCTTTGTCTCAGCTTTTATGGTTGAATAGGGGTTTGCTGGCTTTTAAAGTGGGTTCCCACTTCCTCCCTGCTGGAGAATGAGGAAAGTGTGTTGGCTGCACTTGTAGCTGCTGGGGCATAATCACTGTCATCCTCCCCACCACTTTACTCTGCATGATAACAGAAGGTAAAATCAGCTCTGTGATGGCAAAATAACTGTGTCAAGAGTAACTCCAGCGTCCGATGATACATGAGGCACCTCTGTGGATTTAACCTCTCAGGTAGACACAGAGCTCACTTAGTATAGAAGCATCACTTTTTCCATAGCAGCGTGCTAAACATTTTATCATGTTATGTTATATTCTCTTGTCTGAATTGTTAGGCAACACAACATACAACACAGTCAGACAGAACTCTAATGTAAATACAGACAACTTGTAATTTCATCCAAAGAGTCCATTAAGCTGGCAGGCTACATTTGAGGTACTTTGGGTCTTCATACCAAATCGATTCCTGTTATCCAGACCCAGGCTTCCTGTCTGGCCCTGTGAGGCCACATGTGGGTAAAGTTTCAGCTCCTGAACTGAAACTGAGACAAACAGTCCAGAAGAAAAAAGGGCTACAGCTAAGATAAGGGCCAGCTCAGGAAATGACCTAAAGCTCTAATTGTGTCTCAGTGGAAAAAAAAGTGTAGTGCAGAGTTGGGAGTGGGCCAGAATGTGGTAGTTTGTAAACACTCACATAAGACATGGATTACAATGATGTTTTTCTAAAACCGTGCACTTCACTGAGCATGAAAGTAGCCGAACAGCTGAGGTGGTTTCTCTGTTGCTACATAACCCTGTTCATCTTGAAACAGCATATGATGCCATATGCCCACGCCGTATGGCTCCATGAAACTACTGCAGGCCTCACAGTCTACTGTAATACGTGCCAGCTTACCAGTGTATTTATTCTACTGAACATACCGAGTTCATGACTCAAAAGTCCACTCTTCTCAAGTTTGGCAATAATTTCAAAAGAGTTCTGGCAACAAAGGTAGTATATGAAGTCTTAGAGGAAAAGAAACCTGAGATGTTAGACGAACAACATCAACTCAAGGTAGATTGTAAAGTTAGAATTACCAGAAATGTATTTATTTATTTATTTATTTCAAGCATGCATAGCATACAAAGAAAACATGGACAGCACGTGTCCCCAACCAACACCCAAAACAAAACCGGCAAACTGCCTGCCATAAGCAACCTAAAACATGCTTGAAAAGGAGTTGGAAGAAGTCTTAGACTTATATAACCCTACCCCTTTTTTATTTTTATTTTCTTTATATCTTCTTTTAAGTTATTGTTATTATTATTATTATTATTATTATTATTATTATTATTATTATTATTATTATTATTATTATTATTATTATTATTACTGTACCACATCTAGCAGTTGTTCGGACTATTTATTAAGAAAAATACAATGAGATAATACTGAGAACGTCAATGAGAAAAAACATATACGTTTATATGTGCAGACATATATACACCTCCATACATACCCCCCTTTTTCTCTCTCTTTCCTGTCTTCTTTTCATGTGTCATATTTACACACACATTGATATACATACATATATACACACCTCCATACACACGCACCCATACCCTTTTTTCTCCCCTTTTTTTCACTTTTCTCTTCTTTTCCCTTCCTTCATGTTTACATAAACATTGATATATACATACTTAACAACACACCTCCATAAATGCTTGTAATAACTCCTAATCACACAGGATGGCTGTGTGCACAGCCACTGAAAACATGTTGGGCCAACATTTAACATTCAGTGATCAGGAATCATGCATGCAAAATGGGTTTACATGACAGTATTTACAGAAATACTTGAAATGCTCTTACACACATATAAAGACTGCATAATTAATGATAGTGGTAAATATAATGTTTGTATACAACTTTCTTCCAAATTAATTTGACTCAATGATTGGATTTGTTAAAACCCAAGCAATGGTAAGCTTTAATGTGTTTTTTCGCTATTAAAAGTTTGCTTTGTTAATTTGACAGGCAAAATATTACTAAATCATAATGTAGGGTTGTAGCCGTATTGTCAATTTTCAGCAGGTTTTTTATCTGACTTTTATCTGACTTATCTAACTGGTTTTTTATCTGGCAATATTTGGGGGTCTCCGTGTCAAGAAACGAGAAAGAAGGAAAGGTGACAGGCAACCAAAAAACAAAATATGGAGACACTGCCAGCCTGCACATTGAAAAGATTCAAGTATTTAACACAGCTAAATCCATATCATACATCCCTAGATTTTTAGAAAAAGTAATGTTAGGTAGCCTAATTAAAGGCTGTTGTAGTGTTTTATGATACATTAACTACAGTACAGAACACAGAATTCTTAGCCAAACATGTTAAAGAGAGAAATCAATAGCAAACTTTGATTTGTGTTTGATGTTCAAAGCAGCAATGAGTATGATCAATCAACGTTAACATGGTATTTACATAAAGAACAATCATTCCCTGAAAACTGTCTTAACATAAATCTTTCAACAGATCAGTTCATGTCAGCCTACCCTTATGAAGATCAACGCACTGGAGTCTCCCACTTTGTACTTCCCCTCTGACACCTTGATCATAGGAAACTGAGCTGGACAGGAACACCGGCCCAGAATCTCCCGTACCTGAGAACAAACCACAGCACATTAAATAACATGACACACACATCCTACAGGAACATTACAGTGATTCCTCCCTGTTCTTCAAACCAGCGAGGGACCATGTGGGATCATGTTTAGTCATAAATCTGACCCCCATGCACCAACAGCACAATGACTTCGTTTTATTGTGTCAGGAATGAGCAATCTTGGCTGCATTGGTCTATAGGGGGTGTGTGTGGAGTGTGTATGCGTCATCTTCCTGCCAACCTTTCTCTCCAAACACCTCGCCCCGCCCTACCCTCTTACCACAATAAAAGCCCCACCTCATCTAATCTCTGCAGAACATTTTAGTCGTTAAGTTTACCACAAAGTGTCAGAAAAAAGCTCAAAAGTACACATGTGGACTGCCTTATAATCACTCTCCCTCTCTGGGCTGTTACATGACAGTGTTACAGCTTGTGACATCATGAACTGAGATACCAGACTGGTGCCGATGATGTCAGCAGACCGGTGCTGCCAGCTGGGTTTTCAATCCAGAGCTGGTGCCCTTGCTGCGGTTGGGGGTGCTTATTAAGCAACTGGAGGAGTCAGACATGACTGCAGGGTGGAGCGAGATCCGCCTGTGTTACGCAGGCTTGTGCTCTCAGGATTGGAAATCTTTGATGTTTTTCTTGGCATTGCTCTCAGACAAAGGCGTATGCACACTTGTCGACCACGGGGGAGAAAGTGAAGCACCAGTGAAAAAGGAGAAGAGGAAAAACTGCTCTTTATTTGTGCATGAAACGGCAGCCATTAAAAAGGGGAAAGATGTGCTTTATTAATATTTGAGGAATAGTTCAGGTTGTAAAATCCCACCCTTTGGATGTTTACAATGTTTTGAGTTGTGTACAGAGCTGATGAAACATGGCGCCAGAACAGACGTTACAGTGTACTCAGAAGATTAAGAGGGCACCTTGTTATTTTCATAAAACAGCACCCTGCTTTCCATCCCATATGATTAAAGAGGGTGGTATCAGTGTTAAGCCTCAGGATCTCACCTGCCTCTCTGTCCTTCCTCTCACCTGCTCCAGAGTACCCTTCTCTACCCTCTCATCTGCTTTGTCGTCCTGTTATTTTTAGCCGGTGCACTAGCTGACCTGACCCATATTTCTATATTTGTCTTGGCTTTTTCTTTGTTTTGCTTATATTTCTCCATCTGCGCCTGCTCTGTTTCTCCCTGCTCTGCCACTCTCCCCTCTTTCATTGTGTCAGTAGGTGGACAGACCCTGTTTGGAAAAACCCTAGTGAGTGACTTAATGGAAACATTACTATGGCAACAGACACACACACATAGCCTTACCCTTCCCTTTTATAACTGTACAGTTTGCCTGCTCTTTTTTCCTCCTTGCAATAGTAAAGCCTTTCTCTCACTCCAAAAACCTCCCCCAGAGCTGTTCAGCTGAGGTCGTAAGTTTTCCTCCAGGGAGTGATGAAAGACTGACAGGATCTCACATGAAACACTGAGCAGGATGCACAACGTGTTATAATAATCAACTAATCAAAAGCAGCCCAACACTTGGAGTATTTACTCAGTGGAACCACTGGCATGAAATGTGTGCACTTCCCATGTCTCTACTGGGTCAACAATGGCTTCACTTTATACAGAGAAACCTCTCTCTCTCTTTTTTTCTCTCACACACAGAATGAGAGGAGGAGGAGGAGGAGGAGAGAGACAAGGTCACGCAGGAAGCATGCGGAAGTGGAGCTGAGATACTGCGAAAAATCGAAGATAAATTATGGATGCATGCTGGTCAGATGTGAGACGCTTTCAGCGAAAGCTGCAGAAAAAAAAGAAAAAAAAGACAGAACAATCCACAACACGACCCTACAACGATAATATGCTGCATGTATCTTTAGATAAGAGTGCAGCAATGTGTTTCGTGAAGACACAGAAACATCTCTATCAAGGTGTTTGCAGCGCAGTGACATTTTCCTTTGAACTGAGCAGCTCGGCTAATGCTAAGTCACACACGCAGGACATATTCTTTAAGATCCCACTGCTCAGATCGCATCATATCAACTCAATGTGAGTCAACAAGCTCCTCATTCCTTTCCTTCCTGACCCGCAAACATCTGAAAGGCCATTCATGGAAGAGATAGGCTGAGGCAGCGTGTGGAGCAAACCCTGGGGATGAGGGGAGGAAATGGGAGGGAGGAGACAGAGATGGTTGGGCTTTAGTCTCCGTTTTTCTCTCTGATTTGAAATTTGGGCGAGCACTCAACACCAACACTGAATACTGTAGCTCTGCAAAATTGTATCACAGCAAAGGAATGCACATGGTTGCCAATATTTTTCTACACTAATAAGTATAGTTTCTGCTGTGTTATTTAAATTTATTGAGTGCTGTTATAAGATTACATGAAATACAGTTTTGGTTTTTCTGGTTTTGGTTTTCAGACTGACATTGATGCTTTATAACTGAACTTTGAAAAACCACACATCTATTTGAATATTTGTAAGTTCTCATGAGTCGTGAGTCAGCTAGCACTGTTTTGCTGTCGTACAGTCATCAAACATAGGTGTGCTCTGCTCCTTTTATGATTGCTATGTGGAGGGTGAATACTGCCAACCCTGACAATAAAAACTGAACATTACAAGACTCGCTCTGCAGGAATTTACACAAAGGGTAGTTCCAGGATCTGACTTCTGAAAGACAGTTGAAATGGGAGGGTGTACAACAGAAAACAAACAGCAGCTCTTTCAAAAAAAAAATCCCAAGCATTAGAGAATTACATGGTACAGCACAGAGTTTTTAAAGGTAAATTCAAATAAATGTATCTTCTTGTAGCTTATCTTGTTGCCTTGAGGATTTCCTGTCATGGCAAGAAACTTCCCAAGATAACAAACCTCTCAATCAGATAAGCAATAGGAGACAAGACGACACGGCACTGGGGGCGCTTGTTTGGCAGGAGGGAAACTTTTTGAAACTTGAGGGGTAATTTCTCCCACCCACAGTATGCATTCCTAAAGTCTGTGATCACACGCTGACAACAGCCACATATCAGAGTCTATCCACTAATAAAACCTGACTGTATAAACCTTTCCTCTGTGGAATACCATGTAATGTCTAATAAACACAGAACATGCCTCTTTGCACAAGTTATCCTTTAAAACAACCTGGAAGGGGGCAGGGAGGCTACAAATGGCTGCACTGATTAAAAAAAAATGCCGGAGCTGAAGCTTGAGGGTGTAAACCGGAGAGATCATGTAAATGACCATTATCACGCCAGTTCAACAGGGCAGACCAGCAGAGATGAGATGGAAGAGTGAGCTGAATACATGCCTCAGGGTTGGATAATGCACAGTGTAAGAAGGTTTATGTGCAGTTATATTTTGGCACTGATAAATAATACAGAATGTGTTATAAATAAACAAACCAACATTTTTGTTTTAGGCTTTAATGTTTTGTCTTTGGATTTCAACAAAACACAAATTAACAAAATCCTTCTGTTCATAGCTTACTTGAAAAGCTTAAAAGCTTGCCTGAAAACACAATTTCAACATATTATGGGAAATGCCAGCATTATTTCTGTGCCAGAAGCAAAGCAACCTGTAGGGACTTGAGGAATGTGCCACACCCAGACAAGATAGAGTACAACACATCTACAACCAAAAGACGATTTTGTCATTGGAATGAGACTAATATGATAATCTGATAGTTTAAGAGGTGCTGGCATATACATATGCAATTTGTTATAGGCTATAAACCCCCAGGTGCTAAACTAAAGCAAACTGTCGTTTAGTGTTTGCTGTACAAATATAAAATTAGTGTCAAGCCTCTTAAGCAACTGACATATGAGGGAAGAAAACGTACTATTCACAGAGCAGACATTTTCCTCTGACATTAGTAAAAGCTAATGTTAGCTTTCAATCGTATCCTGGCAAAGGTTACTGTTGCATAGTGCTGTAGATTGAACAGTAAAGGTTATATTTTTTTCTTTGATATCTTGGGAAAGTCAAAAGATGGGGGTGAAATACACATTTCCAGTGCTTTGTGAAATAAACTATAATGTAAGCTTAGAACAGGTTTCTGATTCATTAGTCTGACTCATTCTCATTAGATGTCCAATAACAACAGCTAACTGGTTATCGCACATGTCGCTCTCAATATACGTTTTTGTGCATTTTAAGCATGTTGTATTCTCAGTTGATGATTTATCTGAGTGACAATCAGGCGGAAAATCATACTTGCTCCAAGATCGACCTCATCCATGCTCCAAGGAAACCATTCTCTGAAAATCAATGCCTATTCTCTGGGCACATGACAAACAGTCCACTGGGGGGTAGGGGAGATACAGGAACCTAACAGTCATCAAGTGCTGCGAGATGAATAGCTGTGGTATCAATCTGCAGCAGTCGAATGGAAGTGCAATCACAGAGTGAAGACATTGATATGAGGTCAGTGTCCAAGTCACTCACTGGTTTGTGTTCATGAGACTTGAGAACAATAAGCAGCATTCAAGTGACAGCTGAGGTTAGGGAAACCCATGTCCTTGTGTAGAGTGTCTCCTCTACCTGATACAAGGTTAAAGAGGCTTAGACAGAAGAACTCCTGCACAGACAGAAGCTTATTTATCCAAACACCCAACCAAGAAATGGTATGAAATGCTGCAATAATGACAAAAAGCAGCAATATTCAATGTGCAGAGTCAGCTGTTTAAGCGTACACCCTGGTGCATGGAAAACAGAAGGATGGATGAGATCTGGTTTGTTCTTATTATGGAAAGAGTTGAGAGTTAAAAACAAATATCTTAAAAATAAAGCCCTCCTAAAACAGGAGTGCATGTGACAATAGAGGGCGAAACACTGAAGGATGCCACACTTTCTCAGTAAAGCGTATAAGTATGACCCAATGCAAAGCATGATGACCTACTTTTCTCTTTCACTCTGGCTCCCTCTCCACTGTAGCGCTGCCTTTCGGAGCCACAACCACTCCAGTCAGGTTTAACAGAGTGTACAGTAAAGTCACTGCAGGCACACTATCTGTTGTCTCCTTTTGTTATTTACTTCCTCTATGCATGAACTGAAGCATAAGGTTAATGGACTGTCCATGCAGCCATAATACAGGCATGTTTCCCTTTATTTCCCTCCCTCCCTTCAGCGCTGCTGGTGTCTCCATCTTTGATTGAGACGTCAGCCTTTGATTACCTCTGTCAACACTAGCAGACTATTCACATCTCCTTTTCAACGCCACCAACAAGACATACTGCTTTGCTCTTTGAATTATCATCTCAGGCTTGAGACAGGGTGGGGGATGGGAACTGGGGCTGGCACATATATGAACTAAACAAGGCCTGGGGTGAGAGGAGACATGAACCAGTTTATATGACCGAGCAAGAAGAAGGAAGGACTCCAATAAAGAAGGCGACAAAGGGTGTGAAATGCCCCTGTTTTTGTTTATAAATATCTCACTGTATGGAGCTCTGTCAATGCAGGAAAGATGGACACAAAGAGAGTGCATTAAGCAGGTGTCATTCACATTGATACATGTAATAAATGCATTTGTTTTCACAGCTAAGCCCTAGGCCTAATTGCAAGACCTATAAATTGAACAAAAAGGTCATTTTTAATGTTTCTTTCTCATAGTAGCTTGCAGCATAGAAAAATACGGTCAATAAAAGTCACTGTCATAATCTCTATTGAGTGGGGGTATGAAAGAAAATCCCCTAATGGAAAGGATAAACTTTACTGGGACATACAGTGTGCCATAAATGGTAACTAACCATAAGCCAAGCAGCTGTTTGTACCTCAGGAGTGAAGAGAAAAAGGAACTCTAAGGTTCACACGTATGACTGACTCAGACTATGAGGGAGATGAGACGCCGGTCACTTCCTCAACTTAAGAATGTGAGCCGTCCCACAGTGAGATGAGTAATAATCTACACAGTGGAAGATCTGTGGGACACACAGTGGAAGTGAGTATTTAAACGGAGGGTGTGTTGTAAGCAGCAAAACAAACAGGAATTCTGTCTTAAGATTGAACACCTACTGTGTGCAGCTGACGTGACACATCTTCTGTTTGCATTAGAAGTCAGGAGTGAAGTGAGTCACCTCAGAGACCTTTAAGCTGAGTGTGCAGGGGAAAACAGATATTATTATATTTGATCCCCTTAAAGGTGATTGCTTTAAAATGATCTTCATGTTTGTCTGCAGACCGCTATACTAGTTAGAATAAAATCCTGTAATCCTTTCATGACTACACTTGTTGTGTCTGTGGTGGAATGCAATAAGATTAGTTTGAGCATCCGAAAACAACACAGACGGACAGTCAGATGCCAAACAGACAAATCTCATTGAGATGCTTTGACTTATACAAGATACAAAGAGCAAACTTTGAACAGACATTTGATTTTGAAATGGAATTCAGAAATCTAGCTACAGCTAAAAAAATAAACACAAACAATGTGGTGGAGCATTTCAAACTGCAAGCAGAGTCACTCAATGTAACAAAAAGGAATGTCTTTATCTTTATATTTTCAAATATGCTTTTGTTTAAAACATTTTTTGTAAGATAATATGATAATTAACAGAATCATTAGTAGCTTAATGTTTGCACAAGAATATGCTTTCCATGTCTCTGTGGGAGATTCCAGCCTATTAATTAATTCATGACATTTTGTCAATAATGTTGCTGGATACTTACAGGGTGCTGCTTGATTATTTATGTATTTCTAAGGAAGCACCTTCAAGATTAAGGATATGATTTCAAAATTTTACGGACTTAAACCACTCAGCAAAAAAGATAACATTAATTTGAAAATCCAGTGAAAATGAATCCTGTGTTGGAGGCATTAAAACGAAGGGTCGCAGACACAGCTGTGAATGAATCTGAGCTCTACTTGCTGTCTTACTCTCCAAGTCAAATGCTGAGATCAAGTAGCCTTTATTTTTTGCACTAATAAGAAGACACTAATCTCTTGTAAGACTGCTTCATCGGATAGTGATTCGAAGAACAGTTTATAAGTATCCCAGAGGATAAACTTGTGACTGATGTTATGTGTTAAAGAGAAGCTAGATGCCTTGCAGCAAGAACTGAAATGGGTGCTGATCGAGGAGAATACTGATCAAAGTGTTTATAAAACTGCAAGTCTGGGGCTGAAAATGAGACATGAACCACAGACAGTTAAAACATCTCAGTACAAGTTAGCGAATGCTGTATAGTACCCTTGATAATACTGTCCTACATTTTGAAATTTCAGCCTCTCCTCTCTGCTCCTCTGTGACTTGTCTGAAGGGCCTCATGCTGCTGATGTGGGCTGTTTTGTAGTGCTAACATTAAAGCAGTTTTCTGAGGCTGACAGAGAGGATGGATGAGATGTTATTCTTCAGACACATGATGGCTGGGATCGTCACGTCCCAAACAAGTCAGAGCCCGTCAAGTATGCCTGTCGGTCACTGTCAGTTTGAAGGGACGGTGTGTACATGCTTTGGAGGTAAAAGCGAGACAGACATCTGACAGACTCTGAAGCCATCCTGATGATTTTAGCCCTGAGAATGACTTTTTTTTTTTAGCTTTTTATATCAGTACTCGGTTATATGAGAGCATAAACTCAAAGAGTCTGGATGCAAGCAGCACACATCCTCCTCCACAAGCCCTCTATTTCTGTCTGTGGAGGTCACACTCTCTGCTCTGCTGCCCCCCCAACCCCATCTCTGGTGCCAAAGAGAGGCACTGTTCCCCTCATCATCATCATCATCAAAAACATTAACTTCTGTCTCACTCACTGCCTGAACACGTGTTATACTGACTGCTGACTGTAGATCAGTTTGCTCATCAGCTTTGTCCTAACAAGATCTTTGTCTCTCTCAGGCTGTGTCAAAGGTCAGGCAGTTTAACAGAGCAGGTGACACAGGGATGGACAATTTAAATTCCACAGGACAGAAAATGTATGAGAAATAGGAGATAAGAAAGGAGATGCAGAAGACGAAGGCCATTAAGAGTCTAGCTCCTCTGAAAAGACATGTATACGAGGAAAATGAAAGACGCCAAAGATGGCATTAAAATATTCTTGTGCAGGCAGAGCTGACATTTTCACAAGAATGTGAGAAAAATGTCACTGAGTTGAACTCTGACTCGGCTCAAAGCTCCCCTGTCAAACATACACTGACCTTACAGGTGAGCAGGAATCTGCCAGCACAACAAAGACGCATAGATGTACACACCCACACACCACAGGGAAACAGAGAGGCGCCTGCTTTCTTCATAGCACTGACATGATATTTTCAGAGAGGGGGCCTCACTTTTTGACACACTTCTGTTTTACTGTGAGAACTTGTTTTTAGTCGGCTTGTTCATAGTGTTCAGCACAATAAATTCTCTGAATATCCTCTACTGACAAAAGCTGAGAAACCTGAGGGACTACACAAAATAGTTCTGAGTATGGATGATAAAACTGTACTGCAGTAAGATCATTACTCTAGCTAGTGATGATATGCATGATTCATAATGCAGTTATGACACATCTGGGTTTCTATGAGGCCAGCAATTGTTGCTCAGTATACAGAATCACCAGCAGATGATTGTTTTGTTTGTTTGTTTGTATGTTTGTTTGTTTGATGGGCAACTCACCAACTCATCCAAATTTCGCATATCACACAAAATCCTCTTCTGTGGCCAGATGAAAGGCTCTGGATCAGGTTCATCCTCGTTCTCCACACTGTGACTACTCTCCTTCCTGTTATAGCACCTGCTGGGTGAGCTCTGCTCCACAGGCTCCCCTGCATCGATCCGCAGGCTCTCCTCTTGGTCTCTGATCTCCTCCTCGATCTCTTCCTCCAGTTGGATCAACATGGGAGCCAACATGCCAAACTTTGACCCACGTCGAGCCACCTCCAGCAAGCACAGAACAAAATTCTTTTCGTTGCATCTCTCCACCAGGTCGTTGGTCTCAAACATGAGGACGTCCTTGATCCAGAGCTCCTGCCTGCACCAGCTGATGAAGTTGGAAACGTTATCTCGCGCCAGAAACGATCCCGGGATTACATTGCGCGACTGGAAGACCACATCTTTGGATGGCAGCTTCATGGTCTGAGCAGCCTCGGGGTATTCCAGCTGGAAATCCTGTGCGGCGCGGTTCACGTTGTTGGCGTGCCGACACAGAGCACAGCCGGTCCCCAGCCCATCCATAAAGGTGTCCGCAGTGATATCTAGGTCGTACAGGGTGTTTAGCCATTCAGCCAGATCCTCCTTCATGGCGTACAGGTATTCTTCACTGGACTTAAAGGGCCGGATACTCTTGGAGGCGGCAGACTGGATGTTGCTCTGATCAGCCATATTGTCGGATTTTGTCGCCTATCAATAAAGTCTACTTGATGATTCCAGATTGTCTCATTGTAAAACTGCGCTCCAAAGCCTTATCCACACCACAGAACGAAATAACCGAGTTAAGGCACCCATGCCGATTTGCATGTGTGGTTTTTTACCGGAGCTCCTTAAAACCAGGCTTTGTGTTGTCGGAGGCATATCGGGATGCGGGCTGGCCGTGGCGCATGGATGCGTTTTCCGGATGTCTCTGCAAAACCCGCTTCCTTTAACGAGCCCATCGCCGGGTCCCGGTGACAGAAAATGAGCTCTTCAAACCGGAACGCCGACAGTACACACCCATGCGACGGGCTGGCTGTTAATCCGTCCGGTGGCCGTTGGATGCTCTCATCCCTAAAAATCCACGTGTCACCATGTCGGTGTGTGAGGCTGTGTGAAGTCAGCTCCTCATCGATGAAATCACGACCACTGAGCAACAAGGAGCTCTCAGCTCTGCGTGTCTGCATATAGGCCCGCCTCTCTGAATATGTTGACCTGCTGTAGCTTAGACCGGCAGAGCGACTCGGTGGCACATCCCATTACAAGGGATAAACTGCCGGCAGAGGAGGAAAACTTAACCCCATGTTCACCAACACAAGCACAATCCCTCACACACTTCACAACCGTGTCAACTTCATACCTGCTCTTCGGCCCATTCAGCAGCTGCTTTAGTGATCACAAACAAGCACAGAATAAAAAGGAAATATCAAACAAATAAGTTTCAAAATAAGTGTACAGTGGGCCCACTTTCTGCAGAGGCATAACATGATAACATGCAGGTTATTTTTTTCCTGTAGAAGACCGAATATTTCTTTTTGGGTCAACACATAAGCATGAGTCATAGTCTCTCAATAATGAAGGTTTTGTATGGTTTATTTATCAAAATAGCCTGAACTGATGAAAGCCAATAAACCCTGCATCTCCCAGCATCATGAGACAGCAGCTCATAAGCACACAAGAAATGCCTTCAAAATCTAAAATCCTTACAGTGATCAAAGGACATGATAGAGGAGGAAAATTTCAGCCTTTAGACCATAAAGCAAAGTTACTTAGTGGTTAACAGCCACATCCAAAATTCTTTAAAGTTCTGTTTTTTTCTTGATTTTTGAGAGAGAGAGAGAGAGAGAGAGAGAGAGAGAGAGAGAGAGAGAGAGAGAGAGAGAGAGAGAGAGAGAGAGAGAGCGAGAGAGAGAGAGAGAGAGACAGACAGACAGACAGACAGACAGACAGACAGACAGACAGACAGACAGACAGATCAAAGATCTGTCACCTGAGACTACAGACTCAGAAAACTCAAGAGACAGCTGGAGGTTAGGCATTATAGAGCAGATAGTGAAAGATAGGACCACACAGTGGCTGGACTGTCTTATCCAGCTGAGTCAAGCAGCTTTAAAACAATCTCCAAACAGAGTAACAAACTCTATGGCACATGATCAGCTGTGTGCATGATAGGAAATAAGTCTGTTACATACTGGACATTAGAACAGGTCAATGTAAGAGTAGGACATGATCTACACACTATAGGTTATTGTCATCTTAATACAAGACAAAATGTTGAGAGGTAAAACAGAATCTCCTTCTATTTTGACTTATCCTGTACTGACATGTTCCAAGAAATACTTGAGGTGTAAACCTTAGGTCAAACTTTGGTGTAGAGGACCTGAAGATCAGGTTTTTAGGGTGTGTTTACATTGTAGAAACATGAGGGTAACCAGCTTGAGGCTTAGAGAAACCATCTGTGATCAAACTGTAAACAAAAACATTCCCAATCCCAGAGTTAGAGCATGTGATTAGAAAATGTACTGAGGAATGTTCCTTGTGTTAAAGTTTAGCACCACTAGTTTTGATGATGTTAAACGAATGAAGTGTTGACAATGCCTGCCTTTTTAAAGTAGAAAACTTAGATTGCAATCTAAGGGCCAAAATGCTCTTTTGGTTTTACCTAAAATAAACAGGTTTGAAACAGCTGTAAATAGTCCTTCTGGTAATCTGATGTTCCCCTATTTAAAGAGGCATCCTCGGTAAAAAAGGCTAATGTCCTCTTAATGTGGGCTGGTTTGAATAGAAGCAAGGCCCAATGCCAAGGAGGAGGGCTTGTTTTCATTTAAAAAGAGGGATTTGTCTGTTTAAGAAAGACAGAAAGGAAAGAAAGGAAGGGGCCGAAAACAGATGGACAGAAAAGAAGGAAAAAGAAGAAGAAAAGAGAGAGGAGGAGGTTGATGAGATCATTTTCTTGGCCTGGATGAATCAGCATTCTGTCCGTAAAGACGCAGAGAATTTAGCACTTTTAATTTACAGGAGGAACAGGCTACAGCAAGTGAGGCACTTCAAGGTTTCAGCTGCAGGGTTTCTCTGGGGAATAACTAACAGGACTGAATGTGAGAGAACAAAAGAACAAGCACCTGACTAACTATGTGTCATTAAGAACAAAAACCTCAAACGGGCAAAGCTGTGAGCTGAAAGTTGGCATGCCTCAGTGATCTTCATATAGCCAAGGAAAAAAAAGGTAGTTCTTGGTTTTGTCCTCTGAAGGAACAACAGAGAAGGTGATTAGGAACAGTGCACAACTTGAGCTGGATAATTCACGAGGCTAATAGTTTACATAAAGATTTATCCAGCTGCATAACATTTGAATTCTGGTTGAAGATGACTGCAGGCTTCTTCAATGAAAATTTTACATTATACTTTCTGACTTTAACTTGCAGGATGATCCATGAGAAACCAAATATACTACTCACAATAAGTTAGGGATATTGTGAGGTCCTAAGTGGATTTCATACATAGGGTGTTTGTTTCACTTCAGTGATTTTTTTGGATAGGGAGGCAATTGTGTTAGACTGATAGACACACCTCATGTGTTTTCCATGTAATGTTCCTACTGTGTACAGTGTGCCTTACATATTGGGGCCAATACCAAACAACCCTTTTCAATGTGGCATCAATTTCAGCATTCTGAGGGTATTAAAAGCTAGTATTATCGTCATTCCCTGTTCATCATTCATCATCATCATTTTTCAAGCAGCCAAGGTCACTTAACGGACGAGCGGTGAACTTGGCTATAGCTTGCCTTCAGGTCGGTATCAGGCAGTCAGATGTTGGTTGTGAACTTAGTGTGTCTCAAAATGTCACCAGCAGACTTACAGCAAGACATAGAACTGCTGCCAGTGTTCGTGACAGACCCAGGAGTGGAGCCCCACAAGTGATAGGCCGCACTGATGACCAGTCCCCTAAGGAATTATGCACTCAAACACCAAATGCAACTGCCACACAGCTGCAGGACTGTTTACGAGAAGTGAGGGGTACTAGAGTTTCCACACAAACCATTCGCAACCAAATTCACCCCTCTGGCCCAAAGCCAGACGACTGTTGCGGGTGACTCCACTGACACCAAAACACTGCCATGACTATTTGCAGTGGGCACAAGACCACATGTCCTGGACAATGCAGCAGTGGTCTACCCTCTTCACTGATGAGAGTCAGGTCACCTTACACAGAAATGATGGTCATCAGCGTTGCTGGAGAAGGCATGGTCAGCGATATGCTGGGATCAACATGGTCCCCAGGGTTCCATTTGGTGGAGGAGGTTCAGCAGTCTGGGCAGGCATCACCAGTCAGCGCAAAACAGATTTGGTGATTGTAGATGGCTCAGTCACTGCATGTTCTTACCTCGGAGCGACATGGAACCCATCATCATTCACCCACCCCAACTTTCTGTTGATGGATGATTATGCTCCACCACATCATGCCAGAATTGTCACAGCTCATCTTCAGGAAATCAGAGTGCTCATATGGTATGGCCAGAAATATATATGTATGTTAAATGTGCACCCTGACCTGAACCCCATAGAGCATATCTGGGACCAGCTGAAGCAGAGACGTATTGCCTCAGAACATCATGAGTGAGGAGCATGAGACGTCGCTGTCGAGCAGTTGTTGCGGCAAACAGTGGAAACACCCGCTACCGACTTTGGGGCTATCTTTGATATTGTTTAAATTGTTTAGGTAATACATATTGAACTAATGAAAATGTTGTTTCTCCTTAATAGTAATATAAAAAGGAAACTATTACGCATGTCATTAAAATCAAGACCAAATGGGAAAAGCACTCATTAAAATATCCAAAATTTGAGTATTGTAGGTGTATGAACACCAAAGACTTTAAAGATGGTCTTAAAAGTCTGTTTCTTGGGTGTTAATAAAACATGCCTCATATTGACATCACTGATAAAAAAAAAGTGTTTAATCTGGTCTGATTGCCTAACAACTAAATATGCTCATTTAGGGCTATTCAAGTCAGAAATTTCATGGTGAAAATGGAGAAACAGGTCTTCAAGGTACATTCTGAACAGGATTCTTTGGTTCAAAAAATGGGGAGCCCAGTGTCTTGTGAGAAATGCGACCAAAATTCCTTAAGGATGAGTGACTTTTTGAAGACAGTCATTAAAATCTAAAACTATTAAAACACTGAGATCAATGGGAAAAGTGTCAATGACACTAAGCACAGGAAGTGTCCTGATTCACATCTGCAGCGTCACTCTAATGCAACATGCACCACCTACTGGCAATCTGGGGCAGCTGCTGTTCACAGGAATTGGTTTCAATCCACACACAAGGCAGCAAAGGAGATGTGGCAATGAGGATCTTTTTTTCCGAACTGGACCCATCAAGGCAGAGGTCAATGCTTTGGTTATTTCAGACACACGATGCATCAATGCACAAAGAAAAGGAATTGTATAACTCATCTTCAAGATCTACAGTGTCTATTGAATTCTGTGGGCATCCTAGTGTTTTAACTGTGACCAATTTCTTTTTGGGACAATTGAAAGGAGATTTCAGCAGCTTTGAAATCCCAGATGCCATCATTGGTTTTACAAAACACTGTCAAGTTACTGACTTATGGTGACAATGCAACAACTTAATTTCTCCATCTGTGTATTAACTTGGTTTTTTTTAAATACAAAAGAAAGCTTAAAGCAATGAATGAGTAAAATTTTATTTCCCATTTTTATCACTGTACAACTGTCAGTTGTCAGGGAAAGGGGAGGCAATTATACTAACAAATGTAACATTTTGTATTACAGCACAAGGGCAAAACTAATCAGCATACATAAAAAAGCAAGAAACATGTACAATACAAGATGTATCAAACACAGGTCAACTAAAATAAAAAAAATGGAAACAAGTTAAATGAAACTGCAAAGGATGTTTGAAAGCAGTTCTGTAGCCATCAATTTATGGAATCATAAATTAAAAATTCCCGTCTTTAAAACCAAATTCTTACAGAGGAACAGTTTAGAAGCTCTTCTTCAGTAAGGTCGGTCTCTACGCTCCTGGCGATGGTCCCTTAAAAATAAAAGTTTTTCCATCAGATTTCATTATCAGGCTTCAAAAGTCTTATAATTTATTGCAGACAGTACCTCTGTTAAAATTAAAACACAATCCTACCTCATATCCATCTTGCCACCTGGTGGTCCCATTCCTCTTCCACCTCTGCCACCCATTCTGTCCATGGGTGGGCCCCCACGCCCAGCCCCACGGAAACCTCCCCTATCCATTCCACCGCGTCCTCTGAAGCCTCCACGGTCGCCACCCCAGGATCCACGGAAACCTCCAGGGCCACCAGGGCCTCCACCTCCTGCAGGCCCACCACGGTCCATACCTCTGCCTCCACGCATTCCCATTCCTCCTCTGCCTCTGTCACCTCCTGGGGGGAAAGGAGGGCCACCTCCTAACCCTTCAGGTTTGGGGGCTTTGCACTGGTTACACTCCATCCTCCAGGCAAAGTTCTGGTTTCCACAACCCCTATGGACAGATAAATAAACAAATTAAAATTGATGTTCATTTGTAGAGAAAGCACAATTGAAGACAGGGGAAACCCTATACATACGGGTTAGGACACTCCCAATCCCCTGCCCTCTGCTGCATGTTCCCTCCTGTAGGTCCACCTCTGCCCATCCCTCGAGGGCCACCGCGTGGGCCGAACCCACCACGGTCTCCTCCACGACCCATCATGCCTGATCAAAAGATATCAGCACATTAGTATTTTGGCCACCCAACACCTTTCAATTTCCTTATGAAGGACCGCTCACTTAAGGACTGCATCAAATTCTGCAGAACAACTGCCTCCTTTAGGATATTTTCTTTCTCATCTAAGGAAAGAGCTGCCAGTGGCAAAGAGCAGTTGATGGTATAAACAGGTCCTCAAAACTCAAACAAATGCTGCCAACATTTACCTCCACGACCCATCATGCCATCTCTCATGGGCATGCCTCTCATTCCCCCCATCATGGGCTTGCGGCGGGCCATGGAAACCTTCAGCCTTCTGCCCTGGAACTCCTTGCCTTCAATGAAGAGAAAACCATGTTTGTTACACAGTCAAGTTCTAAAATACCCACACAGCATTTACCAGACATTCTGTTCAGGTCTGATGGAGAAAACGCATACCATCAAAGTGCTCCACAGCTGCTTTGGCACAGATTGGCTCCTCATAGGACAGAGTGGCATCTCCTTTAGGCTTTCCAGAATCCTTGTCAGTATATATGTTAATGGCAGGCTGGCCGAGTCTGCGGTTAATCTAGATGCACAGAGATTCAGTTGGGTTTACATTCCATATCAGTTTTGCTTGAGACCAAAGTTCAGATTTCAGATCTATTTCTTACCCTGATTGGGCCAACATGTTTGAAGAATTCAGCCATCTCCTCCAGGTTTGCCTTCTCAGTCAGCCCTGTGATGTAGATTGTGCTGTTCTCAGAGTCATCCTGCTCTTCAGGGCGTCCTGTAACAAATACATTGAAAATGATTTGACTGTTCAATTCATTTATCACCTGTGTCTTTGAATTCAAGGCGTCAGTGTGATTCTATTCACCCATTTCACGCTCGTCCCCGGCCATAGGTCCTGTAGTTCATCATTGCAGGGGGAGACAGATTGAGAATAGTCAGTATGAGCGACTCGAGTTCAGTGTACAACACCATAGGAGAACTACAACAGATAATCCGGACATTCCTTATAAAAGTAGTCAGCCATATTGGGAGGTAAAAAAACGGCACCATACGGTACACCAAAAATCCCACAAGTGATATTTGGAATTGAAAATGGAACACCTCAAACCCTTGGCAAAAAAATGTGTAAAAGCCTCTTAGATGAGTAAGAAATCCTAATAAAGCCCAGGAATTCAGCTCATGAGATTTTGTAAAGCAATAATGGACACATTGGAGTGAAATTTTGTCATTAACCTCAAAAACTGTCAAACCATAAGCAGTGACTGAATTATACCAAGTACCCTAGATCAATTGTCTCAGGCATTGAAATAAAATCCCAAATGCTTTCAGATGTGTTCACGTAGATAAATTTGCATACCACAATGTAATGTTGAAGGATATTGACTCAACAAGTTCAAGGCTTTGAAAGGACTAACCAGTGTAATACTCGTTAACTTACCACCAGGCTTACTGAAGCCACCTCTGTCTCCAGCGCTGCTAGGGGGAATAAATGGAGATATGAAGGCGATTTCCTTTTACAGCCACTTCCATGGCTCGAGCAAAGTGGCTTGATTGAGGGATTAATGAAAACAAACTAACTAACCCAACAGAAACTAGTAAACTCCCCCAAACTATTAATACACAATTGTGTTTGAGGGATTAGCGCATTAGCTTTGTAAAATTCCTTAGTTAGCTTGGTACAACTTGTTACAGTTTGCAGTAGAGGAGACATTTGTGCAAAACATGAATAACTGACATATTTTCACTGCCTTCAAAATGTGACAAACCCAACATATTAACACAAGTAGAAAGATTTCATTGATGCATGGAATATTTGGATATATACACATTAAACCACCCTGACAACAGAAGTTCTAAAAAAAAAAAAACTTAAATCTGAATTTGTTGTTTAAAGACAACATTTGAAATTTTACAACAGGTGATAACATTCACCAGGTAACAAAAAATAAAATAAAAAGTACAGTCATAAACTGAGAAATCAACACCAAATACAGTTTCACAGATTAACCAATGTTATTTTAACTCAACACAAACAATCAAAAAATAAAACCATCATGCTTGTTAAAAACCACCATCCTCAGTTCTTGAAAAAAGGCAGACCCCCGAATCTTTGTTTAAGCTCCCTCCTGCTGCTTAAGCTGGCGGCTCTGTACTGAGTACAGATACTTTTAAGACAATAGATGGTTTTAAATGGCTCTCACTGTTACCTGTACGGTATAAATGTGACAAAGCATGTTAAAAAGTGCTCAAGGAATAACCAAACATTTGTATTTCATACCACAAAAACAGTTCAACATTTAAAAATTGCATTGTGCCCCCCAACCTCCCCAAGAACACAAAACACCTGTGCCAGGCTACAAAGCTAGATTAAAGAAGCCCTAAATTAAAGTACTTAATGCCATGTCTAAACTTTGATTTCTGGTAAATTAAAAAATTTGTATTTTGCATTACTCCTTTACCCTTCTTTGATAAGCAAGTTGGACTCCTGTTTTTGCAAAAAGGAAAAAAAAAATTGATACGTCTCTAGAATGATGTCTATTATAAATATTTCCTGTGTCCCCAAAACCCTAAAAGACACCATGCAGAGCTCTATTACTCCAAAGTTTCTATTTGTCAGGAAAGATTTAACTGTATGCAACAACCACGAAAACAGTTTTGCATTTCTGACATTAAACTGACTGTTCGATTTTTGGTTAAAAAAAAACAAACACACCCCTATCCTAACCAGTTTTAATAATCTTTTGTTGTGTATGGTTTTCACACAGTGACTCAACTGTTGAAAACCTGATATGGTGTTTGTTTATGTGAAGAAAATTATTGAATTTCTCTACCATCGCAACCAAAACAACCTCTTTTTTGGTAAAAATCTGTTTCTTGTCAGGGGAGCTTGTTATGCACAACAAAATGTGATTTGTGGTTGGGTCAAACATTTACCACAACCAGAAAATAATAAAGGTGATATAAGAGGAAATCATTTTTTTTTACGGCATTAGTCCTGATAAGTGCTAGGGCCTCTAAAATCTGGGGCCTTTGTGAGAGAGTACAATTTAAGGAAAAAAAAAGAACAGACTTAACTTCCACTCACCATCAAAGAGAATACAATACACAAACAACAGATCTGCTGCTGCACTCAGATGAGACTGGATTGCTAAATCACTATAGCAGTAAGTACCTGAACCACAGTGAACCTGGGCATTTATAAAATACGAATTCAGAGAGAAAACTGATCAATTTTGTTTTAATATACCCTGTATTCTTTTATGATCTCATTAAACCTGCCTTCCTTACTGGTCAAGGTCTCACCAGAGAATGCTGCCAGCAAGTGGCTGGAAAAATAAAAAACATTGGGCATGTGCATATAATGAATCAAATGTTCCCCCAGTGTATTCTGAATGTTTGAGATGTTTGTAGTTTGAACTGAGGACTTACATTTCATAGGGATGTTAAAATACCAACAATGGAAAAAAAAGCATTCAGGAGATCCAAAACTTTCAAAACCTCCAGTGACAAATTTTAATCATCTTTAACCACTTACTGTCAATCATATCTTCTGTCATATTTGATACATGAGTTTCAAAGACCTCCATCTCATCAACATGATAAATATTTTCATTTAAAGCTTGTCTATTTTTTTAAGTATTCTGCCCCCTCCTCAGGATTATAATTCCACTATGGGCAGCTGGACTTGTAATTTGCCCCCTTTTAAAATGGCCGCTCGCATGAAATCATTCACACACTTTTTTTCAGGAAAATCATTGCTAGTTTTCTAGATGTTGCAGTAAGAACATCTAAACTGTTAATCAGTTTTAAAACTGTATTTTCTGCACCAACTGAAAACATTTACTAAAAAACTTGCCCAAACCGCCCAATTTATCAAATGTGATACAAAAAACTACAGCAGATTTTTTGTGGATTTTGTTAAAAGGGTGAATAAACATCTCTGCTCAAAAAAATAAAAATAGAATTTTCTGGTTATTTTTTTTTATGGGTCACCCTTTACAGGGTTAAGGAAAAATGAGACTTTAACCCAAAAACTTGTCATTGAAATATGAAAGAACAGATTCTTCATGTCTTAGTAGGATTTGACCCCACGTTTTTACTGCAGCATTTCTTTCCTCCAATATTTTTGTCCAAACACTCATTGCCAGAGATAGCCTCTCAACTAAGCAGTCAGACTGAAAACACCACAAAATGTTCTTGTAAATGAGAAGGAAGAACCTCATCAGTGAGGAAATCACTCAACCAAAATGTCTTTCTGGATTAAGTGCGACTGAGTGGAAGGCAAAAATTCCTATTTATAGACTGCTTACAATATCAGCACTGAGTTTCAAGTTCACATGGGACACAAAATTTTACGTTAGGCCTCCAGAGTTGAAATGTATAAAAAATAAGTCAAAGATTTCACTTTGAACTGATTTTTTCTTAACACGCTGCTCTGTTATATTGAGATTTTCTGAATTCCTTGAAGAAACCTCTTATTTTTGAAGAGCCTACACTGTGATTCAGCTGCATTTCCCATGCATCATGAAGTTTGCAACCTTAATTAGCCTTAAGCCTTTTGATTTCTAATATTATTTAAAGTTATAACTTGTTCAGTTCGAATGTTTATGCACAGGCCCCTTATCAACACCTCATTTAAAAAATAAACGAACCCCCTTCTTACCTTTGGCCAAATGAGAGGCAGGGCTGAAACTGTATGACTGCTACAAATTTGGCATCAGCTGACATTTAATAACGGACCCAGATTTTTTTTTTTTTTTGAGAACCTATGAATAATTTGGATTCACTGCCATACAAAAATTAGTACTACTTTCCACAAATGTTATATAATCTATGATGCTTTCAACTGCTCCTGATGAGGACTTTCAGCCCTACCCCATTGGCCTCAGCACCTGTAGGGTCAAAATGATGTTAAGTGCTAAGGAAAGACACATACCCCATTCCACGGCCCATGCCTCCACGCCCACGATGCATCATTCCGCCTCGATCAAAGCCATCTCTCCCCCCTCTGTCTCCTGACCCGGGGTACCTTGAAGACTCTGAACCAGAGTAACCGGAACCTCCACCCTGGCCATCCTGCCGGTAGTTGTCTTAAAAAATAAAGATGAGCACACGTATTAGGAAAAAATACAGGCATTTACCAGCAAAGGGAAAAGAAATGGCAAAACAAGGCTTACTGTAATGATTGTTCTGGTTGTAACTGGGCGGTCCCCCTTGCTGGCTGTACTGGTTGGATGGAGGCTGCCCATAAGAACCAGAGGCCTGGGGTGGGTAAGCAGGAGGAGCCTGCTGCTGCTGCTGGGTCTGCTGCTGGTAGCCCTGCTGCTGACCATAGCTGGTCTGCTGGGCTTGGTATCCAGGCTGTTGCTGGCCATACGCTGCTGGCTGGGAATAGCTGTTTTGGTTGTAACTGGCTGGCTGGCTGTTAGCATTGTAACTAACAGAGAAAAAAATAGTGTATAAAGAAATGGACCGAGATGTGCGTAGTGTATTCTTTTTCCACTTTTCTCTCTGATCCCGAGATGACCTACCTCTGAGGTGCAGTAGGAGCAGCCTGCTGACCATAACCAGGGTAGGCAGACTGGGCAGTATAGCCTGGCTGAGAGCCATAAGACTGAGAAGCTGCTGGAGCAGCAGCAGCTGGAGTACTCTCATACCCACTGGCTCCATAACCCTGGGTTGACTGGGAGTAGCTGTGAGTGGTAGACTGGGCAGCAGGATAGCCAGCTATTTAAATACATACAAATAAGAGAGCGTCATAAATTTTTGGAAAGGCAAACAAAAATTAAGGGCTGCATTTATGAATTACATTGTGAGAGCAGTACGTCAACTCTATGGGATGTTTACTTAAAGGTCAAAAAACTATGGCCCAAGTCCGCTCATGACATTTCAATGCATTTAGATTTGATCACATCTGCATCAAAATTACTCGTTTCTTGTTTGACACACACCTGATGCTGGTTGGGCATAAGATGATCCATACTGCTGTTGCTGCTGGGGATATCCTCCAGCCGCAGGTGTGGTCTGAGTGTAACTGCCATCACCAGCAGCGGGTTGGGCATATGATCCGTAATTCTGTTGACCATACCCCTGCTGAAAAAAAAGAAACAAACCAAGGATGTACCAGGGATGTTTTGGTTAAACATCAACCAATTTCTGTTCCAGTTAATCCCCACTGAGAATTGGGAAATAATCTTTGCCAGCATTTCAATGCATGAACAGTTTCAATCTTTGTGTTTAATTCATTTGCCCAACGCCAAAACATTCAACATTAGTAAAAGACTTATCCTGTAGTGTCTCACCTGTGCAGATTGCCCATAATTTTGAGAGGGCTGGGATGCGTAAGAAGCATACCTGTAAAATTACATGTTGAAGTTAGGAGTCGGTAAAGGGGGAAGCACAGTCATTTCAAATTCTGTTATAAATCAGGTCGAACACGCTCGTGAAATTTAACTTTAAAGATCTTATTAGTTTTTCCGGTAACTGCCTCAATCACTTAGACTTGTTCAGAGTTAACTAGCAGGTAACGCTCAGAAAAAAGACTCACATTCGATTACTCAGTCAATCATTAAAAAAATAAACTCTTACCCCTGCTGAGCAGTGTTCTGATTGTAGGAGCTGTAATCTGTAAAAGATGTAATACAATAAATTAATTGTTGAAAACAAAGAAAAGATCAGACATTTTTCGCGCGCGAGCAATGCTACTAATGCTAGCAGCACGCTACACGGCCCTGCCATACCGACGCCATTCAAGTACACAACGCTAACAAGCGTAAAGAGTCATGCAAAGAGGTCTAGCTAAATAAACCTCCGAATGAATGATTAAAAAACCTCTCAATTTGGAGCAACTGTGGTAAATGTGAGAACCAGGGGATAATTCTACACCTCATTTTGTAGAATGAAAGAATTCATCCGGTCGAAACAGCCGCAACGGCTCAATGACTAGGCCTCAAGCACGGTGCCAGCGTACTATACGCAGACGTTATAACTATTAAAAGTGAAATCATGGTTTTCAATTGCTTACAATTTCACCGTTGGATTTGTGAAATTAAGTAAAACAACATAAGCCAGAAAGGGTATAAAATATCACACTTTTTCACTCACCCGGAGCCGACGCCATTTTAGTAAGGCCGTGAAAGACGACTGGACGGAACTGGCTGTGGGAAATTTGCACTTCTTCTTCTTCCCACAGGGCATACGAAGTATCGCGAGAAATTGTCGTCTTTTTACGACAGCGTACAGGCTATTCGGCTCTATTCTATTGTATACCATAGACATAATGAATATTATTATCAATAAATATTATTATGTTGTATACAGTCTATGGTTGACACCATAGGTCGAAACATTACGAATGAGATTTTTTTTTAATCATGAGAAATATTCACAGTAGGCTCTATAGCCTACCTCAAAGTTTATTTTTCTCTGTATTCTTCCCTCCCTATCTGCTGATAGGGAGGTCAGTTTACTCTAAAAAAAAAAGAATTAAAATGTTTAAGTTATTATTTTAGCAGGTTAATAGTGCCCATATTACCTGAAAAATTCTGACTCCAAGAAAATAGCCTAATTCATAAAATATAAACGCACCTTGAGAGGTTTTTCTTTTTATCTTGTTTCACTTAAACACCATTCATATTTGTATATAAATTGTAGTCACGGTATATTTCACATTTAAAATGTATACTCTTACATCAAAATAAAGAAAAAGACTAAGTCATTTTATCTCCTATTTTTATGTCAGCTTCCAGTTGCTTGCCACCATAGACAATATATGGAGGATTCATACAGAACATCCATATTATTTTAAATTCTATGCTTTCCCTCTGGGATTAAAAAAAAGAATTTCTGATTCTGATTGCCACACATTTCTTTTTAATGTCACAACATTAAATGAGATTTCAGTCACCTTGTTCAAGAGCAGGGTCCCTGAATCATCTGCTTTTGATTTTGTCTTAAGAAAAAACACAGGGCTGTTTCCTTAAACTGTCCTAATTAATCTGTTGTCCCAATCTACCTGAAAGCTAACAAATTTGCCGTTCCAAACTCCAATCCAGTAGTTGGCGGTATCGGTTGTCTATAGCTAAGAAACACAACAAGAAGAAGACGTGACGTAGGCTGAAATGGTGGTGTAGTTTCAGTGATGCTAGCTCAGCATTCACAATATTTGCTGCTGAAATAAGCTGGGATGTATATCTGAATAACTGTTCAGCACCATACTCATTTTCGGTTCAAGAGAGGATTTGACAAGAAAAATTGTAAAGGACCCTGAGCATCAACAGACGCAGGTTTATACCGTTATGATTAACACCCACCTCTAACTTTTGACGTTATAGTAAATGATTAGTGTCATAGCTGCAACACTTGAAGCAACTTAGTTGTTTATCGATGTTTATCGAAATTATGACGTAAAAAGATAAATCAGTGGATGAACTCAAGCTAATCATAAACAATGATTGATCGTGTATTGTCAGTATGGTTTTGGTTTGGGTCAGATCGCCCAGGATTCTGTCTGGGAACATGTTTTTTGCTAACATTCATGCTGTTGATGTATGCGGGTGGCATCCAAGCGAGTCTCAGTGTAGGTCCAGGTGGAGACTTCCCAAGTGTCAGAGGTAATTGTACTCTGTGATGATAAGTAATATGTGTGTATACTTGTTATCTTAGTTTGAATAATATCCCAGAAATATAAGGCATTGGTAAAACCGATGTTGTTCTCTTTTCCTCAGATGTGCTCCTGTATGCTTATAGTCACGATGAGCTGCCCTCTCTTATGGTCAGTGTTGTTTTCCTGCTGTTGGTTGGACCCTGTCAGGAGCGCCGTTGGGGCACAGTTGCCTTTCTTTCCCTCTCCATCCTAACATTGGTCACATTACCTTTTATTTACACCCTGGTTCTCTTCGTTGGCGGCGGAGAGGCGAGTCGGATCTATGGATACTCTGCCATCCAATTGGCTCTGTTTACAGCACAGTGTCGTCAGGTGACCCAGAGAAGGCTGCTGAGGTGTATACCAGTATGGTTTCTCCCATGGCTCTATTTGCTGACTGGTCTGCTGCTGCTGCCCGGGACACCTGCCCTTCTTCACTTTTGCACTATATGCATTGGACATAACTGTATCCTTTCTTGTTAACAGACTAGTTACAAAAGAAAACATTTTCTAACTCATATATCATAGATGATTTTAGAAGCCTGGTTATGTTTAAGAAAGTCAGTGACATATGGTTGTGATTGTTTACTTTTTCTTTTTAACTTGACTAAAGACAACCTTTTATGTATTGCTGTGTGGTCTTGAGATGAGATTGGAAATTCCTTGGTTGTGTAAACATATTGTCCCATGGCATAGATGTATAATTTGTTGCTGAAGTAAACCTTATGTGTATCCCATGCTTTGACATGAAGCATATCTCTTTATGATTACAATAACTGTGTCAAGTCTTTCTCAGGATTACTTACTCAATCTCTCAGATCATCAGCCATTAATTATGGCATTACAAGAGTTGGAGGAGTCCAGGGTCATGGACTTCTTCCCTGATTGGGCATATGTTTCAACATCATCCAGGCTAAGATTACCCACTTATTCTGTCTCACAGAGGTGCAGTTGATCTTAATAATCTCTAACTAACATTATGCATGGTAGTGGTGGTTTCACCATGTTAACATACTCTGTTTTCACACATCCAGATCTCATTCTCAGATGATGCATGGAGACAGTGCCATTGCTCCTCCCATGAGGGATCCTTTGTTTTTTAACCACTCTCCAAAGGAGAATCCGATACCACCCTGGTTAGTGGCTGAGTCTACTGCACAGTCTGAGGCAGAAGTGTTGGAGGAGCAGATGCTGAGGGCTGGGATATTGGCCTCATTACAGGATGCACCTGAAAACCCCGATGCCAAAGTGGAGGTTCCTAAATCATCCGTTTCCTCTCTGCGGTTAGTTATCATTTAATTTTTCTTTTAAATTCCTCCCATCATTTCCTAATTCCAGTGTCTGAGAGATTTCAGGTTATTTCTGTCTGGCTAAAAGTCCACTGTTTCACCCTTCAGACTGCAGCAGCTGGAGAAGATGGGCTTCCCTACTGAAAAAGCTGTCGTGGCATTAGCAGCTTCCAAACAGCTAGATGGTGCTATTTCTCTGCTCATTGACAACAGTGTTGGAGAACAGGCTGTGGTGGTATCAAAAGGAAAGAACTCAATGTCACCAGAGAGTACATAGCTGACAACTACTGGACTAAAAGACTTCTTTCTTTTATGTTGTACACTGGAAATAATGCTTGGGTTTTGCCAAGCGTCGGAACTAGACTTTCCCTGTGGGCAACTTTTACATGTATTTAAATGATTGATATTTTGGTGGATAAGTGGGAGGAAAGAGTTAAGTTTCTCTTTTTTTCACAATCATGACAACATCATTTCTGTATCATTTAATTTAAACCGTGTCATTTAGTTCTGCTGTATTATATTTAATAAACAAATGATGTGATGAACATGTTAAAAAAACAGTGAACATAATTTTATTACATTAATTATCAAGACAGAATTATCTTACCACAATTACACATTTTCACAAAAAAAGCATAAAATATGAATGGTTACACAACAGCTTACAAAATTAACTAACATTGATAATTTTTTTAAATAGTTTCACAATAAGTTTGATATAAGATGAAAAAACACATCAAGTCTTTTCATCAGGACAGTTTAAGCAGATTACCAGCACAGCAGCGGTAAATATGTTCAAGTTCCATCAACAGCTGTTTCCTCTGAGTGTGTGTGTTGACAGTTTCAATATGGACAGCCAGTTTGTGAAAGTTGTCTTTCTGTATTTTGTCCATATTTAGTTCATACATGAATCATTTATTAAGTTAATATTTCACTGAACTCAAATGTTTGTGCTTTTAGTTGCACAGATTACATGTGAATATACTTGTCTAATAGTAAATCACTATCAGTGTGTATTTTGAGGGGTGATGTAACAGAAAACTACAAACACTGTTAGCAACACATATCTCAGTAAAATTGGAGATGACTTCATCTTCATAGTGCACTACATAACATTGAGTTAAACAATATAAAAGTGTAACAAAATGAATACTACATGAAGAGGTTTGTTTGTGTACTTCTGTCCTGCAAACTGTACATGCGCAATATGTTTAAATAGTGGAATCTCTTCAGATTGCAGTTACATACATCGTGAAAGCAATACAAACTCAAATCCAGTCTGTCTACTCCCATCTGATTTCTCCTTCACTTGATTACACCAAATAACCCTTATCTTCCAGAGCTGTTTGTAGCTCGAGGAGCACCACAGATGATTCAGATTTTTCTTTTTTCCTCACACGTGAACATCTTTAATCTGAGGGAGCAGCTTTGTGACCAAATAACTGAGACTTAGACAGAGCTGCTGGGTGTTATGTTAAAGTGTTCAGTAATGATGAGGGGTGGAGGTCAAACTAGTTGTCAGGGTCCAGAGGAGGAGAATTGTGGAGTATCAGTGGAGTTTCCCTGAGGTGTCCCCCATCCTAAGTCTGACAGTTAAGCCCAGAAAAGGTGTCAGATAAGGTCTTAATTTGTTGAGTGCCGATGAGACCTCTAGGAAGGGGAATCAACCCAGCCTGTGATCCTCAGGGTGAGCGGGAGAAGGGGGAGGGGAGGGGGGAGCTACTTCCCTCGAACCTTGGTGTCAGACAGAGGAGAAGCAAGTCGATATGGAAGCGCACCTGCTCGCTTATCTCTGTAGAAACTAGGGGAGGCTGTGCCAAACGGTCCATCCCCAGACCCTAGATCAGGCTCTGTTGAAGAGAGACAGCAGTTGGAACGGGGCCTCCTGTCCGTCACCGTGCGAGAACATGCGATTTCTGTGCTCCTAATCCAAGTCTACTCTGATGTTGCTGCTGACCCAGTGGCCTCGTGATAGACAGCATTTACCCTGTTTCTGTCTTAAACTTGATCAATCACGAATGAGAGAGAATGCCAAAGAAATTCATCAAACATTTCTTTTCATGACTCTGTCATACAGAAGGAGGCACACATGGTTAAAGGGCTGCACTGGCGCATTTTAATACTTTAAAAGTAGTCTAATCAGGGAATTCGTATTGTCTTGTCTATTACATTCTTAAAAAGAAATCTTCAAACAGACATTCCTGTAAATTTAAAACCTAAAGATCTGCAATTTAAACGCACATTTACAAGAATTTGAAAATAAAAGAGTTGACCAAAATCATGCTTGATATATTTTCCGTTTTATGACTTATTTTATTTAACCTTTATTTTAATCCCATTGAGATGCAAGATCTCTTTGACAATGGAGTCTTATCATACAGGTTATTATTTTTCTTGCAGCTCTTCAAGCTGGATTTAGATACTTCACATATTAACCTTCCATCCTATTCAAAGAGAAATGCCCCCTATAAAACGTGCTTCGAAATGTTTGTTTTTTCTCTATTATATCATGACTAAATACAAAATAAAGCTTTAAAAAATCTTAGACATTATTTATTCCGTTAGTTGAAGGGCTAGTTCCAATATTTTAAAGTGGGTTGCATGGGGTACTTGTCAATAGTAAAGATGTGATGCAGTTAGTCCAAGCTTTAAACTGAGGAATGAAGCCAATGTAGAAGTGCCAAAAACTACAGTTTTCTAAAAAAAAAAAAAAAAAGGGCCAAGATGACTAGTATCTGCTGCAGGTAAAACACTACTGACAAGTACATTATACAACCCCACTTATGAAGTAGCCATTTAAGCTAACTACAAGTTATGGGACCAAAAACTAGTCCTTCTGCTTCAGTGTGGCTGTAGGGTTCAATATGATTTGACTGACAATTATGATACCAGGCCACATCGTTTGAATTGTTTTCGGATTGTAAGTGGTGGTGTAATTACATGATATCTTTGGAAAAAAGTGAGAAAAGCACAATAAAAGATGCACACATCCTAAGTTTGACAATGTCCAAACTTTGGCTAAAATAGAGAGATCTTGAAGGACCATGTGTGTCACAGTAATTCTGAGTGAATATTTGTGCTGCCGTAACACTTAAAGTGTGTCCCATTCTCAAACAATTCACAATTCTTAACAACAACTAGCGTTTCAAAATTCAGCAGTTCATCAACAAGTGGGCATCAAATCATAGTGTGTACACTTCTTAAACATTAACACCTTTTCTAGATAACAGGTGAGTGAGGGCCTTTAGAGCTGTGGGTGAGGAAGTCTCAGTGTTACCTGGCCAGATGATCGCCTCCAGCAGCGTCACCCTGCGAGCCAGAAGCTCAAGGTCTGCCTGCAAGTCGTGGAACATCTGCAAGCTAATGTCCTATCAGAGAGCAGTGACAGGGTGGGGGGACTGTGTGAGGCTGTGGAAACACCAGCCCGAGTCCTGGGGCTGCTCACGACTGTAAGGTGGGAGTTAAAGACCACCTATCCCCAGTTTTGACCCCTGCCTAAAGCTGACCCTGTCTCAGGCCTCCTACTCACCATGAATACCGATCATAGTCTCAAGGATTAAAACCCTCTCGGCTAAGATCTTCAGCGCCTCTCTGATCTGATGTATCCCGTCCCCCTGTGAAGATAGATACAGCCGTCAAGGTAAGGAGCACAAGCAAGAGAAATGCACGCCAAGATGCAAGTCATTTTTTACATTCAACACAGTTCAGGAGTTAGAAGGTTAAAAACAGTCCACAAATCTGCCCAGCACACTCAGACGTATCTGCTCCCTGTATGTCTCTGTTCTTCTCTCATTCTCTGACCATGCTGCTAGATGGAGTCTCTCTGCCATGCTGGGCTGGGCAGCATCAGCATGCATATTACAGACAGGCCTCATGTCGAGAATATGACACAGCTGGATTTATGAATTAATGTCCACAAATTCAGTCAGTTGATCATGCTCTCTGCATTCCTGTTGTTGGGTTGCAGTAAAGCCAGGCGTGTATTTTTTTTAGCACCACAGCTTTCACTATTAATGCTGTGATCATTAATGCTACCAATGAAGGGCAGCTACTAGTACAGACTTAGACTGAAATGTCATTTTTGAGAGATAAAGCTCCTAAACTCTACAATAAAATAACCAAGGTAGTTAGAAAAGAAGAGTATGCAGACTATCACACAAGAAGACATGCAGGGAACAGCAGAAGCTTTGGTGCCACTTTTATATGCTCTTAGTACCGTAGTTAGTCAAGCATAGGACATGTACTTAATGACGACAAAAAAAGGCAGTGTTACCCTCAGTCCTAAAGGGACTTCTATCATTGTGTATTTAGTCATGCAAGCTGCAACCTCATTGTAAGAGATGGTTACATCTCAACAACTTATCAAGGACTGTTGGTGGGACTGCTTAGAAAAACTTTAGAGACGCTTACTTCCAGAGCACAGATTGCGATATCAAGATTTTTTTATTTAGCATCATCAGCAAGTCCATATCTTCATGAATCCAAGTCTCTGGTTTTTAATTAGCAAATTCTGGCAGTCCTAAACTCAAAAGATGAACTCAGGAAGCATATCTGCAAAAAAAATCTGCAAGCTAACAGTGGTTTTGATCATAAAAGCTGACATAGGGAACAGCAAGCATGACTAGAAGCTCTGAAGTTTTGTTAGCAGAAACTGGATCCACTAATGAAGGAGCTACTTTGCCTTCTTTCTGTCCCATCAACACTGTGTTATATCACTTATTAGAAACTTCAGTAACTGGTTTTCAGGTTCAGAGAAGAAAGTTTTTGTGGTGCAGTGCTTTAAGATGAACTCATGCAAGACTGTGGGATAGAGGGAGAAAGCTGTATCCACTCCACTCACATCAGAGCACAACACCTCCTAACCCAACACGACCCAGCACTGAAACATATGGAGTGATTTGGCATATACATTTATCATACAGCCAAAGGGATCAAATTTAAGGCACAGTTTGATCAGAAGGCAATTATAAATTTCTCTTGAGGGGGGTTTGAGATACTTTTCAAGTCAGAGCTGATACATAATGATCACTAGGTAAATTTTGGTAATTCTTATGATGTATATGCCAAAGTGGGATGCTGAAAGGTGACTGTGAAAGGTAGCCATGGGGACAGTAGCTTGCAGAGGGAGTCAGACAGCTTTAGGGTCAAGAGGACAGTGTCGTGACAGGGGACAGCAGTCCAGAGCACACCCCAAAGACCAACAAAAACAAAAACACATTAAAGTTTTCACACACAATACATAACAGACGGATAAAACACTAAAATCGTTTAAACTCCGACAGCAAAACAGAAATTTTCTGACTGTTAACAGGAAGGAATGTATGAAGTTGAGAGAAAAAGAGGTACATCTATAAACATGGTGAGAAAGATCATAAGCATCACCAGAGATATGGGTCATGGTTTGACTACATTTAACTTTCTAAGTAGACTCACTGCTTGCAAAGTGAACACATGATGACATGAATTTAAATATCTTACATTTAGATTGTTCTTGTAAAATGTGAAGGAAGCAAGAAAAATAAAGGTTAGACAAACACAAGGGAAATACTTAATGCCCAAAAATGGAATCTTGACCTTTTGAACAATACCATAAAGTCCATGCCCTGTGGAGAACATATGAAGTGTGATCTACTGACTACTCTCTTACCGGCAAGCCCTTCTCTCCTGGCTCTCCCTTTGGACCCGGCGCTCCCTGTGAAGAAGTATCAACAACTAAGAAAACTGAGTCCAAACATTGGTGAAAGCAGAGCAGTAGTTTACTCCAACAGATAGAGCTCATTCTCTGTGACTGTGTGGTTTGTGGTGCTGCTGGGCTGTGTAGTTTACAGTGAAATAACTAGCAATGACATGTGTTGACGTTCCCTGAAAGCACTCATGTACTCAGGTCTTAATCCTAGGGGCAGCAGGGCGAAGGTAGCTTACCGGCTCGCCTCTAAAGCCCCTCTCTCCTGGGTAACCCAAAGGACCCTGAAAACCAAATGAACATTAGGATTACACCGTTTTTTGGGGGGGGGGTGTTGAACAAATAACTGAATCCCTCTGAATATCATGAAGCTCTGGCTGTACTCACTCTCTCCCCACGTTCTCCCTTTGGCCCCACAGGGCCCTGTGCTCCAGGAGCTCCAAGTTTTCCCTGTAGAATAAGGAAATATTAAATGAGAACTAAAACATTTATACTGTGTAAAATAAGTACAAAATAAGGTCTTACACTGCTGTTTTGAGCAGACTTACATTCTGTCCTGTTGGGCCAGGAGGTCCTACTGGGCCTCTGGGACCTGGGGGACCTGTGCAGAGGATTAAAATAATCACATTGGCACCAGGAATGTATAAAGGCTTTTTAAAGTTTGAGGGCATTGGTTTCTCCCTGACACATGTACAGCCCCTGTAAGTGTTTATGACTTGAAATAGAAGAGTTTCAGAATGCAGACTCAAATGTGAGGTTGTTTTATGGTCAGCATGATGTTAGTAGAAGATTTCTCCATCAAAATCAATAATATCAAAATCCCCATAACAGAGGCAAAATTAACAGATATGAGTAATCCATTAATATCTGATTTTTAAATATGACTAAATTCTGTTTTTTAAATTATAACATTCATACATCAAGTAGCACACAATCAGCTGTTATCTCCTCTATCTTTTGGGAGAATGTATATTTTTCCCCCACAAACTAAATTAACACAAACACACCGTGCAGTAAAAGCATAAACACAGCATGGATAAAGACTCACCGATCGGCCCGGGAGGACCCTGAGGTCCTGGAACGGGTGACCCTCGTGAGTCATGGAAAGTGTTAGTAAAGAACGGGTCTTTTCCACGACCTGCAGATGAGACAAATGAGTGTGTTTAATGGGAGCTACTTTCCTGGCTAAGGTCTGTGTCCACAAAGAGGAAAAAGACTAAAAAGCGAAAGCACGAAGAATCAGCCTACATTTACTGTATCTCACAAAAGTGAGTACACCCCACATGTTTCTGCAAATATTTTAATATATATTTTCATGAGACCACACTGAAGAAATGACACGTTGCCACAATGTAAAGAAGTCAGTGTACAGAGTATATTACAGTGTAAATTTACTGTCCCCTAAAAATAACTCAACACACAGCCATTAAATTCTAAACCGCTGGCAGCAAAAAAATGAGTACACCCTAATGTGAAAATGTCTAAATTGGGCCCAAAGTTCCAATATATGTGTGTGGCCACCATTATTTTCCAGCACTGCCTTAGCCCTCTTGGCCACGGAGTTCACCAGCGCCTCATAGTTAGCCAATGGAATCCTGTTCCACTCCTCCATGACGACGTCACAGAGCTAGTGGATGTTAGAGATCTTGTGCTCCTCCACCTTCTGTTTGAGGATGCCCCACAGATGCTCAATAGGGTTTAGGTCTAGAGACATGCTGGGCCAGTCCACCACCTTTACCCTCAGCTTTTTTTGGTAAGGCAGTCTTGGAGGTGTGTTAGGGCTGTTATCATGCTGGAATACAGCCCTGTGGATCAGTATCCAAGAGAGGGGATCATGCTCTGCTTCAATATGTCACAGCATATGTTGGCATTCATGGTGCCCTCGATGAACTGTAGCTGCCCAGTGCCAGCAGCACTCATGCAGTCTGAGGCCATGACACTCCCACCAGCATGCTTGACTGGAGGCAAAACAGACTTGTCTTTGTACTCCTCACCTGGTTGCTGCCACACACGCTTGACACCATCTGAACCAAGTTTATCTTGGTCTCATCAGACCACAGGACATGGTTCCGGTAATCCATGTCCATAGTCTGCTATTCCTCAGTAAACTGCTTTTGGGCTTTCTTGTGCATCATCTTTATTTTTATCACTTTGAAAATATTGCTAGGGTATGTCAGTTTCTCTCTCAAGCCAATGCAGAGACACTAGTCCATGCTTGTATCACATGAAGAATCGATTATCGTAATGCTCTTCTTTCTGGTCTTCCAAAAAATAAAGCCTCTCCACTTCAGCTGCTTCAGAACTCCACTGCCAGAATCCTGACGAAGGCCAGAAAGAGAGCCCACATTACACCGATTCTAAAGTCTCTGCATTGGCTGCAAGTATCTTTTAGAATTGATTTTAAAGTTTTTTTTACTGTTTTTGTTTTGCCTCAAGACCTGAGGGCTGCACAGAGCTTAAACATATTTAAAAGCAAATTAAAAACCTACTTTTTCAGTCTAGCTTTTAACTGAGTTTTAGCCATTACAAATAATTCTGTTGTTTTCTTTTTGCCTTTAAGGGAGTCGTTGGGACTCAGACCTGGTTCTTGTTATGGTCTGCAACAAATGTTTTTTGACTGTCAACAAATCTAAAGAGAATCTCCAAAACCTGATAATATGTTGTTATTCACTTTGTATATGCAGGTTTGACCCGTCACTATACATGTTTCCATTATGGTTCTATGTATAATTGACTATGATGACATTTATGTCAATGTTTGTTGTTTGGATTGGAAAAGATAACAATTTAATCATAAGAAACCCGTGAAGTAGTGCTCTTTTAAAAGCAAATCTAAAGAGCCCTGCAAAAATGTGTCAATCCAAGATTTGGAGTTGTTATTTAAGAAGTATGACTTGTGAAGAACCTTTATCTATTTACTTCTGTTTTGGGTGCAGTGTAAGTTTTTAGCACCTCGATATGAAGACTGTGCACAAAACTATCAGAGCACGTTAAAGCTGACTGAGAAGTTCCATTCAAAAAATAAAAGTCCTCTTTATTACATAAAATAGCCACCAGGGGGCAGTGTTTTCCAACAAACACTCCAACTTACTACAACTATTTAAGTGTTAAAAACTGCACCAAAAAGTGTTAATTTCATTTAGAGACAAATGTTTCACAATCATAACAAGAAGTTAGGCAATACAGTAAAAAATAATTCCACATCAGATGTGTAACAAGTACAACTGGAGGGAAGAAGGTCAAGAGGAAGAGGGTGGCGAGCATGTGAGCGATCGAGGAAATGTGTGGTCACTAGGTCACTCAATGCTGACAGGAAACACGGATCCAATAGCAGCAGGAGACATCAGGAGATACAGAGGAGAGAAGGAGGAGGAGGAGGAGGGCAGGCAGAGCCAGACACATACTCCAGCTGCATAAAAGTTGTACTTGAAATATCAGGACTAAAGATGTCATCAAAAACAAAGCTGCTCTTTCTCAGTCTGTTACTAAACACTTGCTTCATTTCATATAAATGGGATCTGTGACTGAACCAGATGAGTAAAAGTGTACTGGAGCTCTTACAAACACTGAAATCAGATTTCTTTGCAATAGCCCTCCCCTCCAGTCCTGCAGAAGGGGATTCCAACCTCCTGAAGCAGACGTAAAGGCCAAATAAGCCGGTGTTTTAAAAAGGAAGCGCAGAGCAGGACTCCCTCCCCCCTCCACATCCCCTACTGTTACTTTGATGTGAAAGAAACTGCTCATAGTCTCTGAAATCATCATACCATCCTCAGCGCACCGAAATGTTCTTCTCACAGGAACCCAGAGCTTATAAATTTGTGTGCTTCATACTTTGTTTTACCACTTAGTCCACACATAAAATCCCTCGACGTGTTGACCTTGAAGCAGCCGCAGTGGGCCCCTGTCTTTCTCTCACACTCCCCCCTGGGCTGTCTGATTCGGCGGCCTACATCTGGAAGTTGTTGAGTGACATCAGTGATGGACAGGTTCTCATCACAGCATGTGAAATCTGCCTCGACCTCAGAATGTCTCTGACTCAAGTTTAATACACTTTGATTCTGTTCTACTTGGCTGGTAGACAATAAGGAGCAAGTAGCAGTTAAGGGATTACCACCATCCTGTCTGTTTTTCATTCTCTTTGTGTCTTTTGTCCCTCAATAGTCTTATAAAACCCGTGGGAGCTCTCATGCAACAGGATAGAACATGCCTGCTAAACACACATGAATATCAGCAGCTTGAAGTGTGTGTGAAACCTGCATCATGCTTCCTGATAACAAAGGCTCTAATGAATTTGTGTACGTGCATCATAGAAGGTTCTGTCTGTATAAAAAGCAAAAGCTGTGCCCGAGTGATATCACACGAGTCGGTTTGTGTAAGTGTTGATAACGAAAAGGTTAGAAGATTTGCAAAAGTGTGGTCTTAAAAAGATTTGAAACATTTGAGGAATTGTTATTATTTCAGTCTGTACAAGCTGTAACTGAAAACAGCAATGTTAGCCAGAAAGTTGTCGATGTTAACATTTGCTTTTGTCCATCAACTGTAGTTCATTTTGAGATCTCAGAATTTTTAAGATCTGTTGTATTTTATTCTTTTTTCGACTCTCTATGTTCACATGATTTCTAATCAGAGTTAAATCAGAGGGAAAAAAATGTAACATGTAGAGTTTGTTTCATTGTGACTTTATGAAGTCTGATAGTAATTCAGGTCAGGGTCTTACTGTGATCTGGATCTGGGATGTGGGCACTGGCAGGTGCTGGAGGCCCTGGAGGGCCAGGTGGTCCTGGTAGACCCCTCTCTCCTGGGAGTCCTGGAGGACCACGTGGACCTGAGGGTAGGAAAGAGAAAAGAATTGTGTTGATAGATATGAAGGATAGTATAGCAAAGTATGATTTTAAGTATTTTCCTCTGGAGAGACAGAGCACAATGGTTAAGAAGTAGTGATGAATTACGTGATGAGAGGAGGTTATACTATGACAAAGACCAGAGAGGAAACAGATTAGATAAAGTGCTGAATGATGCAACATAACTGTGCCTGGCAGCAGAGTGTGTGTCTTGATACATGTGCTTATGTGTGTGTGGGGAGTCAGCTCAGCAGCTAGGCAGAGGAGGAGAACTGAACCGGTTGACTTTGCTCTTTTGTAATTAACAGGAGGAGGGTGTTTAATGGTCCAGTGCAGGGGCATGGGAGCACTCAAATAAACACCATTAAACTCTATCAAGTATTACTGTAAATGCTTCATAGTGAATAACAGGTTCCCTGCAGACACCCCAGCAGCTTTTCCACATGTGTTGGTATCACAAACAGCCTGGTCCACTCGAGCTGCACAGGCAGTGAAAGTCTTTTCTTCCTTTGCCTTTTATTTTGGAGCAACTATATCTGACCTCATTGTTTGGACTCTCCTGAGGTAATTCTACCCCCTAAACACCACCCCTCGCCCTCTGATGGACTCAAACTCACCACCTCTCTGTTTATGTGCTGATACTACTCACAATGACAGTCCACTAATTACTACTTTGCAGTCTAATGTTATTACAGATATGACACCTCTGTGGGCCATTTTCACTTCACTTTGGTAAACACTGCAGCATGACCGCCTGTGTTTTGGCTGCAGTAAAGGAGTCTGTAGGCTCCAATCTGCAATCGGTGTTTCATATGGCCAATCAAAGTGGCCCTTTAAAATCTATGTGACATGTCAGGGAAAACAATTTTTATTTCGCCAGCAGAATTATGGTACTCTGGAGGCTGGTGCGTCAAAATACAAGTCAAAGCTTGTAAAATAATTCTCCTCTAACTTATCAGGACTTGTCATACTGTAAAATATCAGTTCTCCTAACACAATGAGTTCACTCTTCTCCCATCTTTCCCATAACCTCAGACTCTAAAACACATTTATCTACGTTTTCCATGACACTAGACACATTTCAGTGAAACGTTTATCTCTCTCTTTGAAATGAAAAAATCAGCACAATAAGGAAAACACAGCCTGGGATATAAGACATAGCACCGGTTTTGGGTACTTATGAAGTAATGGAGATAGAAAAAACAATAACACCACAGGCATATGGAAATCATAAGGACCTGGGATTTGTGTATATCTAGCTCATGTTCGGTGCAGATTGAAGTCACATGGCGCTTCTCGGAAAGTGGGTTTGTAGTTTAACTTCTGCTCTAAATCTCATGGTTACCCAGCAGCAGGCACTGAGCAGGGGTCATATGCTCGCCTGTGAGGAGAGGCACTCCCTTCATGATCCTGAGCAGAGGAATAACAGCCTATAGCCAGAGCAGATGTTGCAACACACTTATACCAACGTTTGCTGTATCATTATTTAAGTAACAACTACCTAAGGATTTCTTCCTAACAGGTCATTTATCATTTGTGCATAACAGTGAAACCAGAAAGCAGGGGACAGATTGATGATTCAGCGTGCTGTATGTTGTAGCCTGAGCAGCACATGTCGGGAGTCTATTTGTAGTCTGAAAAACAAATGCCTTCGCTGCCCACTGGAACAGCCATATTTAGAAACGTATGATTATAAAATACCCAAATGCCAGCAAGTTACCACCAGTAGACCTCAGGGGCCACTGGAACGTGCCAACATTTACTGTTGGAGGGTCTGCGGGCTGAAAGTGTTTTAAGAGAAAGACAAATAATGTAGAGCAGGATGTCAAGAGTCAGTCTTTTGTTGGGGATCACTCTAAATTTCTAAAGGTCTTTGGTCAACAGAGAGCCATTCAGGTGCTTTTTTTTACAGACAATAGTGTGAGTATACGATTTCCCTGCTCACAAACCTTTCTAACAAACATTGTCGACATCTCCTTAGCTTGGCTCAGCTACTTAGACTGAGCTCATACTTTCACTCTGAGTCATCACTTACCTGCAGGTCCAGGGGATCCCCTTAATCCAGGACCTCCAGCTGGACCCCTCCAGCCAGCATCCCCACGAGGCCCACTTGGACCAGGCAGCCCTCGGGACCCTGGCTTGCCTAAAAAGACGAAACAATCATGCCATGAGAAATCATGAAGCCTTGAATAGTTTATATCATCCATGGTTTTACTTTCATTGGCTAAAAGGCAACTATGGTTACAATTTACCATCTCTGCCAGGAAGCCCATCTTTTCCTTTCTCACCCTGAGGACCTGTAATGGGAACAGAGAGGGGACTTAATTGAAAGTCAAAAACTGGGCTCAAATATCCTGCAGTGTATGTGGTGTAAAATCTGCAAAGGCAGGATAAAACTCTATAAATTCTATCAAAGTTATCAAGCAGAAAGACTGTGTGTGTATGTTGTTATGGCTGATTTAAATTTAAATCCCAAAATATTTACACTATTTAGGGATGAGGTTTGATGCGCTTTTTTTGTTTAAGAACCATTTAGTCTTACACATCACAATGTGTCCAAAGGTGTTTAAGAACACTGTAAGTAAAAGTAAAATGAGTTTGTGCTAAATCTATTCATTTGCCCTAACTGATGTCACTTGTATCAGAACGGCGACTGGAAAAAAATATTTTAAGCTCTTAAATATTTCCTTTTGAGAAAGCAGGAAGGTTCGTATCCTCTTTTTGGTTTTCAGATGATATTCATGATCTAAAATCTCCACTTTTCCAACAACCACAGAGGGCTGACACGAAGCAACACACTCAACTTGGTTCCAGCTTTTGCTTAAGGAAATGAGCAGCACAGACAGTGTGTATGTGTGTGTGTGTGTGTGTGTGTGTGTGTGTGTGTGTGTGTGTGTGTGTGTGTGTGTGTGGCTGTGTGTGTGTGTGAATAGTGGAGGAAATAGGATAGGGTTAGGGTAATAAGCAGTAGAAGAGCCACTGATCTTTAAAAAAAGCTGCAGTGATTGAATTCTGACTCAATTATAAAAATTCAAAACCCTGCACTTCACAGTGAAGCGCAGTTTATTTTACCTTTAAACTTTCTCATGATTGACAACAGTAGGTTGAACCAACCTGCAGGCCCCTGCTCACCAGGAGCTCCCTGAGCGGGCACAGCCCCCATCAGTAATGAGGCCTCTGCTACGGCCCCTCCTTTTCCCTGAAGGTGGCGATGTGACACAGAGGCCGGGGCGGAGAGTAATTGGACCTTGGACCAGAAAAAATAAAACAGGGTATGACAATTTGCACGTTTATTGACGGCCGTTGATAATTCTCAGTAATTTAGATACTGCAGCTGGGAGAGTATGGTGCATACCTTTGTCTCCAGTGAGTTCAGCCTATCGTTTAAAGCTGTGATTCGACTGCAGTTGAGACAATCTACAAAACAAACAAAAAAGACTCTTTACTGACAGGAATTAGAACTTTATCCTGTACTTGCTTTGGTGCTTTACGCATAAGTAGTAACTCGTTCCTAGATCTTACTAGAGATGGACTCTCCTGTGCGTGCAGGCGGACGTCGCAGTGTGGAGGGTTTCCTCACTGCCTCTTGAGCTACAAGCTGGTTTGCTCCCTCTGTGAAAGATAACAACACAGAATACATCAGTGTTACAGTGATTTCCTGACCCTGAAACATAATCTTCAAACATATATACTCAACTGATTGATGATATGAACATTTGGAATCACAGTTACAAATTCTTCCAAAGCTCCGTTTGCCTGAACAACTTAATAAAAATAAGAAATGAGTCTAAAGTGTTGAGATCAGAGGATCTGAAGATGAATCAAATCATCTTAAACAACAATAAAGATTGGGATTGTTATTTCTCTGTTGGCCCCTTTTTGAGTTTTAGACTGCTAAAATGACAAAACAAGACATCTAAGGAAGACACGCTAGGTTTTTATAAGACCGATATGACTTATCATCTAAGAAACTTGCTATTAACAAAAATAGGTAATGAAAACGTTAATTTCAGCCAATAAATCAGATGAACTATGTCCAAACCAAATGATTTTGTCAGAAGTAGTTTTTCCTTTCTGCAGATATATTTTGGAAATAACAGTGAGGATGTGGCCTCAATATATATGTGTGTTGTGCATCAGACTTTAGGAAGAAGGCCAAAGGAAGGGTCCTCTAGCCAACCTTTGATTAATACTTATTTTCACACTACTACTCAATTCACCATATCATTTATTCTACCAGTTACAAGATAGTAACTTCACACATCTGTTGGTAAATCTTAAGCCTATTCTGTGCAGGAACTAGAGGGTTGATAAGATAATTTAAGATAGGAATCATTCAATACTTCTTTTCAGGCTGGAAAGACTTTTTAAGAACTCTTATATGATTGACTTTTAATAAACACAACAAGGTCCCAATAGCGTTTAAAATGACTGTGGAAGGAAACAGAGAGATGATCTGAAGAAAGAGACAAGAACAAGTCTTTGATTCCTCATAATAATAAGAGTTTTCTCTCCAGTGATTCAGAGGTTGTACAGTGCGTCCTGTCACTGTGAAAACTCCAAATATCACTGCTCCAGATACCTGCTCTCCTCCATGTGAGGTTCTGACTGTCACTCAGAAATAACTGGCACAACGCTGTGAGGTTGAGGCAGACAGTTGCTGCTTTTGTCTCACTTACATTTGAGGCAAATAGTGTGTTCTGTGCATCTTTGCCAATTTGCTCTCTTTTTGCCTTGTTTCTTTACAGAGCAAAAAAAAAACAAAACTCAAAGCCTGGGAGAGAGGGTGGGTGTGTAAAGACAAACAATACTTTCCTTGTGCAGACAGAATGGGTAGTTTCAGCTCACATTTTGTGTCTTGCCTTCATTTTATGAAGTGTGGGAGGTTGTGTCTGTGGGTTCTGGATGTTTTGAATGGGCAGACCTTTGAAGGAAAGCTAGACTGACTCCTTTGTCCAGCTTGGTTTGGCTCTGGTTGGCCCAGGTGCTCCTGCAGCCGGGCTCAAAACCTCATTAGCCACCAGGAGGCACTTTGCCATTCAGTGGCCAGTAAACACAGACATCGCCAAGTGCTACACTCCAAAGCAGCCATGATGCAGCATTAAACCAGAGCAGGAAATTATATTTCTAGAACAGCGTAAATTTATTTCATCATTAGAAATCAGACAGCAGACCCAAGACAGACAAATGGGGGAACTTATTGTCACGAGGAAAAATAAACATTAGGGAACTCAAGATGAGATTGAGAGGACCGAGAGGGCAAAGAGGAGTATGAAAAGTTTACAGAACACATGATTAAGAGTAAAGTGAGACTGCACACGATTCACCCTCTCAACCTCTGTACCCATGATCTCACCATCTCAGGTTCATGGTCTTTCTCAGAGGATAACAAAAGCAGACTTCTACCACCAAATTCCATTTTTTTAACTAATATTTCACATAAAATCAAAATGCTTTTGGAATAGGGGTGTAAATGAATGTGCTCTATGCTGCAATACAAAAAGGTATTAGGAATACAAACTTTCATTTGATCTTCATCCATCAGAGACAAAGACAAATGAGTGTGGTGCATATGTGTATACGCATAGTGTTTTCTCTGGAGAAAATAGCTACATTTAATCACAAAGGATTGTTCTGGATAGGAAAACTATCACTCACCCCAAATGGCACCTCTTCTTCTCCCTCTAGAGAAAAGAAAGTTTAAGCCCAGCATCCCCTCACCCACACTTGAGCTTTTGTGCGTAGCATTGAGCCAGCTTTGGCTCAAGGACAACTGTCTCCCACACACCCTCTTTCTCAACACATTTTAGATACTGCAACCCCCCCCCCCCACCACTCTTTCTTCTGCAAATCCCATGTGTGTGTGCGTGTTCACTACAAGGCTGCGGTGTGTGTCTGTGTACAGAAAGAGGAGGACTTGGATGCCTCCGCTATGATCCATCGCCCTTTAGCCAACAATAACAGTTAATTAATGACCCCAGTGGACAGGGCCTTTCGTATCTTCTCTTTGTTCTCAGTGTGCTAATTGTCGTAGCAGGGGGTCCAAAAAAAAAGTGTGAATGTATTTGACCTTTGACCCCATGCTGCACTGGGCCCTGATTAGTGACTGAGTCAGAGCTCTTCATTAGAGGAAAAACCCACGCAGAGAGAACAGCTGACCAGAGGCCAACCTGACATCAGCACTCTGTCTCTAGCTCCACCTTTGACTCACACACATGCACAAACACACACATACACAGTGTAGTCAATTGTTTACATTACAAGCCGTCTTTGGATAATCTTTGCCCTTGCTGGTGTAATAAGCTCATTGGAAACTGAGCAGGAGATGAGAGGAGGTCACATCCAGAGGGTTATCTCTTCCTTTTCCATAATTATGTCTGTGTATTCAGCGGATTATGAAGGACGACTTATGGGACTGTTAATGCTCAAGTGCATGATAATATGCACTCTGTATTGTGATAAAGATATGGTCTAAGCGTAAGAACTTGGGCAGTGACCAGAAAAAGAAAAACATTTGCAGAACACCTACGGCAGATAAAACTGATTTAAAGTCAGGTTTATGTAGCGCTCTGAAGCCATCCAAAAGTCAAGAGGAGCTCTGACAGGGTACCGTTTGAAGCATGTAGCTGGGGGGCTGAAGTTTGACAGACCGATGAAACTGTTCGCTGAAACTGGAGCAAATGGTCTGCCAAGCCACACATGTCCTTCCATAAGCCTGTTTTTCCTCAGCTGCACATCAGTGCTTCACTAAGTAAAAACACAAAGGTGAGGAAACTGATCACCAGCCTGTCATATTAAAAGAAAACATTAAATATAAAGTTTCATCCAACCACCTATTAACTATCACTATTTTTTTCCTTCATGTACCTTTATAAAAACACTCCCTGTAAGTTCACTGGTAAATGTGTTAAGTTTTCTTGTTCACATTAGATTCTTTTTCTTGACAGAGAATTTATAAAAATACACAAAAGCACCATAAGAATAATGAGATGATGCAGATATAAAGAGAGAGAATACTGCTTTCCTCACACACAGACTGTGTTTATGGGCCAACATTAGACACACATTAGTGCCAAGTGTGAACAAGGCCAGAGGGGAAAGCCCTCATTCCAAACAGACTGCATTTGAGACTAAAATGCAACAACACATTAGCAACCTTCTGTTACTGTTATGTCATTATATCATCATTAAGCAGCTTGTTCCAAACTTATTATTATTGGCCTTAGAGATCCCACTTGGAGCTCTACTGGGACCACCAGAGAGAGAGAGAGAGAGAGAGAGAGAGAGAGAGAGAGAGAGAGAGCAAAGGGAGCCATGACTGCAGCTGCACCTCTTGCTTGACACACTAAGGTGTGTGCTATTGCTTAGGGTTTGTCTGTGCGTGTGTGTGTGTGTGTGAGAAAGTGCACGCTAGCCGTATTATTAATGGGCCAAGGTCATTCCTTCACTGATATTCTGCCAGTAAAAATAAACCAGAGTCCTCATGTTAAAGGCCCAGTTAGCTCTGCCAACCAGACCCCTTAGACACACGTCTCACACTCAGCTGCACCCACTGCCTGATGCTCCAAGCTCATCACCTCACTCCAGGTTTATTTGTTCTCTGCTTTTGCAGAAAGACGCGCCTTGTGTAACTAAAAAATGAAAGACTTGTTGTTCTCTCATAAAGTTTGGGTGGACTGTTTCAAAAACTTGTCTTCCCCTTTTTCCCTCAGCCTATCTGTGTTATCTCAAAGTTTGGAGCTAAAGTTGGAAGATACAGTACCAATCCTGGCAGCAGCTCTAAATGCAAACATCACAGCACATACACACAAAAACACACACAAAGCGGTGAGCAGACACAGCAGACTGTAAGGTCCTGATCCATCTCTGTCTGGTCAATTAGCTGAGCTCAGCGCAGCAGCATCATTAGTGACCGGCTGCTGACAGAAAACTCTGGGAGGTGTTTGCCTCTGTCTACACTTCGCCTCGGACAGACTGAAGATAAACACACACACGTCTGCTCAAGGAGAACAGTGCTTTCTTTAAAACACACTGAGCTGAACAAGGTGTCAGCTCAGTCCATATGTTTGCTGAGTGTGCGCTTTCTTTTACCTATTTTTATACTGAATTAAGAAACTGAGGTCTTTTTTAATTCTTATCTCGTCTTTTTTAAAAATTCTTTCTGTTATCTACTTTCAAGCGTATCATTTATAAAGAATGTGCATCAAATCTGTCCAAAACAGAATCTTCAGCCTTCAAATTGGTTGATGGTTTTGGAGCTCTGGTTGTAACAAACCTGCATGTGAACCCCAGTGTTAACCACTATTTCCCAGTGTGGCAGGCTTCTTTTATTAGGTGATTGCCTTAAGGGACACACTTCATCATTTCTTTCACTTGAATTTACCCCTAAGCTTGAGAAAGAAGCAGCCCACACACTGGACAGATTCAGCTCCAATCACAGGTGAGAAGTGCACTTCTGCAAGAACAACCGGTCAGATAATTGATCTCAGAGGACTAAGAGGTGAGCAGAGCGAGTCTGAATCCTCACCTCAACACAGTGTTCGAGTTGAGAACAAGTGTACCCAGGCTGCAGGTCTACATCTGCTGTGGTTTACGAGTCGATGTGAGGTGTTGCAAAGAACTGCTGCAAATGAAACCACGTTGAGGCCTCCAGGACCCTGAGGTGAGAGCGTGCAGGGTCACACACACGTTGCACCTCATCAATCAGCACAGACACTTAGGGCAAGGCAGAGTGGGGCAGCAAACAGTCGTCCCTCAAGCTTAAACACACCCTCCAGAGACCAGGACCTCCATCAGTCACAACAAAGGAAGAAAATAATTAATGACATTTAGACTAGTCACTTCATATGGAGCAATGTGATTTATTCTCCTTTCTGTGGAATATTCTATCTAAGTTTTCAGTGAGTTATCCTAAAAAATGTAGAACTATAACATCTCTTTTTCTTTTGATTCAATTAAAACACCAGTTTGACTTTCACATAAATGATTGTCTTTGGATACAAGATTCAAAGATTTGTCATCAGACAAAAAAGAATACGTCCAAATACATCACAAACTTTTTAGTTAGTCCCCATTCTGATTGATTTTCATGTGAAAACCAAACTGCATGAATTAGTACAACCTTTCGTGCAGTTTTTCCTTTTTTTTCATGCAGTTTTTCTGTAGCATCACTGACAGAGTCTTTCCCCTCTTATTAGAACTCAAATACTTCAGCATTGTCTATAAAAGTTGCAGTGTTCACTTAATGCCCTGAATTTTTCTATCTCCTCCAGTTTTTGTCTCCTATGTCTTTGCCCACCTTTTTTCTCTCTTTTTTTTCTCTTTTCTAAACTCATGAATTTTAATGTTTAGAGATGTTTCTGGCGTGTTGCACGTCTACTCTAACTGTAATGAAAGCTGCCGAGGCTTTTTCTGTAACCAGCACTGTTGTCTTACTAATCTTCTTCATTTTAGCTCTGCAGATTCTCACATCAGTCCTTCAGCTCTTCCAGCCCCTCCAGATGTGCTCACACGCAGCCTGTAATCTTTCCCAGGAAGGAGGAGGGTCTCCTGCCGCTCCCCCTGCCTCTCTCTGCCAGACAGGGCTGTCTTTTGCTCACCTTTCCTCTCTCTCACTCTCTCTCTCTCCCTGTCTCTCACTCTCTCTGTTTTTCCAGCACATGTCTGCAGTGATGCTGATGGCAACGGTGGGGTCTGCATCTCCCCCTCCTCAGCAGGCGGTGGTTTGTAATTACAGAGCAGCGTCAGGGCTGAATGGTCTGACTGGTGGGGCGACTGCGGTCTGCTGACAGAGGTGTTTGTCTGGCCTGAAGACATGTGCTCCCACTGGCATTCTGGGATGGGAGACTGGCCTTGTTGGGCACAGACAGCTGCAGGGTGAGACCTCTCTGCACAGGATGCAGCTCTCACCTTCCATAACCTCCCTCCTGTCAGGCTTCCTGCTTTCCAGAGGGTTCCATCATGAGACCCACAGCTACTTACCCCTCAGAGGTTTTGTCCAGACTGTCAAAAAAAACCTGCAGGGCACTTGTAGATACCAATTACGGGAAAATTGAGCTTTGTTTCGGAATCACTCACCAGCTTCTTCCTCTAATTACAAAGGAGAGCAGATCCACCTCCTCTGTTTTGTGGTGGTGTTCACTCTTAACTCTTAACACAAACCAGATTAACTGTTTTTGGCCATCTGACTACGTAAAACACAGCCCCAAATGTCCACAACAGCAGGAAAGGCAGATTATGTTAAAGATGTAAACACAACACAGAAACAGAATCTGCTGTTCTTGCTGACACAAGAGAATAGAAATCATATGGGTTTAAAATGGAGTAACTGTTATTTGTGCTTTCCTAAAACAAAACCAAAAACATGAGCTCATGGCAAAATGGAAACAGTTTTCTCAGTGCAGTGAAAGCAAACAACGCTGTGGTCTATGTAAAGTGGCTAAAATTAGTGGTAGGCACATCTGTGGTGCTGATTTGATATAGTATGTGGTCTGGAGTGGCTGTGCTGCAAATCCACCCGCCAGCCTTTAAACGTTTCCTCCACTTGAAAGCAGCAGATGTCTAATAAAAGCATGCGGCTGCTCACACCCAACACTTTTTATTAAGAGAGACACAATAACACAGAAGCACGATGAGACCCAGCTCCTCCCTCATGACCCCGCTTCACTCAATAAAACCTGCTTTGCAAACGTTTTCCCTGGCGTCATTCTCCCTGTCAATGACCTCGGTTGGCATCTTCTCCAGTGATGTGCAACCCCCCTTTCCTCTCCGTCTCTGGTCATGCGTCTCACCAAGGAAACCAGCAAAAACATAATTCCAGAGCGACAAACGAAGACATGACTGGATGAAGTCATACCCTCCTCTTCTTGTTCTGTTGCTGTTGCGAAGGGTCTGTCTTGTCTCTGACCTCTACATATAAAACCTCCCCACAGACCACAGTTTTTAAATGCCACTTCTTCACTCTAGGCTAAAAAAAAGGAAAAAATGCTGAAAGTAGTAGAAAAATAACTCTTCAAACAGCTGGAAGGAGCAGAATGAGACGTCTCTACACAGGCATATACGCACGCAAACTTAAACACATTACTCCTGAGTGCACAAGTTTTTAACATCATGGTGCACTGAGCTGTTGAACACACAAGACTCTGAGACCTAAAACTAAGAAAGCCCACTGACTTTGACATCACTTCTTACTGTTCTGACACCACTGTAGTCAGAAATTGGACATGATCTGAGGACAGTCAAAGACTGCTATGGTCAATGTGGTAGAGCAAATGACAGAAACAGGTTGGCTTTTTATGACTTTTTATTTGAAAGTATAGTATCTGCAAGTTAAAATCACCAAAAAACACTCCAAAGGTTAACTGCAAAGAGTGCTGTAGGTCATCATAACAGGGTTATGATTTCCTGTTCTTTGTCAACTTTCATTTACAGATAAATCCCAGCTTAGCGCCTTTATTTGTTCGAGTAATGTACAATCATTTGACCTATAACAACCCTTCTCTAACGAAAAGAGCTCTAAGGATGTAGAAAAGTCAGAGATGTTTTCTTACAGCCTTCAGTGAGTGGAACCTATTAAAGATACAGATTCTTTTTTGGGTTCGTCCAATCAGAGGCTGAGCTCAGCTCACGTGACTGACAGGCAACCAGAAGCTGTTAGAAAGGAAGCTCAAAGTCTGCGTCATATCCAAGATGGTCCCATCCAATGACTGGCTTCATTCGACTGCATCAGGAACAGATGGGTGACGTCACGGAGACTATGTCCATATTTTATACAGTCTATTATTCTTCTACTATGTTTGATGAAATTAGTTTTAATGAGCAATTTGATATCAAAAGAGGGAATGAGACATCACGACTGACAGCTCTGTTGACAAACACTCGCGGGAGCTGCATTCCTCCCCAGATTAGCAAAGACGAGGAGGAACAGTGAGAGAAAATGCAACAATCAGCTTCAAATCAACACAAGAACCTGTTCAGCTGTGGACTGTATCCACCTAAGGGATCTTTGACCTTTCATCAGTATGTTTTTGGTTAGCAGAAGAGATGTGACGTCAGTTCAGTGCTTCATTAGCCAGATCTCTTCTGCACAAGCCTTGGCTCTGCCACCACAATATGTCAGCACCCATAGAGGCGGTACTTTTGGCACATCTCACAGTGAAGGGAAGGGAGGAACACTGCCTGTATTAATACACAGTCAATGATACAGACTTACAGGTAGCCAGCTAGCAGACTTTCAAGACGCTATCATTCAAGTTACTGATAACATGCTCCTCTTACAGCTTGTGCAAAATGTTAACAGCTGTAGCATCCTATGTATGCTGGACTTTATGCACCCCTTACTACACAACACCAGGAAAGAAAATCCGCCTCTCTTTCACTACTACCCACCACTGAAGAGGACTTGAGGAAAGGAAGCTTAATTCATCATGAGAAAAAAGTTTTAGAGGATCCAAAAAGATGAAAAGTTGCAGAGACTAAAAAAGCGTTTCACTGTCAAAAAGCAAAAGGCACAGCCAAGAGGAAGTGCAGTATACACACTGCTGGTCTCAGCAAAAACACACTGCTGCTGCATTCCTGTCCTGTCTGACCCTGTTCATTACCATACAGAGGCTGACAGTCATTTCAGCTCTCTGCCCACAGCTGCAGCCAAGCAGAGCACCAAGCCAATACACAAACCTTCAGCTAAACATCCTGCCCGTGTCTGCTGCTAAACACACTCAGTGCCGGGTGAGTTAATCCTGTGCCATGACTGCTTCTGAAGGACAAGACCGGTTCGAAACACAGTTAATTTGTCAAGGTTGTCTGAACATGCACTTATAACAGCTTGCATAAAAGCTAAATGTAAACTCACTCCAGTGTGTGTGTAAGTACACATGGGAGAAAGTGTTAAATAAGTGATACTTTTCCTTAACCACCTACACAAACAATAAAAAAGATCTATTCTGTTCCTCTAAATGATGCAGCAGGATCCATGGCAACCAAAAACGAAAGCTCCAGTGGAACACAATGACTGATAGTGACTGCACTCATCCATCCAGAGCCAGGACATGACTGCCAGACTCCAGCTCCTCTAACTCCCTTCAGGACAATATTCTGCTTCAATAGCAAACTATAAACCTGCCTAACTCCGCACGACTATAAATGAACCGAGAGCAGAAAATGTGTTGTTAGAAGAGGGCCAAAACTTTCTTCACTATTGTTTTCATTTTCCTCATGATTCAGCTCCTCTCAAAGAGTACTGTCCATTTCCTCTACCATAACAAATCATTTGATTCGACAGTTTCCTCTGGGACGTTTCATATAACCCCCTAATCTCCATTTTGCCTACATAAGTTTGGATTATTTTTCAGTGGAGGTATTCATCCCCGCTTAGAGGTTTGTCAGTTTAACAAACATTGGATGTAACAGTCTCATATGGCTTCGGAGCGCTGTTTCCACACTTTGAAATGGGACAGCAGCAGAGGAGTCAGTGAGAAGAAATTTCATTTGCAACATCCTCTCATCAGTTAATCCCCTTGTCCTTGTGAATATGCTTCACTGCCAGCATAAACAGCCTGTAGGAACATAAACTATGGTCCCCTCTGAGCGCTGCAGTTTCAAGAATTACCCGTTTATTGCTGTCATTAAAATGAAGAAATTGTGTGAAATTTTGCATAGCGATGGGATGTTAACTCAATTTTGGAGATCAATAGGGTGGAAACCAGAGACAACATGAAATCCAACAAAATGTAAGGCCTGGGACTTGTGTGAATACCTTCGCTTTTTAAAATGCATAACTTTCGCCCTGACCATCTGCACTTTTTCTTATGTTTTTAATCATGGCTGGCGCTTTCACCCCCCCAAAAAATCCAGAACAGTGTTACAATCATTGCAATGAAGAAAAAGAATCACTTCCTGATTGAGTCTCATCAGTCATGATGTGTCTGCCCTAACCACCTAAACTCCCATCGTGTGTCCTTTTATTCTATAGCCCTTTTCATACTTCCAGTTCAAGGGGTGTTAATACAATTCAAGTGTCATGGAGGTGTGATGGTGGGACCAAGTCATCCAACCACTGTGACAGAGATGAAGGCAGTAACAAAAGCGAGACAAGACTAATGTTAACTCGCAGAGCAGGCAAGGTTTACCTCTGTTCCTTTTGGTATGTTTTTTTTTATGGTATGGTATGTCTTGGTGAAGGAAACTATGAAATATAGCGGTTTGAATATACATGATTTGTGCTTTGCAGAAGTTGAAAGACTGAACTAGTTTCTATCCGTCCATTCAAGTACAACATCATGAATACCTCCAATTTGCAACCTCCTGCAGGTTATCATAATCATTTGCACAGAACTTGGTCTCAAGACTTTGGCAGACTGTGAAAACTATTTTGTTATTAGCAGTTTGAACCTTCAGGCCTCAGAGGTTCTTGCAATGTGTCACTTCAGAGACATAAAGCTATATCAGCACTTCAAGTAGCCGGAGCAAGAAGAGGTTCCCTGACAGCAGATATGTTCATGCATGGAAGAAGAGCAGACATGAATGTCTGGCTGATAAAAGCTCCGTGTGGCAGGACATGGCTGAGTGGCCCACAGTGTAAAAGTGTGAACACAGATATAACAAAACAGCAGGGTCTCCAAGGCTCTGACTGAGTTCTCTTCGAAGACAAAAACCTCCCAGAGAATGTAGTTGAACCGTCAAATCTTAGAGAAGAAGAAGAGGCAATAAACTAAACTGACATCAGACATGTCATCTATAACTGCTAAATGTACGTACCGCTGCTCCATGGCTCTACAACACAAACAGACACATACGGGTGAGCCCTCACAGCAGTGGCAAAGTGCCAGAATCAACATCACTCCCTCCGCACTGCAGCTTCAGCGACAGATTTATGTGTCTGCTGCCCCATTGTCTTCACAGTCAACTCTGAGCATCACTTGTTACATTACATTACATATGAGTGAATCCGTGCACCTGTTAAAACACATAACACAGGACTGAAACTGACCCTGACATGGCGCATGTGTAGTGTAAGTCTGAATAACACAGCCCTCCATCTGATACTACTGTTACATCCCTCTGACAGCCAGGGCCTCTGCTCTCAGTATGGCGAACTTGTACAATCCTGTGGCTGCAGAAAATGAAGGTATAATTAAAAGCAGCAGGTTTGTGTTTGCAGCTCTCAGCTTTCTCCTCTGAGGATCGATAGCGTATCAGAAAAATCTGCTCATAGAAGCCATGGTGTGGACAAACTGCATGGAGATCAGCTGCTGGTGATTTCTGGGCTCCAGATGTTTATAGAGGTGCTTCAGGATCCAGACTGACAAATGAACAGACAGTTATCTAATTACAGAGGAAACAGATTAACATCAGACATACAGAAATGTTCTATTTGTTTGGCTTCTAGTGTCAGCATCTGCAAAAGGGCTGGGTTTTAATTCGGTAACATTCAATTACAGTGTATTGGCTTTCAGTGGACCCATGTCAGAGTGGATCAGTATATAAAAGTCTGTCATGCAAATTAATAATTGTGAGTCATGAGCTCATGGATGAGTAATTGCAGGCTTGTTTTACATGTTATTTTGTCTGATGTTATAAAACAGTGGAGTGCAGATGATTAAGTCCATATTGCAAAGATTGCCATATAAGAAAGGAATGATAATCAATTACAAAAAGGTCTTTCAAGCATGTATTTTGTTAACACAGAAATACTTGTTGCATTAAGTTATGGAGAGAATAACAACTTTTCTCAACTCTTTTCTTTAAATTAGACCTGTTCCTGTTCCAAACTGTAATACCTTCTAAAGGCAGCACTTATTACTGAAAGTTGAAGGTAATTGTATTAATATATTCTTTAAATCTGCAAAGAAATCAGCTAATTCTAGCTTTAAAAGTCTATTTGGAGTAATTCTTTTAGTCTTATCCGTTGCTGTCCATATCTGTTCTTGTTCCATTTTTTTATGGAGCACTTCAGGCTGTAGACTTTCAATCAAAAAAGTAACATAAATAAAACTGAATTTAGTTGATGTAAACAGAATTATGGGGGAAAAAAACAAAAACATTTATAAATCTGTTTTTTCATCGGCATTATCCATGTATTTTTGATCTTAGCAGTACCAGCGAGATATTCTGTATCAGCCTTAAATATGACTATCAGAAAGTAAAAATAAATGCATTCTGTGTCTCCATTTAAAAGATCATAATGGCCTGATTTGGAATCAGGTTTCACTTGGCTGCTGAAATATTTGTTTTTGGAACACTGCACTGCCTTGGCACACAGAACTTGGCCTTCTTAAAGCTCCTGCTGCGTTTAAAAGCCCAGGGTATCAAAGAGCTGATTGCCAGCCCTCTTTTTATGACTGACTGCTAATTAGCATTCAACCTTACATGACCCGAGTTTCATGGCAGAGTAAGAAAAGTCTTCTGGAGATTATGGATTGTCTACCCTGCATGCATGCATACATGTAGAATTTGCATACACAGACATATGCATACACACACTTCCAACCCACGCGTATAAACCTGCAGGGTGGGTGGAGTAAAAGTCTGTGTGAAGCTGAGCTCCTCTCGCTCTAATCCCTGGGTGAATGGTGTGCTGTGTGCCAGGCATTCCTCTGTGTCTTTTTGAGGCTTTTGGGGGATTAGACCTCACTTACTTCCAGGGGCCGCAGGGTGGGATCAAAGCTGATTGGGCTTTTTTTTTTGGTTTAAGTTGATAGCGTGTGGAACAGTGAGCCTCTACTCAGGTGAACTCTTAGGGAGGCACCAGAGAACATGAAACCAACATAACAGAGACCTGAGACAGTGACACAGGCCGGACACACCTGGTGGGGTTAAAACCTGACCTAATCCAGAATAGAGCTAAGCGGCACTGTGTTGATTGACAGACGGCCTATAGGACATAAAGCCTTAATTCCAACAATAATGCAGGTATGCTAGACCTGAAATCACTAAGGTTATCACAACATAAAACACAAAGCAGAGAGATTGTGATCACAGCATTTCTCATTCAGGCACACAGTTACACAGTGTGAGGAGAATCAGACATCAATGAACATGTATGTGAGAGACTAAGCAGAAATCTGGTCCTCATTCCTCTGATCGCTTGGACCGCACTGCAGGCTTAACACCAGCTAAACTTACATCCAGTAAAACGAAGGACAGACAAAACAAACATGATGACTGATCTGCAGTGACCTCAGAACAGATCCATACAGCGTCTGACCTTTACCCCAGCAGGAAAAACTGGAGGTTTTCCATAATCTGTCTGAAGCAACACAGAAGAAGCAAAGGAAGTCCTTATCGTGACACAATGTGTTAAGTATTTGAATTACTAAATAACCCGCAGCAAGACAAATACACAGAGATTGGAAAGCCTTGAGCTCTGGTCTTCTGTCAGAGATACAACAGCAGGATTAACAAGGCTAACACAGGGAGACCCTGTGGGCACTGTGAAAATAAACTGACTGGATCCTCAAATATACACACACATTAATGGGATATACAGACAGTATGCAGGGAGAAAACTTAACATCTAATGCGGACACACAGAGCTTGAGGTGGATGACACTGATTACGGAGTGTAGGAATTTCAGAAGCTAATCCACATGCAGCCTGAGCTATCTGCAGCATCTCAATCCTAATGACAAACATGTACATGCAGCTTGTTTTGGAAACTCCCCAGGAAATAAACAATCTGACCTTTAGAGGATTTCAGCACCCTGCAGATAAGAATAATCATGACAGGCAGGGTCACGCAAACAAAAGGGAAATGTTGATAGCGTATGCACGCCACTTAAGCTAATAAGATGTTGGGAATTTGTGTCCCTGCTCTTCTTTTTATTAGTTAAGAAGAAAGATTACAACCATTTGAGTCCTTAGCAGAAGTGCTATTTTGAATCGGCATGTTTTATCTCTGTTCTGTCTGGAAAAACACCAGCCCTCCCACATACTGCATCACCCCAAGACACCTTTGGTCTGTGCAGTGTTACTCCAACATGTGGTTCTGTCTCATGTCTGCTTCCTCTGACAGATGGGAATACAGTGGGCCCTCAAGCATGCAGGGAGCTACGGTTTGTTTGTGATACGCTCCATTGGAGATAAGTAGGCATGCTCTGTGATCTACTAAGAGATGATAAGCTGAAGAGGGGCATCCAGAGCCGAGCAGGGTAAAGGACAAAAATACAGACACAGCCCACAGCGGGTGTTTTACTACAACTTTAAGTCAACACAGTGGGGTGCTGGAGTGTTTGAGCATGAAATCAAAAGAACAGTGAGAGAGGGGTGAGCTGTTTGTAGTCACACCTGTGTGCTTGAGTTATGGTGAGAAAAAACGCTGGGAAATATTTACTTACTTCTAAGTCACTTAAAGCGGGTGATGTAAAAATGTAAAACACGTTAAAACTCCTTCAAGGCTTGTAGTTTAAATGATCAATTCATTCTAAGAGGCTGAGACAAGGGGGCCTGATGTTAACTCCAGTCGATTAAAGAAACACATTCATAATACTGTAGGAGAAAAACTCTGAAAGCTTAATACTTCTGACTGAGCGATAACTGCAAAGATCATCAAACACTGAATGGCACAAGTTCTTGAAGCATAAAACTAATCCCCTGCCTAATTATCAAGTTATGGGGGTGCGTTACTCGAAGATATTGGACTTCAGTTTTCATGTGTTTTAAAAGTCCAGTTTTAGTCAGACTAACTTGATGTTTTTTTTATATCATGTTAACTTACTGAGTATAATCTTTGAATATAAATGTAAAAATATCCTCATAGGCTTACAGTTTGATTGTCTTGTTAAAACAACCCTTCACAATCAAAGAGATAGTACTGTTAAAACCTTTGAGCAGCTTCTGGTGATGTAAAAAATTCACTTTTGGTAAAGAAATAGGCCAGAACAGTAAAATCATCTGTTTTATACTTGGGAATAGTTTTGGTCTTAAAAACAGATTTATTAACTACAGATTGGGGATTTGTTTTCTTTTTTCACTTATTTTTGGCTGACATAACACCAGTGGGGGCCGCTGGAAAGTTCTAAGTGATGCACTGTTCCTCTCCTCAGTGTTACTCTGGGTCCAACTCCTCTCTCTTAGTTTGCCAAACTAGAGATGCTGCTAGGAGATGGAGTGCTCTGCTGTTAATGTGACATCCTTTGTAAGGCTGAAGACTGCAAGAGGCACACAGAAAGTCTCCCACAGTTTGAAACTACAATTTACTGCTGGTGCAATCGCACAGAGTGAGAGCAAAAAGGAAACTGCAGGAAAAGGTGAAAAATAAAAGGAGTGAAGATAAGAGAGAGACAGAGGGAGGAAGACTGGATGCTTCTATTCACAATGTTCTCCTCCCTTCACACCAGAATGAGGGTCTTATCTCTGAAAGGCTCTTCAACACAACATGCCACAGATGGAGTTGACTGTAAAAAGACATGCACATAGTGATGAAAGAACACACACACACACACACACACACACACACACACACACACACACACACACACACACACACACACACACACACACACACACACACACACACAGGAGAAGAGTGGAAGCAGATTACAAGATCAGAGGAAACACACATCAAACCGTCTACAGCAGAGAGAGAGAAAACATCAGGACGAACGAGAGGTGAACAATGCAGAGCCATCCATCATGTCTCTGCTGTCGGCTAATAAAACAGACCATGTGATCACAGTTTCAGGTCAATGAGGGTCCGTCGACCCCGCAGGGCTCCAGCAGGGCCCCAGCAGGGCCCCAGCAGGGACTGCCATAGTGATGCTGCTGCCTTATCTCAGTACTACATTACAAAGGAACACAAACCCCTCCACACACACACACATACTCTCGCTCTCTCTCTCTCTTTCTCTCTCTCTCTCCTGCACTCCCTCACAACCACTGTAAGAAAGTGCTGATGAAGGGTAAAAGGAAAAACTTCCAAGACAAACTCCACAGTCACTTTACAAACATTCATGTGCAGGAGAACACTATGGAACACAGACAGACCAGTGATCTATCTGTGTACTCAAGTATTTGCCTCATTTAGTCCTTAACAAATCCAACCAATAAAAATGTAATAACTTGGCTTGGAAATATTAAGTGATACCTTGCCGAGAGATTTTAATATGATCTTGCTCATCCCTTCCATCAGTGAGGAGATGTTGGCCTTTGAGATCAGGAAGCTGCTGTGATGCATAAGCAGTATGATCCCCCATTTGATGATGATTTTTATATTCAGGTAATTACACAGTAATTAATAATTATTTTTATATTCATTTCTATCAGCTCTATTCTGCAGGGTGTTAACAGAGTCACTGACGGACAAGAAGTGTTGTTCTGTTCTGCTGTGCTGTTGTTGTGACAATGATGAATAACTCTGTAATAATATGTTATTGTACTGTTTAGAGTTTAATTTCATTCAGTCATTAGCCCCACAAGTGAGAAATAATTATATTACCATCATTTGTTATTGATTCCTGTTATTTCTAGGAGATTTAACATTACAGCATAGTCCGAGTAAAATGAGAGGTTGCATTTGGTCAAAATTAAGTTTTTTACTGAGTCACAGGGCAGAAGTCACATTTGGTCCGTCAGGGGTTTAAAGAATATGAAAATGTTATTTGGACTCCTGAGGTCTATGTCACATATATCACATAAAGACAAGACTCCACATGGTCGCTGTGATGTCATCTATCAGACATCTCAGTCACAGAAGCCATGGTGACGTGCTAAATTTTCACTCACACACTCTCTCTCACACACACACACACACACACACACACACACACACACACACACACACACACACACACACACACACACACACACACTGAGATAAAACATCTGGTCCATCTCTATTGAATATGTCTCCTGTGTGTGTGTGTGTGTGTGTGTGTGTGTGTGTGTGTGTGTGTGTGTGTGTGTGTGTGTGTGTGTGTGTGTAGTCTGAACATCATGTTTCTCTCCTCCCATCTGACCTGGAGGTCTTGGCTGAGACATTAAAAGTGGATGGATGAATCCCACTGTCTGACTTTGAGCCCAAGAATGTACGTAAAAGTAAATCAAACTGGCACTACGACACATAAAGAGAGAGTCTGAGTGTGATCTGTCCTCCTCTATCAGTTGTTGAACATCAACAGGTTAAAGCTCAGAGTGGCTGCACGATTAATCCCATATTCATCTTTGAAATATGAACATGCACACAGATAATAAGGCTGTGGGGGTCTCCAGATGGACTTAATGATGAAGAGTCAGATGCTTTTTCTGCAGAGCCTCAGTACTCCTTTTACAAAATCAGCTTTTTTGATTTGGTGACAACATTTCATCTGCACACCATCTGCAAACACACACCACATACAAACAACTGAACCCCTGAACACATGGACTGTGAAATCAGTATTTTTTCAATCAAATGAAGCAATCCTTTGTTTGTGTCAAATTAGTGGTGACTGCAAGACCAACAAGTAAGATATATGAACATGATGAGCACTAAGTATCAAATCTGTTGTTTTTGGGAGGCTGACATAGATCTTGTGGTGAAAGTGGCACCTCTCTTTGCTGTTTTAAAATGTTTTTCTTCTATAGATATGAGGTTTTGGGTCAGATTATGTAATTAACCATCCAAGTAATATCCAAAGTGAACTGCACATTGCAGAACTTTCTCATATCGTGCAACCTTCCGCTCACTGCAGACGTCAAGTTGCAGTGGTAAACCATCAGTGACGCCTCCCACGAGCTCTTTGTTCTCTAAGTCAACCACCATCCTTTGACATTTAGCATCTTTTAATTGATCCATAAAAGTAACCATTACAATATTACATTTCTCCACCCTCACATGAAACATGAGAGCTAATTGTGCTGACTCAGGACTGTTTCTGTTTCATCTGCTGAGTGTTAAACTACTTATGTAAGCTGTGAAGTTCACAAGTGACGGTGAAGAGCAAAGCAGCCTTTACAATTTATTATACACACATCTGCATAAAACTACACACCAGACCACTAAAAAAAGTACTCAAGCTTTAAAGCTTAATGAGAGCGTCAGAATTACACATGACATCAGTAGGCGATGAGATGAAAAGATTTAACTAACGTGGAAAATCAAAGACTGCTGCAGAGTTTAAGACGTCTTCTCATTATCTGAGCAGCTAAACGGGTGAAATCTAAGAGGACAAAGAGTTATCATGAAGGCTAACCTGAGCTGGCCTCACAGGTAATCCATGCCTCTGTTTACTGACTTAGTCACACAAACTACATATTAACTGATTTTCAATTAGGATTTAATCTTTTAAAGCTCCATCCTTAAACCTTAACAAAACATATTACTTTTCTTTGTGTTGCAACCAAAACCACTTACTACTGGTTTCTGATCTTGGAGAGGTAAGAAAACAACACTGTTTGTTTTGGCTCCTGTAACATTAAAAAGTGACAGGTAAAAAAATGATCCGATTGTAAATTGAGGTTAGTGCCAGGAGCAAAAACTTCAAATCATGGCTAGAGAATAATCTCAGTCGTCTTCAGAGGATTGGCAGAAGAAACAGAATATAAACGAAGTGTCTTCTGTCAGAGTTATGTTTCACAATCCCCCCCCCCCCCCCCCCCCCCTTCAGCTTCAAGTTTTTGTGGCACTATTACAACACCCTGCTACTTGGACCATTGTTCCAGATGGTGAGGATCCATGACTTACAAGGCCACAAGTCCTTCATGGTGTATATGAAAACCTAAGTATCTTCAGGCATTTCAGCAAACAACACAGTGCTGTAATTTTTCTGTTGAGGACACTCTCAGGGGGTCATTTAACTTAAACTTCAAACTTAAACACAGCAAGAAGCACAAGCTAAAATCCACTCATATCTATATTTCACAAAGATGAATTTATAGACTGCACAAACAGGCAGGAAGCAAACACTTTGAAAAATAATCCATCATAGTTTGATGAATTTAACAAATGTATTTAGATCCGTTTTATTTCTTTGACCCAATTGTTTTTAAAGCTCCTGAGGACTATTTTGACTGAAACGTACATTGAAGCCTCTTTATGACAGATAAAAGCAAGAGGCCAACAGTGAATATCTCTTTATAATTATTTGTTATGCTTAAATGCTCATAGTCACTGCCACCAGGAAGGTGTGAGATTAAGTCTTCTTCACATTTTCCATAGCAAAGATTGGCAGTGAAACAACTTTGACAGTTAAAAAACAGCAGGATGATAATTCAGGCAGAAAAAACGACATCATTGTGTACCCATTTGACCACAGGAGGCCCCAAAATCAAAACGAACCCAAAGTTTCTCACAGTAGCTTTAATGATTTCTGTGTTCTGCATTGTGTTTTTATCATCTGAGTCTGTTCCCTCCGTCTCCTTAAAGTCCTTAAGTGTTGTTGAGACACTGAAACATCCTGCATGAGAGATGACGCAAACAAACATGAACTCTGTGTTCTAAACAAGCTTGAAGATGTTTAGAGTTTGTTCCTGGTGGTTTCAAGGATGACTCCAGTTTAATCAAAACACATCCTATTGCAAAAAAAAATAAAAAAATAAAATAACTTCCTCTTCTTGAACAAGAAACATGTCCCGGCTTGATTAACTCTACACAGTTGTACCATATATTTCCCTTTTCTTACCAAAATCTACTCTTTCCATCAATGATTCTACCTAAAGCTTCATCAGACAACATTAGCAGAAAAAGCAAGTGGAGTCAAACAGCTGCTGAGAGCTATCCTGGCTCCACTGGTCCACTGCATGGCCACTCAGATCTATCCTTCAGGCACTACAAGAGCGGAGGAGCAGCCTCTTGCTGCTGACAGAAGCTGCCCTGCTCTCAACAGAGAAACCTCCTGAAAGTCCAGCAAACTCAGCTGCACTTTTGGAACAGAAAGCGGACTGGCTGCAGCTCGGGTTTAAGTTTCTGCACAGTCAGGAGCAGCCAGGGGAAAGGAATTCCAGCTTGGCAAAAAGAGACGCTCTGATGGATGAATGATCCTCAGCCGTGTTTGCAATTCATCTCCCCTCATGCCCTTCGCTGTCCCTGTGTGGATCAGGGAGAGTGAGGCTTCACACAATTACACATCCACAGTTAAATTAAGAGACACTGAGATTTCACTGTCACTCATGATGGAGTTGGCAGGTTTCTACATTGGCTACAGATTTCAATCTCAGGGGAACAAAGGAAAAATTAGGCACAAAAAGAACTTCTGACTAAATTCTCTCATTTCTTTTTTTTAATCTCAGTCCATCTTCTTCCTAAGAGTTGTAGCATTCTTTTTGGCTCTAATCAGTCTTCCAATTTACTGACAGTCAGGCACTAAAAGGGACACATTATACTCTGTTAGTACCACAAGCTCATAACATACAGCCTTAAAATGTCTTAAAAATAAGACTGACACCATCATGAAATCTCCCTGTCTCTGTGCTGCCACTTAAGGAACAATACTTGCCATTATTCATCATGGAAAGCACAAACCTTGCACCCCTCAATCCTCTGCCCTTTCACCCCCATTGGCGTCCCATTGACTGCCCATCACACCCACAGGGTAGCGGTGCGTTGACTGTGAGAAAGTCAGACAAAAGAAAAGACAGCCTCAAATTGAATTTGAAAGTCTAAGGTCAGCAACATTACAAAAAGCTTGTGGTTATGGCTCATAAACAAGTATGAATGATGCTTGTAACGGTTTTACTTTGGGCTGTTCTTTGTCCTTTGGACAGGCCTTTCCAGTAAAGAAACCCACCATTTTTCTTTCGTCTCCATGTCCCTCTGAATAATTTTTTAAGGTATCATGCTGTGACAATATGAGAAGAGGAAAACATCCTTTTTTCGGTCCTCTCTCTCTTGCCTTGCCTCCACCTGGCAGCACTTGGAAGAACGTGTCCTGCTGGATCCATGCCACCCTTTCAGTAGCAGCTGATCTCATTTTACACACTCATCTCTTTTTCTATCTATGAAAGAGAAGGAATGGATTTGCAAACCCTCCTGCCTCTTAGTGAAGCCAGAGGAAAGAGAGACATGGCAAGAGCTGACTGCATACTCTCAGGACTGACTGTAACTCTCTGCTTTGTGGAGAACCCATCTGTCTGCAGATTCAGTAACTCTGCTACAATAGGGCTCTGTTTACCCGAGTGGCTCAGCTTACACAGGCAGATCGCGGGGTTCATATAAAAGGCATTAACTGAGAACAATCCTTTTGGTCTTTTGTAAATAGGATGTAATGATGGGGAATGTCCAGAGACAGTAAGCATTTTGGAGGCTCAGAGAGGCTGAATTTTGGGGCTCAGCACCAAACTCTGTGTGGTTTCTGACATAACAGCATCGGCATTTAACACATTTCAGATGCATGCTATTAAAAGAATTTGTTTCATGTTAAAAAAATGTAAAAAAAAACCCCAAATACATAATGTAACTACTGTTAGAAATAGTGGTAAAGGTGAAACTAAACCTCAACTTTCAGATTTCCAAGGTTTCTTGATTTCCTGATTCTTTTGGTTAACCAGACTAACTTAATGGCATCAATGACACTTAAATCTCTCAGGACAGATTAAATGACTGTTCTAAGGGAAAGGCAATCTTAATGTGAATGTAAAGGACAACCTGCTCAAGGATCTGCAGTTTCTATAAAGAGGCAACAACAAACAGAAATTTCCATTCCTGATAATCTGCCTGTTCATTTCTTAAATATTTGATTTGTTATTTTGTCCACATTATCTGTTCAGTCAGAAGACACCAAGAGCAAAAAAAATCATTAATTTACTGCATGGAGCAGTTAAGGAGCTCTAACATTGTTAGGGTTGTTTTAACCTGTAAAACTCTGCAAGGATTGTTGATAACTCAGCATTCTCAGCAACACTACTTTATTAACATATTAGAGCTGAATGATTCCGGTAAATAATCTAATTGTGATTTTTTTGGACCAATATTGCGACTGTGATTTAACATGCGATTTTTTTGGGAGTGACGTTCATCTTCTTCACTAAACCCAAGCAATAAATCACTCTATAGTATGACCAACGCAACGAAGGATACTGTCAACATATACAATTCTTTCCTCGGTGATCGGAGCTTTAGTCATGCAGTTATCATACACGTCCTTGTGGTGCTTTCTTAAGTGCTGGAACAGGTTTGTAGTGTTGACCCTTGTTGTAGCAACGGAAGCAAGGCATGTTTTCCACAAACCTTACACTGTGCAGCATCTTCTTTCCTAAATCCAAAATAGGTCCAGACAACCGACATGCTTTTCCTCTTTGACACCAAAGTTGCCTCTTTCTTTATTTTATTTTATTTTATTTAATCTTTATCAAAACAGGATTGTCCCATTGAGATTAAAAACCTAATTTTCAAGGGAGTCCTGGCCAAGAGGCAGCATACGTTACAGTTACAATTTTAACACAATCTTCTGTGTCCTCTCTCGGTTCTTCTGCTGAGGCCATTTTTAAAGACGTCAACAACAACACAACAAATCAAAGCTTAGCATGGCTGAAGTGTTTTTCTTCATCCCCACTTGAGATTTTGGGCCGCTGACATACCAGCTGAAAGGTGCATTTCGACCACCTACTGCATGCATGTCACGTAAGGTTGCGCTTGTGTACGTGGAACTTTTTTTTTTTTAAATTGCAGCCTTTGTGATTTGAAAATTGTTCAACCTTATAATATATTCATATCCACACTTTAACAGACCTAATCCCAATGAGAAGCTGTTTTACTAAAGAACTTTACATGTTGTTAACTTTGAGTGATTTGTAGCATCGTTCATCCAGAACACCAACCCCTGAAACAGATTTATATGCCATAACCAAGTATGTCAGTCAGGCTGATAAGACAGGGCCACACAGGGTCTGTATCAGCTGTGACAGATCCCTCTATGAAGACAACATAGAAGGCAGTCAACAGGAATAAAAAGCCATGACATCACCCTCTTTACCTCCACAGCCGGTGATACCTACAGAAGAAGCAGGCTAGATCCAGCTCTGGCACAGAGAGTGATTTACTGCCCCGTCACTTTACATGCAATGGATATGCAGTGTATATGTGTGCAGGAGCAGAAAAAGGCCTTGAGCGTGTGCCTGTTTCCTGTATCAAGTTCATTGAATACAACGACTCAGCAGTTTCTGCTTTTTCTGCATGTTTGTGTGACCTCAGTCAAAAGAAGTGTAAATTTTTATGTATTATTTTGGTCTGAGTCACGCGTCTGCTGTACATAGAAACATGATATACGTGCATGTGCTTGTAAGAGCAGGTGTGCTTAGAGCCTTCAGCATGTGTGCATGTATGCAAGTGCCTGGCTGTGTGTTTGCTGCCAGACTCTAGCTGTGCGCTCAGCATGAATGAGTGAGAGAACCATAAACACCTGAGGATGCAGGAACACAGACACCTCCACCAGACTTTATTTATGCTCCTGATTCAGGTTGAGGAGGAAGACGGGAAGTTGTCATGAACAGCTCAGCTTTGGCTGTGGCAAGGGTCCAACCAAAACACTGGGCTGTTAAAGGCCCCCTAGATGAGTCCCGGGGGGGTCAGCAGAGCGGATGGAATGCAGGCCTGGGTTTAGAGGTTCAGGGGTACGTCCTGTTGTTAATGAGCTCACCCTGCTGGGCCTCTCTGGTTCCTCACCCCCCTGATGCTGCCTCACCAGACCCACCAGCACCACCACAACCCTCCGCCTCCAGCCACACACACCGGACCAGGACCAATAAAGCATGACACACTTCCTGAATATTGCAGCCAACAATCCATGCCCTCGATTCAAACTCAAGAAGTGTGAGGAAGACAGTAAAAGGAAGTGCTGAGTGTGCCATGTTGAACCGGCTGTAGAGTGATGCTTGTGTGTGTGTGTGGATAAGCGAGGCCCCTGAGAAGTAACCCCAGATGATGCAGGATTGAAAAGGAGATATGAGCACTCTTCTAAATGATGCATGCCTTACATGCTCTATTAAACCGGAGTAAACTCTTGATACAAGGATACATACACTTTCTGTAAACACACTCCAGCACCCAGCAGAGCTTAAGCCTTACATATACTGAAAACAAAGCACTTTTTATATCAAACATTTTGTTACCATAGAGGTAAGAGTTTAATGAATTAAGAACTATCATTTAAGACATCAAACCACATGAACCACAGATAAAAGCTCCATAAAAGAGAAATGGAGCACATCTGGGTTGAGACAGCTGGATTTTTCCACATAAATCCTCAGTGTTGGAGCTGTAATTGATTAGACTTTCTTATCACATTTGTGCTTGAATTTTGTTATACAGCCATTAGTCGCAAGTCAAAGCATCTAAAATCTTTTGGTCACATTTTGGTAGAAATTGTGTACCCGTTAGCTTAATTGCAAAACAAAAAAAAAGAGGCAAAATGGTGGCATGATAAATCACCTTTTAACTGCAGCGTGAGCGATTGCAAGACATATCACAAAAGTCTATGTTATGATGAAGAAAAAAATGCTTTTTTTTTTGTTTTTTCATGTAAATTCGCAACTCTTTCACACTTAACCTGCAGGCAACTTAACTTTGGATTTGAGGCTTGGGTTAATACTGTATTTAGATAAAGTCAGATGAAGCTCAAGTTAGCCATTAGTTGCACTTTTTTGCATTTGTGTCAACTTATAAAGCCTTCAGGATTCATCTTATCCAAAGGGATGTACATCTGAGAGTGAGTACAGTACAAGCAATGATCTAGACAAGAGGGAGACAACATGAGTAAGAGCCCCAAACACCTATGAGTATGATCCCACACAGGTGCTGCTAAAGGCAATGCAGGTTGTGTTTACGTCTTGTCATTATTCTATATTGAAAACTAGTAAAATCTTATATTGGTATTGCTAACCAAGATTATCTTATTATATTATCAATTAATAATATTATTTATAGCAATATTTGTAGGAAGTAAGTTTGATTATTAGGGGTGGGATTTCTTAAGTCTTGATTTCTTCCCAGTCCTTTTTGAACATTAATAATCTTTATTAATTGTAATTTTGTTGTTATTGTTGCTACTTATTTCTTTTGTTTGTTTTTTTGTTGTTTAGTTTTTGTCAGATCATTCAGATGTTCAAAATAAACTTTACCTAACCTAACCTAATACTGAAGAATATAATCACACATTTTTCACATATTCTGATGTCAACTACATAATGCACAGCTGAGATTTGTTTTAAAGTGATACCATGACCGTCAACAAACTGCTCCTGATGACCAATATCAAGAATTCCTAGGTAGGGGGTGGTATTAAAAAACAAAGAGTTTATGACATGTTTTTAATACCACCCCCTGATTAGAAAGGCTAAGATGTAGTAAACAAAATGTATATATCTATACTAATTTTCTACACTTAAATTTCTATCACTATCATTAAATAAAAAAGGAAAGTTCAAATTTTTCCATTATCTTTCTATTTTACTTTGAAAAGTTTAATGTACAATAGATTTTTTTTTTTCTGAATAACAATAACTCAAAAGTATTGCACCTGGCAACTCTGTCCTGCCAAAAACTCTGGGCTGAACCACTTTAACATATTTCTTGCAACTGTTTCTATGACTGCTGAACAGCTCCCTCGAAGGACCAGCTCTGCAAGCAGCGCACAGCTTTGTCTTCAAACATCAGATATTTCATCTCCAAAGAAAAGCTCTATGATCGTTCCTCTCCTAGACAATCAAGTGAGATCATTCCTTCTTGGTCACTACAACTGGCTCCAGGAGAAATGCCTGCTCTTCTGTCAGGCCTGAGCTCTGAAAGCAAACCAGCATCGACTCTAATTAGGCCAAATGCTATTGCACTTCATCCAAAACCTCCCCTCTGCTCTCATCTTCAGTCCAGAACTAATCACTACCATCAGAACCACTCCACTCGTCCCCGCTGAGCCTCGATTTAACCACATGAGCCAATGGAAATATATGCAAAGACCATCTCATATAGCTCAAGAATAAGATGAGAGTAACAACTTTTAAGGTGTACACAATACCCAAGGGTGCAACATCAAGCGGCTGTGACACTGAACTAGAGCAGGAAGGTGGTGGGGGGTTTGGGAGGTCTATGCTACGAGAGGCCATAAATGATGTCATCACAACACCACAGCCATGTCTCTGTGATGTGGTGGTCTGTTTGTGGTTTTGTGTACAGCAGAGTGGAGGAGGTTTGAAGGTCGATTTCATAAAATCCCCCTCCCAGTGAGCCACAACACTTGAGCCTCTCTCATGTGGTGTTGTATATGTTTATGAACTCATAACAGAGACAAATGAGCAGACACATCATCAGGGCTACAAGGAGGGGAGAAGAAACATAAAAACATACTGCTAGACTGTACAGTACACTGTAAAAGCAATTTGTTTGTGTGATATTACATCAAGAGAAAATTAGCTGGCAAAGGTTTTTAGCTAATTTAGTGTTACCTGAACTCATCACTGCTCTGTGTAACCAACAGGACCCTGAACCTAGCAGCTCTGTGCTGACGCAGAAATGCCAAATATTCATCCCTCACTTACAGATAGCAGAGCTGTGCTATAGCATAGTACAGCTCTGCTGTATACTGTCTGAGGTACATATATTATAAGACCTACATCATGCATTTCTTCACCTGAGAGCTGGGAGGTAGTGATATGTTACAAGGCAGGGGTCACACGAGGTTAATGCAGCTTTAACAACATCAGTCACTGAGTGGATCAGAGATGAGCTGACATCAACCATTCCTGAGAAGGATTTCAACAGAGAATGATTTTAAAGCTTTTCTTTATCTTTCTACACGATAAAAGCCTGGTCTCCAGTTCATGTGGTTTTATCTTGGACAGGAAGAGAGCGTCTGTTCTCCTCTCTGCTCCTGATAGCGTGTCCTGTCAGCCTGAAAAGACTCCGTCTGTTTGTGGGTCACTCAGTCAGTCCACTTAAACCCCTGGGTGAGGGGAAATGCCTCCTCTTTATTAGGAACAGAAGAATACTCTGGCTGCCACACCGAGTGTGCATGTGTGTTGTCAAGGTTGTGAGTGTGTGCGTCTATTTTCATCCCTAAAAGTTGTTTTTATTTTTTTTTTCTTTTGCGCCGCTTTCTTGGCCCACTTTGTTCCCTTTCTGACTGCAGGAAAATCCGTTTTCAATGCAGACCCAAGGGGAAGTCTTTGGAAGTAATAAATAAATCAGCGAGCAGAAGAGGCATTTCCAGCTGAGGAGCCAGATACATAAAAGTTAACTCAGAATCAAGGCTGAGCATGTATGAAACTTTAAAAAAGATTCAACCAAAGGACAGAGCTTCTGTAGTTTTTTTTTTAAAATTTACTGCTATTTATTTTAGATTTAAGAACTGACTAGACTATAGACGTTAGAGGTCAACAAACAGAGCATAAAGCATTAAACCACATGAATTTTTCACAGACAGGATATCAAATAAAAAAAACAGTTGTATCATGAAAGCATAGTTTATTCATGCATCCTGTGAGTCTACAGAAAAGAGGATACACTCTGATATTCTTCCGTAACAGTGCCTGTCTCCTCTCTTTAACTGAATGTCAAAGTCAAACTTCAACCACCAAGGCTTCATTTTAAACTTTATTATTTAAATCCAGCAGCCAAAAAGGTTCCAGCTGCACAGTGTGATTTCTCCATGTGGTTTTATGGAACATTTCAAAGAAATGTCAAACTAATATTATCATAATTACACGTATATGTATATTACAACTCAAATACTTGGACCCCTCTGTGAATCATAATTGTGGGATGTGTTTTTTTTTGTGCTTGATGCACATACCAGCACACACTTACATAAGACGAAAGGCAGGAGAAGAAAAGGATGGTTTGAAACTCTGTTTGGTTTCATTATTTTAACATTGGCTGGTCTGTATTCTCAGAGCTGTTGTTTGTTAATTAATGACTGTTATGATAATTCTCCTGAGCAGAGCAGCGTGGGCTGAAACGCTGGACGCTCCCATGTCTAATCTCATCTGGGGCCCTCAGCCCAGCTCGCTGTCACTTCAGCTGCTTCCAATTTAGACTTAGCACTTGTGCTGCGCTGGCCATTTACATAACAGAGGAATATCAGCTGCTGCGACCTTTCCTGCCTGCCTGCATGAGTGTGATTTATGTGTCTTTTTAGATCTCCTGGTATGATTGCGTAAACACTGTGGATATGCTGACTGCAGAGCTGTTTCTTTTTTCTTTTTTTTATGAATGAATTGCAGCAGGAGAGAGTAACGTACTTAACACCTGCTAAAGTGAAAAGAGATGGATACAGGAATGTGACTGGGAGACGAGTGGAAGGCTGAATGAAAAGGAGGCTCCATGTTTGCAGCTCTGTGTGGTCTAAGAGGAGTGGGAGTGGAGGTCACCTGCTCTTGTTCAGCTCTCCTCCCCTCTGACCCCGGGCTCCTCTCACAGCTACTAAAGCCCGCTGCCATTAAGGCAGCTAATCACGGCGAACAGCTGCATCCCTCACTGTACAAATCCTCAACACCTCACTCTCCCACCCACACACACACTCACTCTGGCAGCCAGACAGACACATAAACCAGCGTCCACGCACTCCCACTCCTCTTTTTTTGCTAATGGCAAGCTGCAGCTGACGGATGTTTGAAGCGTTAGCTTTAGTGTGGAGGTCTGTGATAAGCCACGCTGAGCTGTGAAAACACAGATTACATTTCTGTGGCTTATTACAGACAGCGCCTCCGCCTTCAAGCCATACTGTAATTGGGACACAAAACCACAGCCTCCGCTTGGCTGTGAGATACGATGACTTGATGGGGACCCCTGCAGCGGGGCTTTGAAAACCGTGCTAATGCAAGTCTACGTTCCTCCCATATGTTTTACTGCATGTAACCCCATCCCCCTCCCCAATCTTCATATTTATTTCAAGTGTTGTCCTTCATTAATCGCCAATCAATCTCTTAGTGTCATCTTCACACTTTTTGGACTTCATCAAGCAGAAAGAAAGAGACGATCAAAACTATCAATAAGTATCAATAAACAGATTTCCATGACGACTGAGCCTGTGTGTTGAATCTGATGCAATCTGCACTGAAAAGAACCATCCGAGACCTGCGCTAATGTAATAATAGTGCTTTCATGAGTTACCCTTAACTTGTGCTTTTCACAGAATAGCCTCCAAATGAGGTTTAATTTGTATATTTTTATTTGATGCTATACATACTGGGATTTCCCACCTGAAAACAAGTATTTACTTACACGGAATGCCAAAAGCTAAGCAGGCATACATCAAATCCCAGTTTCTGGCAGCCTATGAAAGTGCCTCCATCTGCAAATACTTAACCTTTTTTTCTATTTTTCAGGCTCAACCAGAGATAAAGACCATTGTGTTCCCAGTCCTGAAGTAAGACAATATCTCCCAAACCTCATAGAAAACAATTAGGACTCAGTAATTACACCACTGGCCTGGAATTCAAGCCAAGTCCTGAGGTCGAGGAAGTAATAAGAAACAAGAGAGTGAATGTGAAAGGTTGCTGCCTGATGCAGTGTTATCCTTCTCCATTAGGAGTAAGATGATGGAGCTCTTCTGTTCATTCGCCTGATGTCATGTTTTGTTTCTGGAGTTTAAATGTGTCAGGTACAAAAAGTCTTGTGTTTGACTGAGTGCATGTGTGTATGTTATAACCCTAAGCCCTACATCTTTTGGACAAATGAAAACTTACACACACTCCTCTTTTCAAACAGACCTGTCGATTTACGAAGCTGACCAACTGATGTGCACAAAAGTGACCATGCAGCCTGCTTTTAAATTACTTCCTTTCCCTTCTTGCACCTTAACATCTCCAGAGTCCTGCTGCTGTTGACATAGTTGAGATCTGCTGTTATGCAGACTGGCCTTTAGGGCTTTTATAGTGGCCCACTGAGAAAACAATGGAGTAAAAAGCAAATTGGCGTGAGTAAATAAGTGGATCACACACATTTTCCACAGTCTGTGAAAGGAGACAAAAAGAGGGAACGGTATGGTTGGAGTGAAGGTATAACAAACAAAAGGGCTCTTTAAAGATGTATGCATCCGGTGTTAGCATCTCTGAGATTTATGAGATAAAAGCTGTAAGTATTTAAAGTCTAGACAGTAGAGTTATTTAAGTATCTATTATGTAAAGGTGATTATTACTAAAACTTTTAATTCAGCCTATCTCAGGGTCAAACAAGCTCTCAAAGCCATCCTAAAAGCGCACAGAGATGTGTGTGGAGGTTTGCAGATATAGATATTAAGAGCCCTGATTTGAAACTTGCACCCACTGAGCTACGAGTGCAGCTTTAACTTCTTTGGCAACACTATGGCAACAGATTTTAACACAATCCAGTCTCCAGCTCAGCCCGTGTGTGCAGGCTTTTATTTCTCCTTAAAGCGGGTGGGGTGGGGGGGCAGCAGCAGGGTGTCAGGTTCTGCGCTGGCAAGAGGTTGTACTCACGCGGCGGGGGCAGAACAAAGCGCCGGTGGCTCTGGATAGCATCCATGGTGCCGGGGAGTAAAGGCCCTGTGAATGGAAGCTGTCACTTCCACTCAGCACCGCCTGTGATCTGAGCCACCCGGAACGACGCTCTGATAAGTGGCTAATCCCAGCATCCCTGCTGGCTCGACAGCCCCCTACTGCCATGACAACCACAGGGGAATCTCCTCCAGCAACAACTTAATTGGATAATTTCCTCCCCGTTTGACTGTGTGCTCTTCAGCTTTTGTTAAGTAAAGTCGAGGTTGTCTGCATGTGAGTTTGTTTTTTGACTTTCAGAGTCGGGGAAGGTCTAAATCGAGGCGACTGAGCGGGCTGTTTGATGTTTGAGCAGGCAGGGAAAGTGAAGAAACCACATATCAGAGGAGTACAGGCCACAGCGAGGGCTGAAGGTCGCTTTCAGCTCACCTTGGAGTCGGAAAATTAAAGAGAAAAACAGCCTCTGCTTACTGCACCACAAAAAAGCGACCACTTAAAGCTCTGTAAACATTTATTGTCCTTTGTGTCACAAGCGCCGAGGATTTACGTTACACCCAGCCAAGTCCTGGGTCCCTGCATAAACAGACACTCCACCCTGCTCCCCAGACTGCAGAGACACGGGGGCCAGTGCCAGGGGAAGTCATTATACACTGTTTGAGTGTGTGTGTGCGTGTGTGTGTGTGTAGAGGGGCAGCTACTGTAGTTAAAAAATGAAAACAGCAGCACTAGCATGGCACTTTAAGAGGATGTGGACTTGATTTCAGCTGGAACATAAAACTAAAAACCACACCAAAGAGTCAAACCCTGCATAGCACCATGACTCTTATAAATGAGCTTTTTACAAGTGGTTAATAAAGCGGAGGGATCTGACTCACTCTGGAGAGTCTGACGGATCTCATTTCTTTACTTCATTTAGAGGACAGAAGCAGCCTTATGTAAGTCTAATGGAAATCACTCCTGTTGAAAAGTATCACTCACACACGTGTTGGAAGGAACACACACAGACTCAGAGACAGAGGGCGCAGATGTGATAAATGAGCGCGCTTTACGAAAGAAGAAATAAACAGAAGCAGGTGATTCAACCTTTTCTCTGAATCGTTTCTCACTCCTAGACTGAGATTGAGCCCCTTTGTGAGAGCTCCAACAGTTACTCATTTTTGTCCCCAGTGTGTGTGTGTGTGTGTGTATGTGTGTGTGCGTGTGTGTCTGTGTGTACATGAGTCTGACTGTTTAGACTTACCTTCCTCACATGCAGTGCCACTGAATCCAGGACAGCATTTCCACTCCAGGGAGGTTACAGTGCGGTAAACTACTTTGTATGAAGGTCTGACCACAGTCCTGTAGCTGAAAAAAAAAACACACAGAAGATTTGATTATATAAACTAAGAAAAAGGCAGCTGCCTGATGTGAAGTGTCACTTTTGTCTCAGAAAATGTGTTACCCAAGGTTTTTGTCACATACAAAATTGCCTACATTGCAAACTCAACATTAGGTGATTAATTTTCTGCCTTTTGATACCACCATTACCTAACCAAATGGTTTGTAGACTCCTGTTTTAAAGCCTGTGTTGTTACCCTGGTTTCATGAAGGCAGAGGTTATTTAGTCAAATGTTTCATCTAAACTAGGCACAATCCTCGTGGAGTTTGTAGTCATGCCCTTCAGTATACCCTGCTTGACTTGTCATTTTCACTCTTAATAGGACCAAAATGGGACCAAAAAGTCTTGAAATGAGCAATTCAAACCATTAACCTGTCAGAATAATGTTACAGAGATACTTAAATACAACCCCAATTCCAATGAAGTTGGGAAGTTGTGTAAAACGTAAATGAAAACAGAATACAATGATTTTCAAATTCTGTTTAACCTATATTCAATTGAACACAAAGACAAGATATTTGTTTAAACTGACAAACTTCTTTTTTTTTTTTTCAAATATTCACTCATTTTGAATTTGATGTCTGCAACATGCTCCATAAAAACTGGGACAGGGTCATGTTTCCCACTGTGTTACATCACCTTTCCTTTAACAACACTCAATAAGTGTTTGTGAACTGAGGACACTAATCGTTGAAGCTTTGCAGGTGGAATTTTTTCTCATTCTTGCTTGATGTACAACTTCCGCTACTCGGCAGGATGGGGTCTCCATTGTCCTATTTTGCGCTTCATAATGTGCCACACATTTTCACTGGGAGACAGGTCTGGACTACAGGCAGGCCAGTCTAGTACTCAGTCTAGCACTCTTTTACTACGAAGCCACACTGTTGTAACATGCAGAATCCGTCTTGATATTGTCTTGCTGAAATAAGCAGGGACGTCCCTGAAAAAGACGTTACTTGGGTGGCAGCATATGTTCCAAAACCTGTATGTACCTTTCAGCACTAATGGAGCCTTCATAGATAAGCAAGTTAGCCATGCCATGGGCAATAACACACCCCCATACCAACTTAAAAAACAATCCGGATTGTCTTTTTCTTCTTTGGCCCAGAGGACATGATGTCCATGATTTCCAAAAACAATTTGTGGACTCGTCAGACCACAGCAAACTTTTCCACTTTGCATCAGTCCATCTCAGATGAGCTTGGGCTCAGAGAAGCCAGAGGTGTTTCTGGGTGTTTTTGATGTATGGCTTTGGCTTTGCCTGGTAGAGTTTTAACTTGTACTTGTAGATGAAGTGATGAACTGTGTTAACTGACAATGGTTTTCTGAAGTGTTCCTGAGCCCACGTGGTAATATCCTTTACACAATGATGTTGGTTTTTAATGCAGTGCTACCTGGGGCATTCACAGGCATTTAATGTTGGTTTTCCGCCTTGCCACTTACATGGATAGATTTCTCCAGATTCTCTGAATCTTTTGATGACTTTATGGGCTGTAGATGATGAAATCCCTAAGTTTCTTGCACTTGTTCTTAAACTGTTGGACTATTTGCTCACACAGTTGTTCAAAGAGTGGCGAACCCCACCCCATCCTTGCTTGTGAACAACTGAGCCTTTCGGGGATGCTCAATAATGACACTCACCTGTTTCCGATTAACCTGTTCACCTGTGAAATGTTCAAAACAGGTGTCTTTTGAGCATTCCTCATCTTTCCCAGTCTTTTGTTGCCCCTGACCCAGCTTTTTTGGAATGTGTTGCAGGCATCAAATTCAGAATGAGTGACTGGATTTGCAGATCATTATATTTTGCTTTTATTTACATTTTACACAAAGTCCCAGCTTCATTGGAATTGGGGTTGTAAAATGAGGATAAAGTTCATCTTTTCATCTGCTCTTATATAAACTTGTATCTTTTGCCAACATTGCATTTGCCCTCTGCTGGTCATCAGAGAGAATGCATGTTTAGGTCATTTCTGTATTTTCATTTAAACATGAACATGCAGGTCATCCATAAACTGCATAGTATACAGGTGACCTGCATGTTGGTTCTGGCTAACAAGCCCTTTAATATAGTGTGAACATTAGAATTTAAACATCCCATCTGCTGCAATTACAAACTGTGGAGCAAAAACAGAAAGCCATCTGTGACTTTAATTACAAGAAGCTGTATAAGCTACTATTGTTGAAGTCTGTAAAAGGAACACATCTAATAGACAAAGTTCTCTTGTAGGAAGTTTTTCGTTCACATATTTTAGAGAGAATTCTTCTTTTAAAAGATACACATCTTGGTGGTGCAGCAGCAGCTGCTCCCTTTGCAATCTCACCTGCCTCCTGTGCATCCCTGTGGCCAGCGGCACGTCTGGTAAACCCTCTGGAGCACTGTCCCATTCTGCACCTGGCAGGTCACAGTCTTAGTGACTGTATGAGGACACCAGTTCCTGAAGGAGGAAACAGGGTTAGGGAGGAGCAATGAATACACAGTGTGGGAAAAAAAGAAACAAAATCCCATTTACACAGTAAATACAAAAAGGAAGAGCAGTGTTTGATTTTAAAACTGCTTCAAACAAGGGGTGCACCAAAAATAAATGAGCCATGCAGTCACAGTCAGTGCGTTGTTGTCTTCTTTCTAAGTTTGTGTTTGCTCCTCCCTCACTCCATTGTTGTTTTGAAACTTCTTTATGGTGTTTACATGGTTTTAATCAGCCACAAGGTTTGAAGGAGTGCATTGTGGGTCGTATTTACACTGTGGTCGCTCTATCAATACACATCCGTTTGTATTAGTCTCTCAGCGGAGGTGAAGTCCTGAGAAGGGAAGAAAGAGGAAGACGAGGTCTTGAAGATCAGATTTTCCCACCACGGGTTAATGCTGGGTCAGGAGTTCACTCCTTTTCTTCCTCCTGAGACATTATCAGGACTCACTGAGGTTGACCTCCTTGTGAGAAAAGCTAATGTAAAGGTCAGAGGTTAAGATCTGATAGTGAGAATATGATGACTGAGAGCAGGGGGGAGTCGAGTGCTCCAGCTTTTATTCACATTCAAGTTATGCTTTTATGCCACCATTGGACTAAAAGCATAAAGTTATGTAAAGGCCATGAGTTGGTTTGTTTTATTCAGTCCTCAGTGAAAGCTCTAGTACCTTCCTTACAGGAGTGAAATCTGTACTTTATAGCAGAGTTTTGGACGACATGCTGAGGCTCTTTGAGATACCACTTGTTACTAAATCCAGAACGTGAAGTGCATAAATCAACAGTTTTACAAACTTCCTTGAGAGGCCACGGCTGAAGTTGAAACATGGCAACACACCGTTACTGTAAGCTGTGTTTACATGTTCAATAGATGTGTAGCAAAGGAGGCTTTATATAGCAACAAAGAGAACTGTGTGGCTCGCAGCACAAAACCACACTTTGTGTGTTGTGGTGCCAATGTGTTCACAAGAGGAGAGGAGGAGGGGGCGTCTCTCACTCAAGTCTGTTTGTCAATATGCAAGACCATATGTTTGTATATGTGTGTGAGTGGGTGGGTGTGTAAGATCATTTATACCAAAGGAAACCGCCAAGAGCGGAGGATGCAAAGCAGCCCTGAACTGCTCCCATTAACAATCCACATGTGGTGGCAGCCACACTCACACACACACACACACACACACACACACACACACACACACACACACACACACACACACACACACACACACACATACACATATACACACACACCTGAGCTAGAAAAAATCCTCTCTACACTTGATCATACCTCTTAATACTAAACATTTGATGTAATCGATGAATATAAAAATACAGCCATGTTCTGTCAGCTGTATTGAAAAAAAGTCAGTCTGCCACTATAGACAAGTTAAAATAATGTCAAACTTCTCAAATTCAGCTTAATGGGAAAATCATCCTCCACATGTGAGTTAAATGCAGCCCAACTCCTCATGTATCTGAGTACAATCACCAGCCATGAGACCACACAAAAATGAAGACAGATCTATATGATTACCCATGATTACTTTCCCTTGTCCAGAAAAAGAATTATTCTTACCATGGGTGGAAAGTTTCAGACACTGAAGGAGCTGTGGTCAGGTAAAGCTGTAAGTGCGGGGAGGGGGGTACTAACCCGAGCTCCTCCCAACCACTTATCCTCCAGACCCAACAGATAAACATCAGAGTTTCCCAGGCTGGGAAGAAGTTTCACCTGGGAACAGCTAAGATTGTTCACCAGGGGGTACAAGGAGGAAAGTGGGGGTATGTTTTATGATCTCTCCCCCTCTCTTTGCATTGCACTTATGCAATTACCACAGAGGAAATGCCGATCGTGGCTGCCCCAGTGAATGAAATAACAAAAGAGAGTTTACAGTTTCCCAAATGGCTTGCAACTACTACCTGGGTGAATGGCATAACTCACCAAATCTCATTTATTCAATGCATTTAAAAAAACAAGGCCATTCAATAATTATTCTGGCTTCAAGAAAGAGGATCCTGATACCCTCATTTCAAACTGAAAGATGATTTTATTGACTTGGTAATGTCATTATCTCCTTTAGGTTACAATGTGAGATCAGTGTCACTTACAAGCCCTGAAGCAAATTTGTAGTTGAGAATGACGATACAATGGTCCATTGAATTTTATCTGGATTTAATCATAAAGGGCCGCAGGTGCTTGGTACACTCAGTCTTTCACTCCAAAACGTTTCATTGTCAACACCTTCCTCTAACTGGAGGCACCCTGGTGTTATGAAGCGTGAAACCCTGCAGCACCATGCTGTTTCACAGGCAAAACCACCAGGCGGACCCTCAGAGAGTATCAGGTCTCTAAGCACACATGGCACATTCAGAGTGGCGGGCCCAAGCCAAATAAATCATCAGCTATCTCTTGACACAGAAACAGCAGACGGTTAAGAATGGCAGTCAGAATCTTCAAGGGGCAGACACATGTCAGCTTTGTCCCATCTGTTTTTCAGAGCTACAGACACTTAGACAATCAAACAGTGAAGAGAAACTAAAGATAAACACTCAGGCTGTGAGAGAGCTCATTTGTGGACTGGAGGTTGGATCTGGCCCTTTAAAAGCCCTGACAATGCCTTTAATTATTTATAGTAATGAAATAAATAAAGAACATCAAATGCTGAAATGTTTAAATATATTTATGTGCAGAAAAACAGCTTGAATAAGAGATGTTAACTCAGACAGTGTTGATCCAGCTAACTTTATAAGTAAGCCTTTCAGCTCATACATTAGTCATGTCCGTTCTTAAGCACAGAAATGCATATTTTACTCATAGGCTTTAACCCTTGCCCTTATTTTGCCTTGTAAGCTCTGCAGTCTGCATCTTTCATAACCACACTAAAAAAAGCTAGAGCACTTTCTGCAGCATTAAGGGGAGGAGAAGCTGGCGGGGTAATAAGCTGTGTGAACTGACAAGAGGGCAAAGGAGGGCAAAACTCTGATGAGAAACAGTCAAAGTTACTCCCTTTTTGCCACCCATCCATTCATGGAGTGTGGGGGAAGGAGGGCCAAACATTCAAAGATATGTTTGAAATGCAGCCTGGACAGAAATCTGAAGGAATTTCTCTCTGTGGGAAAAAATACTTGTGGAGAACAAAAGACAAAAGACAGAGGTGGCAAAAAGCCAGAGAGAGGAGAGGAGAGGAGAGGAGAGGAGAGGAGAGGAGAGGAGAGGAGAGGAGAGGAGAGGAGAGGAGAGGAGAGGACAGGACAGGACAGGACAGGACAGGAGAGGACAGGACAGGACAGGACAGGACAGGAGAGGATGGGATAGGATAGGATAGGATAGGATAGGATAGGATGGTTATTCAATATAAAGTGGTCATAGGAGGGAGTCTAAGATGGGGCCAGGAAAGTGAAAGACTGTTTTGAAGCACTGTGGGTCCCACTGACTATATAATAGGTAAAAAAAAAAAAAAAAGTGGTGCAACAAAATACGACCAAAAAAAAAGAAAAGAATGGCAGTCCCTGTTGAATTAATTAAGAGAGAGAGGTAGGACATTCCTGGAGTCACTCCTCAACCCCTGAGAAAAAAAATGAAAGTGGAGGCCTTAAAGAGAGGAGTATAAAACACTCTGCAACATATATGCTTTGCCTGCATCCAAAAGATTATTACATGATAAGTTAAAAAAGAGTCGGCCTTAAGTACAAAAGGGATTTCATGTTATGGTGTGTTTTCCACATGCAGAAGACAGTTAAGATGATCAAAAGGAGAAGGTGCTTAAAGGTCATGGCTAAGTGACTCCTCACAGCAGCCTCAGAGGAACAAGGAAGACTCTCATTTGTCTCTGTCTGTTTGAGCTCTCAGGCGTGGACACCTGTGAGCTTTAAGTGCCTGTGTGTGATAGCTGTTTGTCTAACTTCCATCTTCAACACCTAAAGAAACAATAGGCTTCCGCTCAACCAAAGGATTGACCATTATCACATCTATGGATCCATGCAGTCAGCTGTCAGTCGTAAATGATTGATCACAATCACGGCTGATCAGCTGTTACTGCAAAAAACACACAAATTAATACATAAACACACAGGACTTTTCCACAGATTAGGAGCAGCCACTGCAAAAACTCTATCACCTCTGCTCCTTCAGCCAGGATCTTGAAGTATTCAGGAACGTCTGGTGTGTTGAACTCCGTGCTTTGACTGGAGCATGTTGGTGCAACAACTCAGACAGGTATGATGGTGCCAGCCATGTAAAGTTTTGGCAACAAGTGAAAAAAAAATAAATAAAAATCTTGGACTAAATCCTGGAGCTGACAGAAAATCAGTGAAGTGAAGCCAGTCTCTTCCAAGTCAGAACAGTGCAGATGAACAAACCGTAAGCAAAGAAGAGACGAGTGATCAACAAGGAAACAGCAATCTAAGTGACAACAGTCATACACATATGGTCATGATTGACTGTCTCAGATTCATTTTTGAGGATGATGGGCCACAGCTGAAAGATGATCATGTTAACAACTAAACTGATCTGTTATTCAAACACAGGTTACAGTGTCTCCTATAAAACTGACGCACTAAATTTCTTAAGAGAAATATTTATTAGTTTATATAATAAAACCAATTAATCACAAGAAAAAATTGCACAAAATAATAAGCTTATGCAGGTTAAGTTTTGGTTGATACATGGTAATTTTTTTCTGCAGAGAATATGGTTTAAAACTCAAATAAATATCAGCCATTGGCTGATAATTAGTAAGGAAGCTGTGCCACTGGGGACTGCTTCATAATATCTGTGAAAAATGTCCTTGAGCACATACATTATTTTAAGTCCTTTGAACGTCAAGATCTAAATCCATTCTGCTTTAAGCCACTCAGGGCTCAGCCTCCTGGAATCTCTGCCGTAGTCATTCCCATGCTTAAAGAAAATGTGGACACGGTTATGACGAGTGAGGAATGAGGGTGGCCACGGGGTTCAGACTGACTGTCAGACCATGACAAGTTCTTCAAGGGGGATAAAGAAGCAGGCGAGACAAAAAATAAAGAAGCAGCTACCTCTTTAACCCCTCAGTGTACCGAGCTCATACAGTTATTAAGAAGGACAGGGGTGAAGGAATACTTTATCACCACCACCACAGAGGAGGAATTACTCAGGAGCTGCTAATCCTCTTTGATTTGGGTAATCACTGTGTGAAGACAGGGAAAGTGCAGGGAAACGGAGGACATTCTTAGTGAAGGTTTTTCCTGTGGTGGAATCCTTTCTCAGGCTAAAATTAATATTCACTTCCTTTTAAGTTCCTGAAGCCCAATGACAAGTCTCTATCTCTGACTGCAGAGCTGCAAGCACTCAGTGGGGACCATTCTTTGCCCTAGAATCTCATTGCCACTGTTCAGCCTTGTTGACACACCATAAACTCCTGCTTCCAGCCCAGACAGCAGGTGGACATTGACAATGAGCTCCTCAAACCCACTGACCTCTCACACCAACAGCAGCTTCAGCTCTGTCTGATCCTGCCTCTTACAAACAGCAGCACACCAACTGTAAACTCCTCTACCTTTCCCACAACAAGCCCAGATGTGGTGTGGTCCCAGCTGCTTGTGTTTAGTAAACACATCCACAAACCTCTGGCCATGAGTGACAGGCGGTCTGAGCAGAGAGGTGAGCCAGTGGAGCGAGAGTGCTAAAAGCCACCTGGACACACCCCGAAGAAAAAGGGACTCATGAAAGCAGAGGAGGTTTCAGCCCACATATATACACACACTCATGACTTGAAAACATAAATATTTGTATGACGGGAACGGTCCTCACATCATGAAGCAGTGGCTGGTCTCTGAGCTCAACACTGGCTCTGTTCAGAGAGGAGGCAGAGCTGGTTTGCGCTCTTGGCTTTGCTGTGGTGCTTATTCTGCAGAATCTTCTTCAGAAAAGCACAAAAATCATTCAATAATTTCCTCTTTTTCTCACCTTTTATAAGGCCACTCACTTATTCCACAAACATCTCAATAATCATCCCTAAGAGTACGACGGATATGGGATTTTTGGGGCTTATATATTGGCCAATAATCGATATATTGGCCAATAACCGATATACTGGCCAATATATGTAATAAGAACATTGATATACACATGTTATATACTTTACATGAACACAAATTCTTATAATATCCAAAACATGATTCAAGGCAAAGAAGTAGAACACTACTAAATTAAAATAAGGACCTTTAATGAGTAACACTGTCAACATAAGGACTGTGGACCCACTTCTTTCACAAAGATGCAACTTACACCTTTTAGAATTGTATCACAAAGATAATTTACACGATTTATAAATTCTCTGAATCCCAAACTCACCCAGAGGGGTGGGGGTGGTGGTTGGGTTAAAAAAAAAAAACAACTTATTTTTAAATGACTGACGACAGAATGTCTGTACAGCAAAAAAAAAAAAAAAAAAATACATCGGTTACATATTGACCGACATTGATTAATAGGTGATTTGCTCTAATCGACTAATCGGTGCTCTGACCAGCTCTCTGACAACCTGAGAAAGAGCAGATGTTGCTCCTGCTCAGATTGTCCCCTGCACACCTCACTCAGGTATCACAGAGGGTATTTTTTCAGGAGGAGTCGCACGAAGGGGATGTGTGTGAACTTAGGGGAAAATGAGGATGGGAGTCAGCTCAGCAAAGTGTGCTGCCAACACAGGAAAAGGAAACCAAGTGTCAGGAAGACAATGGGACCTGGTGGATGGATGGAGATGGGAGTAGCTCTGAAGTGTGATGCATGACATTAAAACACAATGAGTGACTCTTAAGGCTAAAAATATATTTTTAAAAATAGGTTATTATTGGCTTGTAGGATGACATATTGTGGTCAAAGCAGGTTTCATTGCATTATAAAGTAACTAAAAAGTATTAGCTCTTACCTTTTCTGATAGACTGAGGTGTGAGAAGCTGCTGTGCCGGATGAGTAGGTTTTGTAGAGTCCCGTCTTCCAGGTCCCATCCACCAACGTGCTGAGCCAGAGGATCAGCACGGCCCAAAGCAAACTTTTTCTGCACAGCAAAGACACGCTCTCCGGTTGGCGCGGTCCCATTTCCGTGGCATCAAAAGTACGGCCAGAAAAGTTTGAATGAGCCCGACTTCCCCCGGTTAGAAAGCAGACCGGTTGGTGAATCCAGCTCGGTGTGTGTGGGGAAAAATGTCACACGGTACCGGGGAAGCTGGACAAGGCGCACATCCTATTCGTTTAAATAAAGTACTAAAAGCAGGTATGACTCTACTTGCTTAGTTTAAAAGCACGCATTGATACACTGATAGAACTTGAGAAAAACCCTACAAAAAAAAAACTCTCACCCCTCTACCTATGACAGAGTGTCTACACGTGAAAATGGACCGTCAGTCTGTGTAGTCCTCTTCTGTCTCTGCCTACCTTCGTTCCTCCGCGCACTCATCGAGCAGACTCTTTTCTGCAGCGGGCATGAAGGCACTTTTATAGTCTCCTCTAGTCTTTAAAAGCACAGCCTGCCTGCTGCTGCTGAGTCTGTTTCACCCTGCCCCGTTTTTTTTTTTACCTCTCAGTCAGAGGACAATGCGCGCTGGAGGCGACGGCACATTACGCATTGTTTTTACCCTGAATGAATTATGGGTAGCTGCTTCTCAGATGCTCCTGAAATCACTTACACCGTCTCCTTGTGAGTATGTATGCATTTAAATGAAATTATGGCGAAGCTCTGGCTCTGGTAAATTTGCTAAGTAACTACAAAGTTAACGAAGTACGGTTCATCGCTGTTTTTGATGCATTAACATTTTTAGTAGATGAGCCTTGGGCTGCATCTGTGGCTTCTCTGCTAAAGCCATCAGTGCCTAGGCAAGCGGACAGTGGCAGCAGAACAGCTGAGGTTACTGTAACGAACGTCGCGGAGCCCTTCCTGTGGGACATGTAGTTTTACAGTGCAAGCAGCCAGTAAACCACAGGGCCGAGGTCCGACTCCAAACTAAACACCTCGTGCTGCAACCAAAAACTTTAGGCCCCAGGATGTATATCTGATCTGCAGATGGGGTGAGTACACCTCTTCTGTCCCGCTTTTCCACAGACTGCATGACAGAGATGCAAGTCTTTACACCTGCAAAAAGATGCTGCAGAGTTAGTGTACTTTCAGTTGGTGAAAGAAAGTGTCTACACTTTGACAATCACACAAAGTGATTCAGATTGGCGCTGAGCATCCCTTCTGTACTTAAGGGGAACTTTAATGCACATCAGCAGGACTGTAAAAGCCCACCTGCTCTCAATCACAAGTGGAAGCAGTGAGGGATTGAGGGGGTTGTTGTTGTTGTTGTTGCTGTTGTTTCAGGGCACCCCTGGTCCTCTGTGAGCAGGCAGCAGTGCCAGGCAGTAACTTGGACACTTCAGGGTTGATATAAATCCCTGCAGTCAAAAACAGCTAAAAAAAATAATTTTGACCTCTGAGGGTCAATTCCATTGAGTCTTTTTTTTTCTTAGTCTCGATTGTCTTCTCACCTCTATAGATCCCTTCCCCCTTTATTGTGCAAACAGAAAGCTGCAGCACCTTTTGTCTGTGTAGGTGTGTATTAACTGAAGGTCTGCTGGTTCATTAAACAGTGAACCATTCTTTCCCTCTTTTCAACAGGAAACACAATTCCTCCCCTCCTAGTTTGGTCATAAACATGTCCCGATCTTCACTCTTTATGACAGTCGTACCAGTTCAAGCTGAAAAGAAGTCTGTCTAATCTTTGCCGCCTGCCTTTGAGAGGGCTGACACAATACTGTAATAACAATAACAGCACAGTGGTCTCAAATGAAGACTTTAGAAGAAGGACATTTACATAATTACAACTGTCTTTTTTTCTGTATAGGTTCCCACAGTTAAGCACATAGTTAAAACTGCTCTCATAAATTCAATGATATATATGATATATGTTACTCGTTCTATGGCTCAGAGCTGTTGCAGGTTTGATTTCTGTGACCTCACTCCCCACCAGCTGCCAGATCCTTCAGGGGCTGTTGGATTTTCAGAGTAAACCTCACCTGCTGTGCAAGCTGACCTCAGCAGCCTCGATTACTCAGCCCTGCACCAGATCTGTTAAATGTTAAAATAAAGAATAAAGTGCTATTTATACCGCAGGGGAAGGCTGAAAATCTACTTGGGTGAAACGGAAAACTTTAGCAGCCTTTGGTTATTTTCCACAGCTCACAGCAGCTTATGTTTCCCTCAAAATTTCAGCGCAAATAATTAGCATTTACTTGACTAAAAAAGAAAAGTACACATAATTGAAGAAACTTTTGAACTTTAATTAATCTTTAATCGGTATTACACTTGCAGGCTCAAAGATCCTGACTTTTGAGGCTTTTTACTCAAAAGAGAAATCCCTGGAGCGCTGGCCAAGCATGAGGAGCTCTGTATTGTTATGTGCTGCCATCTAGTGGAGAAAAATAATGAAAGCTAAGAAATGAAAAGGATCCAGCAGTCTGACTGATTTTCTCAGGAGTCTGTACCAGATCTTTTTTTTTCCTCATTTCCCAGTCATCTATGAATTTAACATGTCAAAACTGACCACACAAAATTTGTCATTAGTCAGCATTGAGGTATAAACAGACTCCCTGGAGCACCCAGTGAGAGATGTGCATGGTGGTGAACAGGTCAGCCTCAAACACCAACCCCACGCCCATCGCATTCCTCCTTAAGGAGGTGGTGTACACAGGTGTCCGCAGTGTGTTCTGTTGTACATTAAACACACAAAAACACAGCAGTTAAGAAACAGTATGTAAAAGTATATGATCAAAGGACCTGCAGAGCCGTTGATACACACCTGCAACCTGAGGCACCGCGTCTCTATGGGAATGACCTTTAGAATGGGCAGTTCAACAACGAGAACTTTTGGTTTACTCTTGACCAGGCAGCCCTCTGTTATGTCCCAGTCAGCCCCCTCCAGGTACAAGCCAGACACAAAGCAACCTGCAGGAAGAAACATAACAGTTAGTCTGAATCAGTCATCTCTTGTCATGCTGCAAAGGAGGAGTGCTGATGAATTACCCTGTCCCAGTCTGTCACTGATCTCATCCTCGGTGCGGTACTGGGTGACCTGTGTGTACAGTGTGGAAAGATCCAGAGGCCAACTATTTTTCCTACAAGCTGCTTGGACAAGGGCAGTCAGGTAGGATTCTGGGATATGGAGTCCTGAAAGCCACATGACCTTTGGCTCTCCCTCATCCACCTGTTTAAGAGAGTTAACACATACAGTATAATTAAATGTGTTTCAGCTCATGTGTTAGTTCTTCTGTAACTACAGAACAATAAATACCGCATCATTTAAGTGGTTATCTTCAATAGAGTGTCAGTCCTCACCCAGGAACTATACTGTTCAAAGCGTCTCTTGAAATGGACTATCCAGTTACCGAGGGACATCAGAGTGTCAGGTGCCAATTTCTTCCAAATGGCAGGGATGTGACCATTAAAAAGGGCCCGAGCTACTTCTTCCAACTCACTGCTCATTCCAACCTCCCCAGCTAAGGCCTAGAGGACAAAAAGAGATTCAGAAGTAATATAAACTGTTTTTTTTCCCTAATGCCAGGCTACCTTCTTTCCCTCTTCCTCCTCACCCTTTGCAGCTCAGCCAGGGAGTGCTGCATGCGGACTACAAGCTTGTTGAAGCGTGCAAGTTCTTGAAGCAGAACCACTGACGTTGGGGATATGTCGGTGCCTAATTTTTTGCGGATAACGTCCATGTCGAATAACTTGGGCAGCTTGTTCTGAATGTCCTGTGCCACCTGGCTGAGGTACTCATCCCTGCTGATGCTCCCACCAGATTCCCCTGATGTACAAGAGTGTGTGAAGAATGTTAGACACCATGTATAGTGGCAAAAAGCTCACAATGCCTACATGATTTAACAGCTCTAGAGAGGCGCTGCTCTAGAAAACAAACAAATATGGCTTCCATGATACAGCAAGGAGTAGTAATATCCCAAACACTACCTGACTGAGGCTGCAGGTCTATGAGGTGAGTCCACATGTCTTTCGCTGCCTGCGTGTAGTATCCGATCTCTGCGTTGGAGTGAAGACCCATTACCTCTGGTGTGTTTGCCAGGGGCAGAGTCTCAATCTCATCTGTTAGGATGAGAGAATAAAACTGGTAAAAGAAAGTTTCTTTTTTTGAAAAAGAAATATAAAAAGTCATAAAGATAACTAACCAACATAAGTTTCTTTGGGCCCATGTGAAGGAATCTTGTAATCTACATCTTTGTTGCTGAAGAAGTGGAATGTACGAAAGGTATAGAACAAGAAGTCACCAAGGTACTCATCCATGTAGACAGTCAGGATCCTGCGGTCAAAGCTATCTATAGCTCGTCCGCCATACATCACCTGTAAATTAATATCCACTTGAAGAAAACTTACAATATCTGCCAGACAGGACATTTGGATAACTTTTATAATGAATTCAACCTGACCTCTCCTATAAGGTATTTAAGACTACCCCAGGGAATGTTGCTGTCTCCTTGGTCGTGAGCTTTGGTCAGATATGTGTTCAGTATCTCCATACACACCTGTTGAGCACAGTAATAATATTTAATCATTAAAAGTAAAACATAAATAATGGAATGCTTCCTACCAAACTCAAAAGCTAACTAATCATTTGTCTCCACTTGATTGATTTTGTGTAAAAATGCTATATACCAGGAAGTCAGACTCATTGAAGTCATAGGGGACGTTCCAGCCAATTTTCCCGTACTTGCGTCTTTCTTGGACTACAGCATGAAAAAAGGCCAGCACGTACACCAGGCTGCGGAAAACTGGATGTGGACATGTAGTCAAGGTCTCATGAGACATTTTAGAGTATGTGGCTCTCATGTTCAGCTTGAGACCGTTTGGGGGCTCTGTCACCACCTGCACAAGAGATTACAATACATGAAAACACTCAGGCAAATGTAAAACTCTCGTTAGAGTTTAAAAAAGAGCACAGCATCAAAACAGTTTCCTTCACATCATACTGTAAACACACTTCTTGTTTCCACCTATAGAAAGTACAGAATTAACCATGTCAAGCAGACAAAACAAAGCTAAATTGAAGGGAATGTGTTCCACCTTGAGAGACTTCTGTAGTATGCCAATGGGGAAATCCTGAATGGGATTGGTGGTGATCCATAAACGGAAGTTTGCATGAGGCTCAGTGATCCTCTCCAATGACTTCTCCAGTTCTTTTAACCATTTAACCAGCAGGTGGCAGTTCTGTAGCATCAACCACATTCCATGGGCCACTGCTCGATCCAGCAACTGCAGAGCCACCTGTACCACAGAGGACACATCTCTTTTAACATGTAAATGGTGGGACCACACAGTGACCACTTGAAGCTTTGGGCAAAGATGTTTGAGGTACCTTCTCCTGGCCTTGGCCCATGGCAAGAAACTTGAACTTGTTTTCTCCAAAACCTGACCTCTCTGCTAGTTTCATGAGATCACTTCCTGGGTCAGAGCCAGGGCTCAGGATGAAGACAATAGGAGAGTAAGGTGTACTCTGTTCATAGATTGCATCATAGCTGATCACAGGAGGTTGTACATATCTATGAATGAAATAAAGTTATTTGCAAACTTAAGGCTTTAAATGTTGAAATATTTGTATCCTGATACTTTACACACACACAAACACACACATATATATGCATCCTAATTGTATGATAACAACAAAAAAAGTCTCACTTCACGCCCATTGTGACGGCGACATAATCAGTCACAGCTCTGTAGACTCTATCAACACGAAAGCAGCGTAACAGCAGCAGCTTCTGAAAGGCTGACAGGTTCTCCTTATATTTCATGGGGAATGGAACCTGCTCAGGTCCATCTAAGTCATACCACTGAGAAGAAATTAGTCATGGTTATACTCTTGATGGATGAAGCAAAATGCATATTTAGGTTCCTATTACTGTGGTGACTTACAGACTTCCATTCGGTGGAATTATTTTTCACATCATCAGGCAGAGAGCCAAACTGCTCAGGAAAGAGCTCTGCAAGTTTCATGATGTCCTCCCAGCCCTGGTCTGGAAGCCAGTCACAGGGCTTTTTGCATGTGCTCTTTTCCAGGGATAGATTACCTTTACATGTGAGGTGAGAATATAAAACAAAGGGTTTGGTTATGGGCTTGAAAGATATTTTTTTTTCTTTTTTACTGATTTGTGGTCACTGTAATCTTCTTAAACAGCAAGCGCAGTTTAACCTCTCAGGATATCTCACCCTTGATAAAAAACTCCAACTCCTCCTGAGGTGTCCTCCCCTCTGCCTGCTCAATCTTAATGGCCATGTTGAAGGAAAAGAGCAGCTTGTGTCTCTCAAATAAACCTGAGGATATGACGATAATTCAAGTTGTAAAATTGATAACATAATAAAAAACAACATAGTTCGTCATGTATATTACCTGTGCACCCATAGTTGTACACACTGTATGTCAGAGTGTTCATGATGTTCTTTAGTCTTTTAGGTAGATCCGCATGGGGCAGAGATTTGCGCAGTGAAAAGTCAAACACTTCCAGGTAAGAGGCGAGAGAGTACTGGTACATGCTGTTCACCAGAGCCATTTCAGTCAGTACAAAGAACAGGATAGCACCACGCTTAGCAGCAGGTCTGTATCCATCTCTGAGTTTATCAATGTCCACGGATGTCTTCTCTGCCAGCTTTAGTTTCTCAGATACCTAGAGGTCACAAGACCAAAACAAATCAGAATTTAGGTCCAGTAAAATTTTCACCTCTACAGTTGCAAAGTGTTGATAAACTGACCTCACTGGATTTTGACTTTGTCTCATCCAAAGTGTAAACCAGCTCTGTGTTATCTAGCATGTTCCCTGTAGATGTGGCCAGCTCTCTGAGAAGGGAGTCCCCGAGGTTCTTCAGCAACTTCTTGTTGTTGCTTGTCTCTTGGATCAAGTGCTCGCGCTGCTCCTCAAGCTCCTTCTTTTCAAAACCCATGATGACACTCAAGAGCTGGTCCTCCAAACCCTTCAAGGTCACTATACATGACAGATACAGTTGATTCATTTGCATTAGAAAAGAAAACATTGAATAAATGCAGATAAAGTGATACATAACAAAACTATGGTTGCTATGCCACAGGCTCATACCAGTATAGTTTATGACCATGGCTTTTCCAAACACTGATGGTGAGAATTTGGGGTTAGCCAGCTTTGTGTTGAGGTATAGTCTAAAGTTGGGATCATAGTCAACCTCCTTGTCCCCCAGCTTGAGGACCTGTCTGCCCACTGCGCCTTTAATATTTTTCTCCAGGATGTTGTCGATCACAGGGTCAATGTACTCATCCACATCTTGGAAAAGGAATGGGGAGCCTAATTTGATGGCTACCTCAAGGTGCTTTAGGAAGTCAGGATCATTAAAAGAAGAGATCTGGAAACAAAAACAATAATTACACTCTGGAGGTCTGCAGCAGGATACTGTTGAACAGTCATTCTATCACTTCGGGGGCTGGGTAGTAATGTCTTATAAACAGTTTCTGCATGAAACCTATATTACCTTGAGGTTATTTTTCTCTTCTTTTTTCTTGATCCAGTTGAGAGCTTGCTGTTGAGGGTCAATACACATTGGAAACCGACTTCCTCTGGTCGTGAGGATTCCATTCTGGACTGACAGTTCATCTGGAGGCAAGCCCTCTGAGCCCCATCTGTCACATAAGATTAATTCAACACAGTTAGCACTATGTTCCCTTTCTGAGTGAAACCAACAGCAACCATTTGAAGTATGTGAAACTGATTTTTCCATGATACAGATTTGTATTGGATATTATCCACTTAAAGCCCTCCTGAGCCTCACCTGCTGATTTCAACCTCATCAGTAAGAAGGCTTTCAATTCTAAAAGGCTGACTCAAGGGGATTCCTCTCTCCTGTACATCTTTAACCCATATTTGGTAAACCATTTCATCCCTGAAGTCCCAGCTGAAGGCTCCTTCATAGCTCAGGAAAGCAGCAGATACCAGACAGTCACCCAGAAGGCGTATACGCCGCTGCTTTAGCTCCTCCAATTCTTGTGTCCATCTGGTGTGAGTAGAAAGGAGAGACAGGTTGAGAGAGGAAGGGTGCAGAAAATAAACTTTTTGTGGGCTTTAATAGACACATGGTGTCAAATGTTGTGACAAAATGTGTTGTGTCCTTTTCATCCCCACCGTTCGTTCTCAGAGCTCAGGCCTGATATGAGTTTGTCAGCAGCTATCAGTCTCCTCTCCATGAGCTCAGCCTCTGCTTGCAGAGTTTCTTTCTCAAATATAGCAGCCTGGTACTTCTCTCCAAGAGCCTGCAACTCTTGCTGGAGGTCACTAAGCTCTTGCTGAATGTCCTCTAGCTCACGCTTACTTTTAAAGAAGTTCTTCTCCAGGCGTGCCACCTAAAGAAAAGAAAATAATGCCCACTTTACTTCCTTCCATCTTCTAAAGTGTAATGAATTAGCACTAACCAACATGACATTACCTTTTCTCTCTTGGGTTTTATCTCCCTGGCAACATCACAGTAACCCATGATAGCCTCGACAAACTTAAGCATTCCTGAGCCAGCTTTACTGATGCCTTGCATCTCCTCAAAACTTGTCTGGAGATTCTTCAGGAAGCCTGACCAGAGGAAACAACAACTTTAGCACACTTATCAAATAGAAAGTTTTATACACATTTGCATTTTGATGGCAGGCTTGATGATCATGAAGTCAGCTTACCTTTAACAGTCCTGACCTGGTTGTTATTTATAGAATCAGGGTCCATCTCCATAAGTGAACGCAAGAAGTTGGCCTCTGACATCATTCCTTTGGCTGCCTGCCAGCTAATCTCCTTGCAACCACGTATCACAAGGATGCATTCACAAACCACTTGCACCTGTTTGGGTGGCTTAGCAAAGGATCTGCACAGTGACCAAGACAACCATCAGGACAGTGCAGTCATAAAGGAAAGGATAGACTCACATATGGCTTACATGATCTTTTTGGTCAGGCACCAAGTCCTGCTTTTGAATGTCTGATTAGCTCCAACAGCATGGTGTTTATCATATTTAGCATCCTGTGCAGTTTTTTTAATGGATTTTTACATTACAGCCAACTTATCTGATCCTTGCTGCTTTTCATTGACAGAATAATAATGAATCTCTTTATAAGAAGGAGACTTTACCGGATCTCTGTGACATCAGATTTTTCTAGGTCTTGCAGGGCCAAGCTGGCTGCTTCCAAAGCTGGCAGAGCTTCAGCCAGAGAACTTTCCGCTTCTGTCTTCTCAACTGCAATCACCTTGTTCTGCTCTTCAATCTCTTTGGCTTTGTCTTCAGCCAGAGTCTTTTTCTCCTCAGCTATAAGGACATGTGGTTGTTAAGTGCTTTGAACCGTCTGTGTTTGGTGATGTTATCCACAGTACATTGTTTTTGGTACGACTCTTTGTTGAGGAGTGCAGGTACTCACTGACCTACAGTTGTGTTTGTGGTGATTTCATCCAGCAGGGCCTCACAGGCTGTGGACTTCTCAGCGAGGACCACCTTCTGATCAGCTAGTTTGACATTCAGCACTGCCAGCTGCTCACTGGCCTCCTTCAGTTTATCCAAACCTCCCTCCAGACGTTCACACTGAGCTAGTTCAGGAAAGAACAAAGTAACATAACAGCCCCTGAAATCATCACAAACGTTAATATACAGCAGCCTGGCATCCTTTGCCAGCAGGTGGTGCTCTGTTTTCTTACCCAGGATACACTGGTCCTTTTCCTCCAGGAGGTTCAAATATGTGTTAATGAAGTCCAAGTAGTTCTTTGGGGTAACAAAGTTGCAACGCCTAAGTTTCTGCAGGAAAAGTTTGCTGAAGTCATCCACAGAGCGGTGAACCATGCACACATGAGCTATCACTGCTTCAGATTGTGCCTCAGGAATCATTGGACTTTCTCCTGTAGAGGAAAAATGAAATATTGCTCTTAACAATACTCCAGATACAACTCGTGATAACAGATACATATAGCTAAGATTCAAATAAAGTAGAACAGAAACCCATAAACTGCTCTGTGAAAGTTTAAAAGACCAAATTAACATGAAAATTACACACCAAGGAAAGACTGAGCCACAGCAAGCAATGCCTGCGGGGGCCAAGGCAGGAACCAGTCTATCACAGTGTTATTCATCAGTCCTGTAACAGACAGTACAGTTTACCAGATGACATTAGAAATGTTCTAAAAATTAAAATCAAGAGGAGTCTGGCACCAAACTTCACCTGGGAAGTTCCTGCAGCGTGTCCTTAGGGTGTCTCCCACTGGTGACATGCCTAAAACAATATGAAGATTGTTGGCACTCTTGTTGACAAAATACTGCCACACACTCTCCTTAGAGGGACCTGATCCCATCCTTAGAGCCTCGTCCCGCAGCTGGTTAAGAACCGACTCTTTCTCATCATCAGGGAACAATGCAGGAACAATGCCTAAAAAAACAGCATGATCAGAGTATAACAGCTGCGAACTTCAAAAAGATACATTAGCTGAATGCCAGATTTGAGTCATGTCTAACCAGAGGTGAGCATGTTGTTGATGAGCTCCAAGAAGCCTTCCTCAGCAACATGGGCATCAGTGAAGAGGAACACTGTCTTCTTGTTTTCAATCCCAAGCTTCAGGTACAGCGCCTTCAGGTCGTCACGGAAGTTAGACTCACTGTATCCTCTGCTTAATGTTATCTCATATACCTGGGACAAGCAGATTTTGTTTTTGGATGGTGGAGATGTAAAAAAAATATTAATCAATAAGTGGTGTTTACAATAAGTAGTCCGGTACGGCTTTCAAATCTTCCTAGAAGGTGACACAAGGTAAAGACTGACACTTTCACCTAGAACCATATCTACAAGAGTGTTTCTAAACTTCTCAATCAATACTTCACTGAAGCTTTGATTTGTCAAAACTCTAAGGTCTTGGCAGTATCATTTCTGAGAAATTTTAAAAACTCTCCATGTGCTTTTTGGCATGTCTAATGGTGACCACCTTCATAAAATGTTAAGTTTATTACTTTTAACTTTACATTTGTATGCATCATTTGCTTTTAACAACACGCTTGGTTTTGGTTTTAGTTTTTACAACCTCACAACCAGCAGTGAAGGCAGCAAGCTTTGTGAGAGACTGCTTGCCAGAGCCTCCCACACCGACAAGCAGAGCGTGGCCACGATCAATGCGAATGATGCGATGAACTCGGGTCAGATGGTCCAGAGCGTCATCAAACAGTACGAGGTTCATCCTCGACTTATTCTCATTGTATTCTTCGAGAATCTCCTGCAGGATGTAAAAAAAAAAACATTAAATCTTTCAGGGCTCTTTTTAAAACGAAACATTCATCCTGGACATATAAGAACAGAGCTCAAAGATTGTGTTATTACAATATCCCACCTATCACAGCTGAAAAATACTTAAATAACTTGTTACAACCTGAAACAGGGCTTTTGATGCATCATAGTCCTGCATGTCCTCATAGACCCTTGGTTCAGTCTCACTTAGGGCTGTCCTGTAGTCTCCAAAAAGGATTGGGTCCCTCATGACTGCCTCCATGTCTGACTTGAAATGCTCCTCAATCAGGTTCTTTATGTGTCCCTGGACCTAAAAATAAAAAAAGCACATTGGGGACATCTAAAACTGAAATTTACAACCAGAAAACTTTTTAGTGCACGACTCTTTCTGAATATTCATTTGCAACAAAGTTTTATAAACAACCACCAATATTTTGTCTGTAGGTATTATAATCAGTATAAAAGAGAACATAAAGGGAATTTTATATCAATATCAATAAAATTACCAGAGCTTTGTCAGTTTTATCAATGAGTCTATCATGGAAGATTCTCAGGCACTCATTTCTCCAGACACGAACGAATTGGGTGACAGTCAAAAATCTGTAAAACAATTTACATAAAGCAGAGAAATTTAGAAGAACAGAGCTCAGACCACAGCACTTTTGTTCATCTGTAAACTTTGGGATGAGTGAGTACAAACCTTTCAGGTTTGGTTAGAGTCAGCCCGTTGTAGACTCTTGACAGGTCTCTTAAGTTGAAGATGTAGTGGAACTTGGAGGGAGTGGGTGGCAGATCTTTGATGATGTTGTTGTACAGTTCCAGTGTGCAGCAGGTGACTGTATCACAAACCTTCTGTACAGCATCCTCAAATGTCTGAAACATTTTTGGGGTTTAATAAATCTTACTCATGTGAATAATAGAGATTCCTGTACTGTGAGGATGTACTCACTCTGGTGTGGCCTTTGATAATAGAAGCATAGATGAGGTGGAGTGACTCCACAGCAGGAAAAGGGACGCTGAAGACACTGAAGAGCGAGACAAAGCGGGGATCCACCTCATTCCTCCCACCTCCTGCTTTTCCCATTGCAGCTACAAATCCAAGGTCCTTGAGGATTTTGTAGTTGAGCTCCTTCCCTCTGTCATATATGCCTCCCCGGTCCAATAGCAGTTTCAAGAGTGCAATAGGCTGCTGTGTTCCATAACTATCCACCTGGATGCATATAAGATATAAAACACTGAGCCGAAACTCACAAGTGCCAAAAAGAATCAAATAAGTAAACTGGTTGAGAATGAAGAGTGCCTGCCTTTGGCATATTCATGTCATCCATACAGACAAGGAGTCTTTTTCCGATTGGGGGCCCATAGATCTCTTTTGTCCTTTTCTCCACGTTGGCCTCCAGGTTCCGCTGCAGATCGAGTGACGTTGTTCTGGATGAGAAGTTGATGATCAGTGTAATCTAGGAAAAAAGGAAAGACATTTAAATTCAATTTGACAATATTAAAAAAAAAAAACATGCAGTGATTCAGAGAACGTAAACTTACTGTAGTATCTGGATTGAGATTCTTCAGGAAGTTATGAATGGTGGCAGTCTTGGAGGTGCCAGACTCTCCAACTAGAAGCACGGGTCTCTTGATTTTCACCATCTGTTCCAAGATCCAGCTGGTTCGTGTGGTGTCGATAGTTGGCACTTAAGTAAAGATGGAAGTGAAGGGGATCAAAGTGAAAGAAGCATCTTACAGTGATAGAACAAACTTCAGATTAAATCAGCAGGACATACTCCGGACATTTGGCTTGTTTTTGCCTTACAGTTCATATACTGTAAATAAGTTTCACCTAGAATATCAGCAAACTTCATTTCAGGGTTGTGGATGTACTTGGCAACCAGGGAACTCCAGGGAACCCACTTCTCAAGTGCTCCATCAAAATGGAACTCGTAGAGGGTTGGGAGGTATCCTGTGTTGATGAATGAAGACATAACTGAAACATAATGAAGTTATGGGAGTACAAAGACACGCAGCATGTTCTGGAAACTTGTACCCTCACCTTTAGTGATCTACTTGAGTGCTTACAATCAATTCACTTTGAGGTAGGAAAAAAAAACAGGTAGCTATCTTGGAGTTTTATTCTTGGGATTATTGTTTCTATATAGCTCAAAGTCTGAAGGATCTAAACAGTGTAAGCAGAGATAAGTAGGCCTATTAACTGCAACTACTTTGTGTGTGTTTACCACAAGTGCTATGACCATGTATATTATCTTTTTCCCTCCAACCTTTAAGAGGGCATTGTTAAGAATCAGCTGGTGTGGGTTGAATGGTCTGTCTATATTTATCTTATTCCCTCCTTCACCTTTACCCAGTAGATTTGTACTTAAAGGCAATCCCTTAAAATTTTGAAAAACTCTACAACCAAGCCACATCAGTGTCACAGATTTTAAAACTTTGTATAATGTTACATCCAGTCACATCTCCAAAGCTTATTTTAAGAACCCAAAAGTTGCACTTAAAACATCAGGTTAAAAAACAAACTAAAAAAAAAATGCTTATTTCGAAACTATCTCTTGTTTGTAACCTGGGATTTCACCGGGTCCTGCCAGGCTTTTCTCATCATGCACTGTGGTCAAACAGGAAAGCTTTTTGATGAACTCATCAAACTTGATCCTGCTGGGCTCCAGCAATGTGGCCCCAAGTGAGCAGTACAGGGCCTCCAAGAAGTAGCACTCGAGGACATCTGTATGGCTGGTCTCACTCTCGAGCAGTGCATCCAGTGTCAAGCAAAGCTGAGTCACCTGAATACACAGCCATCACACACACAATTTGTTTAAAAAAAAGAAGAAGAAGAAAAAACAAACAAAAAAAGGGGGTTCATTTAATTTCCTCATCATATAATCATATCCACACTGGACTGCATTTGCAATAGGTGAGATGAACCTACCATGTTCAGATCTGTCTGAGGTACAAGAGTCTTGAGTTTCTTGCCCTGTTTGCCATCAACAATCCCATCCACTATCATATCAATAGAGCTGTGCACATATTTCTCAAACAGTTGGTTCAGCACTTCCTGTTCCTGGTAAAAACAAAGAGAGCTGTCAAATCATTTGCTAGTGCAGTAATAAAGTATTGTGTTTTGTTTTTCTCTTACCCTGTCAGGTCTGTTGATCACCCATCTCTGCCAGTATGGGGTGTATCTTAGGTTTTTTGGGTCCACAAAAACCATTCCACAGCGGGAAACAGTAGCAGGAGAAGCATACTGCAAATCTCCAACCTGAAAACATTTTTCACATCATGCTCGAAAGGTTACTTCATTGAAATGTGTGACGAAATCAACTGTGCACTTAAACTCAATTAACAACAATTTTGAGACTCAGACAAACCTCAAACAGCAGAGCACAGTGACTCTGTAAACGGATCCGTTCCCCATTGGCAAGTGTGAGCAGCTTATTGTCATCCATTACCGAGTTCATGTTCTCCACCCACAGGGCATCCACATCCCCATCGAACAGGATGTATCTGTGACACAAAGTACAGGCCAACTTACAGTATTTAGACAAAAATTAAAAACACTAATATTAATTAAATGTCTACTATATTTCTTTTACCTCCGCTCCTTTTTGTCAGTGGGCTTGTTTATATCACGGAAGATGTTGGACAAAATCCCATCAGTCCAGTCTCGAGTGTCCGGGTCCAGAATGCCATAAAGTTCAATGACACTCATGGCTTTGGGGTTTAGAGGATACATCTTGGTGTGTAATCCCAATCTGGTGATGAGATAAATAGTTTTTATTTTCAATGTAAAAGATCAAAGAGCAGATTCATTTTAGACATCTACTCTGTTTGCATGTACTTCGTTTGAGCTTGACATAATGTGCTGATCACAACTGATTTCCCTCCACCAGTCGGGCCCACAACCATCGTAGTGTGTCTGGTCATCATGGTCTCATACATCTGCACCACTTTATCCACCTGAAGCACAGAGCACAAAGAATTGTTTATGTCTGCATCTGTGCAGGAGAGCTTGTACTGAACGAATGAACTCTAAGATCCAGATGAGACACCTGGTTGGGAATCAAAACATATTTGTTGTCTTGTAGGTTCTGCTCCACAGCATCATTGAAGTTTGGATAGCGAACACGAGGGCAGTCAAGCCCAGGAAACAAGTCTGAGATTAACCCAAGGAACAGAGGCACATCCTCAAACACAAACTTTGGCAAGTTCATGTCTCTGAGAGCACGCATCAACACCACATCCTGAGAAAAGACCAGACAAAATGACCCTGAATAAGTAACATGAGATCAAAAAATATCAAATGTTTGTAAGTGTGAATCTCACTGTACTGGGCAGTGTAAACTAATTCCAAATATTTCCCAATCAAGCTTCAAAATATATCTCAAGAATCTCAATTGAATAACTTAATTTTTGAAGTGAGGGGGAGGAGAATGTTTTAATTTGCTATGTGAAAATGAAACATGTCTACCTCACTGAGGTCTGGTGAGCCTCTCTTCAGCTCTCCTGCCATCACCAGGACAGATTTCAGAGCTCGCAGACCAAAGTCATAATGAGACTGTTTGGACAGCTGCTCACGAGCCAGCTTATACAGTACTGTCATCTTCTTTGCCAGCACCTGAATTGAACAACAGTGACAAGAAAATTCTTTTTTTGGAAACTGGCTTTTATACAGCTGATAATTGTAAATGATCTATTAGTGATAATGAGGAAACATCCTTCCCAGGATTCAGATTATCTGATTATTCTCAAATATAACTTAAATTACAGATTCATGAATTTAGAGCTCAAAAGTGAGCATTAGCTGTTAAAATGTAATTTATTCTTTGTGAATATGCTCCTTACCTTGGCCATGAGGAAGCCTTCAGAGAAGAGCATTATCTCACAGATCTGCTGCAGGTCAGGCACAATGACCACAACAGGCCTGAAGAGAGCTTTGACTGATTCTGGCAGCTCTGTGCGTCCTGCATAACCTGGGTTCATGGTGATGAAAATCCCCATACGGTCGTCTAGACTGATCTCTTGTCCTTCAAACTAATGAGAAAAGAGCAACGAGAGAAAACATCAGGAATAAAAGGTTTAAGAAAAAAAAAATTGTCAAATTTGTTGACGTTTAAGGACACAGCAAGCTCAAATCTAAACAACATTCAAACTCCATTATGTCCAATTTATAAAGAAAAGGTTCCATATAACCACATCAGACTCACATTAAACCTTTTATGGTGTAGGACAAGGGCATTGCGGATTGTCTGGATCTGAGAGGAGATAACTGACAGCACAGAGGCATCGATACGGTTGAACTCATCAAAGCAGCCCCAAGCTCCACATTGGGCAAGTCCAGAGAAGATCTTACCCACAGCCTGCAAACACAGAGGATGTGTAAAAAATAAAAACAAAACATGAGCGAGCAAATGATACCAGCAAATAACAATGTTTAGCAATTCAGGTCTCATTTTATCCTTTAATATCTTGAAATCAGTCTTTTTCTGTATGTGTCAGGTTAACTTAGCACATTTTAAGTACAACAAGACAAGCTTTACCCAAAATGAGACATAAACACTTGCTAGGATTTCAGTTTTTTCAGTGTATTTTTATAAAGTGAGACTCTTTTCATTTTGGAAAAAAAACTGTTTAAAGTGACTTAAAATGTTAAAAAAAACAGATGTTTCTTGAGGATAACATCACAGCTTCAAGAGCAAAGCTAATGTGGAAGTGCCTTAAGCCAGTATTCTTTCTGATAAGACTTCAGTTGTCACAAAAGAGCTCAATTTATTTTTTAAATATTAAGAGGATTTTTTAAAAATAAATTTCCCATTGGACATAAAATTTGGGGGACCCCATAATGGCTCAGTGTTTAGGTTGAACGCCCCATGAGATTAACTCTTGAGCAGTTGGCTGGGTTCAAATCTATCTTGTGGCTCTTTTCCCACATGTCAGTCCCCACTCTCACCCTGTTCCCTGCTTTGACTACTGTCCCTCTTTCTCTGAATAAAGGCATAAAAAGCCAACAATGGAATTTTAATAACATAAAAGGATAACATTTTAAAAAGCAGGTTATGCTTTCTGGGATTGATAAATTGCAACCAGGGTAACCTGTGAGCCAGGAAAGAACTAAAGAAACTTTAATCCAACTCCAGGCTAAAAAAAAGATGTTGATGTTGTCCATATGTGATAAGTCAGTTATTTCTGCTGTTGTTGGTACTTGCAAGACGTGGCTTCTTACCATATAGTCCATCCCCTCACCACAGTTTGTAACCACACAGAGAAGACCCAAAGCCTTAGCCAGATCTTTGGTGGACTCCGTCTTTCCTGTACCGGCCGGTCCAGCAGGAGCTCCACCCAGGTACATGGAGAGAGCCTGTATTACAAACATCCACATATAAACATCCAATCACCAAGTCTCTTCAACTTGTCAATGCATAGAAGTTTCATGAAGTGATTTCATTGATAAAGAATTAGCAACCTGCGTGATGGTGAGGTAGATTCGGTCTGTCAAGGGGGTTATCACTAATCGACCATTCAACCCCATGTATTCATAGCCGTAAGAGAAGGAAGCACTGCACTGACGCACAAATAAGTTGTCATGTTCTTGGATCCAGTAGAATCTGAGCTGGCTTTCCCATTCAAACTCTCGAGCATCCATTATACTGGAAAAAGAAGAAAATGTATATTTTATTTAGATTTATTTAACTACATGAGTTATAATTTCAAATGGGAAGGAAAAAGTCAGGATTGGTGGTGGTGGTAAAATTTACCTGTTCAGCACAAAGCTGTCAACAATATCTCTAGCATGGACATCAATGATGAGCACAGTGTTTAATTTCCGTCTGTCATTTTTCTTCATCGGCTGAGTAATGCGTGTGACCAGCTCATCAATCTGCTGGTGCATCTTTTTGGCGTAGTTCTTCAATGCATGCTTGTCTCCTTTCTTCACATTTTTAAATACATCTTCCACCTCCCAGGTCCACCATATTTGATTTGCAGCAAGTACCACCATACCCTGGTACAATAACATCCAGTCGACCCTGAGAGAAAGAGGAGGGATACATTTTCAGAGGATCAATTCAACCTTGTTGAAACCTTGAAATTTTTCCAGAGTATCTGTACACACCTGCTCCTGTCCTCACAGTAACGAAAGACTGCCTCCTTTGTAATGAGTCTGTTTGTTCTTCTCATCTCATGTAGTACTCCTGTCATCCACTCCTCCACCCGGCCCTCCACTGGAATAGCTTTCTTCAGCTCCATCACCTCACCTTCAGCAGACACCATTGCTCCAGCAACTGTTCCCCCATTGCTGTCCATATCAAACCTCAAAGATGCTATGTTGTCATACATCTTATAGAGCAAAGAAAAGAAAATTAGGATGAAAAATTGCTCTCTCATACACACACACACACACACATAAAGAAAAACATGATCCACCTCATCCCTGGTACCTTGATCATGTGCTCCTGGACACAGGCAGGGTCACTACTTCCAAGAATGCTGAGCAGCTCATCATCAGAGATAAAAAAGAAGCGAGGAAATGCGTTCCGCTTAGAGTCCAGGTAGTCATTAAGACTCTTCTGGCACCTTTCCAGACCATCACTCAGTGACTGCAGGTCTGTCAGCCGGTTTGGAATCAAGCAGCTTTTCTTAATGTTTGGACTCTTCAATGTGCCACTCATTATCTACATGAAAATCAAATAGACTGATTGGAACCAAGATATCAACTAATAAGTTAATTTGTTTCAATCAGAAAAAATATCATTGTAGCACTCACTTCTTTGAACCTTTTGTCAATGTTATCAAATTTCTTGGCCTCCTCAGGTAACTGCGAGCGAATGTCCCCACCTATGAATATGCTCTCCAGGTACATCCATTTTCGTTGCACCAGCAACCAAACCTGTTTAAGAATGCTCCTTGTTTAAGGGTTTTATGAGCAGCTTAAGCATGATATGAGGGATCTCACTGACCTCTATCGTTTCACTGATGAGGGACAGATCTTTTTCCCATTGTTGAATGGTCCCAAGAAAAGGTCCAACAAATCGGCTGCCCGCCATGCTCTGCAAGTTCATGGCATCATTGTCCACATTCAAAAGGATCTCATCCACTGCACCCAGAATAGAACCGCGTTCTTGAGTGCCTTTAAAGTAAGGCAGCACACTGAACTTCATGTTCTCCCAGGTCTCCACCACCTCCTTCACCCCCTGGAGGGACACATACAAACACATACAAAGAGAAGATTTTGTAAGTGCTCATGATCCAACTGGTTTAACTGATCCTTAAGTTAAGTTTGTGACAATTTATGATCATGAAAGCTTGCCTTCTCAATACTGAGCTCTTTTATGGCTGAGGTAACTATGTCACTTATCACATTAGCATATTTGTGAAGCTCCATAGCAAACATGTTCTCCAGAGTGAAGTTTTCAGTGTTCATCTCAAAGCTGGTTCCGGTTCTTTCCATGAGTTCCTTCCAGTGTCTTTTGCAAAAATCACAAGAAACATGGGTTATTTGATTTGATCATAACATATAGTACATTTTATATTCATAACCTAACTGACCAAAAAATTTGGTATTCCAATGTCATGTTTAATGGTTGTTTAGATGTCAGAATTGTCATAGTTCTGGAGTCGATCTGCAGACCAACCTGTCTCTGAGAGCCTCATTCTTAAGGTCCAGCAGTAGAGGCAGAGATTCCTTGAACTCCTTCAGTCGTCCATCAAGGAAGAAGGCCACTGGTAAAGCTCGCACATCTTTTGGCAGCTGCCTCAGTCTTTTGATGAAACCCTCAACACCTTCTTGTAGGAGCTGAATGTCTAAATCCATCCATAGGGTCTGAGACCACTCTGTCTTTGCATCCTGAAACACACCAGGAAAAAAAAAACATTAAATACTAAAAAGTATATCCTTTATGCCCCCAGCAAGCTTTAAAAAAAAAACAGTCTGTCAGCAACCACATCTGACCTTCTGAGCTTTATAGACATCATATATCTGTCTTAAGCCGGCCATGTCCTTCTGCATGCTGATAATTTCAGGGAACATGGTGACCTGTAGATCCAACAGCTTCTCTGCATTCCCTAGCTTCTGTCGATCTGCCACTAACTTGGCAAGGTCTTCTTCATATTTTCCCATAATGAACAGTCCTGCAAACAAGAGATAAGACAAACTTATGTCTGTGCCATGCTTTAAAGTCTGTGTAAAACAGAAATAAATTTGTGTTGTGAGTTTGTCCCACCACAGAAACGTGTGTCATTGACCACCGAGCCAAATTTGAAAGATTAAAAAAAATTGCTAATGATGGCTATGTGACGTAACACGGCTATGATTTCAGACCCGCCTATTAAATCCTGAACACAGAAATCTGAAAGACAGTTTCTGAAGCCTAGCTCCACAATTAAATCCTGAATGGTTGAGTGGCTTTTACATGTTTTAAAGAAATACATTTGTAACCTATTTAATATGTTAGACGAAAATGGCTGATTTTGCTTTACACAGACTTTAAGTATAAACTCCATGTATGTGATTGCTCTGATCATCCAACCCAGTACACAGTTAGGACGCTGAGATACCTTTCTCCAAATCATCTCCGACAGCCCCAGGACCATGCATGTTAAAGCTTTCTATAAAGATCAACATCTCCTGCTGAAACTCTTCTGTCTTCTCTTTTGTTATCTATAAGTGTAAAGAAGAAAAGAGGCACAGAATTGTGATTTAACAACAAAATAACATGCTTTTGATCCTTTTGGTTTAATGCCTTACCTTGGTAAATGATTTCTTGACATCTGCCAGACTTCCGTCCACTTGTCTGGATTCTGTAACTAGGTCACTCCACATCTGGCTGATACTGGCAACTAGTTCCAGTTCATCTTCTCCAACCTTGACCAATAATACAGTCAGGGGAGGGGAATTATAACAAACTTGTGTTTTCAAGAATTGCAACAAAAAATTTGACATTTAACATACAGTACCTTAAGTTTGTACATAGCCAGTGTTCTGTATCGCTCCTTTATATCATTAAATCTCATCTCCACATCTAGAGACATGTCCCTGATGTCTGAGATGGTGCTCAGGACAGACTTTAGATCTTCAAAAGTGTCAGGGCTCTGTTTAAGTTTCGCTGAGAGTTGCTGTTGTATGAAAAGGCACAATGATTAGCCATCCAGCTCCAAAATACATGACACAAACAATGCAGAATGACACAGTACCATGAGTTCATCTCTGAGGTTGAAGAGATCCTCTTTGGTCGGCTTGTGGAGCAAGGCGCCAAGTGAACTGATCCAGGAATCAGCATTCTCACGCACAGCAAAAACCAGGGGCTCAAGGTTTACATGCATAATGTGCTCATGCCTAAACAAGGGCTCCAGCAACACCTCCTGGATGATACTAGAAAGGGACTGCAGCTTATCATCATACATGACACATGATGGCTTTTTTGCAGCAAACTTCTCATTGACAACAGTTTTGTTCTTCTTCCAAAGAGGCAGATAGTGTTTCCAGTGGCTCAGGTAGCGATCCACAGAGAAGAGCAGCCGCTGGATGTTCTGGGACACTTTCATGGTGCTCTCATTTACCTGAGGATGCTGACATATGTCATTGTAGAAGCTAAATGATACGGTCTCATCTTCACCAGCTGCACGCTGGGGAGGGCACTCAATGCAGGTACTGTGCATCCAACGGACAATTTGCTGGAACATAAAAAAACACCCCTGTCATTTCAAGATAGTAAATTCTCCATCAAGTTTTTTTTTATTATTATTTTGGAGGGTAGAGTCAGAAACAGGGAAAGAGTGGGGAATGACATGCAGGAAACAGGTTGCAGGTTGGATTCGAACCCCATGAGGGTGGGACCTAGACCACTAGGCCATGTTTGCCCCATAAATTCTTCTTTCTTTTTTTAATACAAATATTAGAGATCATGATGACCCCACCTTGGTGCTCTCTACACAGTCTCTGATACACTGCATAAGCAGCCAGTAGATCTCATTGCTTTGAGGCTGAAGCACGATTGTGGGGGCAGATACAATGGCATCAACTTGGAAAAGAGGGGTATTTCCCAACAGTGCCATGTTGAAGGCCTGAATGTTCCTAAATGTGACAGTAACAAGAGAGATGTTACAATGGTTAACATTATGGGGAGCTAAACACAAGAACAGTGCCATTGAGTGCTGATCACAACACCCAACAACATGTGGTTACCTCAGTAGCATCTTCACAATGGAGTCCATCACCTTCCGCTCCCAGTACTTGTAGTAATCTGCCATACTCTTGGCTTTTCCACTGCTGGTTTTTAAGATCAAATGTTCCGTCTCGGTAATGAGGGGTCCAATTGCAGCATATTTTCTGCTCAACAAATCCACTGTCACAGCCCGCTCTTGCTCAATACGCCCACAGAACTCCTTGATACCTTAAAAATCACACAATTGGGAAAATAGATTTTGATAATTTTTTTTGGATAGTTACTTTATACTATAATTCAGATCCTTCTACTTGTTCTACCTGGTAAATCCTTGGATTTTTCTGGTACTGGACACTTCAGTAAGCAGGCCATCCCTATGAACTGCAAGTTGGCCTCAATATCTCGCTCATTCTTCTGAATCTGTTTGACAACTGATTCCAACTTGGAAACAGCCTGAACACCTTGGTTGATAAAGTCAGGGACGACTAAAACCAAACACAGATGTGAATTAGAATTAGAGACATTGTGTGCATCACATGATAGGGCCTCTCTAAACAGCATACCAGAGGAGCTCCAGTTTAGTCTTGTGCATCCTTGTTGTATCACTTCTGTGACCACTTTGATCTGTTGAGCCAACATAACAGACTTAACCCCACTCAGGCTGTCCATCACTGAATGGTAGCAACTGATGAGGTTGTTGAGATCATGAGCATACCTACAGACAAGAAACCGATTAGACCAAAAGGTTTCCTCATTGAGAGGATTTGTGGTTTGGACCATTGGTTAGTATCGGTTATTGGTTAGTAATACCTGCTGAATTTGTACTCTTGTAGAGAAACAGTTTGAGCCAGACTGGGCACAGAAAATCTCAGTGACACAAGGTTATTTGTCTCAGAAATCATTTCCTTAATCTCAGGCGGATAGTTCACAAGAAATCGCACACCCACTTGGCCACCCTCATTTGGAGCGAGATCCTTAGAATTAAATTTTTTAAAAAAAGAAAGAGAGGGATGAAGAATAATTAATGTAACTGCATTTTTCATATCATTTGTGAGAAGCTTTAAATATATATTTTTTTTATTATTTGTAATAAAGAGATATAGTCATCCTCACTGGTTTCTGGGTTTGGTTTTCATTGCTACTTATGACCAACAAGGTATTTTTCAAGAGCAAAGGCAAGTTGGTTTCTGCCTCTTCCAGCCAATCCTTGAATTTCTTTGTCTCATACTCTCTTATCCTCATTGCCACTTCTTTATACATGTCTTTGACCTGAGTAGAGCACAGCAAAAGTTATTTTACAGTTTTGAATGGTGTCATCTTATTAGTACAATGAACACACCCTAAAAAACTCAGAAACAGTGATATTACTCACAGTATTGGCCAGATCACTCTCAGCTATCTCTGTCACTTCTATGAAGGGTATGATGGTCTGTTTGAGGCGGTGAAGAAGAGATCTCACCCACCTGATGGCTCCTGCCACAGGAGGCTCATTTTTATTTAGCGGTGGCTGGTCCTTTTGTGCCTCAAAGATTTCACTTATAGTCTCCACCTAAAGAATGAAGGGAGGGGGCTTGTGAACCAACACTCATTGTGACCACAATCACTGTCCTAATAAGCTTTTAGCTATTATAGTATTTTATAACTCTATCACAAATTCTTATTTACATGCATCTATGTTTACTGTTGTTGAATTTAAAGCTGTACACATATTTTTCTGCACTCCTTACACTCCTCATTGCACTCCTTATCAGTTTATGAATTTATTTATTTTCTCAAACCTCTATATATCAGTTAAATATTAAAGCAGAGTCACAGTCCTGTATGCGCACACATATCTGGCTAATGAAGCAGATTCTGATTCAGATTAAAGAAAACTATATTAAATTCAAACAGAAGCAAAATGAGAGGTGCCGAGTCAAATATAAAACACTTGATTTTGGTTTATGGTACAGTACCTCTTTGCAGTACAGGGTCAGGATGTCGTTAAACTTTGTATTCAAATGACGGTTGATGACTTCTCTGGAGCAGATTTGCTTGAATTTCATGAGCATGTCGAAGGCGACAGCTGAAGAGCGCAGCATTTTCAAGGACTGATTGAGAAGTTTAATGGCCTCTCCCTCGATGGACTGAGAAGACACATGAAAAAGGTGTGCATAAAGTAATTTTTGGTACTAAATTACAAACTCTGATGTTTCCACTCTTGTTTGTCCAGAACTTTTACTCGGACAACCTACCTGAACCATGCTGTCGAATTCCTGCATGATCATTTTCCAGCTGATCATCTTACAGACGCTGAAGGGATTAAAAGTCACAGCCTCCAAGGGTGAAACCAGAGCATCCACTTTGCAAAGCACTTCATCAATGCTTTTTGGGTCTCCGGTCACAGCTTTTAGCTCAGGGCCAAAAATGTTGCAGAAATCCTCTAAAATCTGCACCACAAATCAAACTTTTATTTTTATACATTCAAATACCAGTTATTGGGTGAGAGAAGAGAATTTGTGAATTATTATCACTAACCCTTAAAACATTGTACAGATCCTGACAGACAGATGCCATGTAATCACTCCTTTCAAACAGTCTCTTGCGGTCAAATTCCCAACGTGGATCCCTGCTGGATTCCTCAATCTCAGCACGCACCTTAAAGTAGGATGACCTCCATTGGTCTAAAACCTGCTTTGCGTCATAAACCTTGGATTTAGCCTCCTCTCTTTTATCCCTGTTAAAGGCAGGACACATCTTAAACCACTCAACAACACATTCCAATGAATGAGTGTATCAGAATGTTAACAAATAAAGAGGAATACATCCATCATCTGTACTTTAAATGAGAAATGTAGAAGTAAGCACTCATACTTGAACAGTGTTTGAACATTTATGGATAGATCCACACAATCACAAAGCTGCCAGGCAATCCGCTCCATCAGAGGGACCATTCGTTCATTTGTGTTGTAGTGACAAGAGATCATCCACACAATCTGCAGGCTTTCCATCAGCTCTGGGATGGTCTCCAGGATTACACCAAAATTTGCCCCACTTGCCAGATTCTAAAACAAGCAGTGGTTACTTTCCTTTATTTGAATTAGTAGATATGTTGTATAATGTACTCAGTATTTTTATTTTTATTTTTTTTCTGACTTTTTTTGTCACTACTGGCTCTTGATGATAGGAAATTTCATTGGAAACAACACAAATATGTAGTCTTAAAAAAGATTTACCGTGAAATGTCTTTCCAGGGTGCTGAGAAAGCGTTTATTATCCTCTGCCTCCACACAGTACTTAGTGAGCTCGGCGACTGCTCCATCCAGCGTCTGAACAACGCCTGCTTCTGCTTTGGTAATCACCTTTAGGATCTTCTCCACCACAGGCTGCTTGAGTTGCTCACTCAGAGAACTCAGGATGAATGCACGTTCCTGCCAAAAATAGATCTCAGCCAAAGGGGTGGGTCCCTGAAGGGAAAAAAAAAAAATGTTAGATGAATCAGTGAGCTTGACATCAAGCTCTTTTGAATATAGGGAGGTTCACAAACCTGTGGTTTTTTGTTTAGCTGCTCCTCAATAACAATGGTAATGTGTGTCTGCCAGTTCATAACATGTTGTTCTAACTCTTCGACCAGCTCCGGATCAGAAAGCAGTGCATCTACCTCTGGTTCCAGGTCAACTTCAGGGATGTGCAGCTTAAGTTCCTCTGTGCCAAAGAACATCAGATGGACTGTGTAATATGAAATGTAATAACTGCATGCATTTTTTTTTTGTTTGATGCTAGTTTTATTCTCTATTTTGCCAGCCTCCCATGAAAATTGCATGTTTTGTGCTCTTTCTCCTCCTGATAAGCCCGTTTCAATCAAAGTTCAAACAAGACCAGTGGAACTTCAAATGTGCAAACAGCTAAGGAGAGAACAGGGAATTCTGAGGGTTTGTTGATTGTACTGCAGTTTGATACATTTGATAAGTTCCCTTACAACAGAAAACCTTTTGTATATCTTAAAAACACACCTTGAATTCGAAGTTGTGCGAGAGTTGTGTTGTTAAGCCCCAAATACTTGTGAGTCCGGTTAAGCAACTCGTCACGAACTGTGAAGGGTCCCCTTGACTTCCCCAGGTTCTCATTTTCAGTTTCTTGGCACATCTCTTCAAGACGAGAACCTGTGCCACTACTGATCCTCATCTGGTGGGCAGTTAACAAGGGTATATACAACTGAAAAAAGACAGAGGTAAATTATGAACACAGTTTCTTATTTATAAAATACTTGGTATTCAAGTTTGATCTTAAAAAATTGTCTGCTGTTTCACTTAGATTTACCATGGCTGATTCTGTATGCTTTCAGTTGTGTGTGAATTATTTTCATTGTACTCACATGTGAAAGTTTCTGCTGCAGCACACAAAGAGGGTTTCCATTTTCCATGCCAAAGTCAAAAAACTTGGGCATTATATCGCTTGCCTCATTCATGTCCATTGGTTCAACAATGGACTCTGTTGAAAATGGAGATCTCTTGATTACCTCATGCAATAGGAAGTCATAACAGTTTATTTTTGATGAAACTGTGCTATAATCTCACCCTTTGTACTTCTTATAAAGTAGAAGACACCAGATTTTAAAAATCTCTCTGGGTATTCATTGACTGCCACATGAAGCACGGTGTGATAAACCACCTGAACCTCCACCCTCTGAAAAAAAAACGGATGGTGGTTACAGACAGCAATATTTTTTACATTTAAACAGTTTGATAGTATGTACTTTCCATTATGAATGAGTTTAATCACAGCAACAATTTGAAAGCATTTTAGACAAGAGGTATAATCTCACGGTGCCCAGACTTGGTTCTTCTGTCTCCTCTGACTGTAAGGCTAACTCTTCTCCACTCTTCTTTTCAGGGGCTTTAAACTCTCCATCTTCATCTTCTGTTAAAAGTAGATGTTTACAGCGGTACTTGTTTTATTCACAAATAGCTTTAACACTTCTGAAAACAGCACAGAATTTTTAGCTGACAAAAACAAGAGCGATACATGTTTCTCTAACAACTTACCAAATGGGATTTCAACTTCAACTTCTTCCTCTCTAACTGTTTGAAAAAAGAGAAGACAGGATAACGAGTCTTCATCAGAGACAGCGTTCAGGAAGCGGAGGATTTTTTCCTCGTCTTCTCCATCATCTCGGCTTAGAAGTTCATCGAAACAATTTGGACCGTCTGGTAAATTAAAACCAGCACATACGCGCTGTCGGAGCCACACAACTCGTAAATCGTCGAGAGCCATGTCTTTTCAACATCGAAGAATTAAAAAATACAAATGAAAAAAAGTTTTTCTGAGGTTAACAAACCGCTAAACCATTTTCCAACATTTTTCATCAAGTAATCGCGTTGAAGCTCCGTTTGCGGTCTCACGTTGCATGGCAACCATCAAACGTCTCGCGCTGACGGGAGATAGCATCGCGAGATAGCAAGAGGCAAAATTAGTACCCTGGATTTAGACTGTAGGGCAGCTCTCTGTTAAGGTCATTTGATGAACAGAAAACCTATTTGTTCAGCGATCCTAAACCACTGATCACTAGAAACCGGATGCCTCGTGTGAGACAGTTACATAAAAAAACTTTTTAAGATTTGAATGGTAATGTTAAGTGTCCAGCACCGTTATCCAGATTTTACCATTATTCAAAATGCTATATTGATTTACTAAAAGGTAGATTAAATTTGCATATGAAATAGGGGATAGTGGGGTAAATCTTTCTTATGTGAACGAGATGACTTAACACTTGATTATAAAAACGGCAACTGTGCCTTTTATGTACTTTCTTAGTTCAGATACCACACAAACAATTCAACAGAAATTTTAATTTATTGATATGAGCGTGATTTTCCCAACAGAAGTGAAACATGGAGTGTTTGTAAATAAAAGCATTCTTTAGGTTAAAATTCACAGCAAGATTGGGGCTGTATAGAAAAATCTACAAAACCATTTTAACCAAGCAATGTAATCATTTAGTGTTATCTAAAAGCAAACATTGCCAAACAATACTTACTCTACGCAATAAATCAGCCTATTCTAAATATTTTACAACACATTTTACAAACCTCAGGCACAAATTTAAGGTTAAACTGTGGCAGTATCTTAACTGCAAAAGTGCTGACATCCCAATATCTGACCAAGCCTCCTTCTCTTAAGAAAACAAATCCAAACAACCAAATTCACTTAATTAACAAATAATGAAAAAAAAAAACATTTTGATTTACGATTCATACAGCCTGACCATGTTGAATTTGATGAGAGATGTTTAAAAGAAATGGGCTCCACGACTACAAGAGCTGAGTCAACAAAATAAAAGATTTCAGTTTTCCAGAGGAGACTTAAGTCTTACAGTAAGTGACAGACCCACAGGCAACACTGTGAATGCATACAAGTAAAATAATGTTATTTACATTCATATTTACCTCTGCTGTGACAATGAAAAACATAATAAATTAAAAAATAATTCTTCATTCAGTAATTATATACATGTCTTTAACAGCACTGCCTGAGTACTTTTTAAGTACTGAAAAATTCAACATCCTTTGCAGAGCTTTGGTACCACTAAGTAGTGGAGAGTGTGAAAAATGATACTAAATGCTGTCATTTGGTTGCAACTCTGTAAGGCTGTCAGTGCATGAAAAATCTAGAATTTTATAAGTGTGAGGCAGCTCGCTAACGTATGAGAACGAGATCTGCTGATGTGAAACCGTCAGAATAACTGCATTTATCTCCAAAAGAGTTATTTCCCAGAGGGTACGGTATAGATTTTATCTTATGTCAAATCCTTTAAAAAAGGAACCAAACTAAGGAACCGTTTTCTGTTTAGACAAACAATGGTGATATCACAGTAATGGTGTAGCTGAACTATATGAAAACAGTAAACGTTCTCTAGTTCAGCTTACTGATTTTGGTACAAAATACTTTTCAGGAATACACTTGCAGTAGATAGAGTAGTTTTTCCCAACAAAAACTGCAAGTTTTTTGTCCCTTCAACTAAGGTATGCTTTTATGCTATCCCTGTACTAACGCAGAAGGGGGTTATTGTTCCACAGCTGACAGAAAAAAAGGGGAAAAAGTCAAATAAATTGGCTGGAAAGCTGGCAGGATGAAGCAGCGCAACATTGCTACATAGCTGTGAAAAGAAACAAAGCAAATATGTTTTTGTGCTGATGCTGATAAAAATGGTCTCTGTTGTTAAGGCAGTGTGTTTGAGTTCAAAGTCTGAGCTTTCATATAAAAAGATGATAAGAGAATAAAAGAAAATTGAACATCTCTTTAATATATCTTGATAATAATGACAAGCTGCCTGCTTGATTGGCTCCAGTTACCATTAAAAGAAAGTCTCTTCACAGTAAGCCTTCCTGTTCAAAGCTGGAGGGCAGCTGGGAGAAGGAAAAAGGGCAAAACTTGAATCCATTGCCACTGTAGAATTTATTCTGAAACTCCACCCTAGAGAAAAACAAATAGAAAAAGCTCAAATGAACACACAAAGATCACTTCAAGCATTTTCTCCTGTCAATGGCACAAATACTTTTCTTACCAATGCAGCCGGAGGGCATGAAGGAATGCAGAAAGACCCTCCATCACCAGGAGGATGGACACAGTGAGGACGGCAAACAGGCCAAATACAGGAACCAGGAATAACACTCCAACAAGGCTGTCCATTCGTAGTCCTACTCTCATCACCATGGTCCACAGCACCTCTGAGAGCTCTGTGAGAATAACAGCACGCATGTGCAGTTATTAAAAAGTGAGACAAAGGTACAGTTGGAATTTTCAGGCTGATTTCAGAATGTGTTTAGATTAATTTGTGTCATTTTAATGTGAGTGGAAATGAAAGATAAGCTGAAATTCAAAGATGAAGCTGCCAGAAGTAGTTCAAGAACTACTGCACTAAAATGTGCAAGAATGGAAAATAAGAGTCAGCTCTAAAAATAAAATATCTACGGTAAAATTTAGCTGCTCTAGCAGTTTCAGTCTGATAAACTCTGTATGTATCAGCATTTAAGCATTAACAAAGGTCTGATTAATGGATCAGCTATCACTGTGTTGTATTTTGAGTCGCTATACTCACGGGCATGTGCCAGACTAAGAGCCCAGAGCCTTAGGTATGAGGCTGTGTTTGAGATGCAACCAAGGCAGTACTCTATGGTGTGGATGCCCTGATGAAGGAGCTCATCTGCAAAGTCAAACTGTGACAAAAACAAAAGAAAGCACCACGAAGTCATAATTGTGGCCTGGTAAGAAGTAAGAAGTAAGTTGCTCTAAAGTAGACCTTCTGGGCTCACCTCCTCTGTTTGGCGCTCTCCACTGACAGAGAGATCACTATGACTGCTGCCCTCCTCCATATCATGAGTCCTCATCAGGTAAAGCTCCTCTTCACTGTCACGTCGTACTCGCTCATATCCCTGTAACCAACCAAGAAAAGAAATCAAGTTATCACGATTGCAGTCAGCAGCAAGTGGACAAATATCTGGAGACCCTTTCCCTCGTCCAGGCATACATTATAAGATAGACATGGGAGTCAACCCCTCACCCTGTACATTCCCAGCCGGTGGCTTCCTTTGTGAAGCCAGTAAAGGTACACAGGTTTTCCCAAGAGTAAGACAGGCACAGTGAGAACAGCTATGACCATCAGAAATATTTGAAGGCCAGTCTGGAAGAAGCACAACAACAGTGAATAATGTTGGTTTCAGCTGTTTAGGTGATGGCAGCTTTGAATCTGCTTCTCACCTGTCCTGGGTAGAGGGGCTGCACAGCGTCACCCTGCATGAGGAACATGTTAATGAAGTGAATGAGGATGCTCGGCGCTTGTGTCGCATCCTTTACAGAGAAGACGAGCCACTTGTAGAATATCATGAACGCCAGGTAGCCAAACAGACACAGGAGGAACAGAAGCTCAGGGAGAAATACCAGGTACAGGTTGTATTTCTTCCTGAAGTACCTGTGATTGTTGACGAAAATAAAGCATGCTGATAAAATGCTAGAACTTAGGCCTTTATATAGAAAAAAACAAATGGACCACTTAGTTCTTACATGTGATTATAGGTGCTGAGGATGACCCCAAAACTCATGTGAATGATACCCAGTATCACTGACATCTTCATTTTATATGAGTTCAGAAATGTCAGCCGGTTTGTTGCCAAGTTCCAAATCTATAAAAGGAAAGGAAAACAAATACCGTAACAGACTGGGTTATTTTTAATAGAACTGATTTTAAATACCATTCGATTATCATTCAACTATTTGAGGATGCAACAATTGTTTCAGGAGAGGATCTAAAAGTATATTACACAAAAGCTATCCAATAACTCCAATTGGTGGGTTTCAACATTTTCTTAGTGTAACATTAAAATCTGGTACGATTTAACCATTGGACCCCAATATATATATTTTAAATCCTCTTAAATATTATGATTCAAATTGTACAAATCTCTAAGGAATTTCTTGAGGGAAACAGTCCATCATGTTGGTTCAGAGCTTTCAGTATAAACCACATGGCCATGCACATAGAGAACAGTCCTAAAACATGTTTGTAATACTGTTGGCTGATTTCAGCCAGTATACTGATTTTTGGAAAGTATCAGAAGAAAACAACTATTTGAACTCATTGTTCTCTAGCATATGAAGGTATGACGACGGCTCTAAAACCACAACATCAATGTAAAGCATTGTAAGTGTAGCTCTCATACTCATCACTTACTGGGTCTATTCCCAATGGGTACGGTCCGTGGAAAACACCAGTGACATTTGGATCAAGAGTAAGTAACCGATTTCCATGGAGATCTGCATCCCTGTTAAGCATAAATTACAGCACAAGGGTGTATTAAATGTATTTTTAGCATCAAACTTAACAGCAACATTTGCACAACAGAGGCATTTTTAACATAAAGAATGAGAGTCATGCACATCAGGGCCTGTTTGACTGATAGAATAACCCTTTGTGTTACTGAATACTTACTTCCACACCTTTGCTGTAAACATGGCCTTCACGCTCCACCGAGAACCAAAGATGTTCAGAGACTTGGAGAAACAGTCGTTGTATATAAGGCCAGTGTAGACAGAGAACAGGCCCATCATCAGAATGATGTAACGGCCCTCAAAAAATGTGTTCCAGATCTGCACGCACACAAAACATCACATCCTTCAGACTTAAGACAAACTGTTTGTTGCCAATTAATAAATAACCTTAATACTTAAAAAATGAGTTTTAGTACAAACAATGCTCACTTCATTCCTGGTGTTTTTAAGTTTGCGATTGTTCTCATAGAGCACCATCCAGAAAGCAAATAGAGCCATGATAATTCCATGACCAAGGTCCCCAAACATCACAGCAAAAAGGAATGGGAAAGTGATGATTGTAAAAGGAGCTTCAAATGAGAGTGAGAGAAGAGTATAAATTTAGGCACATCTCCAAATAAAACAAAACCAGAAAGGAAAACAGTGTTGTTGATACGTTAGTATGAAAAGCAAACAGAAAAAAACAGGATTCAAATCTGAAATTAAAACTGGGAGGTTAACAAGTCTGAGTTTTTTGGTTAGTCACAAATAACATAGGTGCAGGGTAAACAAGTCTTACAAGCTGTGACATGGAGGGATGCTGTTGTGCATGGCCGGGAACATCTTTGACTTGGATACAGGGTCATGATACCTTTTAAAAGCTACTAACTGCACTTAGCTCCATGTATAATATATGTACACAGAGTCTTATCTGATGGCGCATGTGTGAACACAGAGAGAGGGGAAAAAAGGAACTCACCAGGGTTAACCTCTCTGTAAGTCCCCACTCCATAGGCATCCACGATGTTCTGAAAGCCGGAGGTAAATTTGTTTGTCCTTATCAGAGTGGGAGGAGTGTCACTAGTGGGGATACGATTGACAAAGGAAGGAACAGTGGCTCCACTTTTTCTCTGGAAATAGATTTAAAATAAAAATGTAAGCTTGGCAGGGTTTCAAACATTTAAATGGCTCTGCAATAAAACAAGATAATAGAATAAAATAAAATAAATTAAAAAAAAAACTGGCATCACATGAAAATTAAAAAGAAAACCACATCCTTGTGATTCACCATCTCTCTCTCTCTCTCTTTCTGCATGTCATTTGTTAAACACTTCAAAGTGCTCTACTCGTGGTGGCCTTAGATGAGACAAACTTATCTTGTTGTTTTGATGTTAGTGTCTATTTAGAAAAAATAAATCAATAAAACAGTCAGTCTAAAGCTGTTGGTGTTTTCATAACACATCTTGAGATAAAATTTGTTGTGATTTGATGGTATACAAATAAAGATAAATTCAGTGTTAGTGGCATAATGACATGTTTAGAGATCCAGATAGTAGACAAATAGACCTCTGTAGCAACAGTTACCTCCATCGATGCGTCTGTGTATTTCTTTTCTCCAGATACACACACACTTCCCTTATTAGCCACCAAACTGAATGAACAGTGACCTCTCAGTTCTCTCATCAAGACAAACAAACCCTTCTTTCTCAAAGAACAGAAGTCACGCCAAAGACAGTACATGATTTCAGGGTACCAGTGACTAAACTGCCAGGGTTACTGAACAGAAAAAGAAGCCTAAGAGTTTCCTCACCGATCCATCCTCAAGGGCTCTCCGTAGAGTGGGAATATCATTGACAGGACACCAAACTTCAGCAATAAGACACTTGTTCGTCACATCAAAGCTGCACAGGTTCAGAATGTAGTAGATGGCTTTCATCTTCTTGACCTGGATGACCCAGGTGTAGACAGATTCTGAAGCCTTTATCAAGACCTGTCTCAGGTAGTCCTCAGTCCTATGAAGTACCTGGACACAGTGAGGAACAAACAGGGCTCTCAGTGTGGTGCACAGTATTACAAGGTATCTAAGACATGCTCTATGATTATATAGCATACAGCATATTCACACAGATATAAATATATAAATGCAGGTGATGTTAACAGAGTGTGTGGGAATAAGAAGCAGGTGAGTGAAACAGTCATATGAAAAGGGAGGGAATGAAAAAAAAGGAAACAATTATTCAATGTTTAGCTAAGGCCTAATGTGGATCATGTGCTTCAGGGGGTGAGAGCAATTCTGATTCCCAGTCACGGTTGGTATAAGTTACCAAATCCTTCACAGTGAAATGCTGCAGACTCAAACTTAGCCAATCCTTTAACTGCTGGGACAGACTTGCTTTGAAAAGGGTTAATCTTTAAGAAAATATGTCAGCCATTAAAACTTTTCTGTTCTGTACAATTTTACCATGCTTCAAAAGCAGAAATCAGCTGTGGATGTAACAAGATTTACAAGATACAACAGACGGGACAAGAATTTTTGGGAGTAAATACTTCATTCCTTTTTCCTAGAAACTATTCAGATTATATTTAAAAAGGGAAATGTCTAGTTGGAGAAAAAAAAGTTCAGAATAGAAAAACTTCATTTTATGCCCCAAATTCACATTAGATAATTTCAGAATGTGTCAACATACTGTGTGCAAGTCCTGAATCCGAGTTCTCAGTCCTTCCACAACATCATTCCTCTCCTCATTGCTACTGGGATACGGATACAAGTGACAGTGGTAGCTATGGGGGAATAAAGAAGTGAGTCACACACAAAACAAACTATTTTAATATCTGTATAAACTCTTTGTTCTGCTAGTTACATAATAGCCAATGCATAAAGAAGTGTTGATGAATTACCAGTCACAGATTTTCTTCACTTTCTGGCCTATTTGGTCTCCCCAGTAGGAGATCAGGAACACCACACTTTTGGTCGGCTCACCCTACAGGTAACATTCAAGAGGATTAATTTATCGTGAACAAGACGAGAACGTGCCACATAGAATAAAACATATTTTGAGTGGTGGGTCACAAACTGCAGATTCCACGAAAATGATCTAAAAATAGATATTTCTGATTGTAAAATGAAGCAGTGAAAGGAAACCTTGGCAGTTATTAAGACTTAAACAGGTAACGCATGACTGCTTGTAAATTTTCTCAATTTTCTGTGACTGAAAGTATGTCTGACATTCCCTAACTGATCAGTCTCAGTCCTGCATGCCTGTCCGCTGGTCAAGCAGAGAAATGGATAAGTCGATTAATGCTGTCAGAACACAGCACTCATGGGAACAGTTAGCATGAAGCCCCTGTATTCTGTATTACATCTTACACAACATCCCAACTTCAATGGAATTGAGTTTGTATATGTGCTGAAACTTATGAATACTTTTTATATTTGTCATGAAATGATTTGGCACAAAAGGGTTTGGATTAATCTGTATCTGTCTTTACATTTGTAATTGAAGATCCTTTCCTTTGATATTTAATCTAAAAAAAACTATGTAAACAGAGAAATTACATTAGTTGGAACAATTTTATGTGCAAACAGAATGAAGAGTCTATCCTCCCCACAAACATTTCTTGTATACAACATAAAGTAAATTATCAAATAAATTTACTGAATCAAATTATCACATTTAAATGGATTAGGGAAGTTTCTGGCATTAAGATACAAAACAAACCCTTTCAACAAGATGAGAACCAAACTTAGGAAGTAAAAACAATAAATATCATTCATGCAAATGTTTTCTTCCTTATCTGATGCAGAAATTTCATAATAAAAGTAACATGACTGTTGCACAAACTTGGACTTAGTCGACAAAAAACCTACTGTGCTAGGATCTTCCAGATACTCCTCGACCTCAGCATAGCTGAGTATGGTGTAACCTTTACAAACTCTCCAAAGCATTCGCTCGAAGGCCTCGATCTTTGCCCTCTGAATGAGCCCAGAAATAAAACTGCAAGAGAACATGGAGAACTTAGAAACAATCAGAACGTTGTCTACTAGAGAGCACAGATCCCTAAGTTTTTTTTAACTTTAATCACTGTAAAACTGTCATGACAGTCCTGTCAACTACCATTAAATTTCAGATTTATCTAAACCATACATAATCACAATTTTAGATTCGAAAAGTGTTTTCTGGTATCTGGCTGTATAAAAAAGACAAAAGCTTGAACATGACTAAAACAGAAATCCTTTTTATGTTTAACTCTGACAAAGCCATGAGAGCTTACTGGGTTAATCTTTTATGATGAGGGGAGCAGAAAGGCTGCGTGTTTGCATGTGTGAACATCATCACTCACTCAAAGGCACCTAAGCAGTTTGGTTAGCATCACAGCACCTGTTGCTCTAACCTAAACAGTGTACATTACTGGAGTCACTGTGTGCTCGGCTGAACAAACCACAAGCTGTCTGCCGCAACTCTGTTAATTTTATAGTTTCAGAGCTGGTTGATAAGTGATTACAGGAAATTCAAGTTTGAAGTTTGCGACTTTTCCTTTAAACTGTCACTTCACTATTGAGTCAACAAAAGCTTGTATTCATTTGAATCTTTCTTCTTTGGTTGGAATTTAGAGTCCCCCAAACAACTGACTTTTTGAGGAGCTGTACAACTAAACAATGGACTTTTGTAGAAGCAAAATGTTGCTGAAATAGAACCTGAGCTGCTTTCCAGTTACTGCTTTTGCATGTGCATGAGTCGTGCATACAAAGCGCATCAGTGAGTGAGCAGTGATGGGAGATGACTGATCATTCTGAAAAATGCTAATAAAGCTTCTTGAAATATGAGGCAGCAACTGTTAAAGGGTCACTAAATTTATTTGGATAATGACAGAGTAGGTGCTTGATGAAAGCTCTTAAATAAGTTCAACTTTATTTGCTACAAATAACATAATGCGTATGTGGCTAGCAGAACTTCATCTCTCACCCCAGTTTGGCTCCGAGTCTCTGCATGCTGCTGTAGTCCATCATTGTGTCTTTTTCTAGAAATGGGAACTCCTCATACTGGACTTGAAGAGGCTCTCGCTATAAGAATAAAAAAGTTGGTAAAAATAGACATAAAACCAAAGAAAAGATTCTATTGTACAAACTGTAAAATAGTCAATAACGAAGGGGGGAAATGTGGGTGTATCAACAGTACAGAAAGACCTAGTGGTTAAGGTTACGCTCCATATGGTGAAAGCCCTTGAGCGGGCAGCCTGGGTTCAAGTCTAGCATGTCACTGCCCACTCTCACCCTGTTTCCTGCTCTGTCCACCTTCCTGTCCTCTCTGATTAAAGGCATAACCCCCCACCCAAAAGAACAAAACACAACAAAACAAACAACACAGTACAGAAAGACACACTTACATCAGCAGGTCTTTGGACAAAGTTGCGGGTGATGCGCAGCATGTGTGTGTACTCTGTCAGCTCCAATAGATTCCTCTGGAGCTTCTCTTTATTCCTGGTGACTTCACCTAACTCCACTTTAAGTCTCTGCAGCTGCTCCTGTAAACACACACAGGGACATCCAGTGATATAATTGCACTAAAAATAAACATTTAAGTTATCACATTTCAAATAAAATCTACTTTGGAACTTGGTAAAGCACTGGAAAATGCTCTGCTGTATCCATTAGGATTTATTAGTTTCAGTACCACACTGGCTGCAAAACTGTCATTAACATATTGCATTTAGCATATTAATAAATGATGAGAAATAATTAAGTAACTAACCATTATAGTCATGACATGCTTTGGTAAAGGGGCCACAGGGTTCACATCTCCCTCTGGCAGTGAGATGTCTGCTTTCTTCACTTCCCTCAGCAGGTATCCTGTTCCAAATAAAGGAAAATTATTTCCAAGAAGTAGCACACACTTTGAAAACGTCCAGGTTGTTTAAAAAACTCTTGGCTGGATTGTCTGATTGTCTTAATTGTTTAGCAGCAAGTTGTTCTCCCTCTTAACCTAATAATAGAGCTTTCAGTTAACCAAGCATGACAATCTACAACCTCATGACTCTACTGGTCCAGTTCTTTTAAATTCAGTTCAGGGAAAGTGAAAGTTGTCTGTGCCTTTATGTGTAACCATTACAGCTTTGTTTTAGTCCTGCCAGACACAAAATGAACGGACTGCGTTGACTTCCTACACAAAGTTTGACTTCAACAAGAGTTTGATAAATAGCCAGGAAGTCTAGCATTAGATCGAAAGCCGACTTGTTCTTACCGAGGATCATCTCCATTTCTTCACATTTTTTGATCTCATTGACGTACTTTCGTTGGAATGCGTTGACTGAGGGATTGAGCTGAAAGAAAGAGTCAGCAAAGACTTGAAAGATAAACAATCCTCACCCTAACTCATCACTGTGCAAACCTAGCAATATCAGCATAAACAAGGCAGTCAACTGTAGCATTTCCTGCTGCTATAATTTGATATCGAAGACCTAATGTAACGTACAATTTTAACTGTTATGAGTCTCTTGATGAAAATGAAGTCAGCCACATAAGTCAGAGAAGTGCTGGTTATATGTAAATTAGCAGTTCACAGGCTGAATCGCAAGTGTGCAGACTCATCACTAACTTTTCACGTGACAACCAAAGAGGACAATCTCGTTGTATTTCGGGACTTACGTCTCTGAACTCCACTAGTCCCAATTCCCCGAGTTCGCTGATGCAGTCGTAAGCGGATCCAGACTGTAGAAACAGCTGGGCCAAACACATCTCCTCACCTCGGAGCAGAGAGCTCATTTTGACAGTTCGCCCAGAAACCGACCTGCCCAGACGACGCGCTAATGCTTGCAAGCTAACTAGTACGATTACAGCAACGTGGATAATAGCACGTCACGTCAACGACGGCCAGAAAAGTCTCTCTTATTGGCTTCCATGTTTCGGCTCAGATGATAGAACAATATTTGGATTACATAACGGAGACTTCAGGTAGCTAACGTAACAACAGAAGCTGTTCCTGTTAGCTAACAGGCTAACCGGTGAGAACCGAACTGTAAGGATGACAAACTTATTTCGTTACAGTTGTAGCTGAAACTATGCGCCATTCAGACTCAACGCAGCTTTAATAGTACATCCATGGAAGCAATCACGGCTCTCAACACACTTTCCGAAGTTTTTGCAGACGTCCGATGCTGATGTCCACAGTGCTACACGTCACTTCACACTGTTGAATACGACGAACTTCCACGGCAGTGAAACTAAGTACATCTATAACCAATGATCAGTGCCTTCAAGAGTCTGCGCAGTAACGCTGACCCACGAGGAGTTCGCTTAACCCTCAAACCTGTCTGAAGCAGCGTTGCCAGACGTACGATAATTATCGTATTTGTACGATAATTTAGCCCTCCGTACGATGTACGATCAATAATTCCAAAAAAGGCTAAATGTAGGATAATTTGACAATTTCGTGTGTTTGTTACAGATCTACCCCAGTCTGACGGATTTATCTGTAAACCCTAAATGCATCTTATATCATGTGACGTTTCCAGCCAATCATAGTTTAAGTGTCATTTGTCTCAGAACGATTGACAGCCAATGACGGTCGTAGGAGGTCCTTCAGGAGGAAGTCAGTCAGTTGAGAGAAAAATGAGCACCGGAGCCTAGAGCTGCTGAGCAAACGCTGCTGATGTGGGGCAGGATATCCAGATCTTGGTTGGAAGAGTGAAGTAAACCACAATCAACCACCCTCTGAATAGTCATATTTACAGACTCAGTGAGTTCCTGTTTTCTTTCTGTAGCCGAATCCCCACATCGATGGACCCTTCACCCCTGACCTGGCCCACCCAGTGTCTGATGTTGGTGCTACTGCTGAAAAGAATGGGTGGCCACTGGAGGTGAAAGTTGGTAAGTGGTGATCATGACTGAGTTCTGTTTTAGTTCTTCTTCATGTCTTTCTCTCTTTTCGCTCTCTTCTAAGCAAAACACCTCCAGAGATTCAATCTCTCTTTTCCCCGTCAGGTCTGACCGACAGCTGCACCAACTCCAGCTATGAGGAAAGGGGTCGTGCTGCCTCTGTGGCCAAGCAGGCGCTGGATAAAGGCCTGAAATGCAAAGCTCAGTTCACAGTCACCCCTGGCAAAGGCAAAAATCAGAAAATTATTCCCTGATCATGACATTTCTAGTAAAAAGTATCAGTGATGCCTGCCCTGTGTTTATTTATCAGGGGGTCCCACCTTTAATAAAATATTTCAAAAATAAATCTTGTTTTACAGTTTTTATTCAATGTTTTCTTTGTTGTTTGCTGTACTTGGCCCAAACCTGTTACTGACGCTCATAAACCTGTAAAAAGCACATTAAATCATTTCTGAAATATAAGTCTTTAGCCACCAGGAAAAGAAAGCAACTTTGAAATCCACCTTGCCCAACTTTTCACCATTCATGTTCATGATTTTGAAATAATAATCACGAACTATGATATTTCATGTAGTCAAACTGCATATTCCCTCTTAGTGTGTTTAATTCAGACCTTTTGATATCACATTAACAAATAATACAGACTGAGACTAGTTTACATGGATTACCTGCAAGTTTGTTAACTCACACAGACATTACTCACGTAAACAGTGATCTGATCTACAAAAACAACAACAACGAAGGTATAAAAATTTGCCAACACAAAACAATAAATTGAAGCAGCTTCTTCAAAAGCTGCAGCTAAAAGTCAGTCCATGTGTAAGGTTCCTGTAGATGATTTAACCTTCAAATGGTCTCCAGTTCAAAGTGAACCTCTGACTTTAGAACCAGAGTAAAACTGTGTGTTTGTGTTTTGGCGCCCTCTTGTGGACAAAGCGGTGTCTCGCATGTCTTTGCTGTTCGGTCCATTTGGAAGTTCAACAGAGGAGACTGTCCCCTGAAGCGTTTCATTCACGCGCAGCGTTCATGTAACACCACGTCATGACGTCACGTTCCGGAGTCAGCCTCGTGGCTGCTCACAGCAACGCTTTTGAAATGTTGGTTTGTTTTGAAAAAAGAAAAGGGGATGTGGCCCGAGTCCCACACCCCCCCTCCCACACGCGCTTAGAGAGCGGAGGCTCTAACACCAGGGGAGGCTCTGGCCCCGTCTGAGCCAGCTGCCAGCAGAGCGAGCAGTACAATCGAGCCTCTAAGTGCTCAGAAGGACGTGCTCCACCGGCAACTCTGGCGGCTCTATCGAGCAGACCAGTGAAACGCAGCCCCCACGGACCTGAGATCCCCGGGTCCAGGGGCCTTCTACGTCCCTCTAAAGAGGGTGTGGGAGTGACTTTAAGCGTCGCAGAGGGTATAGTCTAGAAAATTTGGCTTCTTCGATCCAACATGAAGGGATTTTTTTGTTGTGACGTCACATGGAGCATTAATTGTGATGTCATAGATGGAGTCACTGAACCCAGTGAACCTGGTGTTACAGAAAACTGTCGTTTCATTATCAGGGGGTTCCACCTTCAAAAATAAATCTTGTTTTACAGTTTTTATTCAATGTTTTCTTTGTTGTTTGCTGTACTTGGCCCAAACCTGTTACTGACGCTCAGGTAATACCAAAGGCTTCACACACTTTTTCTTGCAGGTGTGTATGGGGAGTTGAAAGTGAGGGATCTCACTGATTTATTCCTGGTTGAAAGTAAAACTGACAAACATGTTAACACCTTGATGAAGGAGACAGCAATATGACCAATTGACAAAACCCCTACGAAGTTTGTCATTCATTTATTTACTTTTACAACAGGTTTAGTGTTTTCGACGCAATTTGGTCAAAATATTGACTTGGTTAAAAAAGTCAGTCAAAAGCAATGTCCATAAGAGCACTGGATTGTGGGAATAAACAAATGTAATGGCTGATTTTGAATGTTGTTGTTGGATCTTAGCACAAAAAGTCCAAAAAGTTCTAAGGTTATTTTAGCAAAAAATCATAGAGTTCAAGACCGTCTGTAGGTTGAGTTCAGATGTCCTTATCTATGGGGAGAGATTTGTTTCAAAACGATTTACACGTGTTTTTAAGATCCACAAATAAACCTACGATATACGCGTGGTTTTCAATTTTGCGAGTGCATTTACCATAAATTATTATTTGTAAATCTTAATTATGCTTGTGAATTCTTAAAAATGCGTTTGTGGATCAACAAACACTCGCATTTATTTTTGAGTTAATCGTAACGCAGTTTCGAAGAGATTCACACACACAAGTTGAGCACCAGATATTCATGTGTGGAGAACTCCGCCCCATCCATCCGCTAAGTGGCAGTGTTGCTGTCTCCGTGGAGGGACGTAGACTATAAACAAAGATGATTGGGAGCTATCAGCTATTCACTGAAGGTATATTGACGCAAGTACGTATATAAACTTTTCCCCCCTGGATTAGTCGATCAGATGCGCTGACTGAACCTTATTGGCCTACAAGACGGCTGATCGATTTTATTTCAATGATAAATTTTGTAATTTTTAACGGAGTCATGCAGCAGATGATACACTGCATAACCTTGAATTTTAAATGTCTTCTTATACTTTCCAGGGTTATGATTATTTTCCTGGATTTTGCCTGAATGAATCATTTAACGAGTGACGAGAACCAAAGGCAAAAAGCCCAAAGAGCCAATTTACAAAAAAAAAAGAAAAGAAAAAGTTTTCCCACAAGTGGGGGATGCTAAAAAAAAAAAAAAAAAAAAAAAAAAAAAAACAAGGGAAAGAGAAGTTGAGCCAAAATGATAATACTGAACAATAGCATGAACCATTTGCTCTAGTTGAGGTCATCCTTATCCTAGTCAGAATGGCTACAAATCAATGGAAAGCAGCAAATGTATTACAAATAAAACAACATTTTGCTTGTAGATAATTACCTCTATTTAAGTGCATTTACAAGGTAAATATACACTAAGCCAGAAATGATAACTACAGTATTCATTAAGAGCAGACACCTTTATGGGTATGAAACTGCACATAAGACCATCCCACTTTTCAAATGCGTCAATAAAAATGTAAATATATGGAGAGCTGCAGCCTTAATGTCATATAAAGTAGCTTTATTAAAAAATTCTACGCAATTACAACTATTTACATCTTTACACATATGTAAAAACTGTACACTCAAAAAACATTTGTATGGAAGTGTGTGGGTCAGTTCCATGCCTGTCGGATTTGTCTCCATGGGGTCCCAAGGATTGAGGCAGCAATGAAGAAAAAAACCAAGATGAGGCCCTTTGCCAGTGACTGTGAATATGGCTCGCCTGGAAAAGAGTCAAAGAAGTGAGCGATGGGAATGTTATCACCATTGTATTTGCACAAGTGCTTTGTTTTTCTTTCAGATTTTCTTATTTTTACCAACATAGTTATTGAAAAAAAAAAGAACTTTTCAATGACAAGGTAAATTACTACCTGTGTAATACTTGGTGATAGGGAAGGCAAGCTCAGGCCAACATACATCATTCCTACTGCAGTCATACTCAGTGAAGTTAATTTGAAAACTGTTTGGGGAAGGAAGTTTTCAATACAAAGCATTATTGAGGATTAGAACCATTCAGGCAGCTTATAAATTAAGTCATTTATACGGAAAAACTTAACATTCAAGGAAATACCTTGTTTTTGGCAGTCCTGTGTTGATAGGGATATCAATAAAAGTAACGGAGGAGGTGATGGGGAACAACTGAGTCTCCATCGGGTTTACACACATAGAGACATCTCCTCCACAATCCACTGCCCAGGAAGACAGGCCAAAGCTAAAACCAACAGTAGAAAATTAGTGGATATTGGAGAATATGTACCCCTTACACAACTAAACAGCATCCCCCTTTGGAAAGAAAAGATTGAACTGTGCATTGCAATGAAGCACAACCCACCTGACTTGGAATGAGAGAATTTCTCTTTGAGGTATTCCATCTATCACGCCAGTGATGAGACTCCAAACGTGTATTTGCTGATGGGCTGGAATCCCATGGCATAAATTTGGGCTGCCTTCCATAACTGTGCTTGAGTTTGGTGTCATAACTGGAAATTAAATGTTGTTACATTTAACAAAAACAAGCAGAAAACACTGTGCAGAAGATTTTAATATTTGCTTTGCAAGCTGAAATATATCAGGAAATCATTAATACTATTTACAGTTGCATGATCTAATTTCATAAACATGCAGGACAACAACTTGGCTGTGCTTTTATCTTTGAATCATTTACTTACAGCTTATATTCACCCAGTCTGTCAACATTGCAGAATCAGGGTTTCCTCTCTTTGCCACATATGTCGCTGTGACCAAAGCTGACTGAAGAGCAATAACGGTCTCCCTAAAAGAGAAAGAAAGATTATGTGTCACCTCAGCACAAAAACATAAAGATGAAGATTAAAATACAAACAAACTTGTGTACAGCAACTGACCTCAGAAGATCACACTGAGTCAGATTCTGTCTGCTGACTTGTAGCAGACATCCTGATGTTGAATTCTCTCCAAACAGAATTGGTTTCATTTCCACAGTTGAACAGAGTCCATCGCTTACTTTTAGACAGAGCAGAGAAAAGAACTGTGACTTAAATCAGATTTGTACATGCTGTAGGCCAGCAATCAGCAGCATGTCTTAACTGGTTTACCTGGTTTCCAAAGATTGACCAGAGTCCTTTGTACTGAGCCTGTGTCATTGTCCAATGTGTCCACAATTCCAGCAATAACAGGTCTTCCAACCTGGTAACCTGTCATTTCAGTTTTAGAATTATTTGCATACAAGCTCCACCAAAATTCTTAGGAAATAATTATTGCACCTTGTCCTTACCTGGGTTCCCTGATTTAGGATCACCTGGGAATTCTCCATTTAGAAACTCAGCAGAATACTTTGAGGTTAACAGCCCTTTTTAGGAGACAGAACAGAAAAAAAGTCCAAACTATATCAGAAACTTTTACTGACTCTAACTGTGATAGATCAAGCATAACTGATACCTACCACTTTCATTTACATTGATGGTTCCAACAGTGCGTGTCACTGTTATACCTGTGATGCCATTTTCTTTCCAGTAGAATTTGTAATTAAGGGCTAGGGTCACATTCTCACACACCAGACTCTCATCTTTAAAGAAAAATTAAACACCTTTCAATATCAATCTGTAGAGTCATTTTTAGTTGTTATAAAACTTGTTGTAAACATACATACCAAAAGAGGCAACATCATCTTTGCTTGAAATAAACTGACTTATGTCAAGAGCCACTTCATCAATAACATTAACCATTTCATGACCTAAAAAAACAAAGGAAAAAAATACAAATATATATCAAGTATATCAAGACATGGCAAATGATAGTTAGCATATAAAACACACCTCCTTGGCCATTCTTTACTTGAATCATCAAATCTTCTTGGTGAAGTCCAGTTGGACAGGAGTGAAGTAGAGTTACACACTTCACTTCAAAATTGTTCAAAAATGCTACAGGGGCATTGTTCACACATTGCCCTAACACCATCTGTGGAAGAAAACAGGCATTAGGCATTATTTGTATTGCTTTAATAGCACAAAAATGGCAAACTACTCAGATAACAAACAACTAACCTGGGGGATAGTGAGGAACTGGTCATTTACTGTGAGTATTGGACTTCCTTGTGTATAAGAAATAGGTGGTTCTGGAGCTGACGATGCAGGCATTTGGAAAGATGGACCAGGCTTAGATGGACTAGACAAGTAAGAAAGCAAAAGACAAATGAGAATTGTGAAACTCAAAATATCAAAAACTCAAAAAATTAACAAACATTTGCCTGATAGTTTCTCACATTGTGTCTCCCTGGTAAAAGAGCCCAAGGTAAGGGTTGTTTTCAGGTGGAGAATTAACACATAAAAATGGAAACCAATCTGGAGAGTTGTCAGAGGACTGCACAGAGCACTGATAATCTGGATCAGAAGAGATCTGCCCACCAAAGGGGCCTGGAAGGCAGTATGACCCAAACAGTTTCAAGTCTTCAGTGGAACAGTCCTGTCCAAGTGAAAGACAAAAAATATGTTCTGATTAACATAGTAGGAAGAACACTCTTTTCAAAAATTCACTGTTCTCTGGTCAAAACATAAAATAGTGTGGGAGCTGTAAGTACCCTGTCACAGCAGCAGCGAACATCACACGATCTGAGGGTGAGGTCACAAGGACAAGAGCCGAGTGGGTGGTACACTTGGTTTTGAATGACCGTTGAATTCTCTGAGATGGAATAAAGATTTGCATAAATGACTTAAGTGAAATATCATTGATGCAGATATCCATGTAAGTTTGTATTACCAGATGCAGCATTTGCAGGGACCAACAGGGCATGTATCTTTGCTTGGATCAGCAGTGAGGCCTGAGGTGTGCTGCCCACACACGCAGATACCTGAAGGGTCTCCAAGACGCAGAGTGGCCGTGGACAGCAGTCTGTTTCTGTCTCATTTTCCCCACACAGAAGCAGACTTCTATCCAGTCTCAGCTGAAACTGAACAGCTGCCTATTGCCCCAGATATAAAACATTAAAAAAGTCTATGCTGACACTGTAATATAAGCTCAGTTAAATGTGTGTAAGGAATTTTTATGCATCTTTTATCTTTTTTTATTGTACCACATCTAATTTTGGACACAAGATTTTTTATGTGTAAGTAAATATTATGGAAATTACTTCTCAGTTAATGTTGGGTTTCTTACCTTTCCCACCTGCTCCCTTGTGAGAATCCATTGTGTAACCTCAGCCACACATGATGAAGGACTAATACTTCCTGTCAGTGGAAAACAAAAAACAAAAACAAGATCCAACCATTCAATATGCAAGAAAATATTATAGTGAAGACCCATCCCTGCTTTGCCACATCTCTGTTTTCCTTCTCCAATGTTGTGAGACACCAAACTGTTGTATTTGGTTGAATATATCTTGTTCACGTACTTCAAAAGTCAGATCACATCAAGGTAGCTATTATAGATAATAGATGGCCGAAATTTAAACTAAAATGACAAACAACCTTACAGAAAATTATATGCATCGCTGTTATAGGTAAGCAGTCTCATTCACGATCATTACCTGTTGTGTTGGAAGGAGAGACAGTCCTCACATACAGCGTGATATTCGTCGTGTTTCCCAACAGAAGGGCAGTAACCCTTGGTCCAGTTGTCGTGAGAAATGACGGCTGGAAAACTGTTCAACAATAAGGCATCATTTCTTTTAACGCTTTAACGGTTAGTCCTCCCAAGTTTATAATTACTCATTAAACTGATGTTACAGGCTAGTTATTTGACGAAAGCAGGGACTGCTTAATACCAAGTCACGTTAGTCATTACAATTTAACGCTGAGCGAATACTGCGAATTAATGGTATAATCTAAGGTCTTACCAACAGTATTTTGAGTGTGAGCCAAGGACGCGAACAGAAAGAGACAAAACGAAGACCCTAACATGAGCTGGAAAAAGAAAATATTAGCCACAGTAGCCATTGGGTTCATTGTAAATTATGAAGACGCCATATTTGTAAACCGTTGTGATGTCTTGACAACCAGACTTCTTGTTCTGTGAAAAAGCAGACTCAAAAACATACTAAAATTAAGAACAGCGGCACCCTAAGGCTTGGAGTAGTACATTAGGGTAATATTTTTAGTGGTACAATGTGGTAATTTTATAACAGCCAGTGGTTGACAGCAATGGAACCAACACGAAAGTCAATGTATAACCCTTAACAAAGAATAGGTTAGGTCATATTTGATTTAGTATCTCCTGAGCAGCTCCAGTCTACTTTTACAATTTGTTTTTAAATAAGTGAGGAAACATAAGTAATGCACTTAAACACTTGTAGATTAACATAATGCACAAGGCATGCACATACTTAGGCTAGGCTATGAATGGGCACCAACCAGTATTGAAGGGACTACATGCTGCTTTATTGTAATGATAGGAATGAGAAAAAATCCTTTTGTTGGAGGACCCAGCTTTTTAATGCCATAGAAGAATAAAAAAATCAGACAACAAAGACAGACACTGATTGAAAAGATACAATGTAATACAGATTCTACACTATAGATTCACGGAAAAACACTAACTTTCTATCAAAACGTTTAATATATACGTTTAATCGGATTCATAATCAAAATTGATAATAATACACAAATGTACTGCGTCCCAGATTTAAAGATTTTAATTTTAGATTTAAAAAAAATCTTAAAACTCGCCACTAAACAGCATTATGTCGCAGTAACTCAAGGAAAACTACAGCTGTCGGTGTAGTAGAAGAAGAGTTGTGTCACGTGACCGGTGTACTCATGTGTTGCCAACAATCTACGGTGTCAAACACATGGTCAAACAACTGAAGTGAAGTCATTTAAACTCATACAAAATGTCATTTGAAGAGGCGATGACACGTCTGCAGGACTGTGTTATCACAGGGGATCGAACACCCGAAGACGTCAGCCAAACTCTCAAGTTGGCTATTGATAAGCTGTCAGAGGCTTCCAGGTTAGTACCTCTAACTTCAGCATGAAACCTCTGTTTGTAAATATTTTTTTCACACATAGAATAAGGTGACCAAACGACTGATAGTTCTGCTTGCCTGGACAGGAATAATGTTAAGAGATGGAAGGAGCGCTGTTTAGAAGAGGCAGTTCAGCTACTTAGACACATCTCAGAGGAACAGCTTCACGCACTTCAGGAGAGACAACTCCAGCTTCTCGTCAGACTGTTGCTCTCCCTGCAGCTCGAGATGGTCAGCATCTCCATAGCCTGTCGTAAAGTGGACCAGGTCAGTCCAGCATTATATGTTTTTTACCGTCCAAAGTTTAAAAGAAATATATAGAAACTTTTCTGAACCTTCTTTATTTGTTTGACAGATATTACAACAGTTTGCAAAGGTGAACCATAACATGGTTTTTAATGAGACCCAGCACTGTTTACACGAAATAGTCAATACTGAGCGGGTAAGGAGCTCACAGTTCACTTATGTTTATAATATATTTGCACAAAAGCACAGCATTTAACTATTGCTGTCTTTTTTCAGATGCTGTGCTATGAAGATCTACAGAAAGGTTGATACTGGTTAAAGTTGACATCTTCCTAAAAATATTTTTACTTTCTTTTTTAAGACAAAAAAAATAAATCCTTTGTTTCCAACCCTTTTCAGCCTGTATGTTCCTGGAAGACAGCACTGTTGGTCGTCAGGTGTGGATAGAGTCCCACATGTCCTTCCTGAATAAAGTGTCAGAGTTACTTGTGGCTGGGCTGCAACAAGAACCCCTGAGAGATGGGCCACTGTGTTACATTGCTGTCAAGGTATGTTAAGTGCTATGTGTGTCTTGAATCAGTCTATTGTATTCATTTTAGCCTTGTAGTGTGGTTCACTTCTACTGATATGTCTCTGCAGGTGTGTCTGCAGATATTTCAGCTGTTGTCCAGCCAAGTGGCTCCTTTAGTGTGGGAAAAGGAGCACGTTTGCTTAGAAGTCCAGAATATCTTGAAGGCTCTTATGGACATAATACTTGGACAGGTTTCCTATTTGTTCCATTATTTCTTCAGAAAATAAACTTTTCTGTTTGTTCAATGTGTTTTATTGCATCAATTCTTGTGTCTTGTCTTGCAGTGCAGTAAGAGGGACACGCGTCTTTTGGCTGGCACTGCTGTGGCCATGCTGATCAACTCAGCACCAAAGAGCAAAGCTGGAGCAGCTGCTGCCTGGAGTCTGCTACAAGTCTCAAACTCTGGTACATAAAAATGCTGTAAAAAAATTGCCTGTAAAAGATCATCAGTGTCCTGCTAACTGAAGTCACTCTTCTCTCTCAGAACCCTGGCTGCTGACTGTTGGTGCTCTTCAGGTTCAGTGCAGGCCTGCAGGGAATGATGGAGTGGACAGGCTGGTTGTCTGCAGGGGCCTCTTGACGTGCTGTCGACCTCACATCTTGCTCACTTCAGATGAAGATACCACACAAGTAAATGTAGTCTCAGCTCAAATCATGAACACATTCTACTTTTCTTGTTTGCTCTCTGAACATGGTCTTCTTTTCAGACGTGTTTACTGCTGAAAGGTTTGTTCCCTCTTGTCTACACTCTGTGTGAGAAGAAGCTGGATTGCCACTACTTTGCCTTTGAAGGTGAGTAATGCCCAAGTGGTTTATTCATGAGCTTAAGTTTTAAAAATCCACTGTTCAAATATCTCATGTTGCAGTACTGACACTTTGGCTGAAGAAAGTTAAAGAATGTCTGGCTGAAATTTGGAAGATGATGAGCACTAAGCTTCTGCATGACAATAGCAGCCTGCTGCAAAAGCTCATTCACATCATCTGGACCAATGCAGAAAGTCCAGTGAGTCTAAATAACATTTTTTATTACAATTTATAAAAAACACATAATGTAATGTTAAAAGATACTAAAGTGAGTCTACTGTGCATTGACAGGTGGAAGGTGTGTCAGAACTTGTGCGCACTTCCTTTGGTCTTCTGTTAGACCTCTATGAGATGGACTGTGAGCACTTCAGTGACACGAAGAAGGCTCTTTATGTGATTCTTCTTGAGAGAATAATCAAACTACCGTGGGAAGCCAAAGCCAAATATCATCGCCTTTGTGCACTCCTGCCATATCTGGGGACCAACATGGTGAGGGAAACTAAACTAAACCCAGAGATGCTAAATTGCCAATTATATCTGCAATTTGCTATGCTAACATTAGCATGAATAGAATTTACTGTGGTTCGGTTATGCTGTAGGTTTTTTATCTACAGTTTATAGACTGAATGTCTATTTTCACAGGTTTTAGAGCAATTATTCTCATCCTTTGATGCATCGAGGGGGATCCCCCACACACATTTTTTTAAAAATACTGGCTTATATGTTGATAATGTATTTTTGCCATTATGATGACTTTTACATGTTTCCTTGTAAATCAGGTGCTGAATCTATATGCAGAATTACCAAGTCACATCCTGAAGTGCCTGTCAACCAATCACCTGTCACCTTGTGGCTCAGAGCTTTATAGATGTCTGATCCAACAGCAGAGGCGAGAGTTGTGTAAGGGCACATATACGGAGCTGGATCAGGCCAATCAGTGGGCGAGGTGCTGGCAGTCCATCATTCATGAGGCTCTGACATCTGATGTGACTCTTCTCCAGAACAACAGCGCTACAAACTTATTACCCTGCACCTTTCAGGTCTTCCCCTCTGCTGTGGTGCCTCTTTTGGCCTCTCTGGATCCTTTCATCCCTGGACACCTCCACGCCTGGGCCTGCATCCTTAGCTCCTACAGAGCTGTGACAGGAGGCTTTCCCTGGGCCCTGCAGGGGAGCTCAACGTTTGAGACACTCAAGTTAGCACTCGAATCTGCGGATGACAAAGTTCGCCTAGCTGCTCTAAACCTCCTCTGTTGCAGCCCGAAGACTAAAGACACTCCAACTGTAGAGGAAATGTCAATAATGAGGAGGTTTATCCCTCAAAACCTTAACTGTGAGTCCTCCCCTTTTCGCCAACATTTTCAGGCTGGAATAAAGAAGTTTCTAGTTCGCATCAGAGATGGTTGTTTGGCACATTTGAAAGGACAGAAGGGCAAAAAGAAAGGAGATGCCAGAGACTCAGAGAGGGCAGAGGATGCACTGGAGCAGGGATTAGGTGAGAAAACCAACAGTTAACCAACAGACATTGATTTACAATGAACACTTTCCATTATTTATCAGATTTCTGCTCATCAGTCCCTGCTATCTATTTGATATGTAGGGTTTGTGGAATGGTTGAGTCAGCTCCCATACAGCTATCTAGCCCCTGGACACAGCTATCAGAGGAAGAAGACTGTGTTGCTGTTGCTGTCTGCAGTGCTGGAGACCTGCACAGACAGCTGGAGCCCAGACAAGAAGAAAGGACAGCCTCCAGGTCAGATTGGAAAAACAGGGACTTGAAGATACAGGCCAGAAAAGCCTGCATCCTGCATGCTAGCTCTGTGGAATTCTTGTCAAATGATTATGTTTCCTGTATATTATTTATTATTCTGGCTTATATATCAATCAGATGCATGAAATCCTTTTTGCAGCGAATATGGGGTCTCTTATTGACTGTGCCAGACAAAAAGGACAGTGGGATTTCTTCTGCAGGGCAAAACAGCTGGTCCTTATCAGCTGTTTGGAAGATTCTACAAATGAGGTAGAGTTGCATCACCTTGCCTCATGCTTGTTTTGATTTAAGCTTGAGTTTGGAATATTTTTACAGAGATATCTTTTTTTTTTTACAGATTCGTGAACTTGCCGCTGGTTTATTGCTGAGATTCTTCCCACTCAGTTTTCCAAATGACATCGCTGCAGTGTTGCTCATGAGAACCAGACAGCTTCTGTGCAGCCCTCGAGTGCAGGAAGCTCAGATGGGAGCACTGATGATGAAAGTTGCACTATATAAGTAAGCCTTCTTCCCTTCTGACGGTCATTCAGAGCAGATGCAAAGGATGAATGGTTGTCACTTGTTGTTATATCTGCAGATCAAAAGAGCCACCCGAGGACTGCAGGCTGAGCGGAGACATTTCTATCAGCAGTGGAAGTAGCTTCAAGACCTCCTGCATGATTCAGTTCCTGGTGAAAGAGCTGGAAGAACATTATCTGGCAGCCAAAGCTGACATGATGCTTGCTGCCAGAAGCAAGCCCATACATGGTGAGACATTCCATCAACACCAATGTCATGAATAATGTGTGATGTTTAACCCTTGAAAATGTTGTTCCACTCTTTAAATCCCATCATTATATGTTCTTCAGGTGTTCTCAGCGCCCTTCAGAGATGTTTGCTTGAGGCACCCAACTCTGTGTATGACATACTCAGCCACAGTCTAACCCTGAAGGTGCTGGGCTTGATGGATGATATCTCTCTCCTCCTGCTGGGTGTTCTGTATGGAGATCTGGACACTTGTGCCAATGAAAAGGGTAGATTCACACTACAGTTAGACCAAGTTACACAACTCTTCAGGTATATATATATATATATATATATATGAGCCACTCAGTGATTGGCTGTCTTTTTCTTAGATGCCCCGCCGTCTTTTTGTGATATGGGGAATGCCATCAGCTCTCTGATAGCCCAGGCATCTGGAGGAGGCCAAGTGAACGGAGAGGAGGTTGTCTTGCTGTCTGAAGAGCACAGCCTCATTCTCACCTGCTGCTGGGTCTCACTCAAGGTAAAACAGAACCAGATATATCTTTAATTGACTGATTATTTTGTTAGATGGCACTTAAGCACAGAGTAAGTTACCTGTCATTTGCAACCCCAATTCCAATGAAAGTGGTAAGTTGTGTAAAACGGAAATAAAAAGGGATACAATGATTTGCAATCCAGTTTAATCTATATTCAACTGAGTAAACTACAAAGACAAGATATTTATTATTCAAACTGATAAACTTTATTTTCTCACAAAGATTCACTCATTTTGAATTTGATGCCTGCAGCACGTTCCAAAAATTATGATGACTTTTACATATGCAGAAGTCATCATAATGGCAAAAAAATACATTAGTCACAGCTTTTTTTTTAGAACTTGTTGCAGGCATCAAATTCAAAATGAGTGAATATTTGCAAAATAAAGTTTATCAGTTTGAACAATAAATATCTTGTCTTTGTAGTTTATTTACCTGAATATAGGTTAAACAGGATTTGCAGATCATTGTATTCTTTTTTTTTTTATTTACGTTTTACACAACGTCCCAATTTCATTGGAATTGGGCTTGTTCATATTTCTTATCTTGCTTTGATTTTCTTTCTCTCAGGAGATGGGAATCTTTTTAGGCTCTCTGGTGGAGAAACTTTTAGCTGGAACAAAACCCAATCAGTGCCATCTGACAAAAGAGGATCTAATGAGAGCATCTAAAGTATTTAAGAATATTCTTCTCAAGTGCCGTCACTGGGTAAGATTTACAAATCAGTTCAGATGTTGAAAGTCTAAATTATCTCTTTTTTCAAGTTCCTTTGTCAAAAGACTGCTTTTTTTCCCACCAGGGGGCGGTAGAGGGATGCTGTGTAGGCTTCACCAAATTCTGCGCGTCTCTGTTGAGCAGCAGTGATGCTGAGTTGAGGGATATCCCAACGCACATGCTGAAAGAAGTGAGTCTTGATTCATGGTTTTGTTTAATGTTTTAAATATATTTTTACAAACAAACATGCTGGACTAATTATAAATGTATGGCCTTTTATTTATCTGTCAAGGGTTTGCAGGTTCTGCGGTCCCCTCGTTTGACATCAGTGACCCGGCGAGCTGCAGGGTTGCCAATGCTCATCCTTTGTGTTTTGTCAGCCGAGGAAGCAAGTAAATCAAGACCTCTCTTAGCTCACACTGTGCAAACCTTACTTGAGACAGCACGAACCCCATTGCCGGAGAACTGGGACCAAACAGTGGACCTGCCACAGGTATGTTAAAAGGGTTAAATTAAATGAAAAGAGTTTTTTTTTTAATAACAGCAAATACAGACATGCTCACATGATTGTCCCTGTCCTTACAGGTGTGTGCAGTTCACACTCTACAGGCTCTGGTGCGAGGTTCAGGTCTGGGAGCTGCTGTCCTTCAGTTTGCTCCATCAGTTGCTATCCTGTCCCTTACTCTGCTGAGCTCTGCATGCTGGGCCATGAGGAATGCTGCTCTGCAGCTTTACAGTAAGACATGGACACTTGTGTTGTTGTGACACCATTTTGACATCTTTGAAGACTAAATAAATGAAGAGAAAAAAAATTGTTTTAATATTTCACTGTAACATTATTATTATTGACACTATAAATTCATTCTGTCAAGTAGTTTTAATGAAGTTACAGATTTATTATTTTTTTTTACTTGATTGACTGTCAGGTTGAATGTAAATCAATTCCTGCGATCCTACAGTCATTAAAAAAATCTGTGTCCAGGTTCTCTGTGCTCTCGTATGCTTGGTCAGCGGTCCAGCAGTGAGGATGGCATGTCTGCCCAACATGGCATGTCCCCCTTTGCCTTCTTCGTCCACTACCCTGAACTCCAGACATTCCTCCTTGGCGAGCTGAAGGGTGCGGCACGAGACCTCCAGGGTCCTTCTAATGAGGCCCGGCTGCACCTCCAGCCATCACTCTACCCTGTCCTCACTCTGTTAGCACAACTCCAGCCTGGTGTGCAAGACTCAACAGAGTAATTCCTGTCATTTACTCATCATTATTTGCTCACCATGAATGGTGTGGTCTGGAAAACCATTTTGTTTGTTTTTGCACAGGACCATTAAACTTAAATTTAGCTGTAATCATTCACTTTCTTGGTAAGAGTAAAGCAATAAGAACAATATCATTCCCATGTTTAAGCTTAGCATAAACTAATAAACAGAGAGCAAACAGCTAACCCGGTGCTTTACAAAGATTTTCACTATTTTCCCCCCTATTTCAAGTCTGATTCAGCTGGTAGAAGTTTTGTATGTTATGGGTAAACTTAAGTGTGGTATCAATCTTCTTAATAGCAAGCATGCAAAATGCTGATTTTTTTTTTTATTTTACAGAGTATTTATAGACAATAGTTGAGAATAACCAAGATTCATTTATCTCTGATGGTCTATACTGGAATAATCTGACTGTGTTTTTTTTTTCTCATGACAGAACTCTGTCAGACTTCCTGCCTCCTTTACTCCAGCTGTCTTCTAGCCCCATTTACAGTGTGAGAGTGATGGCTTCAAAGGCTTTGGTTGCCATGAGTCCCCCCTCAGAGTACATGACCATCCTGAACAAACTGTCCACTCAGTTGCCTGGTCCACAGGAGCGCATAAGCCACAACCGTCTCCACGGACAGCTGCTGCAGATCAAAGCGCTTTTAGACCGAGCTCTCAGCACAAACAGGTGAGACAAGAAATACTTTTTATCCATTCATCAGACTCTGAGAGGCTTTATTATCTTGCTGTGTTTCTGTTCTCAGTGTCCTCTCAGTAGACTTGTGTGAAGTGCTGAGATGTGTGGATGCCTCTCTGTGGTTGGTGACTGACATTCAGCGCTGCCCTCTAGTGAGAGGAGCCTACCTCCAGGTGGCAGACTCGCTGAGAGAATTCTTCTGTGAGACCTTTCTGTCAAAACTCAGTGAAACTCTCATTCATGACCTACAGAAACCTCAGATGCAGCTTCAGGTGTGTAACACAAACAGATTGAGTTACTATCAGGTCGACAGTTTAGTGTGTTATTTCCTTTTAACAAAATTAAAGGTTTTTTTTTTTAGTTTGTAATATTAACTGCCATACAAAACATCTAAGACTGTATAGTCCCAAATAATATGGCATAGAATTTTAGTAAGAACTTTTTTCATAACATTGTATGCTCACAAGAAAAAATATATAACTAAATGGGGACTTGATAAAACACTACTCTACCTTTGACAAAAAAATACTTTTTTTCATAACAGGTTGATAATAAAATTCAGGTTTCATGGCTTCATGAATCCTCGGACGCTAACTTCATGCTTTGCACAACCCTATTTCCACTGAAGTTGAGATGTTGTATGAAAAGTAAATAAAAACGGACTACAATGATTTGCAAATTCCTTTTTACCTATATTCAATTAAATACATTACAAAGACAAGATATTTATTGTTCAAACTGATAAACTTTATTTTGCAAATATTCCCTCATTTTGAATTTGATGCCTGCAACAGGTTCCAAAAAGCTGATGATTTGTAAATTATTATATTCTGTTTTTATTTATGTTTTCAGCAACAGCCCAAGCTTCATTGGAATTGTGGTTGTAACTGTCCTCTTCATAGGTTGGGTTGTCATCCTTCCATCGGCAAGTCATCCTCTTCTTATGTGCGGATCCAAAGTGGGCATGTGAAATCTGGAATAACTTCCCTGCACTAAGCCTTGATCTGAGGCTCTCACTGGTCATGTTGGTGGTTGAAGGGCAGCATTTGCAGCAAACCAGCCTGAAAGAGGTGATCCAGAGGGTGTTGCAGGTGAGACATGAGCCACACTTCAGAGTGAAGAAAACAACCTGTCCAAAAAACCTGTCCAACAGCTTTCAGTATAACGTGTTTAGAGCACAATGGGAAGAAACTGAGGAAGCAGATGTAGGCTCAAATAGAAATCAGTTTTAGGCTGAGATCTGTCTGAAGAGTTTTAAAGTTTAGAGTTTAAAATGTTTAAAAGCTATAATATTTGGCAAGAGCACAGACTCCAGCTCAGTCAAGCATGTCTGTCATTATATTATCTGCTGTTTATTGAGGTCATTTAGATTAGCAACCATATAACACGATGAAGTGATTCTTTATTTATTTAAATGGAAGCTTAAGGCAGGTACTACTGTATATATGTCCATGTAGATTCTCATTCATCCAGGTCATGGTTATTCTTGACTACTCGAACAAGGCAACTGGACTGTGTAGAGTTGGAAAGACGTTTCACCTCCCATCCAAGAAGCTTCTTCACTAAAGAGTAAAGAAACTTCTTGGATGAGAGGTGAAACGTCTTTCCAACTCTACGCAGTCGAGTTGCCTTGTTCGAGTCATCAGAATACTGTATATATGGTATTGTCATTTATTTTAGGGCAAGTCTTCAGTTTGCCATCCAGTTTGAAAAAGGATACCTCTTTTTTATTTATTTCAAGTTTGTTATTTTTCATGAAATGCATCGGAGGCCCATTTGGAGCTTACCTGTCAGGTATTTAAAAGCACACTTATTATCTGACAAACCTATTAAAGGATTCTGCTTGTGTTCTGTGTCCCCAGTCAAACCTGAAGGGGGCATTGTTGAGCCAAAATGTTGAGTACTGCAGGACCTACCTCACAGCCCTAGTGGCAGGAGGTGATTCTTCTTCACTCAGACATATTCCTCAGTCAGCCCTGCTGGAGGAGCCAGTCGTGCTTGATTGTCTGGATTTGTTGCTCAGAGATCTGGAGGACCAGCGTGGGGGGCCAGAGTTTTTGTCCCAGGCTTTGTGTGCTGCTAGTCTGCTGCTTTCCCAGCTGTCAGACTCAAGGTTATATATATATTTTAATGTACTTTTATTAACAACTTCTTGACCCCTCTAACCACAGGGCTGATATTTTTCTTCTCTTTATACACATCAGCCTAAAGATATCTATGCTACAGTGCTGGTGTAGCATTCTTGAAATCCAGAGGTCCCCAGACGCCCCTGAAGTTCTCAGGTTAGCATGTGCTGAAGCTCTGTGTGTGGCTGCAGATTCACTGATGAGAAAACACAGCACCCCATCTGTTTTCATGATCAGGTATGAAGAAAGTCAAATCCAGTTGTTAAGCAAAAGATAAACCCTGACAAACAGAAATTAAAAAGTTGAATCTTTCTGCTTCAGGTTGATCAACACAGGCCTGTACTTGCTGCAGGACCAGAGCCAGCATGTGAGGATAAAAGCAGCTCATTTTACTTCCATCCTGCACCTTGTGAGAAGAGGAGAGCCCCAGAGAAGTGTCTACGTTATGCAGGTGAACCAAGCTTTGTCGCTCTTACTGGACCTGCTGCTTGAAGATTTCTGGGACAACCCCAGCACATTAGAGGTGCTGCTGTGTCACTTGCCTCAGTCTGACCTCAGATCTGTGCTAAAGGAGGCCTCAGAGACAGCGTACGTTACTTCTTACTCATAAACAAATGAAACAACCCTCACTTTTTTGTTTTTTTTTTATTTGTGATTGATCTTTTCTGTTTTTACCTGAGATTTGCTCAACGGTAATTGTTGTTCTTTCACTTAGGTGTTCCAGTCTGTATGAGCAGGATGAGGCCAATGTGTTTGCAGAGCCTTCGGTCATGTCTGAATATTTGTTGCCTTACCTGCTGAAGATGGCTGAAAAATACTCAAAATCATCTGCTTTGGCAAAGAGCCTGAGAGCTTGGGCAGAAGATAATGCTGCACAGGTGCTAGACAGCTTGTGTGTCTGTAAAAAGATCCAGCCAGGTAAAGCATTGTGCTGTCACTCCTGATAATATACCCATTATGTGATGACTTGTGTAATGGTGTTATTCTTTGTTCTCTTTTAAGCAGAGACTTTGACCGCTGACTGGCTGGCTCTTCTCATAGATCCTAATTTCCACAGCACCTTGTCAGGCCTGCTATCCAGAGCTGCCTTTCTCCTCCAGCTTCTGAAAACATCACATGATGTGCAACACCTTTGTGATACCTCATCCCTGCACAGGACTCTGCAGGAAGTTTGCACCCTTCTCAGTCAGAATGGTGTCCACTTTCCTGCCACTTTAACAGCTGCTGTTGCTGGAGAGCTGCCACTCTGACAGCCTTTTCTGTACAGCACACTGACTGAGCATGGCTGGATAAAATTACCTCTGGGTATTTCAAGAATGCTTGAGACATTTTCATTTGCAGGCGTACTCTTGAATGAGTATCTCCACTGCTGATGCTGCAGTACGCTAGCACTTGGTGGACTGGCTCGGTTATGTAAGAGCTGAGACACTGCAGTCAGATGTGTCTGTCATCAAATTACCTAAGCAGAGAAGAGACCTCCTGGTGGAGAGCAGCAGTTTGTTCTTGGATTTTATGGTTCCAGAACATTCATACCAAAATTCATACACATTCAAGCAATTTTCAATGTTTTATTTATTTATACACTAGTGCTTTTTAATGCAGATTTACAGACCCCCAAAAGGCCCAGGTCTGTTCTTTTGATCATTTTCACTGAAAGCATTATGCTCACTCTCTCTCCCAGATCGGTTGTTTGTCTCGTTGTAGCTACAGCAGTAATATGTTTCACACTGATGTGGTGATGTAATCCAGCAGTATCAGGAGATCTGGCTGCTTGGTGCCCAGCAGGGGAATATTGTGTGTTTTAATGCTCCATTAGAGATGGGGTAAGGATCCATTTTCCAACCTCATGTAGGCTACTGATGATGACTGATGGGGATCTGACGGTTGCCCCACAACGGAGTGCACACTATAGCAGTCTTACATCATCAGTTAGCTCTCTGCTTTTGTTTGCAGATGGGTGTCTCTCAGTATCGGACAAACACATCATGAAAGAGTTTTGTCCATACTATTGTTTGCCATGTTAGGCTGTTAATTAAATGTTCATGAAAGATTTTATAGTTCTATCCTCAAAACTTTTACGCAATTCTCTGTATATGTTATTGGAAACTTGCAAAGACACAGTTTTTAACATTTTTAATCCATTTTAAACCCCATTTATTTGTATGAGGCTCTGTGTCGGTTGCTACTCTGCAGAAAGCATTGACATAAAGCTTATGTCAATGATTCATACATGAAGCTTAGGAAGTTTTTTCCTTTAAAGCCCACAAAAGAATCAACACCTTTTGTGCCTCTATTAAGCTCACACACTCACATACACACACACACACACACACCTCACTGTTTTTACCTCTCAAGTTGAAGCACTTCCTGCATCAGAAAATGTTAAAAAAAAAAGAGAAGTCGCAGAAAATAAGGGTTTTATACCAAACTCATAAAACTTCAAATGCAAAAACATTTGCATCTTAAAATGCAAATTGAAGCTTCAACTTTGTTCTAGTTTTAATCAAATTCTGCAAGAACAGTGAGTACAAGTTGTGTCTTCTGCCTCAACCTTGAGAAGAATGTTTATGAAATCTGTACAAAAGCAAGGCTGGGCATTTCCTGAAGGCTGAGTGTGTGCAAATCTTGAAAATTACCATCTGCTATTGTTACTGAGAGTGCTGAGTCTCTGTGCTCTCTTTAAGCCTGTATCCTGCTTATAAAGGGATTAACTATGGTAACAGGCAACAAGGCCAAGTAGGTACAAACCACTTTTACTTTCAACGTGTGTGCGCATGCATGCAAACTGTGTGCAACGTCTGGAGCATAAACGTGTTTTTCCATTGATTTATCACAAGCCTTCAGTAAATCCTACCTCTTTAGGTTCAAAATAGCCATCTGAAATATTTTTTTTTACAAATGTCTAATTGGATGAAATGTTTTTAACTATGATCATTAAGAGATAATTGAATCTAAATAAAATGAAGATACTACAACAAATGAACTAATGATGTTTTTTCTTCAGATGATCAATGCCACTGAGGGACACAAAGTCCGTCAAGAACATTTATTACCTGGAGCTATTTAAAATTTGTAGACATGTTTTGTTCATATACAATTAAACTAATAATGTTTTGTACATTATAAATACAAGGAAATACTGACAGTTTTCTGCAAATGTGGATCATGATTTTTGAAACAGGCTAATAAGCTACACCCCCCCCCCCCCCCCAAAAAAAAAAAAAAAAAAAAAAGTCAAAACTTGATTTAGATAGTGATTTAAGGATCAGCACACTATGAGACATATGACAGTAAAAATTTGTCATTATTGAAGTCCTTAAATGTAGAGTTCACAAAAGCAAATAAAAGCACGTTAATAATTTACTTTTTTAGCAAAAATTTATATTTATATCTCCCCAAGTTTAGTTTAATTTTTTGCACCTGGAAACCTTTTCCTCATTTCCTTTATGTTATCTTGATAGTGGAATTGTATACAGTTTATGAAGTGGAAATGGGCTTCCACAGCCTCAGTTAGCTCAACTTTAGCCGGCCGTGGTTACACAGTGTATGCTGGGAGAGGCTTCTAGTTGGTCGAAATGAGCTGGATGAGGTGGAGAGTGCTGGACAGATGTGGTGTGTTTGCTCTGGTTAAAGCCAGAAAACTGGGTAAGCATTTATTTGAAGAGTGAACACTGACTGACTCAGGGGTTGGCTGCCCTCTTTAGCAGTCAGCCAACAATGAAACAAGGCTTCCCTGCAGTTCTCTAATGCTATTGACAGCTGTCCTTTATTAGCCTTTGTTTATGGCAGAAAACAGGCCCCATGGTTCTAACCATAGACTACCGGACACAGGAGCCAGACCCTCAAAGCCTGATAAGACTACTTAAATGGAGTGGAAAGTTTTGAAAACATAAATGCTATTTATAAACAGCCTCTGGAAATGTAATAAAGCTCGAATTATTGTTGGATAAGAGTGAGGAAAAACTAAGGGTAGGAATCACAAAGGAACCAATTTGATGCCTGGACAAAAAGTGGCGGTGAGTTTACTTGTGAATTTCCATGAAGACTGTTTTGATCATGTGTTGTTTTCTCAAGGCCACATGCCAAATATATTGAGGCCAATTTTGCTGCATCTTGTGTGTGTGAGTGCTCTGAACAAACCTGGTGAGTGTTTAGGACCAGGAAGTCAGCAGCTCCTCCTCCATCCCTCCTCCTCCTCCCACTGAAGGCTGTTTACGAAGAAAGCTGAGCTTCTCTGACAAAAACAAGGGCTGGGACTCCATCAGGCAGGAGCAGTGTGACTGATGCACTTTCAGCATAGGCTCTTTGTCCATTTTTGAACATGTTTTTCACGATTTATTTTTTTTAGGCCAAAGGCATATCGAGGCACCATGATGTCGGTAATTTCAGCCCGTCAGCTCTGCAAAATGTTCCTCTCTCTGCACGTTGTGATCCTGAGCGTGGTGGTTGTGAGGAGCAGTGCATCAAATGGAAGTCAAACAGGTAAATCTACATCAAATTGGCTATTTTTTGGTTTTGTCTTTAATTGTAACGATTGTAGCATATTTCATTTGAATTATTTACTAAATAATTATATTCCTTGTGTTCTTTCTTATTGCACAATTACTGATCAGTTGCTCTCACATGTTGTGTTGTTTTTTTTTCAGACTGCATGAACTCAAATGGTGTGAATTATAGAGGGGAACAACAGAGCTCATCCTCAGGCTTGTTTTGTCTTAACTGGACAAACTCAACCAGAGATTATGATGTGCATAACCAACCTGATTCACAGACAGGTAAACTTCTCATATAAAGGTTGAGATTAAGTGATATAACTCTTGTTGACAGGAACAAGTTGCAGTTTCAGTACAAGTTACATCTTTGCTGAGATGTTGATACAAAGTAAAACTGCAGCTCAGAGTAATCAGACAACAATAATCCCAGGGATGATATTTACAGCTCTCATTATGGCTTCTGTGCTGGTGATTTGTTAGTTTATGGTGTTAAATGGCTTCTCTGCCATTTTCTTCCTTTGTGCTCATGGCGGCCTGCTCATTGTGGTGTGATGAAGCAGTGTTAATGATTAATGAATCCAGTTCTTTTTCATCCAGACACCAGCACAGACAAGTGTACAGAGACAGGCCTATGTTTTCAGTTGGACTCAGTAACAGCCTTGGACTGTTTTTTCCCTCTGTTCCTCTTGTAGGTGTGGGAGATCACAACTACTGCCGAAACCCAGACTCCTCTGAGAAGCCTTGGTGCTACATTGCTGGCCCGGATGGGACAATTCAGAGACAATTCTGTGCAATTGAGCTATGCAAAGGTAAGTAAACACGGTTAGAAATTTAGGAAAGTAGCCGTTGAAGTTGCATAAGAGCTGTCTGCCAAGAACGCCAGAAAACATTGAAATGCCCTCTCAATGACACTGGCAACAAAACTTTCTGTGTTCCTTCTCTGTCTAGTGAGGCTCTCATTATTTTTACCTGTGAGAAAAACTTTGGGAAAATAATAAGGGGAGATGTTCAATTTTTATGCAAATATCCTGATTTGTAAACACTGAAAAAAAAACTTTGAGTAATCAGCCAAACTGGAACTTTTTGGGTCATCCTTTAAAGTTTTTTAAAAGCTCTTCCTTAGCGTAGTTTTCACCAGAAATGATCCATTCAGGTAGTTTTTCAGAGTTGGATCACTGACAGTTACTTTGCTTTTGTTGTCCCATGAAAGAGTATTAGTGTGTAGGTCAGTTGGTCAGGCTTAAGCCACTGTGAGAAGCCTGGTCTGCTTTGCCCTTTGTTCCTCTCTTGACTCCAACCCAAGTCACAGAAAAACAAAGCCCTGCAGTCACATGGTAGAAAGTTTAGTTTCAAGAAAGACGCTAACCACGCCCCGCAGCAGACCTCATTGGCAGTAAAAAACTTCTTCCCTTAGAGACAGCTTTTAATTGGCTGCTTCATTTTATGACTTCACAGCCTTTAAATCCTGCAGTTGGTAAACAACTACCTGAACTGAGGGGATGAAAAAAAATCACAGTGCAGATGTTGACATGAGGAGTTTTGTTTGGCTGCTTTGGTTGCATCAGTGGAAATTTAATTGGGCCAACAGTCAGATGAAACTAAATTGAACAGATCAGCCAAATTGTATCTCAAATTTGGGGCAAACTGTTTGTAATGAGCAACATTACAACAAGTGTCACTGGGGAAATGATTTAAACTGAACATGATGAGAGGAGTATTTCCCATTAGATCATTTGAGTATACATTTTAACAGTTCAGCACTTACAGCAAGGTATGATGGTGGATCTAATATACGGAGTTGACGCAGAAGTAACATTATCAACTTTGTTAGCTCTGGTGTTTGATTCTAGCATTGTTTATTGTGTCCGTAGAGCAAGCTTCTGCTGCACCAGCAGAGGCTGAATCCCTGAACCAAACAGGAACCACTCCCTCAGCAGAGAGCTTCCAGCCCGCCAAGTCAAGAGGTTCTCGGGGGGAAGTTGCTGCAGTGCAGCCAGTGATGGGAATCAGCCAGAGAGTGCGCACAGGACCAAAGAAGAAAAAAGACCTTGGCATGCTTGGTATGTTGCAGTAGCTATAACTGTGACAACAAGAGGATGATACAAACTAAACTTCAGTTTAAACTCACCAGACTACTACATTACTATCTATGTTTTGTGCTTTCTGTTTGCTTCCAGGCTATGTCATCGGCATTCTCATGATGGCCATTATAATCGTTCTGGGAGTAGGCATCACATTCGGCTACTTCTATAAGAGGTCAGTGTCTGAATTGAAGCCAGATCGGTGATGCTATGATTAACTATCAGAGAATATTAGAGAAATGAGAGAAACTATATGGTGTATTTTTTCCTGTTTTCTGCTTTTTTGTCTGTTTTTATGCCATTGTGTGCATCTGCTGTAATTGTGACATGAAGCTGAATTTGATACTTTAAAGCTCCCCTGTTCTTCCTGACACAGTGTTGTTTTTCTGTGTTAAGATGCACAGGAGGAGTGCAGGCGTGATTAGCCAAGCACACACACACACACACACACACACACACACGTCAGAGTGCATATTAATAGTCTCTATGTTCAGGGCTCCAGCTGTTGCTCACATTGCCTGGCCATGCTCTCGTTTGCTGCATATGAATGTGATGCACCAGCTTTAAAGCCTTTATCAGGAAAACCATAACAGAACAAGAGAAGGACCGTAGCAGGATAGAAGAGGCCTGCTGTCTATTTTGAGCATCTTTATTTGATATTCCTGACAGAGAAGAGAGCGAAGAGGAGGGGTTGGTTTAGATAAAGAAGCTCTCACATTTGGTGCAGTTATGTAATATCTAAAATAAGGAAAAGGGAAGACTGTGCTCCCATTCAGCACAAAAGATCCTCCAGGATGCCTTTGTTGGGACTTCAAATCTGATTAGGATCTGTAATACAATATTTGAGTTGTAAACCACCATTTGACAATGCACTATTTCAATGGAGTTCACTCCTTTCAGACATGCTGTCACCCTAGACAGGTTGTAATAAGTGCAGAGGATCATACTTCACCCACCCTAGGAACAGGCTATGGGCCAACCAGTGAGAGAAAGTTGTGTACAGCTAAGGACACTAATCACATGCCAAAAGCCCCTCAAAAGGCTGAGCCTCTACAGGGACCAGCAAGGGGCTGAATGTGATTTTCTCCGATTAATGTGGTGTTACATAAATTTGTAAATTAATCAAACATATCAGGCCAATATCCCTGAGGTAGCTATGAAGTTTAAACCAGCAACAGTAACTGTGGCTTGTCTCAAACAGCTAGCATAGGTTGTTTACCTGGAATCAATTCTGTGTTTGTTCCCATTCAAGAAATAGTCTGGCTCGGAACCCAAGTAAAGTGTCATGTTGTTGTTACATGTTGTAACAGTGTTGTTACACTTAATTTCTTGACCACATCAACAGAAAAGGTGTAACATGCCAATTTAGGTTTTTGCAGTCAGTTTTTAATGCAGACAGGCTAACAGTTTCTTGTAAATACTGACTTATAATGCGTATACATTAGAGTGGTGTAAACATGTATACTTCCTGAAAAAATGCAGAAAAAGGAGAATGTGTAAAAGCAGAGTTGTAACACCTTATGACGTGCTCAGATCTAAAAGAAACCACACCCTACAGTGTGAAAAACAGGTGGTGATCCACAGTATAGCTAAGAAGAGTTACACAATATATCACACTGAAGGAAGCAGGTGGGGAGTGTTTTGACTCCAAATATATTCCCCTGTTTTGGCACCAGATCAGTAGAGAGCAGCCTCGTGCTGTGTCCCATCTCCATGTTGCCTCGGAGTAGATAAACTCTTTGCCAGCATGTCACTTCTGTGTTCCCTTTCACCATCTGCTACTTGTGTTTGCTGCAGATAAGGCACTTACTGTATTTCATGCTATAGTGCTTTATATGGCATCAATGACAAGGCTCCTTGTTACTGTAATTCTTTTTAACATAACCTTAGTTTTTTAATACTTGGAGCACTACCCCGACACTAGGAGCTGTACATTTATTCCCTTATTCTGCAGACCTCAAATATGCAGAAGTCTTTCGCTTCTTTCAGGTCACTGTTTTAATTTTATTCTTGACAGCTCTTTCATTTTTGTTTACTTTTGCCTCTCTTAACAGCTACAAATATTTACCTGATGTTTAGCTACATACAGTATATTTAGATAGTTGGTGGAGACCAAAACAGAGCAAAAAGGATGATGAACATAAAATGTAGAATTGCCACATAGTCCAAAATACTACTCAAAATGAATGAAAATCCTGCTTTTATCATTAAGCAATCTGAATATAATATACAGTTTTGCCACATCAACTCTGTTGGTGTGACCAATATACAAATATAAAAATATCTGTTTTTCCACAGGGGGCGGGACATGAAGAAGCAGCACGAGCAGCGAGTGTATGAGCGTGAGATGCAGAGGATCACCCTGCCCCTCTCTGCCTTCTCCAACCCCACCTGTGAGCTGGTCGATGAAAACACCATCGTCATCACGGCAGAGCAGGAGACGACCCCCGTCCAGGACAGCGTGGAGGGTGGGGACCCTCTCATGGGCCAACAAGCTGGAACTCCAGGAGCATGAGCAGGCAGCTAGTTCTCCAAGCAGAACTGTTACAACATTTTTGTGGACCAAAACACTCCTTTCTACGTGTCTCCGCCCTGTTTAAAAGGAAGGGAGAACTGTGTTGACTCCAAAGACTGGAACTGAATGCTGTGTTCACTGTGTCCTCCTTTCTTTTCCTTTACATTGAAGGCTCAAACAAGATAAGCTAACACCATTGAAACTGTCTTAACACCTTTAGACCACTACAGCGATAATTTAGAGGTGTTTAATACCCAGATCTGACATAACTGATAGCAACGAAAAGATATCACTTAGAAAAAAGTATCAGATGGGCATGTGTTTATAACAGTGTTTGATGCGCGCAGTCTTCACAATGAGACAGTGTTTTATAAAAGGGAGAACGCTGATAAGTTTTTCATTATTTAGTGTGCCCATGTGGAGAAGTGCTATCCACTGGAGGTGTTGGTTACATGATTATTATTATTTTTTTTTGTATTGGCTCGCTGGCTGTGCCGAGGGAGATGCAGACATGATGTTTATGTATAAAGATTGATTTATCTTTGTGACACAGAGCCACCTCCACTGAAGACGAGAGAAACTGCCTTAGCGTTATTCTTCTGAATGTATTTGCGTTATCTTTACCCTAATGATTTTTTTTTCTCTTTGTACTCAACTAAAGGGCCAATGAGGATGCAAAGCATGACAATAGTCATTGGCAGACATTTAAGAGGACTTGCCCTTTTTCCACAGGTTAAGGAGTGACAGGAAATATAACAGAGCGCTCTCAGGAAGCATGAGAGACGGTAGTTAGTTTTCAGGACAAAAAAAAAAAATAGCACTGCCACAACACAGAGCAGATGGGGTCTGTTGACCTGTCTTTGCTAAGCAGTTCTGTTAGTGTGTGACGTGCAAAAGAAGCCCGGCGTCTTAGATTAGATTCAGACCATTGAAATATGCACTTGATGCTTCAGGAATGGAGTAGAATAGAAACAATCCAAAGTTTGGTGTTCATTCAGAAAACAATCAAAGAACATGAATGCATGTACATGGTTGCCTGCTGTATGTTTATATTAAGGTGACACTTTTTGTAAAACTACTGAATGAAGATGACATTTTGAAAATACCTGTCTGACAATAGAAATCAGCATACACAGAGTTCAGTTTGTTATATGTGATGCATTGTTACTTCTCTGTCTTGTTTGATCGTGTGTTTATCACCGCATCATTTCAGATGATCTTGTTTTTAACAGGATCAATCTCACTGTTGGTCTCTGGTTCCTGCTCCTCTTTCATTTTAAACTTGTGTGCTGGTTGTGGATGTTAGTTTCTTCACATAAACAATTTGTTTGAAAAACTGTTGTTCAGCATTTGAATTAAGTATGTGTATTTGTATGAATGTAGATTTTCACTTCCAGGACTGAAATAAAACATCAAACACGATGAAATGTTTTATTCACATTTTTAGTATTTAGAAACAAAAGTAAATCGCACTCTTTTCAAACTTGTTATTCAAGGTGCAGTGCGTTGCAGGAGCTTTCTGGCAGCAGCTCCCTCTGTTGGTGATTCTGGAATACATAGCTGCAGTCGCTGGAGTCACCTGAGAAAGTAGGTTAAGAAAACAAAGCAGAAAAGAAGAGAACAAAGAGATCTAAAGAGGCGCATCTGACAGCAAATGAAAAACAACTCGCCAAATGGAGCTTGGATTTCTGGAGGTTGTTTACACACTTCAAAAGAGACATTTTGACCCCCCCTCCCCTTACTATTTGAACTGAGACGTAAACATTAAAGCTTAATTTTATATATTTTCCTGCAATGATCCACAGATGTAAGTGATGTAGGTGCTTAAGGTTGAAGACGTAAATTAAAGTCATGTCATGAACAGAAACTAGCTTTTTGGGGAAAAAAAAAGAAAAAGGATTTATTTCTGAATTCTATGAAAAATAAAATCTGATCATTTCAGAAGTTTATTCTGTAGCTTATCCTATAGGAAAAATAAAGTTTTCCAGTGCTTAAAATATTGTCATTAATGTCATTATTATTATTATTATAATTTTAGATTTCTTTGGCTTTCGATGCCTTTATGAAGAAGATGAGCAGTGGGTAGAGTAGAATGCTGGAGAAAAAGCAGGGAATTACATCTGGCAGGTGCCACAAATCTCATTTGAACCCACCTGTCTGCATCTAGGACTTTGCATTAGTAGATAAGGCACCAGATTTCATAGCTAAGCTAAACTAACACCCCAAAAATTTAATTTTAAACCTGAAAGGAAGCAAAATGAATATTTCTTGGCATTCTTCATTGAAGTGCAAACTTGAACGACAACAAAAAAAAGTACAACTTTCAGAAGCTTTATTTATAGAACACTACGGTGATATAAATAATAGTGGTTACAACAGGTCGTCAGTACCTTTCATGGTCAGAGCAAAAAAGGAAATAACGTCCATTGTTGACGAAATGTCTAAAAATCTACAACTCTAGTTTCCATTAGAAAATAACCTCTAACTGAAGGCTCACCTTGTACACATCAATATACAGTACACTGCTTAAGAAAAAGAGTCTAGTTCTTCTGTACAAAGCAACTTTTTATCTTTAAGTTGTACATGATTGTGTTTCACAATTACTAATAACACCCACTTTCCTGCATCAGATGTTTGAGAGGAACTTAGAACGAAATGTCAGTGTGGTAAACACAAAAGAAATCCAAATAATGTTCATTCATCAATCAAAGAAATTTCTTTACATCACATGACTACGAAATACAGAACTAGTAACTATCTTGCCAAAATATGCTTATTGAAGCTTGAAAAACCCTTGAAACATTCCTTGGCCACCTTGTGTTGAAAAGTCAGTGTTTTTCTTCAGCTGGTACCTGAAGTCGCACCTGTGTTCTCTTAAAGCTGGCCCTCTGTTTGTTGGTTAGGCAAACTGTCGTCGTCTTTGTTGAAGCACTGAAGCGAGTGCTCTAATTGTCAAGGACTGATCTGTGCATGCCACTCATAGCAAACAAGCTCAGAACTAGAAAATCAAAACTGCTGTCACATGGATGCATTCACCTTATAAAGATGCTCGTTGTTTGTGTGGAGACAAAAAAACAACAACTGTATTGTCTCTTTGCACAGTAAACGTTAGATCAGTCTGTGTGTGTCAAGTGGGACGAAAAGAAAGGTCTTTTTGAAATGTGTCTGTCCACTCACATCAAGGTTCATGGACTCGCAGGAGTTAGGGTCCTCATAGAAGGAAACTGCTCCAGCTACATCAGGTTATCCAGTTCTAACATGGCTCGGGTTCAACACATCTTTCCTCCTTTTTTAATCCACAGTGTTAGTGCAGCAGTTCAGAAGGGAAAACAAAGAGGCACAAGTCTTAGGTGCCATTGTCAGTCATGCATGAAGAGTCTGGAGAAGCCACTGGCGTGGTTGATGGCTCTTCTGTGCTCTGTGATGGGGAACTGTCCTTAGGCCAGAGGAGCCGACTCAGACTCAGGTGGAGATCATCCAGTTCAGCAGGCAGTGGGATCCCCAGATCCTGGTTCATGGACAGTGCTTCAAACCAGTCCTCCAGCTTCTGGAAAGACGGACTGAAAGACAACAAGGAGTAGAGGAAAGAAGGGAGGGCACACAGAGTGGCTCGAGGTTAATACCTGACTGATGAGGTTAGGGGAAGGACAAGTCAGGGAATAATCTTGCAGCAGAGGCATGGTCCTGCACAGACAGGTCAACATGTCATCTGAAAGTTACATATTTCGCATCATGTGTTGCATTTCTATATCTTACTGTAAACAGATTACTGAGAAGCATTACCTTACTCACAAGCAACCCTGGGTTACATCACTTTCATACAAGATCAGCTCTCAGGAAATATGCTATCTTAAAGCCAGTGAATTTCTGTGCACATGGGTCTCAACACTTGCAGATCCTTTTCTAGACTTTCTAGACTTTTAATCTGTCAGGATTTGTTTGGGGGCCTTTGTTTCTTGGTAAATATCTCCTAAATCTTTCAAAAGCAATTCTGAGTATGATCACAGCTGTGACCCATCATATGCATTTGTGGAGTATTTTACAAAGTTACAAACAGTCTTGCTACACTAATAGCTCCATATGTATTTGCCATTTTTTTGTTTCGTTTTTTTCTTTTCTCTTTTTCTGTCCATGCTTGTGTCAGTTTTTTCAACATAATTGTTATTTACTTTCACGCCTTAAATACACCGACTGCAGCTGGATTGCAGCTCCGCTCCGACAAGCTGCAGGACTGACAGACTGCTGGAGTCGTGAGACCGCAGAATTTCCGCGCTTTCCTCTCCATTAATAAACCTCTCTTCATTCATGTTGTGCTGCTAAACCTCAAACCTGTTGATTCATGGCGTGTCTTCGCTCATTGTGATGTTTTCTTGCATTGGTAAAGCTAAACACAATCTAGTTTTGACACGGTTTGTTTTATTTTGAAAGTCTCAGGCTCTATTTAGGTAGTTTCAATGCACTACTTCCTGCCCTGCTCGATCTTCTGTACTCTGAATTGACGCATTACAGCTCTGATATCTGAGAAAAATAGGATGGTTGCGGATTAGCTGCGACCTGTTGGACCAGCCACACAGCTGAACTGCAACCGAACGGATTCAGCGTAAGTTGATACATTGACTTGAATGGAAACCTATCTGATCTGGCGCCGTGACAGAGCGGAGCTGCAACGCAGACACAGCCGGTATATTTCAGCCGTCAGGTTCTTAAATTGTGAAATAGTGAAATACAGCATGTGCTCACCGGTTGTCTGGTGTGAGGTCACAGCAGGCTACAGCCAGTGGAAAGAAAGCTGGTGGACAGTCTTCAGGAAGAAACTTCTCTGAAAATTTTCCAACATTCAGACCGAAGTCCAGCGTCCTGGGGAGGCACTCTGGGTCTGCGTAGACTTTTCCAATGATCTACACCACATGACAGGAGGAGGAACCAGGTGTCAATATATTTATATATAAAATATGCTCAAGGGTAAATAAATGATGCAGAGACTATATCATGTCACAGCTTGTTAACTATACAAGTGTCTGTTGCTGACGTTTTTCCAAAGCATGTGCCTCTGCACAGCAGAGCTGTAGAAACTTGTTTGGTTTCCCAACATTTAATCAAAACTGTTATAACAATCTGATAGTACAGCTGTGAGAAGAAGCTGTCATATTATCTCACTGTCTTAGGATTGTTAAAAACACAGAAAAATTCAAAGAGCAATCACAAGATATGTCATTAGAATATGAATGCAGATACTATTTGTAAAGCCAGCTAGTTCTTACCTCACAAAGCACAATTCCAAAGGAGAATACATCCACCTTCTCGTCATAGCGTTTACCTGAAATAACAGAAAGAAAAATACACACTCGTTAGCTGGATAAAAACATTTTATTTTTTAAAACAAGTTTATGATTAATTTTCTTGAGAGCAGTTCACCATTGAGCATCTCTGGGGCCATCCAGTAAGGGTTTCCCACCACAGTGTAGCGCTTCTTTCTGTCAACACGTCTGAACACTCTCTTCTTATTGGAGGGTTTTTCTGGTGGAGGCTTAACTTTGTCTTCTACGATGAGTCGTGACAGTCCAAAGTCAGCAACAACCACAGTGTTGTCCTGTGTAAAGATGACACTTCATGTTTAATTTTTAACTTGTATACCAGTGCAGAGAAATATTACTTTAATGCAATAAGGAAACATTCTGTGGACCGAGCAATGATTGGTCAGTCACTGTTCTGTAAGTGAGGATACAAAATCTTTATACCAATTAAAAAAAGTTAGGAGACTGTGCTTATAAAAATAGATTATGATAGTTATGATAGTTAAAAACATAACATTTTTTGTTTGATTGAGAATAGTGCAAGGATAACAAACCCAATGTTCAAAATGATTTTTTATTTTAATTTTACATTTTCTATTTTTAAAAAGATATGCTTTAAATATTTGATGTCAACAAAATGTTTCAAAATAATGTTGGGACAGGGGCAACAAAACACTGAAAAGGTATGTAATGCAAAAAAAAGCAAACAAAAAAAAAAACAAAACACACACACACAGAGAAGTATCTCTCAAGTAATTACACTGATTTGCAACGACTCAGCAACATGACTGAATATCTAAAATTATATTACAGAGAGGCTGAGTCTAAGAAGAAATTCAGCCATGCTGGAAAAGACTGCAGACAAATAGTCTGACAATTTCAGAATAACTGACTTGATTATGAGCCGCAAAGTATTTTGGGAAACGGGACGAGGCCAAAATTTGATACTGGATCATTGCAATCGATGGACCCTGAGACAGTGCTGTGTCAAAGACATAACTTGAAAGTGGAAATATTTGCATGGGGTCAAAACAAAAAAAAAACTGGCCTGTCTGCAGTTCTGACTTGTCATCCACTTAAAACATTTGTCCCAACATGAAATAAAAAAGAGCAAAGAAGACCTCAAAATGTGGAGAATCTATTATACCATATCAGTCAAGAATGAAAACACTTACAAAATTAAAGGCTGAGGTGATGCACACAGCCGTTTTAAACTAATTGTGTTGTCTTGGACTTGTTTAACTCAGCAGATCACTGGGTAGGGCGTTACTCCATCTCGCAGCTTCATGCATGCCAACTTTTACCAGGCTAATAACAAATGTTCTCCACCTTGTACTAGTCATTGATTGAACTTAATGATGTGTAATGAAGATAATCTGACACCTACCAGTTTAACCAGGCAGTTGTGAGAATTGAGGTCTCTGTGTATGATGCTCATTGAGTGAAGGTAGGCCTGGAAAAAAAAAGACGGTTAAACAGGGTTTCATTCATGTGTCCCTTTTCATCATCAAATCTGAATAAGCTTCCCTAATGTCTTGAAAATGTCTTAATGGCTTTTTCACAGTATGACAATCTGAAGTGTTTTCTATGCAGCAGAGTGCTCTTCAGATTTCTAAAACATGTCAACATAAGAAAGTTACTTTTCAGTGAGTTGTGACTGATTCCATCTTCTAAAAAAGAAGAAAAAAACAACGTTTGGAAAAATTTAATTTGAAAAGAAAACAATTATTCACTTTTAAGAATCAAGTAAACAGAAGAAGAAGTAAAAGAAGAAGATTTTGTCTCTCATACTTGGTTTTATTTTGTGACCTGTTGTGTTTTTCCCTATGCCCACAAGGGGTCCTGTGTGTGTCAAGTTTTCTAAATGTGCCATTGAGCAGATTTACACACATTTAGGCAGCTGAAAAAAAAAAGCCAACAATCTCACTACTGGAAATCTCTTTGCAGGGAGGCCAACTCACCATGCCAGAAGCGATGCTCTTTGCAAAGCTCACTCTTTGCTCCCATGTAAATGGGTCCTGTTGGTCCAGAGAGAGAAGAAAAAAAGCACAAAAGAATGATATGAAAGGAAGCTTCTCTAGAGGCTGTAATGCAAAATATATGTAAATACTTAAGGATTTAAAGATTTGGCTACAAAGTCGAGAAAAGAAAGTTTATATAAAAACACCACAACAAAAGGTTAAAACTTTATGAATAAAATTCAAACTTGCCCCCGCTGCCTTTCTTTAAACAGACAAATAAACCCTTTTCCCCCCTCACTGGGTCATCTGTTCAGCTGAACTGCTCGACATAAACAGTCTACTGTGGGAGGAGGGGAACACGGCTCTTTAAATTTCACCTGGAAACACTTTCTAAAACTTCTCTTATTCCACATCTCGGCCTGCTGACATGCCAGCAAACCCACTACAGAGCCGTCTATCAGAGGGTACTTCAGGTCAGCACCCTCCCAACCTGCTAACAGCTCTCTGTGGACACTGAAGGGTTTTTTGTGCTCTATAGGAGTAGGAGAGGGAGTGAGTTAAGTGAATTAACTAGTTTAACTCACCATGTCTCTGATGAAATCCTTTAAAGTGCCTCCCTCGATAAACTCGGTTATCAGATTAAGCCTCTTGTCCTTGTAAAGCACACCGATAAACCTCAAAACATGAGGATGATCGAGGCTTCGCATCACTTTGACCTGAAACAGAGGAAGAGTTAAAGGAGAATCTTGCATTACAGCTGTTAGATGATTATGTCCAATCCGTTTTTACATTAAATTAAATAAATATCAGTCTGTAATCTTTCCCACAAGACTAAGACACAAACCTCAAAATAGAAATGTACAAAGGGGACACTGTGGTACAATGCAGCATGTGTTCAGTTGTGAGTTTCACAGATCTCTGCAGAGTGAAAAAAGTTTCTTCTAAAAGAAAGTAAGCAGACTTCTAACCTCCTTAAGGAAAGTTTTCTGTGTCTCCTCGTCACAACGGATCAGCTCCTTCATCACCATCACCTCTCCTGTGGCTTTATGAGTCACCTGTCGGTTTAAAGCAAAATATCTCAAACTGAAATCTTTTTGCACATGAAACCAACGAGGCACCAATGAGTCAAGACAACATGAAAGTCAGCTTTACCTTGATAGCCTGTCCAAAGAAGCCTTTTCCTAAGATCTCTCCATGGATGAGGTCACATGGACGGAAAATCCGATGAGAGCAGCTATTGGAGGATCTCAAAGATTCAGAGCGCCCAAGGTCTCGTGTAATTAAAGGCATTTCTTTAGGAGAATTAGGCCCTGGTGACTTACAGATGCTGTTACTGCGCCTGGATGCAAAGAATGTGGTGGATTACGATTTACCATAATCTTGCAAAATAATCACGTCACCAGCATCCCCACAGCATGTCTGGGGTTTTGGTATTTGGCAGCTCTAAACCTACCTCAAAGACCTCCGCTTCAGTGTGCCCTCATCAGGCACATCAGTTCTCTCCAGGACTGCATCAGAAGGCGATGACAGACGCATGCGGGAGGTTGCTGGGACTCCTAGTCCTCTGGGGGATCCCAGTCTGAGCCGGTCCAAGCGCTGCCTGACTGGATCATACTCTATCAGCAGCTGCAACGTGTGGCTGGTGCGATGGATAAGATCATCCACCTGAACAGAACAGTTAGGAGTTACTGGAATAATGCCTCAATATTGCAGTGACTGGCCTGTTTTTCTTCCCACATGAAGTATAAAGTATATGACAGTGCTTCAACAATAAAGAATTGAATTAAAAACTGTCAACAATTCGAACAATGACTGAACGTTAGAATTTTATGGAGGAATATTACTATTACAGGACTGTTATATAAAGATGGCATTTGTTTTTGCTAAGTGCACCAAATAACCTTGCAAGAGATTTACCTTTAAACAGTTCTAACAACAGAAACTGCAGGAAATGTGATGGAAACTTTTGAGATGGAATATAATATTAAAAAGGAATTGCAGGAGCAACAGGATACGGAAGTGAAACAATAGAAAAAAAAAAGAGTGATGACAGAGTTGATATGAATACAATAAGGCGAGGTGGTGGGAATAAGCCTTTAAGTGCAGTCATACCACATACCGTCCTCTCCTGCCCAAAGAATGTATAAATGATGGAGGAATGTGTGGAATGCCAAAAATCACATGTGAACTCATTGTACAATAAGAACATAGCTGTGCAAAATGCACTCAGGGAATGCATCTGCACTTAACAGCTACATTAAATGGCTCGACTGGAAGAATTTCACATCACATATCAACCTACATGTGTTAGATCTGTGTGTGTGTGCGTGCGCTGTGTAAACACACCTCCTCTTCCATAAGTGTCCCAACAGGAAGGCCATTGATCTCCAAGATCCTGTCCCCAACGTGGATGGCATTTCTCACCTCCGGACTAATAAGCATCCCTCTGACTCTGTAACAGCAACGTACCAACACTTGTTTGTGAGTATAAGCTCTGTACAAATGGTATGATTCGTTTATTATTTGATTTCAGGCTGAAGGTTGAGGGGAAGTGGGTCAAACTCATAATCATCTTTTCTGCAGTGTAACTCAAACACAGACACCAACACACAGAAACACACACAGAAATACACACACACTAATATCCTACCATTTAGCAAAGCTATAATCAGTATTACATAAACCATTAATCACCCTTTTCCCAAATGGGTTCAGAAACTGGTGTCCATTAACTCAAACTTACTCTTTGACTTGAACGCTAGCCGAGCCGTTGACATCCCTCAGCACAGAGACGGACAGGCCCCTCTTGCCATTGGCTGCAGAGGGCATTGAGATGAGAGTGACTGTGTGAGGCAAAGAGTCCAACACCGAGTCGTGTGAACGCTTTTCAAACATGGGCGTGAGGACCACCTGCTTGTAGCACTTTCCACTGTACACAACAGACAGGAGAGGGACACGGTGGTAAAGCAACTCATCAACTGAGGCAAATAATGAAGGAGTCATTTACTATAAGGTAAATCATTTCATTTTTTTCCTCTCAGGTTGAAGAAAGAAATTTAAATAAAGGAATTTAAATAAAAAGGTGATGACACTCTCCTGCGTTATTCTTGCATTCCTACAACAACGGTTCCTCTAGCATGCAAAAACTGGAACTTAAACTAAAAAGGGATGTTGTTTTTTACTTCCCTTGTTTATCTGATATTTTAAGAACTTCAAAACCTCAACTTTTAAATTGTAAAATGTAATAGCTTAAAAAGTCGGCTGCAGGCATCTTACCAGAAGAGTTTTGATCGCTCCACTAAGGCGTAGGTATCCCTGTCTTCAATCACCACCTTGCAGCTCAGGCACACAAAGCACTCAGGATGATACTTGTGTTCTCCAGCCACCTGGAACCACGGACAAAAGGACTTGATCTCCAAAACACTCATGAAGCAGGCAGAAGTGATATTGAGAACTGATGGTTGTTCTCCTGTTCGACTCTGTGCTGCCCTGCCTGTCAGATATGAGTGTGACGCACTGCCTCCAGCTTTCCGCCCTCCTCCTGCTCTGACACGGTCTTAACACCTGCTTTACTCTCACGATGTCTGGAATCTGCTATGATGTCACCTGCCTCTGCAGGTCTGGGCCACTCGTCTCGCTGACGTCCTTTGAAACCAACTCACTGTCATGTGCTTTCTCTCTCATTAGTGCCGCCTGACCAATTTCACTTTCTGGACGTGTTGTTACTCTCTCATTTTAGATAGCCTTTTTTTACTTCTCATGCAAGGAGGGAGATTTCTTTTTCTTCCTCCTAAAGCCGATAATTTAACAACATACCCTGGACAAATATGATGATTTCATGTTTGATTATGCACTTCAAGTGTTAAAGCAGTTAAAGCTACGTGTCAAAGGTGGCTGAGTGGAACATTTAAACATGTACCCGAGTCCTGTGGTGTGAGGAATTTTTATGAAGCCTAATTACAGGAAGAAGTTTTTAAACAAAGAGTGTAATGAACAGAATTAGTAATAATTTTATAGGATGTGTCCTGATCCAATCAAGTATTAAGAAAAATCTTTGGTTTCCAGTTAAAATTACAATCCTTCTGATGGTAGTGCATACATTTTGCGCTCTTTTTTTTTCTTTATTTGTTATTTTCTGCATTGAGTGTCTTTAAGTCATTATGTGTTGGTTTTTGTTTGTCTTATTTCATGTTTGAGCATTATAATGTCCTTTTCTCAAATAAAATTTAGAAGTGGGGAAGACTGACAAAAACTTTTAGGTTTCCTACTTTTTTTGAATTATAAGTCCGAAAGCATTCAAAAACATAAAAGGTTCATATTCTTGGAGCAAAAATAAGTAGATTATTTTCAGTGTTTATATGGTTAATATATCTGTTTGAATTAAAATTGGAGTTAAATGTCCGATTTTCGCCATTTTTAGGGTATGCATTTGATCAAACTTGTCCCACAGTTTTTTCAGATCACCTTGAAATTGCTTTTGTGTATACTAGACACACTGCAGATTAAAAGTTATTATAGGAATTTTTATGTCAATGGGCGTGGCCAGGGGGGGTCATTTAAGTTGGCGATTTTTTCTGAAAAATGAAAACCTTCATTTTTTTGCATGTAAAGTGTTGGATCTTGACAAAAATGCGCACACATTCAGTGTCACGGCCTGAATACATCTATATACTTTTTTTCACCTTAAAACACAGCACCCCCTATTGTCAACAGGAAGTCATATGTTTTACTCTGTGATTAAAAATTCCTCCATTCTTTTCAATATTTCTTTCTACTCTGCTCTGTAATGTCTTTCGGGCCTTCATAAAGCATCACTGATCAGGTCATGTCCTGTACTTACACAGTGTGTTCATGGTGACGCACCAAACTCTGATATCTCGCTATGAACAACCAAGTCATTGCAGCTCCTTCATTTAACCTCCAATCTGATTCAAATTTCACACACATGATCAAGGTCCACCTTCCAATACATCTGCATGCTCAATTCTTTGCTGCTGGAATAGTGCCATCCTCTGGAAATGCATGGCAGTATCAGGTATAACACAGATAATCACAGTCCCTCTCTGGACTCATATACACATTTGCATGTGCAGATCTTGCTGCACATGCAGCGGCCACAACATGCCCTGACTGGTGCAAGTGGGCGAGGGCTCACTTATCACTGCTTGCGGCTTTGATTCTTATTTTTATTTTATTGCTTATCTTATTGTTTATCTTATCACTTACTTTATTATCCTACTCCTTCTTACTCCCAACTGCTGTACTATGTAAAGAGCAACAGTAATACCAAATTTCCTCCTGGGATTAATAAAGTATTTCTGATTCTGATTTTGATTCTGAATTTCTTCAATTTCTTACAAGGTAAATGGGCCCTTCAGTGATACTTATTGTAACCTTATTGTAAAGCATTGTGGAAGAACAGTGGGCAAAATCATCACACAAAAAAATCAAAGGTTTTTCTTCAGTTATCTGTTTTTCTAATCCAATTTTAAGTTGAAAGCAGTATTTTTCCCACAGTTCAATTAGTCAGGGTTGAGAAGAGCTTCCCTCCTCCTTCGGAGATAGAAGTGTGATGTAAGCCAAATCATTGTGACATCTCAGGAGTCCGACTGTAACTCCTTGCCTTTGAGCCAAGAGAACAGCCACCACCTCCTCCAAACAGTCATAATCTGCCTCAGGCTGCACCACTAAGACAGAGATTTCCCGTCAAAACAAGATCAAAGTTTTGACCTGTTAGGGAGGCCTTACCTCTGAGGTGTACTGAGGGTAAAACTGGACAGCAGATAAAGACAAGCTATTTGAAATTTTCACCAAAAACATTTCTTTAATATACAGAAAGTATCTTTAACCAGTCAATAAACAAATTATAATTGAAAGCAGGACAAAACAGCAGTGTCCATGACTTGAATGCCTAACAAGCTGCAGCAGCTCTGCATGACCCTCCTCTGCTGACGGCCCACAATGATTCTCTTTCTGACCGCGGGGGCTGCGCTGCCAAATCAGCTCTGCCAAAAACAGTTGGCCTCACTGGCTGATGAAGCAGGATGCCAATACTAAATAGAAGAGTTCACTGTGTTTGTTGCTTGGTGGCAAAAAGAAAAACTTCAGTCTGGCTCCTTGTTACTCAAGTGACCTCAATTGTGACCAGCAAGAGCTGCTGCCACTCTGAATTTCATGTTTCAACTTGCAGACACTAAATCAACGCTGAGTTGAATTTAACTTACACATGGCTGAGTCACACCAGAGGAGACATATGTTGCCATAATTTGTTTTTTGATTTCAGACTGAATCCCTGACTAAGAAGTCTCATTGTACGTGGATTTTTAACAAGAATGAACTCAACTTACTTGGAAAAAATAATAATTATGGTATTTGACTTAATCCTAAAAAAGATATTCCTTAAAAGCAAAATTATTAACTTTGCCTGAACTGTGGTGACGAATGGCAGGTATGGCATGATGAAAAGCTCAAACACATCACACAAAATGAGCAAAAGCAGAAATGAGTCGGTTACAGAACAATGTCTCGCTTCAGCAGATAATCTCTTAGTCACGCCAAACCAAGCTCAACTATCGACTCCATCCCTTGCAATGATGAATTAAATAAAACTATGTTCTAGGTTTTAAAATTTGAATGTTTAATGAGAAAATTAAGTCTTTTTATCTACTTTAATAGTCCCAGTAGTATTAGATCTGTGTAATAGCATCAGCACAGATGATATGAGTGGTGGGCTGTGGGTAATCTCTCCAAAGCCACATCTCCACAGAGGACTGAACATGATGGGCTCCAAACCGCCTCATGTTCTAGTGTCTCCCCACTAGATCCTGTGTGTACTTGGAGAAGTGAACTGTGGAGAACTTCTGTACTGCGAGGGAGCATAATGGGGCCTCAAGGGGGAAATTCACAAGTGAGGTCTAGAGCCCCATGTGCTATATTAGTCAGTAGCCAATGTAAAGTATCACTCAGCTGTAAATGCAATAATGCCCCCCCTCCAACAGATTAGTATAAATCTGGGGCAGTGGGCAGAAACTGGAACACAAAGAACAGGGCTTTCTGATCTTATTCAAGGAGAAAAGGAAATTGTTGGCAATTGTTATACGAGCATGGCAAAGGCAGACTTTAAAGGTTTGGCAATGACATCTAGCTACTCTGGTCTAATAGCTTCAACTCTTTATGGGACTTTGTTAAACTGAAGCCTCACGCAATCAGAAGAAGAAAAAGTTATGAAGGAAATTGGGCGGGCAACTTCTGTATATTTGTGTCTTTGTTATACTACAGGGGGATTTAAAACTAAAAGTATGGCCTGGGAGGTGCTGCCAGATCCATATGTTAGGAGGCATGTCATTTGACAAGTACTTTGGCATTTTAATAAACCTTTTTCAGGTTTTTATCTTTACAGAGGTGGGATGACAACAAAAATGCAACAAATATACAAAAAAGATCCATAGAAATGGCATTAAATCATCTAAAAGGCTAATGGGAGCAGGACAAATGTGTTTTCTGCATCTTGGCAATTTGCATTTCCCACAATGCAACTTGACTGTTTCTTCATGGTATTCAACCTTCCTGGGAAATACCATAGACTGCATAAAATATGGACATAGCCTCCACGACATCACCCGTCTGTTCCTGATACAGTCAAATGAAGCCAATCGTTGGATGGGGCCATATTGGACATGGCATGGGCTTTGAGCTTCCTTTAAAACAGCTATAGGGCGCCCGTCAGTCACATGAGCTGAGCTTCGCCTCTGATTGGGCAAACTCTGTTTTTTTTCTTGGTGTGTATGTGACTTCTGGTCTTTCTGCAGCCAGCCTCTAGTGGATTCTTGATGAACAGCAACTCTTAGCACTTCCGCACAGGCTTCATTTTTCTCTACCTGATGTTGCCCCTTGGTAAATACCAATGTTTCTTCAATGCCACACCCCTACAATAAACATTTTGTCTTCATTCAAAAGGTCACATTCAAGAGTTAAATCAGCAGAGGTTCCTTTTAATCACAGAGCATAATTACAGTTGAACCGGTTTAAATTGAATCAGCATTCATCATTAATCCATCCAACAGTTCAACCCCTTGGAGTGACATCGCCTGCAAATCTTTGGGTATTAAATGACCAACAACAGCAAGAGCAGCAGACTCACCATGGCAGGTCCAGTCATGAGCAGAGAACAGCCATGACACAGCTCTCCAAACTTCTCCCAGTAGTGTTTACGACAGTACAACTTGCCATCCTTCTCATAGTACCAGTTGGTCAGGTGATCGCAGCACACAGAACACCTGAGATGACAGAAACAGGTTGAGGTCACGTTTGAACGGAACAAAAAGACAATAAACAACAAGGTGCAGAGTCTTTGGGCGTTGGCTTTTCCAATGGGAGACAATCGCCTTTGAGGTGATCTGGCAGGAGTCCTAAGGCCTGGTGTGTTATTTCAGAGACATGTTGCTAATTGTACAGGTATGTGTTGTGGCTGATGTATGAAAGATTCTCATGTGGCACTAAAATAATAATAGGTCCTCTGTGTGGGCAGGTTATCACATGCACCTTGCATGCAAAGCACAACTTCCCTTTAATGAAAAGTACCAGATCTGCAAAGACACCAATAATTTAACAAACACAAGTTTCAGAAAATATGTTATGTGGTATGGATTATAAATGTACTTTGTTTACCCATTACATAATAGACTTGGGTAAGAGCTCAGAGACACAAAAACAATACAAAAAAATCTTTGAAAACTGATATCCTATATTACATGCCTTACATTGCACAGATGGCACTGATTTGTATAACAGAACGTGCATTGAAAGTATAAATCACACTGCTTTAAAAAACACTTGAGAAGTTGCTGAGAAGAGGGGACATTAGCTCGGGGCATGTTCCCAGCTACAGCAGTATGTACTCTTCTTTTAACAAGGCGTGGTAAGGCACAGTGAATACCTGAGATGTGCTGGGTCTTGCATGTTTGTGGAGTTCCAGTGACAGACACATACAGACATTTAGTTGTTTCACATTTGACAAAGAACAATCTTGCAAACCGTTGCAGAAATTGGATTAGAGACGCGTTTGGTGTTTAGCCTCTGCACAATAACAATAAGCTGCCAAAATCAAGCACTTTAATAGGATCCACTTGTTTGAAGGAAAACTGAACTATTGCTTACACAACAACCGACAGAGCGTGTTGAAACCCGGCTGAAAAACTCTGGAGGAGCAAAGTCCTTGGGTCACCTGGTTGTTGATTGAGCAGTCTTTACTTGCAGATCCTTAAACTTCTGTCTCTTATTACATCAGTGTAAACAAAGGCAAGGTATGTATGTATTTCCTTGAGGTTAAAGTTGAAAACCACACATTTTTTTCAAAATAAAATACAAAAAAAAAAAAAAAAATACAAAAAATAAACGGTTTTTATAAAGTAACAAACATACATAATATTTCATAGCATGATGACGCATCAACAGTTCAGTTCATCAATCCAATCTGTGGTCTCAAAGTTTAAGCAAATTAAAGGGACTCTCCTCATTGTAATTTTGGGACAATGTGTTCAGACCAAGGAATGCTAAAGTTACTAGCAGACTCAATCACACCTGCAGCTTGAGCATTCCCTGAACAAGCTACACTGGTTATGCTAAATGGGTGTGTCAGTTTCTCCTGTTTGAGTGCAGTCGAGGATGAACGGCTCTGTCAGAAATTAGGTGAACGAAATGTCTACAGCGAACAGACCTGATCTTTTTTTTTTCCCAGGTAAAGCAATCAGACTTTAAAAATGCTTCTCATGTCTCTCATTCTTCTCATTTTTCCAATGGTTTCCATGTAATGAAGACAGCCAATGAGGATGTTTCAGATTGATTTGATGTAGTGCAGACATGTGCACACTTCCTGATTAACAACTATTTTTAAATTCAAGCCTACAGTCGTACATAACCTAACTGTGGGAGCTTTGCAGATAAGTGCAACATCACTAAAATAAATGATGTAAAATATTAATAATAATTACAGTAATTAGTAATATTTAATTTAGTTTTTTGCAGCTGATTTAAGAATGGAATCCAAAACAACAAACCAGGAGAAGTTGTCTGAGGTTGCTCCATATTTGTATTTTTCCCTCCGTGTGCAGAACATGCTGCGGCCCTCAGACAACCCTCTCACATCATGTTATTCTCTGCACTGCAGGTAAAGTTGATCCAGCCTTATTATTGACGCTGGCAGAGACTTCACATATTTCAGAGTTTTCTGGCATTACTTAAGAGGGAACTGTCTCATGGAGGGGATCACATTTCTGTGTCTGTTGTGGAGGGAAAAGTAGAGAAAGGGAAAGCACTGCAACTCTTTAAAAAAAAACAACAATAATGTGAGGAAACAAACTGTTCTTCTGGGATCAAAGCAACTAGTATGAAGAACAGACAAGGTCAGTGTAACAAATAATGACTCCAGTCTGATTCATCACATGGTGAAATGATGATGGGAAGCGGAGCCAAAAGTTTACTGAGGTAAAGAATAAATGAGTAATAGGAGCTGTGCTGCCAGGGACACAGCTGCATGTGATACCACACATCTGGGATGGGTATAAAGGTGTCACACACTCTATTTGCAGATTAATGTCGAAGGGGTGTCCCTTTATACTGTTTCATTTACTGATAAATACAGATAACCATACCATGTACATTTGCTAATCTAGAGTACTAACTCCCACTGCACACTATAACATTAAAACACATTATTTCATTGAATGGTGATAGAGCGTATGTTCATCCAAACACAGTCCTCTCTTTTGCATTCCTGTTCCTGCTTCAATATAAACCTAAAAACAACAACACTGTAGTAATGACAAAAAGAATAGCACACAATTTGATTGCAGAGGTTCTTGCGGTTGCTTGTCAACATCATCCATATTCTTAACTGAAGGTGATCTACAAGGAACTCTAAAACAAGGAACAAGGATACTGTCTCAACATTCCTGCGGTTCTTCTCCAACCATTTTTCCTTTTTGAAATGTTTTTTTGCAAAAAAGAATAAAATAAAAGTGCTTGGGGTGCCACTTTAGCAGTAAGCCTTGTGCAGAGGCTACAGGATAATACTTCACAGAGATGTTACAGGTTTAGATTCCAGGCCTTGTCCATTTCCTGCTATACTTCTCACTTTTCCTCTCTCTCTTCAGCTGTCCTCTCAGTTAAGGCAGAAAAATCTACCATAAATAAATCCCCCAAAAGCTTACAGAACTGTTATTGTTATTATTCAATTCTCATCGAGAGGTGCCACCTAGCTCTTTAACTTACGCCACAGGAACCAGGGGTTACATGGGCCAACCCAACAGGCATTTAACACAAGTCGGCTATCTTCAGACAAGTGTGAAGCTACCATGTTTTCGAAGAGGTCCATCAGACATTCTAACAGTTGTGACAACACCAGGCGTTAAACAAGAACAAGCTTAAAACAAGATTGACACAACCAGGGGTGTACAAAGGCAACACCAAGGGTTTAAACACATATGTAAACACATATAAGGTCATGTGTACTAGCAGGGGACTCAATATTTGTGTCCATGAAGATTCTCATTCATCCATGTCATGGTTCTTCTGAAGACTTGAAAAACAAGGCAATTGGACTGGATAGTGGGAATATGCATGGTGCCACCTGGCTTCAAAGCATGCACGAGCTAGGACAGCTAGGACTTTTCTCTAATCCCAACACAGTCGAGGCAGATGTCTGTCTAACATGAATCTGGTTCTGTCCGAGGTTTCTGCCTGTTAAAGGGAAGTTTTTCCTTGCCATTGTAACTTGCTAAATATTGCAAAGTGCTTTACTCATGGTGGGTTAAGATGAGATAAGACTTCTTATCTTGTCTTGATGTTGGGTCTCTGTTAATAAAATTTATTATCATTTTCAGATCAAGACCTGTTTATGCTTTTGGAAAGCATCTTGAGATAACGTTTGTTATGAATTGGCGCTACATAAATATAGACTGATTTATTGAAAGATTGATTGATTGATAATCTGTAAATCTGTTAAGTGCAGTACAACCCCATTCTTTATGATACTTGTCTAATAAATCCTAATTACGAAAGAGTTAGTAGATGAAATGTATTTTTGTTATGAAATGTTGGTAGATTTAGACCCCTTGATATTGCTTTCAAAGTAACACCAAAAAAATCAAGATTTTCCAAATTTATGCCATACAACAATTCCCACATTAACCGTATCAGCACTAATACTCTCTGGTGATACTGATGGACCTAACACAAAAAACACATGGGCAAAAGGGAGAAAGACTCATAATTCGACCATTTTAACTGGTCAGTAAGAGGTTAAGTATCTCTTTAAGTGTGACAGGAAAAACTAAAACCTCCACCTTGTCCACCATGTTCAGAACAAAAAGCATTCCTTTACAAAGCCAGCTGATAAGCTACAATTATTGCCCATTATGTCCGTATAATATACCAAGATAAAATGATGTAAGAGTGCTTATAAAAACCCCTGACTTCCTGTGTAATAGTGAATGAGGGGGGAGGCTCAGGTGGTTCTTCAATGAACAATGCACCAGTCCTGTCTGCACAAACACTACTAAGCAAACATTACTCATTTCCTTAAATCCGCATTCCTGCTGGAGCAAATTCCTTTGTTGAATTATGGAGTGGAGATAGTAAGAGAGAGTGACCTTAAGTTGTGGCCTTGAAGACCTGGAGAAGGGGGGGTTTATTTTGGATGTGTGACTGCGGTGTTCTTGATGATCTCCATAACAACCTCTTCACAGGGAGTGTACAGTGAGCTTTTTTTTCACATGGACAACATGTTATGAATGTAAGAAGGCATGCTGAAATTTAGCACCAATGCTGGAACAGTGCTGTCCTTACCCATCAATCTGTTCAATACTTTATCTATTATGTAATTATGGGTTGTATTTTAAACATGTCAGAAACAGGGACACTGCCTGTTAAAACCTTCCCAGGGCTTTTCCTTCAACTGTACAAATAAATAGAAAACCCACATAAAGCAACAAGTCTGATGGGAGCGTGAAGAGCAAAAAAAAATACAACTTTTCTTTTTGCATCAGGTTCAATTTATAAAGTTTGTCAAGATGTATAAGGAGGTGTTCCCAAGTAAATGCACAAACTTTCTAAATGTTCTTGCATTTTCTTTTTTTTTACTGTGCAAACAACACAATAGATTATTGTCATGTAATCCTGTATAATGTGAAGAAATCAAAATCAAGTATGATGATTACATCAACAGCACTGTGCACTTGCAGCAAGTACAAGCTAAGTTTTGGAGGAAAAAAAAACAAAGGAGTCTGCAGTTGGTGTCTGGGACAGTGGACTCACGTCTCTGAATCGTTGTCTAGGAATGCAAGAGGCAGCAGAGTGCAGGGTGCCGTTACCTATAGGCTTCAAAAACACTGGCAAGTTTACTGGAATAAGAATGACGTCAGCTTGTGAGAATGTTACACAAGGTGGAGGTAGACAGAGGGCAGAGTGGCAGTGTGTGGACAACGCACAATGGAAGCACCACAGGGGGCACCACGCTGTCAGGATGTGTTATTTTTGGCTGTAGGATAATCTCAAAAGTTCAGGGAGTAGTGTTTAGAGATTGAGGTTCAGATTATAGTGTGTTGATATCACTCACCTTGTGATAAAAAAAGACCTTTTTAGACCCAAAACATCACTGACTCTGCTTCAGACACACTCAAAGACTTCAAACATGCAAGTTAAAGAGCACAACTGCAGATGTTCAGGCCAAAAATCTGCCATCAAGAAAGTTGACAGAATGTGAGAGAGCCAAAAAAAGTAAAACAGGAGGTAGAGGACCAATGGTCTGTATTACATCTGTGTTATGACTTTTTTCTTCAAGATGATGACAACAAGCTGAGCGTGCATTATTGAAGAGGCAGATTTTGGAAAGATTGAAATCCCAGGTTATGTAAGGACAAAGTGCTACAGGATACTGGCTCTAAACTCCAAGAAAGCTATTTCAGACACTGCAGTCAGCATTAAATTTGCTCTATTTTTAAGGCTTTCTGGGCTTGCCAGAAGTCCCCCAGAGCCAGACTTATGTCATGTAACCAAGGGTGTTTTTCTTCAGGAAGAAGCTTTGCTTTAATCATCAACAGGCAGGCTCAGTTTCTAAAGATAAAGTTTAACTCAGTAATGCAACTTTTCAAGGTATAAAAAATGAAGTCTCTGTTATCTACCATTAAATCTTAGGTAGTTGTTTTGACCTGCAACAAAAAAGGCACATGAGATTCAATTCTCAAAGTTGTATCATCAGCTCTGAGAAATCTGAGCAATCGTGTCAATGCGTCATAGCTATCATATGTAAACATGTGAATGTTACTGTTTACACAGGAGGTAAACCTTGTGTTTGTTATATAATGATGTTCTCTGCTATGTGAAGCAGTCAAAGGATCAGTGTCCCGTAGAGAGATATCTATCTCCCTCAAAGAGGCAGTGACCTGTGACAGCCAGAGAGCTCCCACCAGCTCCACTGTGACAATCATTAAACCTCAGATGAGACAAAGTCCTCCGGGAGAACTAGACCCTTTCACTGATCATTCTGCATCCAAGAACCAGAAGCATCCCCATACAGGGGTCTGTCATTTGTGACAGTGGCAGGAATGCCATCCTACATCGTGTGTTTAGTGCAGGGAGAATCAAAAACAATGGGGAATTGTGAGCACACATCTAAGCCCAGGTTTAGGCTACAAGACAGAAGTTTCCAGGAGCATCTGTAAGGCCATTTCCAAATGAAAACCAGTCAAAACGTTGACCAACAGAAAAAAAAAAAACCCAAAACAATTGTGTCTATCAACGCAAACTGTTCCGCAACTTCTTTCTATGGAAACAAAACATTAACTTATCAGACTATGTCGTACTTGTGCTCCCTACAGTTAACATTGTGCTTAGAGACGTGTTGAAAAACACAGAGTACTTACTGAAAGCAGGCGTTGTGCCAGGTGTCCTGGAGGACTTTAATGTGAAAGGAGTCCTGAATTGTTCCTCCACAGCCTGTACAGTAACAAGCATCTGTAACTGAAAGACAATAATAAGTTTTAATTTGATGTTTCTTTTCATTTAATGAGCTGAAAGATTGAGAATACAGCTTAAATGGGTAACTGAATGGTTGAGAGACAGCGAGTTAAACTTTGGTATGGCGCATCTACTCTGACTTGCTAAAAAAAATGCTCTGAACTTTTTACACATCGTTGTAAAACGACAAAAAAAGTGGTTTTATGACCATCTGCTGCCTCTGCTCGGTATAAAGTTAGAACCTAAAGGAATCCTCACCTTCTGGTTCCTCCATCTACTTTCTGAGCGCGTCGTCGACTTCAAAACTTTCACAAACTTTTCATCACCGAAGTAGCTGGAGAGCAAATAGCGCCGCTTCAAACACTCATTCCTCAGTCTTCTTCTTGAGACTCCAAACTTTGAGTACGAAAAAAAGAAAAATACAATTCCATTTAATTCCTCGCAGCCAATACATATATCACGATCCTCCTCCTGGACGGGTGGCTTTTTGCCGCTGGCAACCAGGATAACTGACGTAATGCCGTCAACAAATTCCTGTACGGAGAGCGGAAGGGATCAACTGCAGCACCTGGAAGCATGAGAAACTGAGGTTTGGCCTGAAAATTAAAGGGAACGACAGCAGCGCCACCTGCTGACGAAATAAGGTCTTCAAGCACCTACTGTTCGATTTTAGCACAGTCCCAATTCCAATGAAGTTGGGAGGTTGTGTAAAACGTAAATAAAAACAGAATATGATCCAGTTTAACCTATATTCAGTTGAATACACAATAAAAACAAGATATTTATTGTTCAACCTGATCAATTGTATTGCAAATACTCACTCATTTTAAATTTGACACTTGCAGCGCGTTCTATAACCGGGGCATGTTTACCTCTGTTTTACATCACCTTTCCTTTTAACGATACTCAAGTGTTTGGAAACTTAGGACTTGATGTAAAACTTTGGTTGCTCATTTGTCTGGGGTCTCCGTTATTCTATTTTGTGCTTCATAATGCTCCACATATTTTTAATGTGAGACAGGTTTTAGACAGCAGGCAGGCCAGTCTAGTACCTGCACACTTTTACCACGAAGCCACGCTGTTGTAGCACGTGCAGAATGTGGCTTGACAGTGTCTTGATGAAATAAGCAGAGACGTCCCTGAAAAAGATGTCGCTTGGATGGCAGCATATGTTGCTCCAAAACCTATATGTACCTTTTAGGGCTTTGTATTCATGCGTTTGTTTACAAGAGGTGAACCTCGCCCCATCCTTGTTTGCGAACGACAGAGCCTTTCAGAGATGCTCCTGTTCACCTGTGGAATATAACTTTTTTTTAAGCATTCCTCTATTTTCCCAGTCTTTTGTTGCCTTTGCGTCCCAGCTTTTTTGGTTTGGGTATCAAATTTAAAATGAGTGAATATTATTTTTTTTTTTTATCAGTTTGAAGAATGAATATCTTGTCTGTATAGTGTATTTAACTGCATATAGGTTGAAAAGTATCTGCATATCAATGTACTTTGTTTTTATTTACGTTTTTTTTACGAAGTCCCAGCTTACCCGTACTCTGCAGAACCACATTATTTTTTTAAGTTTTGAAGAAAAAGCATCCAATATTTGAAGTTATTGCCATGGTCTTAATTTCATGTTACATTTCACCCCAACTTATGTCACAACTGACCAGGACTATGGAGTCACTTGTAACATTTCACCCCTGCATTTAAAATGGAGACATAGTTAGAGACAGAATTGTCTGTCCCCAGTCTCCCAGTCTGGTTCACCCAAACGCTAGTGCAGATGTTACAGTGCTTTTATTTTGGTAAAGGAGAGCGTAAAGCTCACGGATTGGTCGGCATAAATAGAGATAGTAGAATGGACATTGGTCGATGTTCCACGGTTCTCGCTTCAAGACTCAGTTGGCAGACTCAGAGTTAAAGCATTATTAAATAGAAAACACCCAAGAACTCTTTTGACGGTATACTCATGATGAATTCATCTTGTTCACACGATTTTTAGTCTACATAAACCACTCGTTATTGTGTATTGGAACACATATTTTTTTCTTTTTCTTTCTTTTTCTTTTTTTAGATTTTTTTTTTTTTTAGATTTTTCTTTCTTTTTCATTTCTCCAATCTCCGTGCAACAGAAAATTACCTGACACTGATTTTTTTTTTCAAAGAACAATGGAAGTAGAGGCCGAAGATTCGAAGACACCCTCTGAGGATAGCGATTTTGCACTGAAAACCATTGACCTCACATTGATATCCGAAACACCAGCGGAAACAGAGCCGCAGAGACCCACGTGGAGTGGGCGGCTGGAGTTCATCCTTGCATCGGTGGGGTACGCGGTAGGACTGGGCAATGTCTGGAGGTTTCCCTACCTGTGTTACAACAGCGGTGGAGGTAAGATGTACAAAGAGGTTGGCTAAAACGTAAGAGTCCCCATCTGCTGTAGAGTGAGTGTGAATCAGAAGGAAATGCTTTACTGCGTCAAATGTTATGTAATTTTTTTTTTTTTTTTTTTTTTAATTAATGATGCCTATGTGGGATATTCGAGGCAATAAGGTTTGTGTCTGTTGTTGAAACAAAGTCCAATGTGTTGTAGTCTTATCAGGTATTTTTTCTGTCATGTCACAACAGCATCTGTGTTCATCCTTCCTTCTGTTTTGTTCTTCTGGTTCAGGTGCCTTCATGGTGCCCTATCTCATCATGGTGGTCCTGTGTGGTCTTCCTCTGCTCCTAATGGAGTATACTATAGGACAGTACACTCATATAGGTCCAGTGCATGCTTTTGCCAGGATATGTCCATTGTTTAAAGGTGAGTGAATACAAGGCAAAAGACTCCCCGGCATGTGACGTGGGAAATGTTAGCTTTGCTTTCATTCATTTATAGGGAAAGTCTGACTCAGTGACATCCATGGTTTATTGTTACTATTATTAAGTACAACCTCACAGGTGGTCTCATCCTCAAAAATCAGTATTCCCCACAATTTTGGTGTTCCCTGGCAAAGAATAAAGAAAAACAGATCTAACTTTGTCAGTTTCCTCTTTGCCACAAACAAGTCTTCCTCCTTCATAAGGAGCACATAAACAGTAGTGTACTTTTAAGTAGCTGTTCCTGTACAGCATAAATTGCACTTATAAAAATCCCCTCATTTACAGAGTGCAAAGTGCATACAGTGTTAAAACAAACAGCTGTTTTGTTATGCTGTGCACCAAATTTTTAAGTCCCCTCTTATCTGTCCACCTAAAGCTGCACTGACAAAGTTACTACCCAACAATTTCAGAGCTGGATGATCCAAGCCAGTTACAGCAATAAAGACAAATCTGAGTTTTTACAATGTTGCTGTAGTATTATCATTAACAGTTTACTAAATGAGACAAGTTCTGTTTTTTTTTCTTATTGCTTGAATAATGAGATTGCAGGACTTTGGTACAAGTTGGGGTTCCTTTTTTTACAGTATGAATGAAATCTGCTCCTCTGTGAAAAATGAGCTGTTTTCACTTGTTGATGGTTGAGAACTTGTTCAGACAACATTTCAATCACGAGTCACAACCATAATCACTGTTTGTTCTGTTGCCTTTACATTTACATTTTAACAATCTCTGGTACATCGTTGAACTTTCTGATCCACAAGGAAATCATGAAGTCAATAAACTATGAACTAAATTGACTTTGATTTGATTTATATGAATGATCATTGGCTGAAGTGGATGATCAAAAATATGTTCTCACAATCCACTTTTGTTCAAATTCTAAATTTCAGACGATCATTGGGGCGCTCACAAAGTTTGTTCTGTTAAAGCTTACACTGCTCATGCAACATAATGTATGACAGGAGCTATTTGTTTTTTGAAATCAACATTCAAATGTACTCAGCTGTGTTGACTGAGAGGGCACTGGACAACACCTGAGAGCTTATCAGAGCCATCACTGTCCCCAATCAAACAAGAGCCCAGCCATCAACAACCAGCACCTGTGGGTTTGAAATGACAATCCTTCTTGACTTGTTCTAACTGAAGATTTTTCTCCATAGTTTTCCTATCTCCTTAAAGACAGAGATTATCTACCCGGTCAAAATCTATGGGTTCTTCACTTGATTTATCGATCATTTCATGCTCTGTGCTAAACAAGGGCCAAAAGCAGGTAGTTTTTTTCTGTATGCTCTTTTGATGTATTTCCCTGTGCAACTCAGTGCAGGTTGCTATGATTAATCTGTGATCCATGATTCAAATTCCCACAAATATCCTTCACAAATCAACCAATTGTGTGATGTTTATTTACTGCCTTATGTGTTATCACTGTTTTGTCTATGTCTATCTTTGTCCACTCTATCCGGGTGCACTTCCAGGAAGTGGCCTGAGGTAGAATGATCTCCCTATTATCGGATCACCATCCTAGGTTCCACACCAAAAACTTAATTGGCTATCTGCCTGTTCAGAAACAGCCAAAATTCAAATGAATGTATTTGGCTTTGATGCCTAATGTTTGGTACTTTAAACGTTGAATTTTGCTGTCACAACGAGAATGTAAATACTGTTAGATACTGTAATATTTCATGAAGACATACTTGACCTATGGCTAAGTCTTGCCCCAAAACACAGAAACACACAGAAAGTCATTTTTTGTTCTGCTATATGAGGTTTTTATTGAGATATTAAGTTTAAAAATGGCCAAATGGTGTTCATGGGGTACATGCAACTCTGATACAAGGCATCCAGAAAGGCCAGGTGACAGGGTCTGTTTTTTAGTCTTTCCTAAGCCAAATCTCAACTCAGAAAAGTGTCTTCTTTGGATAAAGTTTTGTGGTAGACCACAACATCAATTAAATGTGAATAACATTAAAAAGGATGTCTACGTCTGTTCCAAGGCAAGTCCACATTGTAATAAAGGCAACATAGTGTCATTTTACTGGAAGAATTAAAGTTATCTCTAACATCTCTAACGTTAGCTAAAGTTAGCTTTACGTTAGCCTAACATTAGCTATTAGCTGCGTTGTTCATTTGGTCACTTTATTTACTGGGAGCTGATTGGCCTATTTTGTTCTAGTTTTTGTACTTTGGTGATCACGCATCATTATTAGCTGTTTAGTTAAACTAATGTTAACTTACGGAACTTAGCTTCTAAACCTATTTGTAATAGCTGACATTACGCCAGTTTTAAAATCATTGCATTGGCTCCCTGTGTGTTCTAGAATAGGTTTTAAGGTTCTTCTATTTGTTTTTAAATGTCTAAATGTTCTTAGGCCTTCTTATCTTAGGGAACTGCTTTTACCTCATGAACCTTCACGGACCATGCACTCCTCTGGCAGCACGCTCCTTATCATTCCCAGAGTCAGGACACACACTCACAGGGAGGCATCTTTCCACTGTTACGGTCCCCATCTATGGAACAGCCTGCCAGAGGACTTCAGGGCCGCAGAGAACGTTCATGTTTTTAAGAGCAGGCTGAAGACCCACCTTTTTAGCTTAGCTTTTGGTTAATATTTATTTATTTTAATCTTTATTCTAGTAGGTTCGGCTTCTTATTTCAATTTATTTCTACATTATTTTATAGGCTGCATTTGATATATGTTTTAGTTTTTATCTGTTTTATCCTTTTGTCGATCTTTAGGACCACCAGAATTTCCTCTGGGGGAGCCCTCTGCACCGGGGGTGGTGGTTGGTGGTGGTTGCAGGGGCCTGTCACATGGGTTCCTGGTGGAGATTGGTATCTGCCACATCTCTCCTCTGGGCCCTGTGTCGGGGTCCTGTGGCTGTGGCTGACTCTTTGCCCTGGTGCAGACGGCTCCTCTGATGATGTTTCCTCAGCTGGTTCATCTGTACTCAGCCTATATACATGAGTATGTGCATGTCTGTTTGTGTGTGTGTGTGTGTGGGGGGGGGGGGGGGGGGGGTATGGTTGTGTGGGGTCAGGGTGATTAGGTGGGAGGGCATATTGGAATGTTGTTTTTAATGGTCTGTCAAGCACTTTGCCTTACATCTCTTTGCATGAAAAGCTCTTTATAAATAAAGTTCGATTGATTAAGTTTGCACTGAGGCTTGTAAATTCTGGCCTGGAACTGAAGTTTTTTATTGACCTTCTTAACAGTAAATTGATTCGTATATCCTTCCAATGCGTATTTTAGACCCTTTTGGTGACTTCTAGATGATATATTATCCTTCTGTTTCCAAAAATCATCAATGGCTTCCTGCAAAATGTCTTCTTTGACACCTGCCATAGCACCTGTCACTGAATGTTCATTGTTTGTCTGAGTGAGTGGAGGGGGTCGTGGCTTTGCCATAGGTCAATTTAGAAAGTCCAGGGTGAATAAATGCATGTATATTTGCACGCTCTCAACCTTATGAAACACATGCATAAGTCATTGTCCACACAAGTCAAAAATTTGTTGATTCACTTTTGGCTTCGGCTTGTTTCTATGTGCAGCTGGCTCATGTGTCATGGTACTTTGAAATGACAACTTCCCCATTGGTCTGTGTATGTTGTATCAGAGCAGTCAACCATGTAAGCTGAACGTGTATGGTGAAATAGGCAAACAGGCAATCACAAAGGAAGGCACGCTCAGCATGAAACATACAGTGGTTTCAGCTGAGCCTGGAGCTCAGGGGACCTTCCTTTGGGTCCACCATTGTGATGACACAGACCTGTTTTGCAGTTGCCTCTCCTTCCATTTGATCAGTCAGTTACACTGGGATCATTGGGGCATAGCAATCCAGTCTTTTCCCAGGGTATATAATCTGTTTTCTACAGGTGAGATTTGATCATACCTCTGGAAAAACGGGATCTGTTCCAGAAACAGTCAGTGGTTGAATATTTCTGTTCAAACAACAATTAAAAAAAATGTGACAGTAATAACATACTGCAAAAAAGCAGGAAGAGTAAAAAAAATGGACAGAGGATGACAATCTGGCAAGTTGTGATCACTTTAAAGCTCACTTTCTAAACCCTGGGAAAAATTAATATCCCAATCCAGCACAGTTTATGTCCCTCTTACTACAGACTAAAAAAAATGTGCAAAATTAAGTTGAATGAACTTCTGATATTCTGGTAGGTAATTTTTGTGACCTCTACAGTGAGTAATGCCAGCTGTGTCCCCCAGTTTTCAGCTGCTAGTGTGACAGCTAACTTTCTGCTACTGCTAAAGCTGTAGCTACACACACATACCAGCTAAATAATGAACCTCATCCACTTGCTCTAGTGGTTAAGCTCTTTTGCTAACTGACTTCTCCAACAAGGAGGAGACTGATGAAAATACACACACACACACACACACACACACACACACACACACACACACACACACACACACACACACACACACACACACACACACACACAACCTGAAATGTGATAGCATTTACAGTCAAAGATGTGAAAAGACTGAATAACTTCTGTTGAGGAACTTTGATCTCTTTTTTACTCATTATCTCAGGTGTCTGTTGCACTGTAGGTTAAATGACACAGCAGATTTTTTCTAATCCATGGCTCCAGGAATGCCTTTTATCTCTTTTCTGTCATCTGTCTTGATATGTGATAACCACTACAAAGGCTGTGCCCAAGAATGTAGCATTTCCCTGCAAAATATGGATTATAAGGGTGTTTTATAAGCCTAAGAAAGTAAAGTAAACATTATCTTCCTGACAGATGTTAAAATATATGTTATACATGTCACCATTTTACTCTGCAGGTGTTGGTGTGGCCACAGTTGTTATCTCCTTTGTGTACTCTACATACTACAATGTGCTCATGAGCTGGGCACTTTTCTATTTGTTTAACACGTTTGGAGCCACCCTGCCATGGACGTCCTGTAACAACACCTGGAATGTTGTTGCCAACTGTTCCAGTGGGTTCCCTGGTAACGCCACACACCTGCAGTCTGCCAGCCAGCAGTTCTTTGAGTGAGCATGAAACAGTATTTATAATAACATTGTAGTGCTGTTTATATTTATACAATTAAAACAATAAGTGTTGTTGAGGGGGGGGGCTGCTGTTGCAAGACAAGTTTTGCAACCGCAGCCCTGAAATATTTGTGGTAGCAAAGTGGTGGGGCCCAATGTAACATTTTTTTATGGGGTTCACAATCCTTGGCCCTTGCCATCTTTCTGCCTATTTTGGCTCAACACTAAAAGGTTCTCCTGAAGTTAAGTCATTTAACTTGAAGTTTAGTTAAAAAAATGTGGTGCCAAATAATGAAGCACATTTTAGGTGATATGAAGACAGTAGTGGGTTGTGTTTGGCGGATGATCATACGACTCAGTTGGATCAAATATTATTTTTAATAGATGATTCCACAGTGTGATTTCTAGAAAATAAAATTTTTTCCCCTTATTTAGTCTTATGTTATATTTCGATGAAATAACTGATGACGGTGAAATATTGGATTCATTAATTTTCTTCGTTGCCTATTGTTTCCAGTCATAGGCTTTTGCAGAAAACCAGTGGCATCGAGGAACTTGGTGGTCTTCGCTGGGAACTCTTTGGCTATCTTACTCTTTCCTGGATCATTGTTTATTTGTGCATTTTTAAGGGAGTTAAATCTACTGGCAAGGTCAGAAAAAACACTGCTTCACTGCAAGAGGATTTTATGCACAGCTTCTGTCACACTAATATTGTTTTAGTCCTATGAGTTGATCTTTTAAATTGAAAACCTTATAAATTGATCCATTTCTGTCATTTGTGACACACAGGTTGTGTATTTCACTGCAGTATTCCCATACTTCATCTTGTTCGCCCTTCTCATAAATAATGTTCGGCTCCCTGGAGCAAAGAATGGCATCCTCTACTTTGTGACACCAGTCTGGAGCAAACTGTTTGAAGTGAAGGTGAGGCAGTAAATTAATAAGTAACAATAAATTGTATATAAGCACACCCACAGGACTTACACTTTGCACCGCAGTTTAAGACCAACCCAAAAATTTAACTTGTTCATTTATGTCAGATAATAAGGTATTTAATTTATTTATTTTAAATTATTTAACCAAGAAAGCCCCACTGAGATTAAAAATCTCTTTCTTGAGTGCCCTGGCCAAGAAAGCAGCAAGAAATAGAACACAATGATAGAAAAAAGTACAAAACAATGACAAAGCAGGTAACCATATTTAGCGTAACATCAGAAAATAAGCCATCAAAGTATTTACAACCTGATGTATCATTTTCCAACACCTTCAGTCTACTCTTAAAAAAGACTTAAAGAGACCTGCTCCCTCAAGCCAAACTTGGCCTACAACAGGTTCCACGCTACAGGAGCCACACATCTAAAACTCCTTTTTCCCCATTTCAAGATGTACTTTAGGAACAGACATCAAAAATAGGTCTTCTATATGTTTTGGTCATACCTGAGACTGGGGGAGTACTGGAGGTCTTTTTTCAGAGCAATTTTGGAAACATTAGTGCAAGTAATAGAGCCATCCTCAAGGATTACTGTATTTGGTATACCTGAAGCTGGCAAAAACAAATCAGTGAAACAAGCAAATGTTTACCTGTTTAGTAGCCTGTCAAAGAAAACTATTACTGTGAAAGAAACCTCTGCCCTTTGAGAACACTTCTGCTGTCTATCATGTGTTTTTTCTGATGATGCAACCATCAAATGTTGTTCAGTGTTTTCAGTAGATAATGTAATCACTGACACTGCAGACTGCAGATTTGAAGCTCCTAAAACCTCACACTCTTCTCTATTTCTCTCACAGGTTTGGGTTAATGCAGCTGCCCAGGTGTTTAACTCCATTGGGATAGCATTTGGCTCCATGGTTTCCATGTCCAGCTACAACAAGTTCAACAACAACATTCTCAGGTAATGAATAACGAATTGTTCATTCATTCATTCATTCATCTTCTTATCTTGCTCAGGGTAGCAGGTGGCTGGAGCCTATCCCAGCTGTCTGAAGGCGAGAGGCGGGATACACCCTTGTCGCCAGTCAATCGCAGGGTTGACACATAGAGACATACAACCTTTAACTCTCACACTTACACCTACAAACAATTTAGAATCATCAATTGAGAGAAGAGAGAGAACCCACAAATTTGCAAACTCCACACAGAGAGGCCCAACGTGCCCGAACCAGGATTTGAACCTGAACCCTCTTGCTGTGAGGCAGAAGCACTAACAGCTGCACCACCGTACAGCCCATAGCTGGTTGTGTCAAATCTTAACATGTTGTTACGAAGTTCTGGCTTTTTATTGGTTTCGTGAATATATAAGACTTGAGAATAAAGCATTGATTCAGTTTACTAAAGATAAAGACTTCATTTGCCCCCATTGTCTGTATTGTCCTCTTGAACTGAGTCAGCAGTTTGTGTGTACAGTGCCCTTATTCTGAAGTTACCAGTAAAAAAAACAATGATTGTCCAAAACATCATAATAATGCGTGTAAAACAAATTACCTGAAGATCATCCTTTGTCACTTCAACAATGTCTTTTGAGTTGAACAAACACTCTTTAATTTGCTGAGCTGTAAGAGCAGCTTCTGTATGGCTGTTTGGCAAACAGCTGCAGAGGAACATTTTTGGTCCTCTCTTTGTAAATATGCTCTGTTGACAGTGTGCCTGTGTGCACCAGGTGCTCTACAACAAGGTCACTCACGTCTTGCAGAGAAATATACTCTAGACTCCAGACTTACCATCTACTCAACGTAGCCAGGAAATTCTGAATAAAGGCCCCCACTGTATTCAGACAGCAATTTTTTAAAATTTTATTTTGTTTATAAAAAATGAGTATGTCTATTGAGAATCAAAACTGAAAACATCTCTGTTTAGGACGAAAAAACTGCTTCCTTGGTTTCTGATTTATTTTCCAGAGCAAAACTGTGCTGACATTTATTTTGTTCTGTTGCTTTCAGGGATGCTTTGATTGTAGTATGCACCAATTCATTTACAAGTATCCTGGCAGGCTTTGTGATCTTCTCAGCCATTGGCTACATGGCTCACGTTCATAACCTCCCTGTGGACAACATAGCTACAGATGGTAAGATAGTTTAAATGGCAGGTGTTATCCCAGCTGTGATGTGTAAAATAATTTTAGAGATACACTGTATCTCACAGGTGTTCTCATTTTGGCTGTTTGGACATTTTTAATGGAGTAGTGCTGTATTTCCTCAAAAAGGGTAAATCTAGAGTTCTTTTAGATATGGATCAACATGTTCTGTATGTTTTTTGCAGCTTGTGATTGAGATAGTTCACATCTTTGAACACTGACAAATTACAAATTGAAAAAGCACTCCTCTGTTTCAGGTCCTGGTTTGGTGTTTGTCGTATACCCTGAAGTACTTTCCACCATGCCTGTCTTTCAGCTGTGGTCTCCCCTGTTTTTCTTCATGCTGCTATGTCTTGGTCTGGATAGTCAGGTAAATTTACACTCTCAATCTGGCATATAGTACACAAGTACTCAGAGTTTACACTAAGAACAAAACACGGGTTACAAACGCTATTGTGCAGGACTCCACTCACACACCTAACTGCCACACTGTTAGAGTGAGTTGTAAAGAGTCCCAATATGTAAAATAAAGGATTAAAACATGAAAAGTTGTCGTGTTTCACTGTGTTTCACTCGAAAATGCAAAAGAACACAAGGAAAAAAATTCCACTCTGGAGGGTGTTTCAAAGAAGTTGCATTTAAGTTGGCTGAAATGCCGATGCAGAAATGCAACAATACTTTTGTGTTTCATCCCGAAACAATTCTTGTGTAAAGCACATAATACTGAAACAGTCACAGTTATCCACCTTTTTCTTCAGAAGCCGATGGGTTTTGACTTCAGACTGTGGTTATCGATTTCCAGTTGCTGCTGCCAGCAAGCTAGCTCAAAACAACTCGTTAATCAAACAATCATTAGGGCTAGACAGGGCTCAGTGTAAACTTTTTTTGAAACATCCGCACTATGACTCCAGCTCTGATTTTTGTTCATTTTGTCACTTTCTTGCTTTTGAAAGCCGGTTATTAAAGCGAGTATGCCAGCTAGGCTAACATCGTCAGCTTAATGATCTCCATGGCGACTTAAACAAAACATCCAACTGGAAGAGCAAAACCAGCAATCGTGATGAACTATGGGTAGTCAGGAAAAAGGTGGATAGCATCCTTAAATACAGGTCACTTTGGGTACTTAATTGTAGTATGTACTGTTTTCTATGTTGTTGGTCAATTTATTAAATGTTTCTGCTATAGCTCCGGAGCAGTATTCTTTGAAAATTAATCTCCCTCTGAGGACAACAAACCAACCAACCAACCAACCAAGGCTACTCTGCCCTCTGGTATTCCCTCTGGTGCTGGGTTAGCACTGCTAGCTCGTACATCTTATTGGAGAAAGATCTTACATTCCCTATAATATAATTCCCATCTATACTTTGACCACAGTGTGATCATTGCATTGAATATAATGGCTATATATCTGAGTTCAACATTTCTGTATATGGCCAGCATGTGCCATGTTTACAAGGGGACAACAGAGAGGAGCAAATTCTAACCTTTAGAACCCCTGCAGTTTTTCTCTCTGTAGCAGGTCAGGAGGAAGGCACACTTAGGGAAATAGAGCAAAATGGATATTTCATTACACAACTAGTGTAAACAAGACAGTTACAGTCGCTGTAAATGCATATCTAATTGTGTAAATTAAATATTAACTCCTCCTACACATTGTCCCTTTCATATTTATCCATCTCTTTGCACAGACTCATCATTGCATCAGAAATAAAAGTAAACACCTAAAATACAAAAAACAAATAAACAAACAAAAAAACCAAACATAAAATAACCATGTATATACAAGGCAGATGGTATGACTGTTATAAAAATATAAATATAATTTTGTTAATATCCTCTCCACAGTTTGCTACAGTTGAGGTCGGTGTAACATTCATAAAAGACGAGTTTGGCCCAAAACTTCTTCACCTCCTCAAGAGAGAAGAGCTGGTGACCCTGGCTGTGTGCATCGTTAGCTTTATCCTTGGGATCCCCCACGTTACAAAGGTAAAGCAAGTGGAAATCTTTTACTTCAAGAAGAGGACGCTGTGTTGGCTTCATGTAGTTAATGTTGTGTCACCTGTGACTGTTTTTTTTTTTTTTTTTTTTTTTTTTTTGCTGTCTCCTCCTCTCTTCTCTTTTTCCTGCAAAGGGTGGTATATATGTGTTTCAGCTGATGGACCATTACACCGCTGTTGTGTCCCTGGTTTTTCTGGCTTTTTTTGAAGTTATGGCTGTCTGCTGGGTCTTTGGTAAGCTTAAGACATAGTTTATAAGTTAAAACCTAAATACTCTTTCTAAAATTCTTTTTTTTACTTAAAATGACCAGGAGCCTGGCCTGGTTACAAGTGTGTGAATAAGATTAACTATTCTCCATCAGGTGTCCCAAAAATTTCCTTAATGGTGAAAAGGATGCTAGGGAAGACTCCTAACATTTACTTTCGTGGCTGCTGGCTACTGGTCTGTCCCCTGTTAACACTGGTGAGGTTCTAATTATCAGATGTTTCTCTCCTCTGAGTAGAAATCCTAATGACGATTGTTTGATAAAAGCTGTCGTTTTTCTCCTTTTCTGCATATAGTGTATTCTGACCTCCAGCATTGCCCAGTACTCTCCTGCTCGCTATGGAAAATACTCATATCCACTGTGGGCTGAGTGTGTGGGCTGGGGCATCTCGCTGGTCTCCATAATTTGGATCCCTATCGGAGCCATTCAAGAGATGACAAACAACAAAGGCTCCATACTCCAGGTAAGGACACATGATTCCGGCCAACAGCTGTGGAGAGAAAGGATAATGTTAGCATTGGAACATACTTTATTACCTAGCTAACATGCTAATATTTAGAATTTAAAATTGATCATATTACTTTGAGTGTTATAGAAAATCAGCATGAAAGTATTAGGTAATTACACACAGCTGAGGCTGAATAATCAGCTTTAATGCTTTACTAATTTCCTTTTTTTCTCTGTGTATGACTTATTTTGCTAACCCAACATTTCAAAAAATTGAGCCTGTTACTAAACTGTAATTATCTGTAATCATCAGAAACTGAAAACAGCAATGACTTCCACTATAGACCTTGATGCTGATGATTATCTGTTGGAAAAACAGAAGCCAGACAACCCGGATTCAGAAACTTTGTGCAATTCAAAGGTCTGAGTGGGACTACAGTGAAGTGGTGTGTGTATCTGTTCATATCAAACCATGTGCTGAGGTTTTAATAAAGTGTGTTAAGTAATGTAAAAACTGTTTCTACACTAACACACACAACCTTTAAGGTTTATGATGATGTTGTTCTTTTTATCATTTGTTCTGCCAAAAAGCTGTTTAATATGGTGCGTTTATGGAACTCTAAAATCTCTACAAAAATGTTCCTCAGCAAAAACAAATATGAAAATCTGAGACTTTTGTCAAAAACTTTTTTTAAACTATTTATGAGTGAGCACATGCTCCCCTTATAAAAGACAAGATTTTATTCTCACCACAGATTTAGATGTGAAGAACTCATTTTAAAAGTCAAACCTTAACGTTCAACCAACATCACCTTTCACTCCTTTCCAGTCTTTGTTCTTGAGAGCAGCCTGGATGAGTTTCTCTTCAAACACATGGAAGGAAAAGAGAAATGAAATCATTAAATAGACTATTCATCTCTGAGAGTGTTGTGGGTTTAGTTTAAACATCCAAACCATCTTTTGTACGTCATTGTTCAGTCTATGGCAGCAGATCCAGTGCAGGCTTGGAAATGTTTAACTGTAAGTTAAACATGTACTGATTGTGTTTGTCCTCTTAGAGGCTAGACAGTCTGGATATTTTGTTGCTGGTTCAGGATCAAAAAAAGTTGGTCTGAAAAATGTAGGTTATTAAGTCCAAGATGATGGCTGATATTGTCATTTCACCATCACATACTCACTTCAGTGCTAAGTTTGTTTAATGTAATAAAGGCAGTTGGTTAATGTTACATCCAGGCTGACAACATTCAGTGTGCTTGAGTTTGCTTGTTTCTGACAGTTGAGGAAGACTCTGATGTTCTTTCTGCTGCATTTAGCAACATTTTTAACTCAGGTGTCAAAGATTTTGAATAGTGCCTCTGAACTACTTACATAGCTAAAGGGTTAATAGTCTTTAGTAGAGCAACACTTAATCTGTTAGATTAAGATTCAGAGTTGAAAAGTGTATTGGCTCAAACCCAGCAGTTAATCACTGATTGTTGTACTTCTACTTTGTTATCAGGAAAACAAGTCAAAGAGTTCATTTTGGTGGGAACATATTTGTTTAAACTCAGGGTTGAACTTTGAGGTGGTGCTTTTTCGTTAGGTCTTTTCTTTTTTTTTTTAATGATCAACTTCCTGTCCCTGAGACGAGAAAGACGTTCACAGATTGGTTGATCCAGAAAATGTTTGTGTTCAGATTCTCTTTAACACTAAGTAGATTAATTTTGATATATTTGAGATAGATATTTTATTTGGAATAGACACAAGAGGACAGAAATGTGAAAATCAAATTCTCTGAATTGTCAAATGCCTTTTTTACATATTATCACTGCTTTAGTTTTGGAAATATTTTACCTTCACCTAAAGTATTTTTAAACAAAGTAGATTGTGCCTTATTTTCATGCCTAGTTTTCTTTTTTCTGAAATGTGTTTATGGGTAAGCTCTTTTAGAACTTATTCAGTGAACTGATATCATCAAGGCAAAGATTACACACATCTGGATCTGCTCTGGCTATAAAATGCTTAAAACTGGGCCCTTCATTCAGACACTTATACATAAATCTTCTTATAGTTCTACATATCTGAAGTGATAAATGTAAAGCTGTATTAAGAAATGTATAGAGTCTATTGTGTTCTACAAGTAGAAAAAAGGTGTTGTGTTACCATGCATGTTGATTTTCATCACACAGCCTCAGGTGTGGGTCAGCTGATCACCTCTCCCTGTCTGTGATAATACTCTCTTGTTCTATTACACGTCTGCTCATTTTTCATTAAAGGGAAAAAAAAATACACATCTGATTTAATGCAAATGAAATAAATATTTGTAAGTCATATTGCTTTCTTTGGAATTTTAAGTCTGACATGTCTGCTTCATTGGGCCTCTTCAGTGTAACGTCTGTCATCACTTAACCAAACATAATGTAGATTTTTCCATATTATTGAATATTTATTCTTGTGTTTTTTTAATCATGTCTTTGTTGTTTTGAGATTTAAGGTGTATAAATTTTTCAAAGTAAAAACTTACAAAAGGAACTTCTTTGACTTGGTGCCTTTAATTGATCTGTCTCTCATCACTCCCTCAACAAGTCATTAGATGGCAGCAAAGAGACACAGAAGCAGAAGAAAACTGAGCATCTAAGCTAGAGCAACTAAATAACTCCTTCTGACAGGCTCTAAACACTAGACAGACTTTATGATCCCACTTTATGTGAATTCTATTCTATTCAATTCTATTCTATTCTAACACAACAGCTTAACATTTTAAACTAAAGAGACCATTAGCTGCATAAACACATATGTGTAACAGCTGAATGCCAGAGAACTGTACCCACACAGCTATTAACTCATCAGTGTCATATCATGTTAGCCACAAAACAGACAGACTGAAAGAGAGCAAAGCCAGACAACATCTGATTGCAGCTGAGGTTTTGTACTTTATCAGACCCTGATGCAAAGTGGTGCTGCAGCAGTGCACTGTGCAGACCTGAACATGAATCAATACTCCATTCCTGCATCCGTCATGACTGACTGTATCATGAGCACTAAATTAACATTGAGAGTGCTTATAATCAATCAATCCGTTGTCATAGTGAAGCCCTGGCAGCAGTAAACTAATGGTTAAACATAGCAAAAGGGAAATGCTTGTTGGCTTTAAAAGGAAATGCAGAGGGAGATGGGTCATTGTCTAACCTTTGTTGTGGTGTGTGAAAACGAATATATGTGCCAGACAAACAGTGAGACCAGAGCTGAACCTCGTGATGGAACTGTTTCTGATCTTGTCTGACCTTTCCTCAGGCAATTTGTGCAATAGTCCAGGGGATCCACTAATCATCACTGCTCAACCAACATGCACCGTCCTGAGTGTAACAACAGCTGTGATTGAAAAGGAGGCCATGAAACTATCAGACTGCCTGTGCAGGAACTTGAAGCAGCTTAACTTTGAACCTCAAGCGGGGCTTTTCTCACCTTCATTTCCTGCTCTTGCCTCACTCTTTGTTTCATTTAAAGTGTGTCATATGAAGAGACAAGTACGCCATCTCTTTAAATCTTGGGTGTGTGTTTGAAAATGCATGTGCATTGCATGCATGTACTTATGTTTAATTGAACAATCCAGTAAGTAAACATCTAAAGAAACCATTCTGGCTTAAATTCATACACACACACACACACACACACACACACACACACACACACACACACACATATATATATATATATATATATATAATCTCCTATCAGGGTGGTGCGTCTGTGCATATCTTGTAGAAATTTCACCTTTCTATGCATGAATACTTTTTTTTTTTTTTTTTTTACCTAGTTTCACTGTGGCTGATGATTTGCATTTTAACTTTGGAAAACAAAACATGACACCAAATTCTTTGTTCCTGCATGAAGGTTTGTTCCCATTTGATGTGCATTTTTCTGTAGTCTTCTCACAGAAATAACACACCTGAAAGCAGCAGTTACAAATTTAGAAGCAGAGTAGTCAGCATAAGAAACCATGCGAAACAATGTTTTAAAGGTTTGTGTTAAGGATGCAAACTGTTGTTAATTTAAAGCCCACAATCTAAACAGATCTAAATTTATTCAACCTCTGACATGTGTTTGGTCTGTTCAAATACTATATACATATACCATATTATATACAATATTAATACATATTTATGTTTTTCATTTTAATCTCATTAAATGCTAATGAGTATCTTGCCAACTATTTATATGTAGATAAGAACATTTGAGGTTTAGATGCTACAGTGCACTCCTGCTGAACTAACTGCCTTTGTTTTGATGAGGATGTTTTCCCCCTTTATTTTCTTTGTATGTGCAGACATAAAAAGTCCATAGACAGATTGTTCCCCATGCTGTAATGAAAGGCTATAGCTGAGGGTATTGCTTGACCTTTGTCCCAAAAATTGAACTGTTGTTGTTGTTTTCTCATGCAAAGTCTTTTTTTTTCAAGGAATAGTTATGATGGTCATTCTCACAGTACTGGTGATTCCAATGAATTTTTACAGTGGCCATGGGAAAGATGTTAACATAGAGTAACATTAGGATGACTCACTGATCTAGTTTGTATATTAAGTACTGCACCATGCTTTTATTGTATTTTGTCATATGACAAACCATCAAGAGACAAAACAGCAGCAAAAGGCAGGTGTGTGTGAAGTTTATGAAGTAAACACTTAACTAAACATGGTTAGGGTTATAGATGTGCATAAGGACAGATAAACAGAAAACAGTCACAGTCTCTGAGTGACTCATCTCACTGCTTTCGGTGAAAGTCCCCTGCAAGGGTCCTGTTCACCCTGTCATATTTTCATTCTGCTACAACAACCCACTCCTCATTCATTACCCTTTACATGCTGTTTTGTTAACTGGTCTACTTTTGGCATGAATCCAGTGAAGTTGTTCATTTATATAATTGTTTTAGAGAGATAGATTTAGAGAGAAAGAAATGTTCAAGGAAGAAGAAATATGAATTGTTTTGAGTGAAGCTGGGTCTGCAAACACTGCACTGAACATGCATGTGCATGGAATGCATAGATGTGCTAGCTTTCCAGCTAATGACTACTGGGAGTCTAGCTTTGTGTCTGAAGGATTTTCAGTCAACATCAGTGCTGCTGCTGCTGAACACTTAATAGAACTTCCTGTAAAGATTTTTCTGTGAAGCCAGCATTGAATTTATTCTTTGTGTGTGGAGAGCCACAAAAGGTCAAATTGTCTGCAATCATAACAATAAATTCCTCTGATTTTGGTCTCCTATATCATTAACCATGCTCTTAAATGCATTTTTTATGCAAACAGACTCTATAAACTCTAAGCAGACTCCCCTCGTGTGAGATTACAGTTGTTTTTATTCGAGGCGGAATACTTTTTGTACAGATTGACAATTAAAAGTATAAGTATAAAAGTGTTAATGCTTTCACAGCCTCTGCTTGCTGGTTTATATACTTGTGGCAACACTGATTAAATTATGCTTCCTTGAGATGCCTCTACTGCTGATTGAATACATCCTTTCAGATGTGCTGCACCCAGGCCCTTTGTTCCACCCCTGACTGAAGCTGGCCTCTCTCTTCTTCTCATGCAAGATCTGCTCACACGATACCTTTTATTAGACATTTGTGTAAATGCACTGTTCATCACACCCACATGCACACCACTAATGTTACAGACTTTCCACACCTCATATTCATTGTAATTCTAGTGTTAATTAACTTTTCTTCCCCAAATACATTACATATTTTCTTGTAGATAATTGTTGATAAGAACTTCGTTTGTGCTCCTCTCATCTGTTGTTACTTCCAGTCAGGCAGGCAGGCATACTCTCAAGCAATATTCTGTAAATTAACACAAATTTCTGCACAACTTTGTGTCATTATCAACAGAAAGCACTTTAAATCAGCAGGCATACAGTAAATTTCCAATTTCCAATTACTATTAATTACAATCAAACAGCACTTCAGCACTTTGGCACTATCTTATGCACTTTACATCTGCAATGTACTTTAAGTCTTGTGGTCACTTTATTCCTGGTTGTGTCTTGTGTCTATAGCTGTATTGTATCGTACTGTAATGGATTGTAACTGCTGAAAATCCAATGTTGTGACAACAGGGCCACTGAGGGTCAACTTGGAAATCAGTAATTTTTTCCCTTGTCCCAACAGCAAACTGGGCCATGAACACGGCGGTGGACTGGATTTCACTATAATGTGATATAAAGTGACGGGCTGAATGAAATGATTATGTGGGCCAGGGCCGTGAGTTTGAGGACCTGATGTACAGTACACTCCGCCTTCACTTACTGTGGACTTGAACACCATTAGCGATTGCTAATTGCTTATTTGCTTACTCACACAAGTTTCAAGGCTTGCCGATGTCTTGACACGGCAAGTCTGCCTTAATATTGTTACAGAATCTCACACAATCTCACACTAACAGGGTGTCACATAAAAACCAGTCAGTGTCTGAGAATTGATCCCTGGGGACACATTAAAACTACCGAGGGCTTTAAGATGACCAGCTAATGCATTCAGTTGTCTTCAGGGTCACATTTCTTTACCAACATGAATGATGGGAAAAAAAAGACCCAACAATGTTGTAAAACTTCCACCCTCGTGTTGATTCATTGTCAGTATAACCGTTGCCTTGGATTATGACAGTGAAAGTGATGACAAAACTGTTTCATGAAAGAATTAGTCGGCTGTTTTGAATCCTGATCTTCATATTCATGAAACAAAAGAAATGTTTTTCTCCCTTTGGCTTCTGATTTTTTTTCTTTAAAAAAAGATGACAGATTAAAAGTGTGTCAAGTGTGTTGTAACAGACAAAAGTGTAATATTGCATGTGTCAGTAGGGAAAAAAAAGAAATATACTTCCTTGTTCTTTTAAGGTCATCTGAATTTATTTATGGGGTCTGTGGCAGGAAAAGACAGAAGTGAAGGAATATGTTGCTATGAAGAATTGCACCATAAAGTGGGTCAACTCTCTTGGGCATGCTCAGACTGGATGATGGTGTTGAAACTGAAAGCTACTTTGTAAATAAAATAATTTCTTGTTTTTAGTTATCTTAACAGACAACAGATATCCATGAACAGTGACAGTTTAAGGGTAGAAGTGGGCTTTTTAGAAGAAGCAGCTTTAAAAATGAATGACAAACTGAAAGATAGTAATTTGATACCTGTGAAGTTGAATGTGAGTGATGCCATTTTCTCATTTTGGTACATCACATGACCAAGTGTGCAGGAAAGATTTCAGTGGAGTATGATCATAAAAACAGATTATTTTTGAGGTCAGGCTACAAACAAAACTACAAACTATGACACCCTGCATTTCCTAAAGAGACAGCCTAATTTACCACAGTTTTTTCGCTACTCTGCAAAACAAACAAATGAGCACAGAAAGTACTGTTTCTGTGAAGTGGGCTAATGCACTGTTAGTTGGGGATTTTCAAATGTGCCAAAGTCAATAAACTGGTTTGTAATTGAGGAGCATCATAATAATTAGTTTATTCAACACAGGAAGTAATTATATTTTGTTGCCTTATTAAATTTTTCTCAGGCAGGGATAATGTTGCAGCAGTGTTTGTTGATATGAAGATAGTGAAATCTCAGTTTGAATCTTACATCAGAAAATACTGCTTTAAATATGTAATAAAGATGTTTGATCCCTTTACTTGACTATTTTCAGATATATTCAGTACCCTTCTAATACCAGGGAGATGAAAAATAATTTAGATATTGATGTAAAAAATGCTAACTGGTGACATTTTGTAGCTTTGACTATGACTCCATTCTGCTGGCACCAAACTGCTATTGTTTGCTGTCATCATCTGATAATTTACCTTAAACTAACCAATCTTTTTCTCTGTCTTTGTGGTAATGATGGTGGTGATTGCGGTTGGGTGTTTTTATTGTGTGAGCACTGGTCTCTTATTTTGTCACTACACTACTGTCAGACTTGCAAATTAAGCATTTTAGGCAGTATCAAAAGGTACATATAGAAAATGTTATTGTCAGCACAGGAACTTTGTAATCAGATGTAGTTTATTGTCGGTCACTCCTCGAAGCCAGTCTGGAAAACCACATGGCCTCATGTGCAGTCCAAAGAGTGAAATGTGGACAAATTGCAGTGATGGCAGATATGGGCTGAATGAGTGGTTTGTTAATTTTTCTGTTACTTGTTTGTCTTGCAGATTTCAGTGATCAGATGTTGGTTTATGCTGATAGATTCCAATTTGTATGCAGTTTGCTGTTGCACTTTTAGTGATACACTTCCTTCCCCATCCTTCCTGCACTTACTCTTTGTCTCAAGGCCTCATTTCATATTTCTACAGGGGAAAGATCTAATAAATACCCTCCCTGCTATCTCTCTTTTAAATATATAAATACACAGCGCAACTCTACAGCTTGTCTTTGGAAACACTCATCATTCACACTACAGTCATTCATAATACAAGACAAGACACAGTGCAGACACTAGAAAATAGATGGATTTTTTGGCAGATGTGAACAAAAGCCACTTGAAAGCATGTCTCTCGTCTAAGTCAATGACATTAGTCAGTGTCTGCAGTTCCTCCCTGGCTCTTTTTGCTTTTGGCCTTTGAACAGCTGCAAGTATCTCATTAAACTGGTCCGTCAAATTAGCTCAAATGACATGACAGCTATTATTAACATCTGCACACCCTGCTTTCAACAGAGTTCAGGGATGTGAAATTACAGCCTTTAATTGATAATACAAGCACATCTCTAATGAATACAGATCCGTATTACTGGTCAAGATGGTTCACATTACCTATTAATTAATGAAGAAATCAGCATGGACACAAGGTACAACAACACTGTGCGTGTGACATTGATAGCGCATCAGGAAACCAGACAAACCAAAACACCTCAAACTGTCAGATGTGTTTAATGAGACACAGCAAACAGCACCGTCAAAGGGATCAAATGTAACTCAGTCAAGGTGTCATTATTTTTTAATAGTAAGAGGAAGATGTATGCCTTCAGTAATACCACCCTCAGCTAAGGCAGTGACATTGAGATGCTTCCCTGAATAGGAATTGCTGTGTGAGAGGTTGATTTCACAGCTTAAGTCTTTCAAGCGGGGCCATTCTTGAGTGTGCACACATGTGTGAAGTCCTACTACCTTAGGTTGGATGCTCAGGATAATCTCATAATTAATTCATAATTTTAATTAATTCAGTCTGCCCTTTAATAATGCAGGATCTATTTTTGCTAGTTTTTAGAGTGACTGTTGAATTATTTATGCCAGCATCTATCACCAGGTTTAACAGAAGGATTCAGAGGATCCTGCTTCACCTGCTCCCTCCTCTCAACCAGACTGGCCCATATTTGCTTCTTAAATTGTGATCTGCACCTGAGGAGGATTTGTCGTCACCATTCATTATACTACAACACAATATGTTATGCTGCTGCCATGCAAAGTCTGAAAGAGCACTAATCAGTCCTCATAGAGCACAGTGCATGTCCCTCTAAACAGAGAGTTCAACATATCAGCTTTGTTTTATTTGTGGTAATGGAGCAAAATGAAGCTTATCAGTTCAGTCCCGGCCCCACACAGCTTCTCTGAAGGGCAGAATTACTGGTAGTAAGTCAAAGTCACTGTGTGTCACTGTGCTGCTTGATTTATCACTCCTAGTCTGTCACAGGATTACAGATAATCTAACCTGTCAGCACACAGAACAGCAATGATGAAGTGTTGCAGATGGATAAAACAATGATCTGAACAGCTGCTCTCTTCGCGAGATGAGATATTTTCTGATTATAACTGTTTCAAGGTCGTACTGTCCAGCCACAGTGCTTTATGGTACAGGGTACATGATATTAATCCTCTAACATATTGTTAGCCAAAAAAGCATAATTAACAAAGTCAAGAAAAAAAAACACATTTTTAAATTTACTTTCATTATTATCGTTAACATATTTATTTCATTTAAATCTCTTTGGCTCTGGAAATCATGCCATGAGGCTGACAAAATAGTAATTTAAAAGTTTATAATATGAGATCTAGGCTAAGGATATATTTATGAGCTAGTACCGCCAAGTGTTGATGGGTTGACATTGACATTAATCATTAACCTTTAACTTATTGGTCTGAGGTATTTCGTGCATCCCCACTTGATACAAAATGATAAAAACAGAAGGCCGGAGGATGTGCAAAAGTCTTTTTCTGACCCATTGGATATGTACATGAACTAGCCAGGCAGCAGTATTTAAGAGATTCAACCCATTAATCTATGATATCAATCAAGGCCTTTGCAATGATAGACAATTAAAGAGTTGGGGCAGCAATGTTTCCTATCCTCTAAGCCCAAAACAAAGATAACAAAGAACTACAGCAATAGAATTTATTAGCCATCACACAAAAAGTGAGCGAGAAGTTGATATTTAAGATATTTTAGCTCTGGGATGTAAGATTTCAAGTCTTTCAGGTGATGTGGAAGAGTTGTTGAAAAGGAATTCAGCATGCAGTGCAAGCATTTTTCTCAACCGTCTAATGGAAATGCTCATAAATGTCCTTGAATATCAGAAAAGATAACTGAAATGTATGTTACTTGTTGAAAAAAAAAAAATCCTCGCACAATAAAGCTGTGAAACTTGCTTATGTAAGTGCACCTGATGCCAAAAAGCTGCCTGCAGAGTGGGAAGCAATTGTTTATTGGTTTAAAGGTCATACATCATGCACAGCAACTACATTTATTGATTGTGTTATTCTCGTGTCAAATCGATGAGAACTATTTCAGAACGGAACTGTACAGATGATTATCACTGCACAGAGGAAAAACAAAAACAAAACATAATGAAGTGGTGTCTCTGTTAAGCATGTCACACTTGGGGGGGATGTCACTGCTGATTTTATTGAGAATCACTGATTGGTCCCATGGGTGCACTGCCCCCAGTCGGGCAGATAATAAACCCCTAATCAGATCGATAAACAGGTCACATGACTATAACTGCTGAATGGCATCAGAAACTAGACCAATCAGCAAAACGGGCGAAGGAAAACTAAATCGATTGTGTTATTTACTTGTGGCAACAATTGGTTGTGTATCGATTCAGACTGATAGTTTGTTATATGGTTGCTTATTGAAAATGTTACATGACACTGTATACGGGAGGACATTTATGCTGTACCTGTATCTGTACATAGCATTGCGTCTGCAGTTATGTTTACAAATATAACAACTTAAAGACAGAATGCACTAAACTATAACCTTTTTGCACAAAAAAATAATATTTTCAATTTATTGCACCTGTCCTATATGTCCTCACATATATAGAAATTTGCAATAAAAACAATTGAATCTTAAATCTTGAATCTTAAAGGCACTGTAAGAATCTTTTTATGTTGTAGGGGCCCCCTTCTAATGAAATCAGAAGCGTTTTGTTGGATGAAGTCTGCATTTCCCATGAGTACTATCACCCACTGTCAAATTGTAGCTTTTACCAATGCATGTAAATGGATAAACTAAAGATTCTCTTTTAGTGCTGCTTTTCTTTGTTAGATTTAGAAAAACTTTGATGTTTCTCAAAGAAGCAGTTTGTGGTACAGCACAGCATACAAACACAAAACACATCAGACATACATGACAAAGAGCCAAATCAACCATAGCAGCTGTTATCAATATAGCAATACAACCATCATTGATCAACATGATAAATATTCACAGGAAATCATACCAGCTTCCATCAGTGCACTCTTGTTGTTAGCTTACAATGGTTGATAGGCTGCACCAGTATAATATTAATATGACCAGTTATCCTCATTATTTCCTGCATTACCATGCCAGTAATGCTGCAACAAACACATTTCTACCCCGGAGACAATGAAAGTGTTATCTTATCTTACTGACATTTACATCAGCTGTAACATGTTTCCTGCTGATCATCTGAGGTTAGCATACTTTCAAGTAAAGCTACAATATACAACATGTAGCATGTTAGGGTTGGCTCAATCAGTGGCTTGGTACAGCAAAGCCTCACAAAGCTGCCATTTGGCTTTAGATACTAGTCCTGTTCACAAAATGATTTCTGATGATGTTATTAGTCCTCCAGATTTCAGAATTAGGAGCTGTTTTATGTGTAATATCATTATATTATTTGACTAAAAAATCTTGAATTTTGATTTAATTAGATCTTCAACCCAGAGCAATCTGGTTGTGATTTCTTAAAGTCTAATCTAATATTTCTTTTTACTGAACAAATAGTGTCTGCCTTAAAAACAGACTGAAAGAAGTTGATGTCCTTGTCACGTGGAGATGTGAACTGAGACAGAGTAGACGTGTGAAACAACCTCACCCTCATTATCTCATGTCATGGCCTCTACCTCTCTGTCACGGCAGTGGAAACTTGACCATGTCCACAAAATGATGTTTACGTGATGAAGTGATCTCAACTCCTCTGTCAGATGATCGGCTAGTGTTACAGAGCTGACACGTCATTGTTCCTGATGAGTTGGAGGCAACAATGACACTCTCAAATAATTGAAACTGGTTCTGATCTCATGTGTCAACTAACAGAGTCTTAGATCTTCAAAACAGTCACAATGGTCTCACTGCAACGTTGTTTCCAAAACAACTTCAAACCACTTAGAAATGTGAAACTGAATTCTTGTCAGTGACAGACATGCTGGCCTTTGAACTCAGTACATGAGGCCTCTATATGCGACTCCCTCTGCTAACCTAAAGGGAATATGGTTTATGCTTGCACTAGCATGCTACAGTTTGAATGCCTTCCTTTTCACCTCTCTCATGGTCAAAACTTGACAAAATAACAGAAAAAAAAAGAAGAAAAATACAATAAAGAGCTTCTTTCCATACTGTGACTCCTGTATATGTTTTTAATAATACTTTGTTTACAGCACAAAAGTACGACTGGTATCTTTTAAACATCCCATCTGAAGGAAAATATGGGTTCCAGCATAAAGTATCTTTGATAGGGTTGGTGTCATGCTTTTATACATGAGCTGCATGGTATAATTATCTCAGTGACAGAGGGAAAATCAAGCACAATAAGGAAATTTTTGTGTTGTGTGATACTTGTGCTCACAAAAGCCACTTGTCAGATGGTGACATGAAACATGGATGATATAAGTGGACTCAATCTGAAAATGAAGGCACATTCTCTTCGTCCCCCTTTCATACCGCCGCCCACATGTCCCCACAAGAGAGCAGATTTGCACAATGAGCCCATTATTGTCTATTTACTTCTGTCTTCTGCATCTGAGAACAGATAAACCAGTTGTGGTCACACACACAGGCCAGTGCACAATGCACTCAGTGCAGAGACTGCAAGCCTGTGATGCAGATGCATTGCGTTGGCAGGTCTGGAGATTAATCTCTTGCACCACATGATTTACCACCCTGTCTGCACAAACACACTTCTGACCTTGAACAATGCATGTATATTTGTGTGTATATCCTTAGAAACCAGAAAAAAAATCAGGAAATATGTTTTGCAATTATCTGCAATGTAACCCACAAAATCCATTTTTTCTTCTTGAAGAGTCTCAGGATTGTGTTGTTTGTGCCTCTGTCCTGTTCTGTCCTGCCTGCCTGATTCAGCATGAGTAATATCACCATGCACACTGGTTATTTCTAAAGTTACCCTCTAAGTTGGAGTCCACTGCTGAGTCACCATGTTAAGGAGTGTAATTGAAGGTGACAGCGCTTCTGGCGACAACACACACAGAGCAACCAGCGCCTGAACTGATGCAGCTGAAATATGCAGAATTATTTCTGTTGTGTCAGCACACCATCCCTTAGGGACTCACCATGCAGCGTTAAGCCTGTAATGACTGAGTGCTTTATTCAGACAGCAGGTGCTGGAGCAAGAAGAGAATAAGTTGGCTGACAAAAATCTCACAGGTGAGACAAACCCATGATAAGCTTTCATTAAAACTTAATCTGTCTGTCAGACAGGCTTTCATTTTCTATCCACACCAGCCAGGTGGACTTCAGACATGAAACAGCTTTGTGAGCGGTCAGTGTATGTTAACACACATAGACTTCAGATATTTGTGTAATTCAGCTGGTCAAAGCCACTGATTTAGCAGCTGACTGTCAGAAAAAGAATAATAAAAATTGATTGAAGCACACAAATTACACACAAGATTTGCAGCTAAACACAGCAGATGATCGGCTTGATCGAATGCTGGAAATCCTGTGTGCAGCTCAGATACACACAAGCTTAACATCTGGAAGGTGAGTTTGAAGGGGGTTGAACCAAAGCAGAAATCAGGATTAATATCAGAATGGGAAAGATGGACAAAATTCTATCAGTGTTAATCAAAATATGAGAATGTGATGTAAAAATTTGTAAGTTACTCATAAAAAGGCAGGAAAGCTTGTAATTTGTAAATGAAAAATAAGGCTTGTACTGTTTTGTTTCAGTACAGTCACTTGAACCAATTTAGTTGGCTAAACTAAACCTGTGAACAACTTTCATGGCTCTACAAGTTAGCTCTGTGCTATGAGGGTTCACTAAAGGTATCAGTTAAAATATAACAATAAAAAGACCGAAAGACACGTTTCTAAATATTCCTAAAATTAACTGAAACTGAAAACTATGGCCTTAATTCGACTTAAAAATGATACAGCGAACGGTTCGCTCAGGTCAACTGTTTGAAAGCGTTTTTCAGTTGATTTAAAATTCTACTTTATAAACAAGTCTTTACCACAAATAATAATTCAAAACATCTCAGCTCCATGTAACCATACCGAGCCTCCTCTGCTGCTGTCTGTCCCGGCAGCAGAGCACAGTGCAGAATGCGGTGCAGCGTCTCTGCTGTGTCTCTTTAAGTACAGCAGGCAGTGCTGTTGGGCCGTGTGGAAGCGCGAGCGCACGGTGCGGCAAACAGCCTCCCAGCACACCGGATTCACTGTCCACTGTGAGAAAAGACAGGTCGACCTCAGAGCACTGCCTCACGTCCACACTGTGACCTGAACAGCTGAGCGGCGCGGGTAAAACGAAGCGAGGACAGTGTGTTTAGGACGACTGAGCTCACAGGGATATTAACATTACTTCCACCTCCTCCGACTGGTAGCTTGAAGTGCGTAGCGGTTCGTCTGCGGTAACGTACTGTACAGTAGACCACTGAAGGCGCGAGGAGACATCCCGAGCTAATAAGCTTGATAAAATGACGTGACGGATCTGCGGATGAACGGACAGCAGATAAGAGCCTGAAAGAGCATGTTGCTGTTTGTGTTTTGCTGAATGACTGCAGAGATGAGACACCATGCCTGAGTCTGAGAGGTGACCATCCTCAGCTGAGTTTCGTCCTGTGAACTGCAACATCAAACCATCTGCTGAAGCCTGCTCCTGACCCCTCTTTAAGGTAGGCTGAACCACTACAGATATTCCACTTCATTTTAGAGGAAATCTTGAATGCAACTCTCAGTCCATTTTGTAAAATGTGCACCCAGGTTACAGAAGTCTGTTTAGACTCACAGAGCTGAACGTCCTCTGTGTTAATTACATGATAATGCCACTTGTTCAAGCAAAGGTTTATCAGCAGGCCTGCTATATTGGGCTTTTCTATTTAAAGCATTTGTGTTCATAGTCAGAGCTGCAGGTGATAAAAATACTAGCCCTAATCTTTCCTAGTCATGTCTTCTCACTGCACAGTAAAATCTAAGTCAAACCATGTGAATCACAAGGTCTGTCTTCATATTTACACCTGTGGTGCCTGTGTGGTGAGTGTTACAGATGTTAAGGTGTCCCTGCACTCAGCTGAGCACATTATTATGCTCATTGGGCAGTAAAAGATGCATTGGTCTCTAACCAGGCGCATGCATGACTGGTGGCCTGCAGACTGAATCATTTCCCCCCTCAAGTGTGAAGTCGCTACACTTTCATTAGAGCACTGCTGCTAATTTTTAACCAGGGCTACAAACCAGACCAGGGAAACAGACTGGGATACCAAACATGCATTTCCTCTCCTCATTTGTGTCAGTTTAGAATTTCTTAACTTAAGCATGCACAGTCATGGTTAAATCTCATTTATTGTCAGTGTTTTGGTTCCGTGGTCAAAAAGAGTTTTGGTCCCAAGTTGTTAGACACAACATGTTTTTTCCTCTTGTAGTATCTGCATGGTCTGTTGTGCAGATATGTTCCCTAAAACCAGGAAAATAAAAGCCCAACATGCTGGGTAATCAATGCAAGCTTATTATATAGGACCTTAATCCTAATGACTTAGCTGCTGCCCTCCATGCTCATTGTTTCTGATGACCTTGTCGTACTGTAGATCACTGTATTGAACCAGCTGCTCTGTGTGAATTGTTGAAGTAGAGAAGAACATAATGGTTGTTTAGATTGATCACATTGCCGTTAGAATCAATTAATGAACGGCACTAATTGCTTGTGCTGCTTCTTCATCAGCACTTGGCATGACAGTAAATAAAAGACTAGAGTGCGACAGAACTCTGGTTATGGCACTCAATTCGTAGCTCCTGAATCTAGACCAAGTACAACCAACCATTACAGCTCTGTGACAATTGATATTTTGTTGATCCCCCCTGAGGTGTCAGTAAACAGACGTCTCAGAACTATGGAAACAACTTTTATTTGAGTCTGTGCAGTTAAAAGTGAGATGGTGCTGTTGAATTAGGGGATTCTCTTAGCGCTCGCTACAGGGTAGATCTTGAAAGTGTCTTTGATATGACGTCCTTTGTGTGGTGACAGGGTGGCTGGTAGCAGAGTGAGAAGCTTTGAATTCCTCCAGAGCTTATCTCCTCATCCTCTTGGCGACCTCTCAGAGATGTGCTGTGGATCATATCCAGTGTCCTCAGGCTTTGGAGATGGCTAGAGGAGCTGACAGGAAATACAGTTTTGCGTGCTAGTGTTAGCTCTTCCAGTGGAATAACATTAAAGAGGCAGTGCAGGCTGTGTGTAGGCTGGGTGTTATACTCACTCCTGATATATCACCATCAAGAAAAGATGGAGGGATCCTCATTAGAGCCCATACAGAAATAGCTTAGCTATGAGTGCTCTGAAGTCTTTTCCAAGGACATGCTGAAAGTTTCTGACTATTTGTTGTTTGTGCTGTTTAAAAGCACAACAGTGATTATTCACCCAGTGAATCCAAAATCTATTTCTGTTCGTGTGAATGCAACTAAAAAGGGTCTGCTTTTATATGATATACTCTGACATAAAGGTTTTTGCTTTTCCCTAGAAAAATGATGTTTTGGAAGAGGATAATCCTTTGCACTTTGTTCTAGTGACACAGATCCAAAGAAAGAGTCAGTGTCCCTGCATGCTCATATGAGCCAGGTTTTCAGCTTACAAGTGGATTATTCACACCGGATGACTTCTGCAAGACAGATCAAGAAAGTCATGGCCTTCAGGTGGTAAGGACAAACCAATCTAAACCTAAAGTCAAGTCAATACTTTTTCATTTTAATTTATTTCAAGGACAGCCGCTTGAGATGCATCATCTTATTTTATAGGGGGTCCTTACAAAATATAAATATAATGATCAATAATACAAGATCATAATTAAAGGTAAATCCAGAACATAATACAAAAACATCTAAACACAGACCCCCCCCCCCCCCCCCCCCCCACACACACACACACACACAATCAATCACACTTGATATCCCCCTAAGCCTAGCTACCCACCAACTGGCCAGTATTACACAATATACATTTACATATATATTCATACATACTGTACAGTTTGTACTAATGTAGTGTACTTTATGTCAAGGCACAAGGTAAAGCACAGGAAATACATGTAAATATAAGGTAGACCAGCACAAGCAGACAGACTGAGTCCAACAAAGAGAAAAAAATCAAAAGCAGTGAATAAGCAGAGATGAAACTTTTTCTCATATGTAAAGGGCACAGTGTGTAGAAATTGGAAGGTTTGGTAATAGCTGTAGTTTGTAGACTGAAACACTCATGCTCAACCTTCCAGCTGGTTTAGCAGCAGTGGTCTTTAAGGACAAGAAGCTCCTGTAACTGTACATTTGTCAAGTCTTTATCACCAAAAAAAGGGGAATTCATTTTTTTGTGCAGTACATCAGCTCCTTTCATCTTCCAAATTGTGCGTTTTGCAGAGCCACCAACTAAATACAAGAACACGTATGCTGCTAGTTTGTCTGCTGTGTGAAAGAGCTGAACCGCGGCAGTTAGGGATGGTGGCGTCATGGAATAATTAATTGTTTATATTCTATCAGAGGAAACATAAAGAGGATGTTGTGAATCTTTTGTAGAGATTTTGTGATGGTTAATAATTAATCTTAGAGCAACAGGAGATAGAAGTTTTCACCTCTGATTTGTGACTTAATGTTTTGGTACAATGACTGATTTGTTCGCTAAATTTAATGTAAAGATGAAAGGCTCACGCTAAGTTAACCAAAACAGCTTTTTTACTTATGAATAATAGACTTAATTTCTACTTAGTCTGTTTTTCCAAATGCTGCATATTACTGCACATTGCACCTTTAACCCATGTTCCTTATTTATTACGGCTCTGCTGCATGAGTTCACTTAAACTCAGGCACAAACGTGTAAGACGAACACACAAAAAAGTCATTGAGTCTTTAAGTTGGTACACTTTCATAATCACATAGTTCAAAGTATTTAGTGTTGTTATTTTCTTTTCTAATCCTTATGAACAGCATGAAAACAGACCTTTTTTTGTTTTATTTTACTGAAGAAATCAAGACTAATGGCCAATTATATTTTTCAGTTGGTCCTGCTGTTAAGGCTCAGACACAGACAGACTGCCTGCTGAGGACATGGGTGTTTAATCCAACCAGACTAATATAAAGGGTCAGATGATGTGTGTGTGAGTGTGTGTGTCTGTTATATGTCTGTCTGTAAGGATTAGAATGCATAAGTCTAAAAAAAGATGTCAGGAATGGAGTAGCATCATTATTGATTTTCTTCATCTTATTTATAGGCATCACTGTAATGGTTCAACAAAATATCTGCTCCCAACTCCAAATGCTGTCCTCATCAGCGTGTCTCAAACATTTTTCTGCAGACTTTTTGCACCAGAAATAAAATCATACTCCTGCCGTGTGATCTAAATGAACCAATTACACGGTTTGAGTGGCTGTCAGTGTTTTTATCAAATCACTAAGTCAAGTATGAATCAAGACTAGTAGTAGTAGTGTTTTCAGAAAAAAAAAACAAAAAAAAAACAGGCTTTATGGGTATGTAATTCTGAGTCCTCCTCTCCATCTTCCAAGTTAGAATGTTGTCAGTGCTCAGGTCTGAGTCGAAGTCTGAATCATCACTGCTCGAGTCCAAGTCAAGTCATGAGTGCTGAAAGTCAAGATTTGAGTTGTGTTTCAGGAAAAGTCCTGGACTGTAAGACTACAACTATGGTTGCTGGGAACAAAGAGCTAAGTTGAATTTTAATAAAACAATGCCCACAACAAAATGATGAACAAGATTTTATAAACTGAAAGCAATCCTGTGAGCGAGGAAAGCGTTACTGTATGCCATATTCGACTGATGAGTTACTCTCAGGGAGCAAGTCTTTGGTTTCCTCATTTTTTACTTTCCCTCATTTAAAACAAATGTGTAATCAAAGATCACTGTTTGTTTTTAAACATGTACAGTCCTCTTCTGTAATAGAAAAATAGAAACATCTGTCTTACATTTTTAGATTTTCCCAACATTCAGCATTCTTGAGGAGGTCGCTCAGATCCTAGATGAGGCATCATCAACTCTGGCTCCCCTCAGTCAGACCGAAACTCTCAGGATGGACTCTCCCCTCTGAACTTCTAACATTGGCTGCTCAGGGAAGGCAGGAGGCTTTACATCATGTATGAATGTGTGTGTTTGGAAGAGGGTGAGGAGAAGAGAGAGTGTGAGAAACAGGAAAGATGAGGAGCAGAAGATGAAGGAGAAAACAGTGGATGTTAAAGTCACATTATCTTCACTTTCGCTCCATGGCCGACCTTGAAATGGTGCCAGCGTGGGAGATCAGCACATCATGACTGTAAATGCTCACCTCAAGTAGGAGACCCTCTTGTAGTCCATTTAACCTGATCCCTGCTTCACAAAAAAAGCCTTTGTTGGTGTCAAACTTCTGGGCTCTGTTTTCTCTACCTGCTGCACCAACAAGGCTCCAAACTGGCAAGATCAGAACTTTCACAACAAAATAATCTAGTTTACCAACTCCACTTTTAAAAACTGGAGGAAGAAATAGACTGAATGCTGCCTTTGTGCCACTATGTTTTTTTTCTTTGTGTGTGTGTGTGTAGGGGGGTGTTAACCCCAAACTCGGGCACCATTTATCCAATTAGGAAAGAAAATGCATGTAGAAAACTGGCATCCTTGATTCCATGTATTCTGTTTGCTGGGAAGACAGTATCGTCTTTTAAAGCTCTACTAGGTAGGGCTAGTTAGTTCTCTCTCCAAAGTAGCATGCAGATATGTGTTGTTTTCTCTCCTTTGGAGAGAGCTGGTAAAGGAAAACACATTCAGGTTGCCTTGTGAAAAATTAGACAGACCTTTTCTCTAAAAAAGAGATGTCAGGAGATTTCTGCAAAGCTCTGTCCTCACAATACAGCAGCACAGCGATAGGAGCCTTTGCGATAAATCATCAGAAGGAGTGGAGTCCCCTCTGGGTCTGTCAGCCTGTGCAGTCAGTATCAGCAGCGGCCTCAGATCTCCTTTCAGAGAGCTGGGACTTAATTGGGCTCTCACGCTTGCTCAAGAAATTTGTCAGGTCGCTGTGAAATGAACTTCTTGCCCAAATCAAGATGTGCGTCCCTCTTTTCCCTCCTCTGTCTACCTCTGTGATCATAATAGAATAAAAGGATACTCAAGCTCTTAAATGGATAAACTACATTTGCTGGTTTCCTGTAGGCGATGTGTTATTAAAAGGTAAATAGAAGCAGATTCTCATAGTTCTCTTCTCGGTAATTGTATCTGCAGGGATTTCTACAGAAAAATGTGCAACAGGAACCAAGCCTCATCTATTTATACACACTTTAAGAGCTTATTATTCTTACACTCAGCCTTACATGTTTTTCCATTAATTTCCAGCAAGAAGCAGGATGAGCGCCTAAGTCTATCCACTTATCAGCTACTTTTCTGAGTCTGGCGGTAAGCAGAGCTCCGCAGCAGCAGCCACACTAATATTCTCCATCTGTCAGTGAGGCAGCCCAGGTTGGCTGCAATGCTAGGAACTATCACATGAAGTAAATGAGGCACGCCTGGTCAGCTACGGGCCAGTCGCCATGCCTCGTCAACCCGCATCACCCCTGCCCTCCCTCTCTGTGACTGACTGTGCAGATGTCTCTCCTAGGTTGCTGCAGGGCGGGATGACTCAGCCTGAGCTCAAGTCCAGCGCTTCACTGACTCCTGGTTCAGCCTTCTCACTCAGTCAACTTAACACGGTCTGTCTGAGCCGCTGAGGCCAGAGCACAGGCTGTATTATCTGCTCTGTTAGACACCATGGTGGGCCCAAACTTCATGTTTGACTGACATCCCCCTCCAGCTTCATCACACAAGCTCAACTCCCCCTTCATTATAACTCCTCAAGATCAGATTTCTTCATGGAAATTTGACTGTTAATATTTCACCAAAGGGGGAAAATATAAAGAGGATGTTATAAATCTGGTGAAGAGATTCTGTGATGGTTGATAATTGAAGATTGAAGTTTTCACGGTTGATTTATAACTTGGTTGTGAAGGTCCTGACTCTTTTGTCCAGGTTTTATAGTTGACTGGTTGTTGTGTTGTATGCGGTCTGCACATGTCAAAGCTGGTAAGCTAGCTGCTATTTGGGACAATACAGTAACTGTGTACAAAATGCCACAGGAGCTAAACTCCTGTAGTTATTTCCAGTATTTTAATTTATTTGATCTGTGCAAACTCAAGCACAAACAGTCAGCTTACCTAGCCCATCCAAATTCTTAACATCTATTCTGAATTGCTGGGATCTTTTCAGACTAATCTGCATTTCACTTCTTGAGCTTTTTTTTAGCAGCTTATTGACATAGTCAGCAGTAACTTGTCTCACTATAAATAATGTCCCAGTTACTCTGAGCTGAAAGTGAAGGTTTTTCTTGGAAGTGCTTTCTACATGTGAAAAAGTCTAAATTTCAAATTCAAAACCTTGACACATGAAACCATGTCATGGTGCTACCAACGGGAAGTGAGCAATATGTTTTCAGGCAATGTGTGAACTCTGCCTTTGAGTTATCTCAACCACATCCAGATCAGCCTGAAGTACAGGTGTCGTTTGCAGAGATAATCGAGCACCTTGCTGCCCTCTCCCTTTTTATTTCAGTGACAACCAGCTTGTGCTTCCCTCCATTGCTTCAAAGATGTTTTCTGTATTGCATCAGATCAACAGAGAAACACTTGTGCATGCTTGTCATATTTTATTCATCTTAGCAGAAGCTGCAGGCCCTTTGCTTCCAGTGAGCCCAAAGCAGGCAGCTGTTAGAAAGCCCGAAGTCCCCAGATACTTCGCCCATCTCTACGTCTATACACAGATGCACAAAAAATACTCTATGTGTAGGCACATTTGGTAGCACACTATACTGCTCCCTTGAGTGCAGATATGCATGTAGTGGGCTGAAGGACTGGGGAAAGAAAGGGGACGGAATATACAGAGCCCTCGTGTGAGGAGGGCCAGAGAATACAGATGTGTTAGCTTACCGCTCTTCATGTCAAATTTCCCTTGTTGCATACTGTGAAGTCACTTTAAAAGAAAGTGATGCTATGAAACATTTTGAGGAGTTAAAGATTTCTTATGGACTCTTTAGTGACGACATGATACTCACAATATCTACTGAATACTTCTTGATACATTTGTCTCACAAAAGAAGTGAAAAGTTTAATGTACACATTTATTTTTTTCCCACATAAACTGAAATACACATACACACCTAACGATGTATGCAGTCCTACATCCATAACTCACTCATCATCATAATGGAATCCATTGTAAACTGTAAGTAGAGCAGCAAAGACTTAAACAGGTTATTTACTGATTGATTTATCGTTTCATATAGAGACGATGTGACGAACAATGGGGACATGAAAAACATCAACGACAGTTTAAAAATAGTTGTGTGAGCAACAAGGTCTCTAATGACATAAGTCTCTAATTGGACAGGATAGTTTGACAGCTGGCCTCTGGTGCTGCTCGACCTTTACAGGCAGATCTGCGTGATCCAGATGAGGCCCACGGTTGGGTACACATTTTGCAAGGCATGCTCACAGAGCACCCTACCACAAACACGCTTCATGCTCCTCAGATAGATGTATCCAGACCAGTGAACCAAGCTCGCTGCCCTGCGTGATTGTGCACATTGAGCAGCTCATCAGAAACGGCTAACTAGCTTGTATATAGCAACACTCGGAGTGAGAGACACGCTGCCTCTTCACATGCAGTACTTTCAGGCTCCTCAGATTATGAAAGGAAAATAAAGTCTGAGATTAGTTTATGTTTCTGTGAGGTATGTGGGGAGGTGCTGGCAGCAATACAGACAGCATACTAATGGAGGGTTTTTCCTGCACAGAGAGAAGATTTTTGTCCTGACTCAAAACATGTTTTTGCTGGGTGATAATCTGCCACTCGTGACACTCTGACTATGTTATGGGGTTTCCCCTCATTTAACTGTCAACTGTCATTGAAACTGAATAGTTAGACGGCTCCAGATAACTGTTAATAAACTTTGTACTCTAAATTTTATATAAAAACTTATCTAAAAATAATTTAAAATAACTTTCAAAAACGAGTAAAATAGGTCTTCTTCATTTAAACGATAGGTGTCTTCATTCTCTCACCAGGCAAACAATTGTTTTAAACACACTACTACTGTGAATGGATAAATTTGATTACATGTTTTTTTCTGGTCAATACAAAGTACTGACTGTTTTCCTGAATACCTGCTGTTTTCTCTATTTCATGCTGAGACGACAGCCTGCAGTTTGAGGATATTGTTTGAAGGGATCCCAGCATGCGGTGCTGTTTGTAGGCACGCCTCTTTTGCTCCAGACAACATCCTTAGCCTCTCTAATCTTCTTTTTCCAGCTTAAAGCGACACAGTCTTATTTAGCTGGTGAGGGGATACATTGGTCAAACCTTGAACTGTAAATAATTTGACAGTGAGCTAAAAATGTAGATTGTTGAATCAAAGGGCAAGAAGTGCAATGACTGAAAGTAACACTGCACTGTGGTTCTCTCAAAGGGAAGGTAAGAGGAAGTGGGATTCTGTCCTCACTGCAAAATTGAAATGCAACCAGCCCCAAAATGGAAAAAGTGATGTCACTCGTCCGTCTTCAGAGCTTCAGAAGCAACAGTTGATGCCTTTATCGGGCTGTAATTTGTGGTTGATTTGTCAGATTATTTTCATTTTTCTCTCATAACAGGAGGTCAGAGTGAAGTTTGTTGCAGAACAACAGAGCTGTACGATTTAGGCTTAAGTACACTCCATCAAAGTGGGAACTGGTTGACACAGGAGCTTGAATGTGTGTCTTGCAGTAGAGTATCTGTGTCTCCTTCTCGCTGCACTGGAGAGTTTTCTACTGAGTTTCTGTTCTCACTGTGTCCAACAGAGCAGAAGGAGCGCTGTGCTACAGGACAGTGGTGATGGCAATTTCCTTTGTGAGTTCACACTCTGAGTGGACAGGATTAGCTTACCATTGTAGGGTATGACTGTGGCCTCTTTCGTGTGGCTGAAAAAAAATCCCAAACAGAACATACAAGTGTTATTTGTGTCATATGAGAGTAACAGGCTTAGAGTCTCCCTGATACTGATTAAGCTGCAAAAAAACCATCACACATACAGGTGCACATAGCTAAAGAGGCTAACACATCTCGAGCTGTTGTACCACAGTTTGTCATTTGGCTCACTCACTTATCTATCACTTTAAATGTCAGTCAGCATCTGCTTCTCCTCACCGTAGATTAGGTTCAAGTTTATTTATCACATATAATAATATGACATTTAACAGAGAAAGATTTCAGTTAGCTGGTGAGCAGGTCCAAAAGCAGCTGAAAACAGTGTGCAATGCCATGGCTGTGTGTTACTTGAGCTTAGCTTACAAATTGTAATTACCAAACCATGAGGTTCTTTTAGCAACACTTTTCCTCTGTAGATTTGAAGTTGTTTTATTTTTAAAAGGATCCTCATCTTGGTTAAAAACTTTATTTCCATATGTTTCATTCAGAGGCATTTTCCTACCTTCTCCACCTCTTCAGTATTAAATGTTTCTGAAAGTCTCTACAATCCCCCTTAAGTCTATTCAAGCAAAGAGGACTGAGATTCACAGCAGAACAGAGCCGGGAGAATTCTCTTTTAATTAAAGCAGGGAGATCTTCTGCGCTTATTGAAGGTGGGAGAAGAAAAGGGGGAGAAAAGCTCCTCTCCACTTTAAAAAAAAAGAAAAACTGAGCTGTAGATATTCTGTAAGGCCCTGAATGAGAAGCTTTGTTAAGGTTGGATAGTAGAAGACATCATTTGATCTCCCTTTGACAGCACCTCCCTGCTGCAGAATAATTACTTCTTTTATGAAGCCATTAAAGAGGAGTGATTCAAGTGATTGTTTCTCAAATGTCCTTCAACTTGGCCAAGAGGGATCTGTGAGTGGCACACACTGAGGGAGGGTCTAATAATCACACAACAATGGGTTCAGGCATATTTCTCTCTGTCCTGATCTTTCTGACACATCATCAGGGCTTGGGCTGTCTTCTCTGTTGGGCTCAAATATTTTATTTTCAGCACTTTCTTAATTTCTTCTTTTAGATTCACAAAAAATAAATGAACACTACCTGAACTGACAAGTCTGTACTTAACAGAGCCAGGACTGGTACAGATTTTTGTAGTATTGATTTATTCAAGTTTTGCACATTTGGTTTCAAATTGAGCTCTTCTCTTTATGTCCAGAATCACAATGGAGCTTTTCTTCCTTTTCTTCCTTCGCTGCTGTTTTCTTCCTCATTGTGCTGCTTGCTTATCAGCGCACACTGGTGGAAATCTTTGCGATCATCAGTCACTCGATTACAATACAAAAGCTTAAAGCTACTGTGACTCAGTCACAGAGGGGGATTACATTATTTTTAGACCCCTTAATTTACCTCTTCTCTTTCAGAGTAAAAGGTCACCACTGAGCTTAATGGACCATTGAGTATTATCAGGATTACAATGAGCTTTTTTCCTGCCATCCTGGGCTTAATTTTTAAGCTTTATGGGGTGTGCTTAAAACCTCCTTCAGTGATTGGTCTGTTCAACCTCTCCATTGCTAAAGAACAAGTATTTCTAATTATCATTAGCAGGGTGTGACAAAAAGGATTAAAGTCAACAATCATATCATGACAGTATTTATATATTAATCCCTTAATTGATGATATGTTGGGAATTTGAACAGAAATAGAAGCTAAACACAAAACAAAGGTTGCATCCTGGTATTTATTTTCAGTAGTTTGAGTTCTGCCTTCTTCTACATTAGTATTAACGGCTGTGGGTTCTTTTCTGCTCTGTCCTGACCAAGCCTGATTTGACTTCAGTTTACACATCATTTACAGATATGCATACAATTTCTCTGTTGATTTGTTGTATCTATATTCAAATCAACAGCATTTTGGTCCAAGGTCTCAGCTTGGTTGTAAAAACTGTGAAAAAAAAATCAAAAGTCAACTTATTTGCCACCAATTTGTAGCTTGCCTTCACAAACAGTCATCATAAATTTGTTTAATTTTAATAAATTTTAAAGACACAGACAAACTATAGGAAACTAACAGTATAACTGACTGAATGTTAGGAGTTTATCATGTGTGTCACTTTGCACTAAAGCTGAACAGTTTCTTCATCATTTCAAGCATCAAAACTTATTTCTAAGCTTTAATAAAATTTGACAGAGATTCTTACAGACATCTTTGCTGTTGCGCCTCTTTCTGAGTGGCCATCAGTAATTAAGTGTATCGAGCACTGAGCCGTATGGACAAACACTAAGATCAAACACAGGTTGGATTAAATGGCTGAAACCAAAGTGGAAAGCCAAAACTGAAGCACATACTGTGAGAACTTCTGCTAAACGAGTAGGAAAGAAAACAGCTATGGCAATGTAATACTGTTATTTTGGGGAGTCCTGCTCACACTCATTTTTAGCCTGTCACTGGTTTATTTGAGCTTTCTCCTTTTTTGCATGCAAAGAAGTCTTTCCCGGAATTCAAGTCTTAAAAAACTTGTTTTTCTTACATCTGCACTCCTCTTTACTTCGACCCGATGATGCACATATTTTGTTGTTGAATGTGTGAGAAAAAATAGATTCTGTCTTTTTTATATTTTTCAAAAGCGCTCTTATTAACTTGGCAGTTTTCTGTTGCTCTTGAGTTTTCTCTCAAACTTGTAATGAAGCATCAGATAACTCTAAAGCGGGATGCGGTGGAGCAATCTCTGTAAACTTGAAGCAAGCATTGCCAATGTTATCACCGGAGGAGGAATGTGATCTTCAGTTTGATTTGATTTGACAAACACAGCTAATGCGCACTGGCAGGCCAAGCACACTAGGAAAGCGGAAAGACATGCCCCAGGGTGAGGGCAGGGTCAGGGCTGTTGCTTTCTGCTAACACTGTTAACCCTCCCTCTGCTGTTATATCACAGAACGACACTGAAGTTAACTCTGTGTGTACATAATACACACAGAGGGACTGAAAATTGCTTCCTGTCCCCCTGAACCGGATAATCTCTTCTTCCTGCTTCTGTAAACGCTGAGCCTTTTATGATTTCACAATGATGTGTTCTACTCTCCTCAAGAATCACTTTAAATGTACCATCAGTACATAACATACATGACTGACATTTATTTTAACTCAGTTGTTTTCCTTGTTTCAACTTATTTTACCAGAGCCAGAAAAAAATATTTTGAGCAATGGGAGAATATAAAAACTGATTTATTTCATCTGGATGAATTTGCATTAGAGGTTTGAGGTCGAGCAGTGTCAAAACCTCACCCACATTTAAATGAAAAAATGTTATTTTGGCTATTGAGAAACAGGGGAATGGAAACTGATTACATCTGGAGAGAGAAAACAGAGCTGAATGCATTATTGGATTGGGTTCAACTTTAAATCTTTTTTATTTTGTTGGAGGTTCCAAGAAGGACCAAGAGGAGCAAGTTTTCATATTCATTTAACAGTTGCATTAAACTCCGTATCAGTCTTTCTCTTTATCAACGTCTCTTTTAAACCACAAACCAAATAACCTTTGCTCGAGGCTTTTCCGTGTTGATATCTTCTCTGTCATTACAGTTTCATCTGATGTTTCTCAAACATTGTGTGAGTGTCTGTCAGACCCACCAGTTGTCCATGCTGGCTAAAAGTTGGACAGTTATTTCTGAACCTGATACTTGTCACAGATTTAACCACAGCTCCGTCCTCTGTCACCCTGCCCTTGGTCAATGAGTCTCAGGGCAGATGTGAAAATTATTTATGGATTAACTGGTGGAGCTGTTGTCCCGCAGCACAAGCTGAGTTGGCCGTCGATCTGCCTGGCAAAGATTAACTTTGAGGTTTCCTCCCATAGACCTGCTCCATTTAAATATTTGCTGGCTCATTTATTATGAATGTGAATTCATGGTCAGTTGGTGAGTCCATGTCTGCTTCACCTGAGTAATTGTCATGATTTGACATTGAATTTTCTTCTTCCTCAGTCTGACTATTTACATGTGTCAGTCTGATTTTAATACATCAGTCATCTTTTTGTTGAATATTTCAACCCAAACCTCCATTATAGTTTGATCTGACTCTAAGACTAGCCACATTATGGTCATAGCTAAGAACACTGCAGTTTGTGAGCTGTTTAGTCAAACTTTTTGAGGAAAATCTTGGGTGAAATATCTTTGCAACTAATCAGCGGATTTTCTAAAAGTTTGTAGCACATATAAAGCAACAGCAGGAGCTCAGTATATCAAGTCCCCTGGCAGTCTAAGCCTGTATAAGCATAAACAGATCTGGCCCAAGACAAGGCTGAGCCAACACAGTCATAAGCTCTATCACTCTATCAGGGAAACAATGTAAGCCTGCTTTAAGAGTAGGGGAGGTGTCTGTCCTCCTGGAAGACTGATCCAAAACAGAGGAGATGAATATTTAAATGATCTATTCCCCATACTACTTTTACAGATGTCCAGATCTGAATCTTCTAAAAGTGTTTAAGAGAGACTGTATAGGAGTCAAGGTCTTAAGGATACAAAGGCACCTTTGTAGGTTAAGAATTTCATTCATTTTTTTATGAGGACCCAGTTTGGAGAAGCTGCTGGAGAAGTGTGAGAAATATTATTCTATCAGTCATGTAGGGTACAGTACCATTTTGGACCAACTAGGGACTTTCAAGACCTGATACATTGGCCTCATAAGAAGGAACTGTAAAGATCAAACCTAATGTAACAAATGCATTTCCAACTTTTCGTACATGTAATCCACTTTGATTTTACTATGCATAAAACTGAGGACATTAAGAGCTGAAAATGTTAGCATGTTAGCTTTACAGTTTCACGGAGCCAGTGGAGTGACAGCGTAGACGTGTCTCTTTTTACCTCATACAATATGGAGTATCTGTACAATTGCAGCATGGGTCCATCCACAATCTTGTTACTGTCATTTGAACCTGCCAAGGGGAGCATGAATAATTAACATGAAGAATTAAGCCCTGCTGCATACTGTATGTGAAGGATAGAGTGTGAAGGTGTCACATGCACTTTATCCATATGACATATTCTCCATCCATTCTACTTCATATAGTTTTTTTACTGTCTTTACAGAACAGAGGTGCCTTTCTACTTTTTAGCAGTGAGTTGCTTCACATACATCCCTAAACAATGTCCTCTTTTCACAGGTCTTCAATCCCACCAGAAGGCCACAACTTGTTTCCAGGATACTATTTCCCCTCCATGGTGAGTCACGAGTAGGAGGCATGTTGAGATATGCAGTTTTATTTTTCCATGTAGACAATGTAACCCTTCAGGGATTCTAACCTAATTATGATTTCTCTCATGAAAACACATTATTCACTTTGAAATAAAGGCCAGCTTGTAAAGTTTCAGCATTTCGTTCGCTCTGAAATATGAATCATTTCTCCATCAACACGGATCATAATATTGACACAGGACTGAGGAGAGTGTTCAGTAACAGACAGAATGAGTGTAGGAGGAACTTTTTGATACTGTTGATACAGCTGTTGAACTGCTGAAATGAATACCAGAACGTATTGAACTATGCAACAGCATCTATTTGTGATCCCTGTGGAGGCCATTCATGAGAATAAAAATATATTCAGTTTCAGACAGAAGTGATTACGGGAAGTGTGGGAAACATGTTCATGTTTTTTTCTGCCAAAAGTGAGATTAGAAGATGTTACCACTTCTGTATTTTTCTAATTATGAAGCTACTGTCCAAGCAGCTGGTTAGCCTAGCTTAATGTTAGACTGACTGGATCTAAAAACACACTTTCAAGTCTTTATGCTAAGCTAAAAACTTAGCTACCCAAGTCATTTAACTCTTGGTATGAAGGCAAACATATGATTTCCAAAAAACGTCAAACATTTTGTTCAGAAAAATGCAGTTTTGTGCCTTAATGAATGGAGACACATTGAAATAAGCATTATCAAAGAAATTATACACTATGGTGGGTTTAATACTTGCACAGAAATGCTACATAGAGATAATTTTCTTTTTGTTTGTTTAATTTAGTGCTTTGTTTTGGGGTTTTTTTGTGTCCTTTATGATAACTCAGTCTTCTTGACATGTCTGACACTCACTCAATCTGTACCCCAGAACATTTAGTATGTGTCATTTAGGGGTTTAATTTAACTCTGGTTAATGTCTATGATTGAAAACTGAACAAAATACTGAATAATTAAACTGCAGATAAAGACATCCGTAATATGAAGCTGTCCTTGCAGATATTTATAAGTTACAAAGTGGGGCACAGAGGTAAAGTTTTGGGAGGTCAGACTGGATGAGGGTTGTCTTTGTGCCCGGATGCTGCCTGTTAAGTCTTGTGAGCAGAATGTGATCCATTTCTCCTTGAGGGTCCCAGACTCTTCCCAGACTACTGGAGGGAAAAAGTAGAGAGCAAAAAAAAGCTAAGGAGGGGGTCTGCGGTGCCACTGAGGTGTCGGGTGACCAGTATTTTGTGGATTTGTCCATAGTCAGACAGAGAGCCACAAGGGCGAGTGTCCCCTCCAATGTTGGAGAAAATTCCCTGACCCTGAGGAGTGTTGCATTACAACTTCCAATTGTAGCCTCCAGTGCTCGTCCAAGAACAGAGCCTCCTTTGAGGGAAGCTCCTGAGAATTTGGGCAGTTGTGACTCAGTCGTCCTAAAAAAACAAGTAAACAGAGTAAAATCCAAAACAGAATGAAGATAAGAGAAGATGACTTTCCATTTGGATGGCTGTGTAGACTTAAATTCTGTATTTAACCTCTGCATTTTTTAAGTGAGCCCATTTTCTCTTTTCCTGTCTAACATTCATACTAATTATCATCCCTTTAAATCATCATTATTAATTCATTCATTTAGCTCCCAAATATAAATTCTAAAAGACAAAAAAGAAAAATGCTGCAGGGCGATATTAAGTTCTTGCCTCTTTGCTTAATCTCAGTTATAAAAGAAAATATTGAACTTTGATTGTTGCACCAAAGCTTTTCTGACTTCTTGACGACTTTTTTTTTAAATATACTTATATGCATATCTTTGCTTGTCTTGCGCTCTGGTCTGGTTACATGTTATTAAAGTATCAGTTATTTAGTTTGAGTGGGTCTGATGACCTGTCTTGGACTGTGTAATGCTGACCAAGACCTTTGAGATGTGTATCAGCAAACTCTATCCTTCTGTAATTGCCTCATCTTATTTCTCCTTCACCACCTGTGATAAAGCTCACTCAGATGTGCACTTCTTCTTCTTTCTCTGTGTGTGCATGTGTTGTTACTACAGATGGTGAGTCACGCCCTCTCTCCTGGATTGTCCCGGTGAATAGTCAGCCACACAAAGGCAAAAGGATCTCAGCTCGGCCATTGAATAAAACCTTCTTCCTTCTACTCAGTGTGGGAGAAGAGTGCCACTGCTGTGCTGGTGGGGCATCTCTTGTAGGCAGTGTTGAGCGATCATCTTTCACTCTGAGCCACTCACCTTTCATGCTGCAGCCCAGGAGCCAGCTCTCAGGGCTGGACTGTCAGTGGGAAGGCAGAGAGACTCATACTGACGAGATCAGCTGAGATGCACAGGAGACAGGTGTGAAGAATCTTCCTCAGGAGACTGAGGAGGCATACATGAGGAACGAGTCATGCTGTTGTTTGGATGACCTCCACACTTCAGTGAGACAATTTAACTGACTTTTTTAGGGCTCAGTTGAGCTGTGCAGTGTTGATTCTTCTGCTTTATGAGTTTTCATCCCAGGGCGAGTGTGTCTGAGTGGCAGGGGGAGCCAGCATGGCCAAGCCTCTGCTGAAGATACAGCGTTACTTCCGCAGGAAACCCGTCCGTTTCTTCTCCCTCATCCTCCTTTACTTGACAGCTGGGAGCCTTGTCTTCCTCCACTCTGGCTTTGTCGGGGACAGTAGCTCAGGAGGCAGAGGAGGTCGGGACTCTGTGGTAGCGTCAGGGTCTTCATCGTCAGACACTCGAGGGCTGAGCATCATGAGCAGAGTGTTTAAGGAGACACGCAGGTCTGGTCGGAGGTATGGACCCCCGTGGATGAAAAAGAGGCAGGAGGGAGAGACAGTGCGTAGGGGGGGAGACTACACCAGCAACTGGAACCGTGCACTTAAAGGACGCAACGCCAAAGACATGGACGATGGGAGAGGTGGGTCATACCAAGTCCTTGATACACTTGTGCATTTTGTTGTTGGTTTGGAAGGTTTTAACACCATATTAATGACATCAACTTTTAATTAATCCAGTTTAAAATCTCTTTGGGATGCCGAATAATGATTATAAAGAAAGCCATCAGTCTTGTCTCAATGTGCTGCGGCTTGAGAACACAAGTACAAGCCTGTCATTAAAGGTGATGGAATATTAACATCAGTTTACTTACAGCACTTCTTGCAGTATATCTCATTTTAGAGTACGTTATTGTACAAACATTTTATTATATTGTTGAATTATTTCACAGATGCATTATTTTGTAATAGTAACTTATTACAGTGTCTCTGAGGATTTCTACCTTATTCCCTGTCCATTTAAATTGTTCGTCATAAGTTGTTACGTGCAAAGTAAACTCTGATGTTTATGGCTTTCGATTAAGCAGTTGTAAATCAATCTTAAAAAGAGACTCCGAATGGCGATAAGTAACAGAAAGATTTTCCAGTGAGTTTTTTGTGGTTCACTGGGTTTCTGGCCTCCCTCCAGTGTGCTGCACAGTCAGGTGGAGAATCTAAACTCCCATTAATGCGAAACAGAAGTGTGAGCGACGGCTGCTCAGTCCATGTGTGAGCTGTGACAAAATATGAGCTCCTCATTTTTTAAGTCACTCCAGTCTGGGAAACACGCCAGCCTGAAGAGAAAATAAATAAGTGCTTCTATTACAAAAATAAAAAAATCCCTGAGTCACTCCACAGTGTGGTGCAAAAGAGGGTTCAATGTTCAAGAAATATGTTTTTTAGAACAGTCAAGTTATTTCCTTTCAGATTCAAAGCCAGCAAAACAAATATATTTACAGTAAACATTCAGGCTAAGGGTTAACTGATTGAATGAAGGTGTCTTAGTCCACCTCCCAGGGCTGCAGCAGAAAGTGATGACAGACACACACAACTGCATTTCTGAATACGCTGAGTTCTTAACCACATCTACCAACCTGTATGCCTTTATATACATATCTCTCCTCTGCTCTGCAAAGGCACGCCTTCTTGCTGGCGCTGGATGTGATTTCCGAAGAATGCAGTGTGAGATTTACTCCGCAGCATTCACACACACTTGCTCAGTGTGCCGCAGAGGCACAGAGGTGTACTGTACTGATGGGAAAACAGTGGTTGGCAGGGTAAAGAGTGAAGCAGAGGCGCAGTTCATAATACTTCCACCAGATACAGGGCAGTTACTGAGCATTAAAAGTTATAAAAAGTCCAGCTAATAATAACAATGTATAAACCATTTTTAGATGCAGTTTTATTCTTTTCTATCTTCTCTTACTAAACAGGAATGTGCTTCGCAAAATGAGGCAACAGCTCTATTTAAATCAGTGTTTCCCTACATGGTAAAGCAGATTATTTTTCAGCTCAACAATTGTTAGAAAGAAGATTACAGTCCTGCAGCACACCACATGCTGCGCAAATGCAGGTCTTTAGCCCATAACAATTAAAGTAATGCAGAGGACTGGGACTCATTGAGCTATTAGCAGAGGCTCAGAGGGGTAATGGCACAGCACAGATGGTGACAGGTTTGTTTGTTAAAGGTACAGTAGAGCCCATGCAGCTTGATTTAATAGGAGAGTCTTGTTTTAATAGGAGGAAAGGAGCTCTTTGAAGGGTTGCTGCTGCTGCAGAGGTTCACTGAGGCCCAACCCCCCACATACTCCTGAATTAATGCAGTAAAATGACTGCCACTACAGTAACAGGCCACTAGAAGGGGATGTGTGTCTTTATAAATAAATAACGCTTCTGCCCCAGTTTGGACTCCTCGTGTGCTGTTACTTCTCTGTGTAGGCAAATGTAGATGACACTGCGGTAGGAGATGTTTATTTTTATACAGTTTCAGGGTAAACCGCTCTTTTACATTAGTTAAGCCTCAGCCCACAAACAGCATATCCTGTTTACACAAATTTATTGAATGTTTATTTATTGTTCCGTTCATATAACGTACTTTTTTTCTCTGTTTCAGCAAAATATATTGGCTGCTATGTCGATGACACACAGAAAAGAGCTCTGAGAGGAGTTTCCTTTTTTGACTACAAAAAAATGACTGTATTTCGTTGCCAGGACAACTGTGCAGAAAGGTATGAAAGCACCAAACAGCAAAAAACACTCTTCCTTCAGATACTATCCCTTTTTCTTCTCTCTTCCCTATTTCCCTATTCCTACTGAACTAAAAGAGCTGATGTTGACTCTAAAAACAAACAAACAAACAGTAATGAGAAAGACTGACACAGCTGCAGACAAATACTGGATTCACAGATTGAATTATGACAGCACTGTTTGTTATGATGTTAGATTGATTAATGAAAACAGACGGGAGAAAGTAAATCAAACATCAAAATTTTAGGTTTTTCCAAATTTTTAATGTTGGACTTAGAAGCTGTCCTTCTCTGAATAAGGAAAATGTGACCATCTTTGTATATCACTTCGGACGATGCAGCATGTCAGCTTATGATGATTTTGTGATGTAATTCAAATCAGGTTATTGTTAAAACAGAATGCCACACATCTGCCTTTCCACTTTGTACTTTAAGAGTGGGGCTGTTTGTCTTTTGTTTGAGCTCGGCCTGTTTGCACCACGTCAAAATCTGGATAAGGTAAATCTTACTAATACAGTTTGAACACGGTGTGTTTCAAACCCTTCACATCATGAAGGCCTTTTCTTCATTAATAGATCATGACACACATGAAAGATGTATTTTTTTTTTTTTTTTTTGGGGGGGGGGGGGGGCGGGGGGGGGTTGGTTGTGGAAAAACTGTCCAGCAGTGAGAGCTGCAGCCTGATCTCTTCCAAACATGGACAGATCAGTCTGTTACGGAGAAAATATAAACCACCGGATTTCTCTTAACCCCAAGTACCCTCATGTAACCCTAACCCATTCTGCATTTTTTACATTTAATGCTACCTTTTCTCTGTTCTACATTTTTAAAGCCGTTGTGCTTTTTACACAACATATTAGAATTGACAGAATTAAGTAATTTTAATGTAAATATTATCAGTGAAATGGTTGTGAAAATAATTAAAGCATAAATATGCACCTTTATTTCAACAGTTAGTGAAGAATTTAAGTTATTCCAGTTTATCCAACGACTGCTTCAGTAACACTCAGACATCTAAACATCACTGATCTGCACGAGGACTAGTGTTTGAATGCAGGACTTTTGCTTCTGTGTATCACTTCCTTATTTTTTTTCAATATTTCACTTTAGTTATTCAGTAGAAAAGGGAAATAAAATTAAGAAAGTAAAAGATTTCAGCTTTTTTTCTTTTACCATTTTTTTTTTAATTTTACAAACACGCAGGGGGCCAAAGATAGATCACTAGGTTTTAGGCTTGAATGCTTAACTGAAATAAATCAGACAACATTTGATGGGCAAAAAATATTAATTATGGGCTCGGCTGTTTATTGAAATGTGTCCACTCAATGTCAAAATGGTAAAGGAGGCTCTTCAAATTCAGTAAGAATCAATTTCTCCCAAATGCAGAGTCAAACAATTGGAAAAAAAACAGAAAATCAGTTAGCAGCTTTAATTTGCTTGTTACAGATTGATTTACTGTTTTCTTTATGCAACTTACACCGTTTGCAGAGATCATTTGGGTGACTAATTTCTGTGAAACAGAACTGTTGATTTTAACCAAAAACAACTTTTTAAAAGCTTAGATTTCATTTGAGTTTCTTTCATTGAACCCTGTGGTTGTTGACGGAGTTTCCTGATTGACAGGCTGCGTTGCGTCCAACATCTTTGGAATGAACTGGAGCATCTGAGCCAGGTTTCATTGCCCAACATCAGCTACATTCTGTGGCTGAGTGGGAGCTAAAAACCTGCAGTCAGGTTCCAAAAATGTTAACATCTTTCAGAGAGGATGTTCTGCCATAAATATAAAAATCAGTCTATTATCATTTATTTGCTGGCTCTGCTGCTGCTGCTGCTGCTGCTGCTGCTGCTTATAGTGGAGAAAAAAATATAAAAAAATAAAACATGATTAGACTGAATCTTATTTTATCTAGTCAGGGTTAATAAATGATATAAACACAGAGTATGGTCTACATCTGCTCTTTTAAAAAAAAAGTATCTTGACATTTGTTATGATTTGACACTTTTTAAATAAAGACTGAATTTACTGCCCTTTGACTTTTATCCGTCATGATGTCAAAGACTAGAGTGGGCACCTGGTTTCCATTTTTTCATCCTGCATCCCCCATCACTCACTTCTCTCTTTTCCCTCACACCCTGTCCTTCTGTCTGATTCCTCACCCATCTTCTTCACTCAGCTTTTTCATGCTCCTTGAAGAATTTTTTAGGGATGGCTCCTTCAAACGCACTGAATTTCACTCATCACTGATTTGATTCGCAGAGCGCCGTATAGGAACAGAGATCTTGTTTTCACATTCTTCCTTCTCTCACATCTTTATTTTGCATCCTGCCTGCCTCCTCTTCACGGACAGGGAGTTAATAAAAACCGACAAACAAATGAAGGGCAGCAGCAGTACATCGCCCTTTGATTGATGGCTCTGGGGAGTTGTTCGCGTGAGGGTGTGTTAGGAGTCTAATTGCACGAGAGAGGCCCCATGGTAGTTGAATCTTCCATGAGGCAACAGAAAGGAAATAGGAGACCTTGTGTGAAGGTTTCGGTTACAAAGAACTGTATAAGAATAATTGGCTTTGCCTTGGAGAGTGTAGAATTTCTCTCCTCTACCCCTACAAGAGAGATATATCATCTCAAAGTTGTTAGGATTGTTCTCGTTTTTACATCATCATCCACTGTGCATCATTTGTTTGGGTCTGCCCTGAATGATCAACTGTACTGGCATATGAGGGATTACAACATTTAATGACGGCTCAGAACAATCTCTTGAACCCTCTCACGTCCTCCTTCATTAACAATGTTAATCCGTTTTTTTCAGAGGCTACATGTATGCAGGTCTGGAGTTTGGAGCAGAGTGCTACTGTGGTCACAAGATCCAGGCGCCCAATGCTTCAGAGAGTGAATGTAATATGGAGTGTAAAGGAGAGAAGAGCAACCAGTGTGGAGGAGCCAACAGGCTGTCCATCTACAGACTGGAGCTCAGCCAGGAGTCTGCACGCCGCTGTGAGTCTTACAATCCCCCCTCAGGCTTCGAGTGAAGACTATGATTTTCTTAACAGGGGTCCATCACGTTAGCCTCACTGAATTTGTACTTCTATATTCACTATTGATAAATTCCATTAATTATATTATTACAAAAAAAGATATTTACTTCAACACTAAAACATTCAACTCCTCTCCCCCTTTTCTCTCACTCTATCACTTCACATTTCTGAAATATTGCCTCTATCACCTATAAAGCTTAAAATATCAAACTGACAAGAAGGCACTATGTAATTGTTTTGGCATTTTGATCCAGAAGTCTAACAATAACAGCTGTTAACTTTGGAGAAGATATTTGTTTTGTTTTGTTTGGGTTGGTGCCACAGTTGAGAACAGTCTGCTCTGTTGTGTTTACCTCTGTCCCCCAAGATCTGAGCTACCTCCACAGCCCAGCAGCAGCTCATGGTCTGCATCTTAAAAACTTGCTGCCTAATGCTGCTGCCGCTGCCTGGAAACTGAAGAGAAGAGAAGGAATGATTATTAGAAGTGAAAATCAGTTAGGTTGTTTAAGATCTGTTGCAAGATTGTTGTTTCTTCTTTAAGTCTTTTTCTTACTGTGAAATCTAAAAAAAAAAAAAACCCAGCCACAAGGTGTGGTAACATGGTCACGCTTCCATTTCCTGTTTCCTCTTCTACTTCAAAGAAATAACTCATTAACACGAAAGAGCTATGGTCAATTCTTAGCTCTTAGTCTTAACTGGTCCAGTTCAGAGACCTGTACTGTGAAGATGGATAAACACATCTAGGATTTCTCTCCGTTACCTGGGTTGATGAAATTTCAGGAAGCTTGACAACTTGAAGAAGACTCAGGAGACTCAGATGGCTTAAGGTGAAATAGTTTATATAGCTCGGCCAAGGAGAAGTGACAGACAGTACAAATGGATGTGTAGTGCAGTTCTACCAGACCACTCTGTGTGTTCAGAATTTATCATTCCTGAGGTTGTTAAATTTGAAAATAAGTCATAAATTCATCTTAGATTAGGATTTCAATATACACTACAGTTTCAACTGTTCAAGGAGACAGGAACACGTGCATCTGATCCACCTCAGACTGAAGCCACACTGTCTTTGTATACAGATAACTTTAGACCGAATGGAATTGAATCCAGGGTTTTCCTGTCTTGATCAGTGCGCTGCCACATAAATAGGGTGGTGTCTGCAGCGTCTGACCAATCACAAACATGGAGAAACGGGAGAAAACCTGCAGAGCAGCCTACTTAACCATAGAGGAGCAGACAGTTATTCTTCAGAAATACCAAGAATTCAAACACATCATCCAGGCTGAAAGCAACACTATTGCTGCAGCAAAATCCTGGAAGGAATGCTGGCAGAAAATTGCTGAATCAGTGCGTGAAAACAATGTGTAAATTCGTGAGATTAAACAAGATTAATTCATGGGATAATATAAAAGGACAGCACTCTGATCACTCAGTTTGACTTTATTATGGCACAAACAGGCGTTTGGAGCAGAGCTCTTCTTCAGTGTTCTTTCTTTGGTTTATTTTCCATTGCGTTCATTTGAGGCTCAGCAACTCATGTGAGTGCGTTTTGTGTTGGAATATTAATAAATAAAATTAATATGAATTCCTCAACTCCCAAGTAGTTTTGCTTTTCATAAATTCATGTTTTTGCATGCTATGCCATGTGTGATCATTATTATCATTATTTCAGATGCAAACAGTGAAGCTAAACAGACTTTGGAACAAGTTCAAAAAGCGGTCATATTCAAAGTCATTATTTCTTCACACTGTCTCGGTTGTTTGGATGAAATCAACCGAATTTATTTATTCATGGCTCCATCAAATGTAGACAAATGTAGTTCAGTCCATTTGATGAAAATCTGAATCTTTTGTACAGGATGTCACACGGATTGCATCTATTCCAGGTTTGTAGGTCAGAAAATCCAGGGTTAAGCTCTCGAAGTTACCTTGGTAAGACAAAATCCAGCTTTGTAGCACAGGCCTCAGGGCTGTTTGTTTATTTTTATTTTCATTTCTGCTTTTCCCTCTCTGTCTGTCAGCCACCAGACTGCTGAATAAGCTCTCGATGTTTGTGTTTTCACCTCTGACCTTCATGCTGGCCATGTAAACGCAGAACATCAAAGAGGAAATGCAGGAAATGTGTTGAGGTGGCTGTTTTGTGTTTTTTTTTGCCACTTAGAGACCATCACAGCTGTATGTTGATCTGTTTTTAATAAATGTACAGCTATGACAATCCTGCGTTGTTGTGCAGCAAACTCATGAGCTTTATATGAAGACCATGTTGCAAGATGCTGTGAACTTGAAAAGTGTTGAGGTTTAATGTAGAAAGCTCTACTTTCTCTTCGAGTAAAGACAGTTCATGTAAAGAGGAGGCACTGAACATATACTGCAGGGTAGCACGGACATGACATTAAAAAAGCACTTTAAGTCAGAGAAAAGGTCAGAAATTAATAAAACATTGGACACATATGTGTTTAGAGCTGTTTTGCAGTGGGAGTGAACCTATTTTAAATCCTGCAGCACTGGAAGCTGTTGGCTGTTAGCTGTTAGCTGTTAGCTGTCAGCTAATGACAGCAGAGAGAATCTCTACAGTCTGTTGTGGCTGTGTAGAAGTACCATCAGTGCACCCAGCTGTGTTCACAAATTTAGTTTAGTGACATGTAAGAAAGCAAGCTTTCTTCATTTTGGTCTGTCATTTTTTAAACCTTTTAAGCATTTCTCTGGTGCTAATGCCCCATCAGCAGTAATCACTTCTTCTGTGTCAGCACAGCTGACGTGTCAAAGTAAAAACTGAAGGACATTTTAAATGTTTAGATTTTCTGCACAAACTTTAAATAGTGATTTTCAAACTCTAACTGGTGCTGCACACAACTCTCTTGTTGTTGTTGCAGTTTTAAAGCACGTCGAGCAACTAATGTGCAATCATTCCGAGAGATGTACTGTATGTGCGGAGGCAGCAAACCAAAAATGTCCGAAAAGCAATAATCAAAGCATGAAACATCATCTTACAGATTAATTTCCTGTAAAATGAAGAAGTTCCCATCTGCTGTGTGATATATGATCTATCCATCGCAGCAGAGAGAGGTCCTGAGATTAAAGGTCATGTGCGCACGGCAGGATTGGTGCTGTTATTGGCTGAGTTGGATGTCAGGTCAGAGCCTCATTGCACTCGTGTGTTTTTTGTGGTGATGAATAACATTTTCTTTTGTTCTGTCTCTTTCAGATGGCAGTGCTATTTTCAAAGGCTGTTTCCGACGTCCTGACAACGTCACTGTGGCCCTTCCTCTCAGCGCTGTCATCCAAAACATGTCTGTGGACAAGTGTGTGGACATGTGCACAGAGAAGGTGAGGGGACGTGTGTAATCAGGCATTGTACATTTGTGCATGTGAGTGTCTCTCCAGTGTGTGATGCCGTCTGTGTTTCAGGACAAATCGCTGGCTGTTCTTGCTGGAGACCGATGTCTCTGCGGCTTCCCAACTCATCTCTTCTCCCTCCATGAGCTGGAGGACGAGGGCATGTGTCTGCATCGCTGCCATGGGGAGGAGTTTGAGAGCTGTGGGAATGACGAGTACTTTGTAGTGTACCAGACACAGGTTCAAGGTACATTTTGTGACTGAGATGAGGCTGCACAGTCCTAGCCGTTTAAAATAGGCACAGCTAAATAAGAGATGTGTCATAAAAAACGGTGTCAACCACATCCTACAGCAAAAACTTTTTATATGTGAGGTGTCAAGTTCAAAAAGGCCTAATGAGTTTTTTTCATATTTCATAAATGTGTTAAGACTCTAAACTGCTGAAATCATCAAAATATTTACTCATTTTTTGTGTGTTCTAGATATTTCTCAATAAAGTTTTTAAGGTTTTATTTGTACTGTTTATTCACAGCCATTTCTCTCACACAGCTTTTAACTTGTAGCATTAGTCTGGCTGAAGCCTACATGTTGTTGTGGGCTTTGTATCCTGATGCACGAGTCAGCTGTTACTTTGATCAGCAGAAACAGAGAGCCCAGCAAACTAAAAGAGAGGTTTTAGTGCTGTGAATCAAAAACCAGAAACAAAAACAAAAACAAACCTGCCGCACGGTATGAAATTAATTTAGAGAAGTTTTACTTCTGTACTTCTCACACTGACTAAACATATTAGCCATACTTATACGTCATGAGGGGCCGTCATGTTGAAATTTAGGGTGATGAGGAATCAGTCAAATTATCCCACACACAATGCAAAAAAATAGACCGCTAAGGATCTGTATCCTTTTATGTAAATCTTAATGACATGTTCTCTGTCATCAGGGATTTTGGATGTAGGCAAAACTTCCAATTTTTCAACATTATAGATCATCAAACAGGAAGTGTCTGACTTCCCAAACCCTGTCTTTTATGCTGAGCAAATTGTTAAATGCTTTGTACTGTCACAGATATTCCCATGGCACTATTCGTGTAGAAAAGCTTATGATATACTCTGTCGGCTTTTGTTGTCTTTTTCCAGATAACCGCTGCATGGATCGCCACTTCCTCTCCACTCGTGCCAAGCAGCTGGTGGCCCTCGCTAGTTTCCCAGGGGCCGGTAACACGTGGGCTCGCCACCTCATTGAGCTGGCCACTGGCTTCTACAGCGGCAGCTATTACTTTGATGGATCGCTTTATAATAAAGGTATGCTTGAACGTTAATCTCATTCACATTCCTCTTGCACACCTCTGTGGATTAGATATATCATTGGAGGTTGTTTTGATCTCACAGGATTTAAAGGGGAGCGGGACCACTGGAGAAGTGGGAGGACAATCTGCATTAAGACACATGAAAGTGGCAGGAAAGAGATCGAAGCCTTTGATTCCAGCATCCTCATGATTCGAAACCCCTACAAAGCTCTCATGGCGGAATTTAACAGGAAATATGGCGGCCATATTGGATTTGCCTCCCAGGCTCACTGGAGAGGGAAAGGTGAGCAGCTGTTAACACTGCCGATTCATTAAAATGCATTCTGCATAGTAATAATGTTGTTTTATGAAAACTGAATTTTGTTACTGAAAGAAGGAAGAAAATAAATTTTTACAACTATAAATATGTGAACATATGGCCATATGGTTTTTCTTTAAAAAACAATTCCTCAAATGCCAAGGTGTTGAAATGTAATGTAAAGAGGAATTAGACTGTGCTGGGATTTGGTAATATTTGATGAAGTGACAATGGGTCAGTAGTGACGTACAAAAGCAAAGAAATGGAGGAAATAATCTATAAACCCGTGAAGAGCTGTTCTGTGGTTTGTCCCAGTGGCTATTGTGGCTGAGCTCAGTATTTTCATTTGAATATATTCCAAAGCCGTACATGATCTCAAGCAAAATCTGTGCTGCAGAAGGGAGAAATGAAACTCTTAGCCAACCAACCACAACCACACTCATTGTGGTTTGTCAGATCATGAGATGTGTCACCAGGTAAAACCAGCTCCTTCTCCAGACTCTTGTGCAACATTAAGTCAGGAAATGTCTGTAAAGAAATGTTGCAGAGAAATTTTTCTTGTCTTTAATAATTGTACAAATTCTGATCAGACACCTGAAACAATGGGTTGACGTTTGAAGAAGTTGTTTTTTTTTCTTTAGGGAGTTGTTCTTCCTTTGGTAGAGTCATGAAGGGATAAGCGTGTCGCAAATCCGTCTTTTGAAACCAACCAGCAGCTGCTTAGCTTAGCTTAGCACATAGACATTCAGCATAGACCCCAGGAAGTGGCATTCAGACAGAAATAGTCCAGCCTGTAAATCCTTGTCTTGTTTGTTTTTAAAGCAGGATTCGTCAAACAATTCTTAGCATTTGAAGCACCAGAGTTTCTGAGAGAAACATTTGGCTGTTTGTTTTCTCCTTTGCTTTGAAGCTGAGTCAATACGGCCAAAAACAAACTAATTAATTGTTTTTCTTTTCTTTTCTTGTTAACTCAGCAAGACTAATTTCCAAAGTGTCACACACTCATTTGGTGTTGACACGCTATAGGTATGTTGTGAGGAACTTTGTAAGCTTTTGTTTGGACCCTGTTTGTAATATATGCTACTGAATTAGTATGTAACAGTTTAGAGTTTGTACAGTAACATTCAGCTTGATCTATAATGAATGTTTGAATTGATCGATTACATTGCCATGACACATTCTGACTGCTTTGTTTTGCAATAGATTTTGACATTTTACCCTGATGTGTCACTTTTTATTACACAATTTTTTAATAATGTTTTAGAACGTCAGCACAATTTGTTCTCGTTAAATTTCTCTGGGGGCTACTTGATAATTAAATGGTTTAAAAGAGGTCATTGGTCATTGAATAATTACATAAATGAAACTCAAGGTCCAGTTACTCCATGATATCATTGTAAATCTTACATATTCTGCTTTTCTCCCCACATTCCCCCCTAACCATGCAGCTGGTTTTGTCTCATCCATGTATCGTCTCTCTGACTTTCTGCGAGGTTTAATCGATTTCCAGAGGCCGCAGAGTTGCCGACCCAGCAGTTGTCTCTCTTTGTGAAAACATCAGCACATTCAGCCTGCCATCTCCAATGAGTGTTTCTTCCTGCTGTAGAAGGAGAGCTGTGTCTTAGGGATCAGCACAGAGAGAGGCTTCATGACAGCTGCCACATTAAATACACACAGAGGCGAAGTTTGAGAGTCAGCATGACATTGTGTTTGGGACATCACATGTTTGACTTGATGCACCCACCTCTGCAGCAGGAGACTTTGGGCCTCAGATGATGTTTTTGACAGCTGATGCCTCTCAGTGTAGCCCAATAATGAAAACTCTGTGGCAGTTTATTTTAAAGGGCATGTCATTTCACAAAGCTCAGTGATATTTTAGGGCTCTTGTATAAACGCCTTTACATTTTCTAATGGAACTCAAACATGTATCTCATGTCTCTCAGTATCTCATCTAAGCTAATCTTCTCAGTCAGGTATTAGTAAAAGAGGATGTTGAGCAAAAGAGATGAAATCTTTTTTGTCTCTTTTATTTTGTTTTCTGGTTGGTAAAGGATAAGAGGCAGTGAAGTAACGTGAAGGTCCTCACTGTTTCATCACAGCCGGTTTTGTTTTAGACGCAATATTTATTATTCTGTCCACTCTGGACAAAAACTGCCTCTCAGGTTTTTTTTCCGCAGCACTTCACACTCAGCAGCCTTTAAACTTTAACGACAACCTCTTCTAACAACTCCTGCCAGCCACCACTTTTGTGGGCCAGCGGTTTATTAATGAGCGAAAAGTTGCTACTAAGAGATTTTTTCCTGCAGTATTTCTACAGTTTGATTGACAGCCAAGAATGTCCACTTTACTGTTAAGACATTTTAGGAACAACTAAACATATCCTTACATAAAAGAGCCTTTTCTGCTAACTGACATCAATATTTATCCATCTGGACTCTTACTTCTCTTTTTATTTTTTTATTCAGCCCCTACTTGATTTTCTTTCAGATACTTTGTTAAAGGTCTTTATTGATATTTAAACAGCTGAACAGGTTAAAGTTGTTTGATAAAAGAGAAACTAAAGGTCAAACTTTTCTCATTTTGCACCGGATGAAAACCTTTTGATGACTTACCTTCCAAGCTGCTGCATCTTATTGAAGCTGTTCAATCAAAATTATCTTTAAAGGTGTTGTGAGAAGTTTTTTTTGGCAGGAAGTGAGACAGACTGTAATAAATACTGATGCCCTTTTAGTGACAAACAAACCAAAATAGGCCTTAAGCAAGAAGTCTTCCACAAAACACAAACATCTCTGTGTAGCTGTTTTTACGATTGTCAACTCTTCTCCTAAAAGTGAATGATGAGATTTACAGCAGTGTGCAAAAACAACCCTCTTTAACCCTTTAATGCCAAACATATCATATTTTATACATGAGTTTTAAAGACCTCTGTCTCATCAACATGATAAATAGTTTACCCAAGAACCCATTAAAAATGTAAAAAAAAAAAAAAAAAAAAAATTCTACCTCCCTGAGGATTATAATAACACTACAAGCAGCTGAAGTTGTATTTTGGTCATAAACAAAATTATTTATTTTTTGGGGGGGGGCAATTTCTTTTGATAGGTCAGGCTTTACAGGGTTAAATTATTTTCCACCATTTTCACCCTTTTGGTGAATGCACTGATGATTTTTTCTGATCTATGTATGAATCAAATTGTGGTTATTGTTACAGTTTCAATTCATCTTTTTTTCCTTAATTTTATTTAGGACCACTCTCATCAAAATAATTCATTTTTTGTATGTATTAAGCTTTATTTGGTGGTGCGGCAGGGTTTAGGGAGCTCTGCATAGCTACCCTCTCTTTTTATGTTCAGTACATTACAGTATATTAACTTCTAAGTATCATTCTTGAGGCCTCATATAGAGGGTCCCAATTTCTTGACGAAATATTTTAATCTAAGCACATTAGAGATACTTTATCCTGTCTACATTCATATCTTTAATTCAGTTTTAATTGTGTTTTGCAGAGTGGCCTGAGTTTGTGAAGAATTATGCCCCGTGGTGGGCGTCCCACACGTTGGACTGGCTGAATTATGGGAAAAACGTCCACGTGGTTCACTTTGAGGATCTGAAAAGAGACCTGTTCACCCAGCTGAAGGGAATGGTCCAGTTTCTGGGTTTGAAGGTTTCTGAGGATCGCCTGCTCTGTGTAGAGGGTCAGAAAGACGGGAACTTTAAGCGATCCGGGCTAAGAAAGCTTGAATATGACCCCTACTCTCCGGAGATGAGAGCGAACATCAATGAACTAATCAAAACAGTTAATGCCGCTTTGAAGAAAAGGAAGATGTCTGGAGTCCCGGAAGAGTACCTGCCAAGATGATACATGTGATCTCTTTGCTTGACTTTTATCCTCTTTTATTTGAACTTCTTTGTGAACAGACTCTTCATCATAACTAAAGAATCACATGACATTATAATTTTTGCTGTTTTTCTCATAGGTCATACAGCTTGAAGCTCTATGATGAAGAAAACAGTCTCTTCGTTGTCCTCTCTTTATTTTTTAACTCAGTTTCATGCATTAATAGAAGAAACATTTTGAACTTTATATTTTTCTGTCTGAAAAACTGAAAAGCACTTCTTACTCTGCTCTATGCACATGTGCTGTTTAGGCATGTGCACATGCCTTAACATGTAGAAGGTACAATAGCTGTGACTGAAGACTGTGCTTGGCGATCTGTTGCCAGTGAAAAAACATTTGACCCATGAGATGATACAAAACACTGAGGTGTGCTGTATGATCCTAGCAATGGATACAAAATAATGATGAACAAAATAAACATTAAAATGTATTAATATTCCGCTGCTATAAGAGTTACAGAACATTACTATTTTATGAGTCTTAACTGTAAATGTAATATATTTAACCCTTTGTAAGAGGGATAAAATGCAATATGCAGGTTTTAACTGCCTGAAAACAATACTGTGTCCAAGTTTTTCTAAGTTCTTCACCCCGTTGTACATGAGAGATAATCATGTTTTCAATTATGAAGAACTTATTCTCAGCTTTTCGTATTTAAGAAGAGAAATAATTCCTCATGAAGACACTGTGCAAAGAGGATTTATGTGGGGAGCATTTATTTATCTCTGGCACACATGGTGAATAAACAAGTGTAAAAATGTCTATTGAACACTGGACTCGATGCAGGAATCCAAAAAGCACTTCACTGTGCAACACTTTTCCCAAAGACCACTGAGGAGCTAGGCATTATGCTTGTGTTATAGGTCAGAAGTTAGCATTAGTGATCGTTATAGGTCTCTGACAGTTAATCACACCAAATGTGAAATATTGTTTTTATTGCTTCGTAGTAAAAAGAGCTATGAAACGGTTCAAATTTGTCCCTCAGTTTTACTCTTCATAGTGTGAAATATTCTCAGATTTCATAAGCAGCTCATCTTATAACGGTACTAAATGTGCTCTGCCATGTGCTTAAAAATCAACTGATAAATAAATAAATAAATAAATAAATAAATAAAGACAATATATATATACACTTATTCAACTCTGGTGACTAAGAGCCAGAAAACATGAACTGACTTCCAATTTCAAGGATTATATAAATCTATTTTTATAGCGCGTGCTGCTGACACATCAATATTTGTATTGCAACAAGCAAACAGAAAAAAGTTCCTTCTATTTTTAACACAATGCTTTAAACTTTATGGCGACTGCTTTCATTGACAGGCTGACAGTGTGAACAAAAGCTGTCACTTCTGAATGTATTTTCTATGGAATGAATGTAATGTGATAAGGCCCAATAAATGAGTACATGAAAGATGAGATGTGGTGTGGTTAACGGTTTGTGCAATGAACACTGGGAAACACATGATGAGGTTAAATAAGAGGATAAATAAAGAGGAATTTCTTCAAGATCCCAGGACAAGAGACATGGCTTTCATGTGTCTGTAAAACCAAAGAATAAGTATGCTTGAAATACTCAGAACGTCTTGACGTATGTAATATAAGCTATAATGTATGGTGATTGGGTAATCATGTGGATCAGAATCATTACAGGGTGAGAAAGACCCAAACAAAATACTTTTGTTTTTGTGTTTATGACAACCTCACAGATCTGAGTCCAACTCAGGCCCCATTTATAAGACAATGGTATCAGGGTGAAACGCAAAAGTTTTGTTGCGTTTCGGCCTCTATACGGAAACGCTGTTTCAAGTCGACCTAAAACCTACTTTTTTAAAACTCCCTCCAGAGTGGAATTTTTCTGAAACACTGCAGCCTTCATTGCCGTATAAACGGCAAGCTGATGTTTTCAGTGGTAACGCTGACCCTACGCTCTGTTTTGCACGTGCGCATTCTGCTTTTGTTGTGGGAACCTTTGCGAACTGGACAACAAGGGTTAAGTGGCGGACTTACCGGGTTGTGCTTGTGCGGCAGAATCTGCTGACTGCCTTTCAACAAAATGTGCATCTGTTGCTCCACTTCTGCACTCAGATAAGACGCATTTAATATATACACCTGCCTCTTCTTCGGTGGCAGACCACCAAAAGACTCTACAGTTATATCGCCACCTACAGGCCTTGTATGCATACTACAGCGTTTCAGTCCTTCAGCGTTTCTGTATTTTTGCATTTTCGAGTGAAACCCTGTGAAGCGTTGTCGTATAAACGGAGCCTCAAACTTTCACTCTCCTTTTGCCCCCCCCCCCCCCCCCCCATTGACTTAGTCAGCAAAGGCTCCAGTGTGCTCACTCGCTTGTCTGCACTTTCTCCAGCCCAGCCGCTGACTAAACAGGGTCCCTGAACAGAAAAAAGGAATGACTGAAGCAACCTCACAGGTAACCTAAGTTGAAGGTGGTTCACGACCAGTGTTTTATGTAACCTTTAGGTTTGGGTTTCCCCCTGCCTTCCTTTGTTTCAACATCCAAAAATCACCAGGCACTCTTTGTTCTCCTTCTCATGAAGCCATGGGTCTTTTCTGTAAAGAGGGAAGTGACATGCCATAGGAGTCAACTAGTTTTGACCCTTGAGATGTTGCAATAGTTCATGTTTTTATTCTCTAAAGAAAAGGTTACCTATATATTCTCTCGGTCTGGCTAAGTGTTGGCAGTAATGCACTGATTAACCAACTTGTCGTGGTGATAAAGGACATGGCTCTTTTATGCCTGAATTTTTCCAAACATGACAGTGGCTCTTTTGCAAACTATAACATTGTCTTAAAGATAATTTCTTTATCTTTATTAGTTTGAAAATACAAGCTACAAAGTGGAATTAAAGCAAGATGATGTAGAGAAAAACGAAACTCACTGAGCAAAACTATGATCACCTGCTAAAGACTCAGCTTTGCCATCCCAGTCAAAAAAAAAAAAAAAAATGTCCCTGACAGTGCTGTTGAAGTCCAAACTTTATTTTTTAACACAGAAACAAACAAAACACTTTTTTCTCACAAGGAGACATACACTGTACAGCTTTTAGGAATAAACAAACAATAAATACAGATCCATGCAACACACTGGGTTTTATGCTACAACATAAATTATGTACTGTTGTAATACTTTCCTGAGTTGTGACCACCAACTTGGCTGCAGATATCTCAACATCAGTTTCCCAACTATCAGCATGCTGTGTTTAAGTCAGTCTGTTACGGAGCACATAAATGATATTACACACACATAGATGAAGCTCTGTTAACAAGACCAGTGTAAAATGTATGGCTTTGCTTTTATCATTTTATCATCTATTTTTTTTATTTTAGACCAGAAGTTCAAAACTGTTCAACAATGTAAAAGGTGAACAAGAGATCCATTTCACAAAATTTACAACGTACAAGCTGTGATTACACAGGTTTTTTCCCTGATCCAGTTTTGATGTGTAACACTAATAAAAAGCATAAATGAACCCTAACAATTCATGCCCCAGTCTTGCAAAAACTGCATTCATGAAAAAATGAATTTGCAATTTGCAAGAAACAAGTAATTCAGAAACTGAATGGTTGAATGGTTGAATAGTCTCAACATCCTGCTCTCAAACACTCTTTCTGCCCGAAGAGACTCAAATCCTTCTACACAATATTAGCTGAGTGCATGTACATCAGCTCATTCTCACATATTCTTCAACATTGCAAACATAATCAGGCAACAGATTTCTCTGTGCTGTCACCACTGGAAAAATTGGTCAAATGATTGCACATTCATTATGAAATGAGTTTGTTACAAGCAAAAACACATTTAAAGATGTGATTCAGTAATGTCTGACACCTCTAGATGTGTGTTGAGGCTCTGCCGTCCATAGAGCTGGACCTGGACAAGTATCTGCTGGTGGTGCGACCTTCATCACCCATTGCATTTTCCATCTTTGACAGCAGGGAGCTCTTAAACTTCTGCTTAAAGTCGTTGCCCATGAAAACATACAACACTGGGTTGAGGAAGCTGTTTGCTGCAGCTAGAGAAGTTCCGACTTTGAGTCCGTTGATTAATATGCCTTGGTCATAGTTTTGGTGGTTCAGCTCCAGCAGCACAAAGACATGGTACGGCAGCCAGCAGACAAAGAATGCTGCTACAAGTGCAGTCATGACTTTGAAGGGTTTGGAGGATTTGGTCATCCTGTTGGTGCGAAGTTTGAGGATGATAATGGAGTAGCAGATGATGATAACAACAAAAGGCACAACAAATCCTGCAAGGAAGCGACTCACTGCAACTGTTTTGTGACTGTACTTGTCTGAAGTGTAATTGTTATAGCAAATGGTTCTACCCAAATGAGTGCCAACCTCACGAAAGATGACAGAGGGGAAACTCAGAGCGATGGCAAGAACCCAGGAAATTAAAACAATAATGGAAGCCTTCTTAACTGTGCGATGGTTTTGCGCCCAAACTGGAAACACGACTGACACAAAACGGTCAATGCTGATGACGACCAGGAGGAAGATGCTGCTGAACATGTTGAGAAACATGACAGAGGATACAAACTTGCACATGAAGCGGCCAAAGATCCATTCCTCCATTGCCATGTTGGTGATGCTGAAGGGGAGGAAGGCGCAGAAGACAAAGTCAGAGACGGCAAGGCTCAGGTACCAGGTGGTGTTTACGGTCTTCTTCATCTTGAAGCCAGAAATCCAGATGACGAGAGCATTTCCACAAAAGCCCAGCAGAAAAATGACAATGCTGACCACGAGTAAGGACACACACAACACTTCCAACAAACATGTCGATTGGTGTGTAAACACTGGCTCCTCATGTGGAGTGTCGTTGTAGTCGTGGCTGTAGTTATAGTCATAAGAAAAATCTTCTATGTACTCCATTCTTGTCGATCAACACAACTGTTAAGAAAATAAACATAATTAAAATAAGTATTAGTCTGCAAATGTAACATCTTTAACAACAAGGTGTGTCTATTTTAGAAAATAAATAAATAAATAAAATAAGGCCCATTGATTGAAACAGGCAATTTTATGATATGTTGCACTTATTTAACTTCATTTTTACGTTTTAAGTTTCTCTGTTGCTTTTAAGACAAGAACTGACCAAATTTGTTTGGAAACATAGTGTTTTGTTTACAAACATTCAGAAATAATAATAATTAAAAAAAAAAACTGAAGTGAATGAAACAGTTAAAAGATTCTGGCTTCAAACAGCCAGAGTAAAAGACCCCAAATAAAAGATTGCATGGCCCAGTGGACATCAGTGACATCTAGGCCTGTGAAAATAAAACATTGAATGTGGGCCTTTATTGAACAGCGTATATATTCAGATAATTGAAAGATGTCTTACCTGCAGCTCTGACTGTCCTCTGTTGTTAATGGTTTCAGGATCCGGTGTGTTGAGTTCTATAAATATGTGAGAACCACACAACCTCTCAGAAATCAGCTGACCTGACAGTTTCTCAATACTTCCATCCCCTCAACATTTTCAGTTCTGCTTTTTGAGTTAAGACGACACGAAATAACACTTATTCCAGAAAATTTTGATCTTTACCGAAGAACATATTGACATAGTTTTCTTTTTTTGCTTTAAATCCATCTGTATCACTTTTTTTAACACTTCAATTATATATTAGCTTATATAACTAACCATGTTATGTTTAAAACACTAGAAATTTATACAAAGGAAGCTAAAATCTGATCGCTGAGTTAATGAAAAGGTTGAACTTTTAGGCTAGTTTTAATGCAACCAGGAACATTTCAACATCTTAGCTTTTTAAATATATTTCATCTTTTCTTTTCTCTATTTTATTTAATGTTGAATCCCTGAACTGTGGAACTCGCCATAGTGGCTTGACTTTCAGTCAACAGAAAGAGAGAGGTGGATCTAAGACAGACCTTCAGCCCCCTGGAAAGCAGCTATGTAATGCACCTGTCAGTCAAATTAGCCCCTCCCAAGTGATGAAAATCTATTTATATTTTTAGCCTCAGTAAAAGTTGAAGAAAGTATAAAAGAAAAAAAAATAATAAATCTACAATCAGACCCAATTTTTTTTCTCTCAGACTAAAGGTCTTATTAATTTGTGTTGACAGGAAATCTTTGGCCTCTGCAACCTCAAGTGGATACTCAAACTGTGTACTTCCACATATTTTTTTCTACTTCAGAGGTTGCTCTTTCCTTACTCTAAAAAAAAAAAAAATTAAAACCCCATACAGATTTTAATATATTTCTATTTTTTAGGTGACCTCTGTAGACAGTATTCTTTACACATACAGGTATTTTTTCTGAGAAGTGAAGTCATCTTACTTCCTTTTTTATGGTACGGTATGAATACCTTACATAAAAAATGTAAAACATATTTCAGCAGCATTTATTGCCACAGCAGTTGTTACAAAAATTAAAAACAACCACACAGACATAACTTATCTTGTCTCTAATGGTCGTGTCTGATAGAAACATTTGTCATTTTAGAGCATTATACCCGGCTAAAAATTGCTCACAGCACAAGAAATGGATCTACATTCTTTTTAACCACCACATAACTCTAAGCCTGAGATAAGAGAAAAGGCTGTTCAGCAGTGAGATGTTTATTGGCTTGTTTTCTCTGCAGCTTTTCCAGCAGCTTTTACATCATTAAAAACAACTGTGTAGATTTAATGAATCAGGTTAATGATTGGGTTTGGTTTTTGTTCACTGAAGGAGCATCATTGTTCAACTCAGTCTGTCATAAAAAAAAGATTAAAAACTTCTTAAACTCATTCAATAATATTTGAATACAAAAGGTTTTGTTCGTGATGTTTTTGTTACTTTGAAGTGTACACAGCAACACATTATGTACTTTTGTTTGTCAGACTTCACCGAGTTGATGCTTCAGTATTCAACCCTTATGGTCTTCCTCTTGCTTTAATAAAGTAAAGTAACTCAGTAAACATACATCTTTATCCTCCCCCCTGTCAGAGTTTAATGAAATGACTGAAATGATTCGTGTTTCTTTCCCAGATGCGTCTCATTGTCCAGATGTAACTTTTCAAAGCAGAGAGAAGAGAGAGCGAGTAAACACAACGCTCTCAGGCAAAAACCACAGATATTAATCTGATGTTTCAACCCAAGCATTTGATACAGATGTTTTTGGTTATATATACACGTACATGCACGCATGCATAGGCGCGCGCACACACACACACACACACACACACACACACACACACACACACACACACACACACACACACACACACACACACACACACACACACACACACACACACACGATGCAACAGCTGTTGTAAAAAACAGGTCACAGACCATCACTACTGATTACATTAGTTCTTTATCTTCATGGCATAATCGTGGAGGCGAGATGCATCCACCCACAGCTCTGTGTTCCTGCTCCAGACGAGGAAGCTGCAGTGGGATGAGTAACCACAGATGTTAAAGTTTTAAAGTCTGAAGGAAGATTTCATGAGTGAGGAGGACACCAACATCTTCTGACATGATTCTAGGTTCCTGTTTTAATGTAAAACTCCCACACGACTAAATGTCAAACCAAGGAATTTAGTAGGATAATGAGTTGAACTGACACAGAAATGTTAGAGTGGGAGACAACAAATTTCAAAACAGACTTAAAAAGACAAGATATTTCTTGTTCAAACTGATAAAGTTTGTCTTTTGTTATAAATATTCACTCATTTTGAATTTGATGCCTGCAACACGTTCCAAAAGAGCTGGGACAGGGGCATGTTTACCACTGTGTTCCATCACCTTTCCTTTTAACAACACTCAATAAGTGTTTGTGAACTGAGGACACTAATTGTTGAAGCTTAGGAGGTGGAAGTCTTTCCCATTCTTGCTTGATGTAAAAATTCTGTTGCTCAACAGTCCAGAGTCTCCATTGTCATAATTCGCCACACATTTTCAATGGAAGGCAGGCAGGCCAGTCTAGTACCTGCACTCTTTTACTACTAAGCCACACTGTTGTAACACGCAGAATATGTCTTGTCATTGTCCCTGGAAAAGATGGATGGCAACATATGTTGCTCCAAAACCTGTATGTACCTTTCAGCATTAATGGAGCCTTCACAGATGGTCAAGTTAGCCATGCCATGGGCACTAACATACCCTCATACCATCACAGATGCTGACTTTTGAACTTTGCACTGATAAAAATCCGGATTGTCCTTTTCCTCTTTGGCCCAGAAGACACAACAAACATTTACGATTTCCAAAAACAATTTGAAGTGTGGTTTCGTCAGACCACAGCACACTTTTCCACTTTGCGTCAGTCCATCTCAGACAAGCTTGGGCCCAGAGAAGCCAGCATGTAACTAATCCTGTTACTAAACTCCAAAAACTGCTGTTTTCAAAGAGTGCATTTCAGATCTATTGTCTGATCATATTTATAAATCCAGGCAGTCTAGACACCAGTCAGGAGTTGTGTCTTTCATGCTTTTTAACCAGTAATGAGACACTGAATACATATTTGTTCCTGCATTCAGGGCTTGCCTCCTCTGTCCTCTTCCTGCTGTACAGTATCAGGTTCCGGTCCTGTGAGCCTCTGTGCTGTTTGAATTACATTTTAAAGTAACTTGAGCGTTATTACAGTATTGGTGTCTCCTGCTTGAGACATATTATTTAGGTAAGAGTGCAGCAGAGATCACATAAGCCTGCTAACCTGAAATCTACCTTCTCAATGACAATTAAAGTGGCCTGAGTTTCTGAGTCACAGGAACAGAAATAGATGATAATTACGTCCAAATGATCTTTTGAGGCGAGCAAGGTCATTCATGAAAGGGAAATTGTGTTAGAACCTTATTCCTCTAACAGTTACAGTTGTAAACTTTAAGATATTGCATCCCTGTCATGGTTAGTATCCTTCTCATAATGCATTCATTAAAAAAGGGATTGCACAAAGCAAATGATATCCATACAGCAGCAGCAGGCATGTTCTTTATGTAAACCATATATGTATCTGGATATGTAGATATGTGGTCTTGAGACCTGCACAAATTGTGAACAAACACTGGAAAGTGTATGTCATGCATCAGAATAATTATCATTTATATGATTATCTACTGCAGAGAAAAGGAGACAGAAAGAATGTCAAGTGAAACCTGTCTTCCCACAAAATTAATAACACCGTCAGCCTCAGATCAAAAAAGTCCTGACAGCTTTTACAAATATGGTTTTATCCATATGTGAATTAAATTTACCAGTTTTCTGTCCAGGAAGATTCTCTGACTTGTTGTGTTTGTATCAGTCATAAGGGAGGTTGATGTAGATACTTGTCACTGCTGGGATTATATTGTCGTCATGGTGAGGAGGGTGGGTCCTGTAAGGACTGAATTCCAGAGGGGAATAAAGCAAAGGGAAGGTATCTTTGTGCTGTGTGTGACATTTCATCAACGGATGATAGACATCCTTATTAATGCTAATGATTGAAATTAAAAGACAGGGTTAAAAAAAACACTGGGATAAAAATAAACATTTTGCATGTGGTATTGAATTCTGTGTACATTTGTCATCTTAGTTATGAATGTCAACAACAAACTTTAAACAGTAGAAAAACCCTACACTGGGCCCAATTTAACCCTTTCTTTGCTTTAAGCTGAAAAATGTCTCATATCTCTGTTTCAAAATTCCTACAAGGATGTTAAGCCTAAACAACCATCAGCTTATATTTGCACTTATCGATAACAGTCATGTCAATTGACCACTCCATTGGCGATGAAGGTCATCTGCTGCATGTAAAGGCAGATCGATCTCTGGATTCGCGCCAACTTCCAATTACAGAAACATTGATTTCCTCTGAATGTGACACAAGTGTGATCCACAGTGAAAATGCTTCTCAAAACATGCAAGAAGTTAATTTGTCTAAATCTCAGGAAACTCTTGTAGTTTGTGCTTGCTGTAAAAGAACATGTGAGATCTTCTCTCACTATGTTGCATTTTAGCTCAAGGGAAATGTTTGCTGGTCAGCCTGTCAGCCACATCATCATAAATGACAAATCAACTGATAGCCAGACACTGTACAGACATTCATGGTCCCAAACAGATACATTTTAAAACACTTTCACACCTTGATTGTTTAGGGAAGATCTTCTAAAACAGGATTAACACTAGATTTCACTGCAACACAGATAAAACAAGAGAGGCAAGATTGCCAAGAAAAGGTGGCCTGGGCTCACTTTCAATCAAACCCTAGGGGTGTTCTTCGTGATGTGACTAGTAACGCTATAGTAGGTGAGGTATTTAGCATAAAAATAGCCATACACTAAAATTATGTACTGTCTCTATTCAATTCACCATAGACACATCACAGGACTTAACAAAGTCTACATTTTCAGCACCACGTTTAGTTACAAGATCTTTGTCAGGCTCATCCAATCCGGGAAATTTGTCGTCCTCATCACTGGAACCTTCACAGTCGCTGAGCTGGTCTCATGCCTACACACACTGCTGTTGGAGTTTTTCGGCTTTTACATGCTCAGCAGGGTGGTAAAGCCCCACGGATTCACGCTCTGACTCACACGTTTTTTAACTTTACATTTTTGTGAGTGTGTCAAACATGTGATTAATGTTAATGCGACATTTGAACTCATGCTGCCCCAAGTCACTATGTTGATAGACTAACTGGCAAATGTCAGTGGGTGTCTTGGAGGTGGTTTCCCACGATGCACAGTGTGCCCAGTATTTATGGCATTAGTTTATTTCCACAGTGTGAGATGGAAGCTTTGACATAATGACAAATGCAAATGAGTACCATTTCATCATCTAAATCAGAGCAAAGTATACAAACAATAAGTGTGAAAACATCCCTAATATCTTTAGCGAATGCATCTCTTTGACTTATACCATTGGTGGCAACAGCTGTTTGTTTTTATCAAAATAATAATAATAATAAAATCTCAACAACATTAGCATGCTAACACACTAAACGAAGATGCTTAAAAGGTTTCATTTGAACACCAGAGGACTGTCTGCTTGCATACCTAGCTTGTTTTTAGCATTTGGGCCAGCTAACCAAAGAAAAGTATCACCAGTACTTTGCGGTGTGTAACGAAAACCAACAACACCTGCTAACAAGAGGAAGTGGTGTCCTTGGCCAAAGCCTCTGAAACTTTTATTTAAAATCCATTATATCTGAACAATGATTATTTATTTGGTTGTTAAACATACCAGTAGTTGTATTTTGTTCAACACAGTTTATACAAACATGGTTGACAAGATGCCAGTGATACCAATAACTTATAATTGCAAGACTGATAGTTGATGCAAAAATCACATTTGTTTCTATCAAAGACATTATATTTGTTGAATGTTTTAGTATATTTAGGACATTAGCTTGCAGCTGTAGCATTTAGCTTTTGAGATTAGAGCATGACAACACAAGACCTACTAGCATGGCTAAAGCTGACATATGCTTGTTAAACTAGTCAAATGTTAAATTTGATGCAGCTTCGTATTTTATTTTTTAACACCTACATGTCCTGCCTCATCTTTTCTCTCTGTGATAAAGAAACAACATCATGCCTGGCCTTCTTTTCGGCACATTAAGCCCCTTAATTATACTTTATTTTATCCTGTATATATTCTCATTGAAATTGTATGAAATCTTTTATGGAAATTTATGATAATTTGTTGCAACCAGCTCTTTGTGTTTCATCATCATTATTTGGAGACTGTCCCTCACATGATTTTTAAATCATTTTAGGCGATGCATGAATCCTGGCCAGCGACACAAAACTTGATCCCAGGAAATGGACTTGAAACAAAAAAAGACTTGTGGTATGAAGGTTTACAAGTCTTATCTATGAGATCTGTTAAAACAGAAAGGACGTAAACACACACACACACACACACACACACACACACACACACACACACACACACACACACACACACACACACACACACACACACACACAGAGTATAAGCAGAAGGATTAGAGCTGGTTGTGTGCCAACAGTAATATGCACAGATGGACAAACATGGCTCCACGTTAAATCTTTACATTATCAGATTTTTATCTACTGAGGGCAGAGAAAAACTCAGAGATGTGTCTGTTTCATATTCAAACAAAACAAACAGACCTGCTCTGTATTTTCATCACTGATATTATTTCTCATAAAATTGCTACGATAACATCAGTGACATTTTCCCCGGATAATTACCAAACATTCCTGCACATACGGACAGGCGTGAGAAGCAGAGAATGTTTAATTTTATTTATTCATTTATTTATTTTAACAAGTCTTCCTCTGCTTTAATTTTGATCAACTAGAAATGTGTGAGCAAAAAGATGCTGTCAGAGGTCAACGACATGTAAATACCTCTACATACATACATACATGTGATGCATGTGATTAATTGGAAATCTAATCTATATTCTGTGCTAAACTCATATTTTTTGCTATTTATTTTTCTTTGCCTTTTTATTTTTATTTTACTTTGTTATATATCTAACTTGATTTTATTTTTTATATCTTATTTTCTGCCAAGAAAACTGCATTTAATTTGAGTGCAAACTACTTTATTGTACTTAATTTCTTTATTCCATCTTTCTTTCACTTTTGTTCTCAGTGGATTTATTATTGTTACATTAACAGTAACAGTAACTGTGGCTGAATCATTTTTCTTTTGCTCTTAAAATGTTAGATAACAGGCTGAATTATTCATTGTCATCTGTCTTTGTGGTAAAGATTAAAAATAGACATGTGCAGGTTTAATGCCTCGTACAATGTCAGTTATTTCCATATTGTGTCTCATTAATGAACTGTGCAAGAATTACTTCGAATCAGTAATAATCAAACACGTTGTACTCTGAGCAGTTGCACATGAAGAAATCTAAATAGTAAGACAGCAAAAGAAAAATACTCTGCCTTTCATGAAGTGTAGCACAAAAACACTTCCTGATACGATTATGTAATCACATAAATAAATAAATTAATGGAAATCTTATTTAATTGAATTAGAAGCATGAGTCAGTAAAATTGTATCAGATTAGGAAAACTGAGCTGAAGATAGCATAAAGATCATGCAATATACAGCTCTCATAATCCAGTATCGCTCTTGACGTGGTTTGATGAGATCTTTCGCACTGCTTTTAACCGCCTAAATCCTGTTAGAGTGATCAGACAGATCCTGTGACACAGAAAAAGTCTATTAACAATCCTAATCCTTGAATTAATCCTCAAAGTGACTGAGACTCATGATGATCGGCTTGTTATCATCACACTGTCACATCAGGTTGTGCTCCTCGATTATATAGAAGATAGATGTGATAATGGAAGGTACATATGTTGACATATCCTTCAGTGATAACAGAAGTCTTTAACTCTCCAGTATTTGTGAATTATTCTTCAGTTTGCAGCTGGTCGATGTCTCTGAGGTGTGCAGCTCTCTGAGAACAGAGTGAAGTTGTGACATGCAAGATGTGGGAATGTGAAGCTTCAGGGAGGAATGGAGATGAAGGGGCCGCTGGCAATTTATTTTTGTTTAATAAGCTGCAGCCACCCTCCAGATGGGGTCTTTGTACGATCACCATATGGGCCCACAATAATGAATCAGATGATGCTGGCGTTGGATGGCTTCGGAGCACAAATACCACCTGCCAGCATCGTACACTGCTGAGTCTGCCGTGTGAGGAGTCATGCTGGTTTACATGTCAGAGCTGTTTCATGATGTGTTTCTGAGCTGTCTCTGCTTCCCACACCCTGCCTCTCCTTCTTTTGGTACCTGAATGTGTCTGCTCTGCTGACTTAAATCATCAGCACTTCACTTTACAAAGTAACCCAAAAAAAAAACACAACTCACATGAAAAACTTTTACTTGCAATGCCTTTTTGACAACAAATGATCCACATGTTGATGAGACTTGTCGTAATTGATGTATCACATTTTAATCATCTAAAACTGAGAGTACAGAAAAACATCTTTAGTAACAGGCTGAGAGGCTGAGTGTGTGTGTTAGTAAAGCAGAGGGACAGAGTGAGCATTAATGAGTTAAACAGAGAGTGAACTATAGGTCTGTCTCATTATTAAATATGAATAAAAGTTATTAAAGGGCCACACCTGTAACTGCACTGTGAAATGTGCACACTTTTTGATACCACATATCAGATAAATCTTGGGGTAAAGCCCTTCTTAAAGCACATTCGGTCAGGACCACCCTCATCAAAAGACGTAAACATTTGCATGATAAGCTATATTTTTTCAGAATGGCTCTGTGATGGAAGCTTCCTGCCCTTCCTTGTGCCAGCATGGAATGCCAAAGTCTGAAGTGGGGATAGCATAAGTTCATGTGCATATACAAAAAGCCATGCAGGAAGAGCAGCAGCAGCAAAAACCTCAAGGGTCTCGAAGGGAGCAAATGTTTGCAGCTAGTGTGGGCTAGAAAAGCTAGCTCCAGCCCTGACAATAGGGGATATAAAGGATAAAAATACAAATTAATCAATAATCATGACCAGAATGAAGATAAATTTTAGGACATAGCAGTGTCTGGCACGAATACTATTGGTAGGACAGCAAATCTCAATGAAAGTGTACCATAAAGATCAGATTATAAGCAGTCTGGTGATCCTAGGGGAAAATCAGGTGCCAATAAAATCTTTGTGAACTATCCTCTGAGTACCATGAACATCATTACAAATGTCATCAGAATCTGCCCGCTATTTGCTGAGCTGTTTTAACTGTTTCCTCTCAGAGGAAAGGGAGACAGAGACCTTTGAAGGTAAATCCAGGAGAGGATTTCCTGACTGAAACCTTGCTGGTGTTGTTTAGTGAAGTCAATATGATATGGCCCTCTTAAGGCATAGCTGAACAGTTGCTTGGAAACACACTCCATAAAAACGCACTATGATAAAACTGATGGCTTATTTGTGAAGGCAGCTGGTGTCCTGCACAGACAAAATGACTGACTGTTATAGTATTGTCTCTGTGTGTTTGCTGCTGTCATTCACATTTAAAAAGCAATCCAAAGTGTGACAGTGAGAGCTCTCAGGCTCTGTGATTACTTTCTCTCTGCCTCAGAATCATCAGGCTGCATTTGCACAGTCTGATAAACAAGTAACACAACAAGCTATCGGCAAGCAGTTTCAGGGGGCACACAAACAAGTAAACACAATCAGTCAGTTGGATTGTGTCAGATTTAATCTTGTTATAAGGATCTATGATTTTATTTTGTTCTCCCCCGTGTAATGTTACTAAAGAAACCAAACAAAGTCACAGGCCAGTCATCCCCTGGTGGGTGAGGAAAATAATGAGCCGCCCACACATGCTGAGTCATCGCACTGTGGTGTGAGATATGCCTGTTAGTGCTGGAATTGGTACATTTGACGGATCCAGCAGCTTGCACACCCGCTTTGCAGAGCTGCAGAGGCCATTGTGGAAGACAGATAATAAGTGAAACATCAGGAAGATCCTGAGGGAGGTCCTGTCTAATGGCTGCCCCTTCAGAGCCAGTCCTAATTATTTCTGCCTCCTGTCTTTCTACAAGATCATTTACTCATCTGCTGGCCTTCCAGCAGGTGACCCTCCTGAAGGAGCTGATGGAGCACCTGAGTCTGGGCCTGAGGGAAGGGGGTCTATTCTGAGAGGACGTGCTGCAAAGACAAACAGCAAAACCAGAGTGTTGAACACATCAAGCCTTTAAAGCATAATGATCAGATGCAAAACCCTGCCTGACTGTTATACAGATATTTCATCCTTGAGCAGTCATCCATGAATGTGAAATGGTTCAGTTAAGGCTTGAAAAGGTTTAGATGTATTCACGTAATAAATTACATCCAGACTCTGCAGGCGAGAAGTCATGAGGAAAAGGCATCCATAGTGAACTTTTCTGAATCATTCAGCGATAAAAAATGATGTGTTTTAAAGTAGCTGTTGTGTTCTGTCTTAAAGAAGTCCTTTCAGTTAGCTATCTCAAGCATATTGTATCACAAGGACTTCATGCAGCTTATAGATGGGACAGACTGCTGATAAATAAAATGCCAGAGGAGACACTGGAGCAGCAGCAGTAAATGTTTACAGAGTTTCAGTGGAGTTCACAAAGGGACTGAGCAAAATTGCGAGGGCAGACAACTAACAGCTTAAACAGACAACCTAAGAATAAAACATCTGTTGGATATGAAGTTAGTTTGCTGTGGCGGGTAAAGTGCTATGATGCCCATCCAGACTTTTCTGCAAGAAAAGGCTCACAGACATCATTTCATTAAGGTCAGTAACCAACACATACTGCTACATTAAGGTTTTTTTTTTTTACTATACCAAAAGAGAGCTGGGAACAACAGATATTTGCTATTTTATCTCATTATGCACAGTAGCCACAAAACTGAAAAAGAGTAAAAGATTGTTTAAAACCGTATGATTAACTCCACACTACTTTAACCCAGTACTGATTATTCAAGGTGCTGTAATGAAATATTTTGTCAGCTCATATATTCCTCAACCAATGACCAATGCAAAATCATAAATCTAGGAAATAGTTTTATCAAAGTATGTTGTGTCAATATGACTGTTTTACCACTCTTGACCGTACCAGAGCCCCCTGATTTCTGACCCAGGATCACAAATATCACACGTCTAATATTTGAAACACCTGTTCAGACTCCCCCAATAGAATATCTGCAATCACCAATGACAGGAGCAGACTGGGAAGTGCCATCAACCAGCTGCATGACAGAGCACAGGCTCGAACAGCTGGCTGCTGATCACCTCCATGTTTGATTAAGTTCTGAATTCACCTGTAATCACAAAAGATTTCATGAGAGCTCATGTCAATGGAATTGTATCAGTTCAAAGTAACTGTATACTGTGCGTGTTCAGAGGATTGTAATGATTAAAAAAAAAATAACTGTCCTTATGAGTGGGGTCTCCAATTTTTAGTAAATTCAGTTAAGATCTAACAGAAGTCTCGGGTGTGCCTGGTCTCATGCTGAAGTCTGAAAAGGCATTTTGGAAGCTAACAATATGGGGACTTTCACTGGAAATGCTAACTCAACCTTACCTCCAAGAGGAACTTAAAAAACTTTTTTTTTTCCTCAAATCAAGCTTTAAAAATATTCATGAAAGGCAAGAGTCATATTGAAGATGACTTTTGCAGCAACCAGGGGTTGCATACAAATATTTGTTTATTATATGCAACATTTTAGTATTATTTAAGGTTAGAGTTGTTTCCCTGGTCACAAATAATTGGGATTATATGATCAATGACCAACTGACTGCTCAGTTTTTCTACTTTTCCTTAATGCCACCTTACGATCCAAGTGTAGAAACTTAAACACTCAGTGAGACAAATTCACAAACATTAAAAAAAATACATCCTTCTTGACCTCCACTAGAAAGGATGTGTGACTGTTGAGGACAGCTATCCCTTATCGCTCTTCCCCTGACTGTTTCAGGAGATCCCCTATCACTGACACCAGGCTCTGCCACCCTGAACAAACCCTCTCCTCAGACAGAAAGGCGAGCAGACTGTCAGACTGCAGCCCATCGAAGAAGGAAAGAGGAGCAGGAGCCAGCGGGGGAGGAGGAGGCGAAGAGTCTGTGCCAGGGGGATTTATTCCCTGCCCTGACAGGTCACATCTTTTCTAAGTGGACTGATGGATTTTCTACCTCTTGAAGCACAGTTCCAGCAAGTTAAGAAAAGACATGTGGTTATTTTAATGGCCCATGACAGGTCATCTGTGGAGTGTGCTTCAAGTTAATCTGTCAGATGGTGTGGAGATGCTATAACACCTTTTTCATTTACATAACCTGCAAATATTCAGAAGAAACACCTTTTTTTCTTTTTTTTTCACAGCTTAACAAGAAAGCCTGTAACTCATGTTCCCTGCATCACACTCATTTAGCAACACTGATACAGGAGATAACAGCACACTTTGAGAGAGCGTTAAAGATAACAAATGCCAAACTTTCCAGAGACAGCTCCGTTCTGAAAATAATCCCAAAGTGACATGAAGCGTTTAATTACATCAAGAAAGAGAAAACAGAATTAGCACTCATCGATGACTTTGACAACAGTGTGTTTTCACAGATGAAGGGTTTTAACTCATGTGAGCATATGTCTGAACCACAATATGGCCTGAAGACAGATTATTTCATGCAACCATTCTAATTCTGCAATTTTTGACCTTTTTGTTTCACCGCAGTCTAAACTCAACAATTGTAGAGTATAAAGACAAATCAAATGCCATATGTAGGGGTTTGATCTGAATGTTACTGTTATGTACTAAGAGTTAAAAGCAGCCTGATAACTGCTATTTGAGTCGTTTCTTTCTCTGGATAGATGGAGAATAAATGTCCAAGTCAAAACACTACTTTATCAGATAATGTTTTGTCCTTATACCCTTAGACTATATTCAAGAATTAAAACATATTGTCAATAAAATAAAAAGGTAGTGTGTCAAGTCTGCAAATGATGGGCATATTCACATTGATCAGAAGATAATGTTGCTCCAAACCAAAGTAACAAAAGAATACCCCACACAACTGCTACAGACCACAAGATCGCCTCCACTGCATCAACACTTCAGTGACTCAACCAAACCTTCACCACACGCTTTTCAGAGAGGCGGTTAGTATTGATCGTATCCATGGCTTAAACATAATGCAGCAAGGAAACATAAAACCAGAAGTCTTATGTTTTGGAGGAAGTAATCTATCACTGTAATTTTTTTCCTCACCAGGTGTCTCTTGTCCCAGCAGGTTCTGTTTCGGTGAAACATTTTGACAAACAGAGATTAATTTGGGTGATTGAGTTTCCAGTGGAATTTTGTGAGTTTTAGCTGGAAAAAGATGTGGTGATTGTGTCTGCGCGCTCATTTTATGTGGAGTTAATATGATAAAAGATGCTGCTGCTCAAATGCACGATGAGTGCCAAAGTGAAGCCTGAAGCCTGGGTAGATTCCTGAGATATCCGATCTTAGATAGACAGTCTTAGACTTCAGATCCTCACAGAAAGGCTTAGAGTTTAAAGAGGATGATATCGTCATCCCTTGGGGAAGAAGACTTGTTTCTTATCTGCTTTATATGTCCTCCTCTCTGCAGCTTCTTCTCCACTAGCTGAAGACTGGTTGACTTCTTTTGCTCATTTTTTTATACATCAACATTTTGATCAATGTTTTTGCAATGTGTCTCCAAAACATTTCAGATTGACCGCCTTTTTCAGCTTAAAAAAAAATATATATATATATATATATATATATATATATATATATATATATATATATATATATATATATATATATATATATATATATGCACACACACACATTCTTACTTCTTACATTCTCTTGATTTGAAAAGTGTGTGCAATAATTTCACAGATTTGTTTCAAATTGGCTTAATAAATCTCCACTTCACTGAAAAATTATCAAAATGTATGCTCATTCATAACTCTCTCTGTCCGTCTGGTGGTGTGATGTTGAGTATCTGCTGTGTAGAGGAAGCAGTCTGCCATCTGCTGAGGATGTGTCTAATAATGTCAGCTTTGACACATCGCCAGGAATCAGTCCTAATCAACGCAGACTGTTTCCAGCTGGAGATAACTTTCCTTAAGATTGAATCACAATGAACACAGAAGGCAAACTCAAATAAAGGAGATTTTAATGAACATATAAAGCCTAATTGAAACTGATAATCCAAAGGACATTGTCAATGAGTTAATATGTTAACAGGAAAGGGAAGCCCGGAGTGTTGAAAAGAATTATACCACTCTTGAAATATCAAAATATTGACTTTGCTGCATTTACAAACATCTTAGATCAAGTATAAGGCCGGGGATTATACTGCAGTCTCCAGAGGATTCACTGCAATGACTGTGACTTTTGCATAACAGTGCAATGCTGCCCTCTTCTGTTACATCAGACAACCAAGGGGAGAGGATTGGTGCTAAAACTGAAGTCTCTGAGCAGGGAATTAAAGCAAAAACAGCTTTGGTGCCTTCATGGGATGTGAGATGTTTTGCTTCCTGTGATGACAAGGTGTTACATTTGGTAGGTGTTTGTGATTAAAAAAGTGTCACTAATATACAAGTTGTAGGGTAGATTATCATAATGAGAAAAACTAAATTTATATATGCAGTGTTCAGTCATAATTGTATCTTGGGCTGTATGGGGAACAGAAGTAAACATGTATCCTGTGTAAATCATATGGTTAGGAGACTGTTTAGTCTGAGAACAACCTCCAAGTTTATCTTTTCCTCACATTACCAGTATGAGCAGGTTTCACCTGTCTGACAACAAACTACTGTGACAATAAGCTCAGCCTAAATTTGATAACAAATAAAAGCTGCCTTGAAAATGTATCACAAACTGAACTGCTTTAACCACACCGGAATAAAAAATAGTAATAAAACATAGATAAATATTTAATAAAATCTTTACAAGAGACATAAATTGATAAAGTAAATCATGAAACATATTTTTTCAAATTAGTAATGGTAGTGGTATTCCTTAATTTAGTCACCATACGAACAACAATATATTTCACTGCTTCCCTGAAAACTAAACTGTAATATACTTTAGTATCGTTTGAATTTATGAATGTTTTATGATTAGATCCCAAAACTCTCCATAGTGAGACAAGTTACAAACAATATGTGAGCAGTGGCCCATATTTTACGTAATCCTTTATTATTTAAAAAAAATAAATAAATAAGGCTATGTATCTGTTTGGTATCATACACCTTTATCCATAAACTCTAAATCCATGTTCAAGAATTTTGTTACCGCTTTTGAAGACTGTGTTGACTACCTGTGGTGATGACGTGTTCCTGCACATAAACATCCACCAATCACACAACACTACGAACCATGTCTTGTATCGCTGAATTTTCAGCCAATCAGAACTGCTCTTGATTACTTTTCTGACCAATCCTATTCCACGATGTTTGCCCGTACCAAGGAAGTTGATCTGAGTATTTGTACACATCTGTGCTGACGCCGAAAAGAAACAAACGCAGTGTTATCTGTATTTCAGCCACTGTAAAAGAGTTTCAGCTGACTGCCACATAAACGTCTCCGGGAGATAGTTGTAACTAACGTTCGAGCGGTAACGGTTGAAGGATTAATTGACTTTTCGCTCCAGTGTTTGTTGCTTCTAGTTATCACGTTAACCATGTTTCCCCTCCTGTTACCCGCATTTCTGCTCACATAGAGAGGGTACATGGGGGACCGCGCCACCAGACAATGGAGGCTTTGACCTGCAATCATCATGGCTGCTGTCACGGTGTGGCGTTACACCAGTGGTCGTCTCCTTGGAGGATGGGGCCCGCTGCTGTGTGTCCTCCTCGGCTCTCTGGTGGCCATCCTGATGCCACTGGTGGGGGAGGAGGACGAGTGCTGCGCGGCCTTAAAAGGCATCGCCCAGCTTCGGTGCCAGTTGTGGGGGGGCTCTCAGCAGACTCCAGCTGTGCAGTCCACCAGCCTGACTATCCCCTTCACTGCCCTTGATCTGCTGCCTCAGAGGACCAAGCCCAGCATAGGTACGAACAAGAAAAGGTGAACTGATCCTTTAAATCCCTAGTGCGATTCTAAGATACCCTGAGCACTTGTGGATTTTCTTTGGTGTATCTTTCCAAGTTATTTACATTTTGAGTAACAAAAAGTGACATTTAGTATTTATAAAATACAATGCTAAAGCATCTTATAAGTCCCTGATGGCTTTCTTCCCGTTTCATGTCAAATATGATATTGTCACTGTTGCTCAGCTAAGCTGTTAAATAGATCTGCATATTATTTCCTGTAATCTGTTAAACCTGTTTTGAAGATAATGCTGATCACCCTGCTTTGATTTCAGAAATGGAGATGGAGGCCAAAGCGGCTCTGCAGCAGGCTCAGGAGATGAAGAAACAGGGGAAGAGAGAGAAGGCTCACAAGCTGCTTGTGCATGCACTCAGCATGAATCCAGGTTTTGTGGACGCCCTGACAGAACTGGGAACCATCCTGGAGGAGGAGAAGGACATCGTCCAAGCAGACCACCTTTATACCAAAGCATTGGCCATCTCACCATGTAACGAAAGGGCTTTGATCAGCAGGGATCGCACTCTTCCCTTAGTGGAAGAGATTGACCAGCGTTACTTTAGCATCATTGACAGTAAGGTGCGTAGGCTAATGTCCATTCCAAAAGGCAACTCTGCTCTTCGCAGAGTGATGGAAGAAACCTATTATCACCACATCTACCACACAGTAGCCATTGAAGGCAGCACGCTCACCCTGTCTGAGATCCGTCACATCATTGAGACGCGTTACGCCGTCCCAGGGAAGAGCTTACAGGAGCAGAATGAGGCCATAGGTGTTGATGCAGCCATGAAGTATATTAACACCACATTACTGTCCAGATCAGGAGCCATCACTGTTAGCGACATCTTGGAGATTCACCGCCGGGTGCTCGGATATGTTGACCCTGTAGAGGGAGGGAGGCTGCGCACCAACCAGGTGTTTGTGGGCCACCACATCCCTCCCCATCCTCAGGACCTGGAGAGACACATGAGGGAGCTGGTGCAGTGGCTCAACTCAGAAGATGCCCTGCAGCTGCACCCTGTAGAGTATGCAGCCCTTGCCCATTACAAACTGGTATACGTGCACCCTTTTGTAGATGGCAACGGGCGGACATCACGGTTGCTCATGAATCTTGTGCTCATGCAGGCACGGTACCCACCAATCACAATCCGAAAGGAACAAAGAGCTGAATATTATTCAGCTCTAGACACAGCTAATGAGGGTGATGTGCGGCCCTTTATTCGCTTTATAGCCAAATGCACAGAGATCACACTGGATACATTATTGATCTCCACGACAGAGCATGCTGTGGGACTGCCAGGGGCTGACCAGGCCTGTCCTGACTGTAAACAGACCATCCCTATCCACAACTGAGTGGAAGACTGGAGGAAAAAGGAAGCATGAAGGGCTAGCATGCAGGAAGATATATTTTTATTTTTAAAAAATATTAAATAACTTAAAGATTTTTTCATTTGCTTCAGTATTTAGCCATGCCCAACTCACACAGAGGTGTCTGCTGAATCTAGTTTCAGAGCTGATTTTAGGTTAGCTTTTGCCTGAACTTCTCATCCCTGCGGAGTTAGAGGAAACCTTTTCACACTTCTAGTTACAATCATTTTCCCTTTGAGCATTTATGCATCTCAGTTCACATAAATTCTGCAGAGTGACTACTGATAATGTGTGGTTAGGAAGCTTTTTAATCATGTCATGTGACTTGAGTGTCCCATGTGTGAACATTTTCTACCTTTGGAACCTGATGATGTCTCATTACATTATAAAGCACTTTCATGTATTTGATAATTTATTCCATTTAAAAATAAAAGGGTTCTGATAACGTCAGTATGTTCTTTTAGTCTTCTTTTGAATAAACAACACTGTGAGCATCAAAGTTGATTTTTCACATCTTTATTTAAAAAAAACTGACAGAAAAACATGACATTCACTTTGTTTTTTTTATCCAGGAACCAAATTCACAAGTCAATAATGAAACAAGCAAGAAAATAAATACTGTAACCAAAGAGAAAGTGGCTATTAATTGTCTGTTTCAAATTCCAAACACTGACTATTGAAATGATACAAAACAGCAATGCACGCACACCACTTTGTAGTACTGATCATAAAACATAAGTGACTTCAAGAGACCAACACTTACGATTTTTTTTTAGATTAGGCCACTGTGGTGAGAGCATTACATATAGCTTATATCCCATCTGTTTTTTAAAATGTAAGATTTCTATTTATTACAAACTATGGTGACCTTCTGAATATTATCCTGAATATTTACATAATAGTTCTTATCCAAACAAAAAAGTGGATCTATTCTGAATATTGAAATGGAGAAACTGCATAGATTCTCTATTTTTGATTAGGCGGAGCTGCAGGCTTAAATCATATGAAGGATACTGAACACTGTCCGCTAACCTTGAGGTTTTTTCATATGGGAGACATATTTATAAAACTATCCATTAACGTGTGAAACCTTAAACTGGTTTGCATGGAATTTGATATTCTGTGGATTCAGGGTAGTGTCTTCAAAAGATGAGAAAAATCAAAACAACCAAGTAAACCCTACAATAGATGATGTCATCTCCTATCCTCTATTGTTTTTTTTTCTTAAGTAATTTTATGATTTTATAAAAAACAAAAGACACAACAAAATATCTGAATTTCACCAAGAAAATGTAGGATTAATGTTAGTTTCTCCCCAAATCTCTTGTGATCCACAGCACGTAAGTCTGACTGATCTCTAAATGGATATTAAAATATATAGACATCAAACTTGAGTAGTGTGACATGACATTAGGGTGGATCTATATCACAAGAAAAAGCCAATGAACTAATACTAGTTTGCAGGCACTGTACTGGGAACTCTGGGAAGTATCAAACTACTGATAATTGTAAATCAGATATGGGAAGATGAATGATGAGTTTTATGAAACAGTCAGAAAAAGAAAAATCGCTGCTAGCCTGCTGTGAGAGGTCTTCAGAGGTTAACAGCACAAATCCTAGGTTTCCTAAAATAATCTTAAGTATCAGTCTTTCATCTATTAAATCCATTGAACTCTCTTGTTATACATCTCACTCTCACACACAGTCACTATTTCACACCACATCAGAACTTTTGCGTTTTTTAACAACATTCACACATTTGGCTGACTCGTTATAAAAATACTCTCAGGTCCTTTAGATCTCTTTCACAACAACAGAAGAAGACACTTTGCAACATGAGGCGAACAATTTTAGGTACAGTATATTTACACACAAATATGATACACTTTTTTTTATAATAAAATAGTCGGTCAGCCATCTTTAAGGAGGCCAACAAAGGGAAAAAATATCTGCCATACTGATGAAAATTCTTGGTTGAAATGGTTTGTAATGGAGATCAGAAAATCAAAGGTTAGAGTGAACGGAGGATGAGAACGAGTTTAAAGGGAAGCCAGATAGCCAACCACAGAAAATTCACCAACACTTATTTGTAAGGACACAGGATGGCTTTCAGTGTGAAGGTTTCTCTCACTTGTCTTCTCATTTACTGAGAAGCATTCTGGCAAAGTCTGCATTTGACAAAGGTTTCGTCTCTCCTGATGCATTCCCTTCTGAGCTGGCTGTTGCTGTCCCGTTCTCTACTTTGCTTGCGGGCTCATTCTGTCGGTGAAGCGCACGAGGGAGGAGCGACAGTTGGGTTCGTCCTCTTCCTCTCCTGGAAAAAATAGAAAATGTGTTTAGCTTCTGTACTTAAATTACGACTTTCTTCTAGCACAAGAGAGAAATGTGTTAATCAACTTACGATCCATAGACCTGGCGAGGCATCAGGTCTGCCATGGGCCTGCTGGAACCTGATTTATTATCCATAAAATTTCTGCGAGGGGGGTTGCTGATAGCAACACTAATCTTATTGCCTTCTATTTCCATGCCGTCCATTTTTAAAACCGCATGAGAAGCCTGAGCTTCATCTGCAAACTCAACATAAGCCAGACCCTGCAAAGAGAAGGTTAATTCATTAACATCAGACTCTTCACCCCGCTTGGCGCTCTATTTCTAGCCCATCACATAAACGGAGTCCCTCTCTTTAAGCCTCACCTTGGGTTTTCCTGAGCGATATGTGACCATACGAACTTCTTTGACAGAGCCATGACTCGCGCAGATTCCCTCCAGTTGCTCTTTAGTGCAGGAGAAGGGCAGCCCAGAGATGAAGATCTTTTGTTTCTCCATGGATGTGTTATATTTAAACACCTAAGAGAACAAATGTGAGCAAATGATTACATTTCAAAGTTTCAGCAAGTGAATTAAGTGATAATATTCATGCATCTTTCCCCAAATGTAATCCAAATTAAATCAAAGGATATGCCAACAGAAACGACTAAATCCTGAAAGTTAAAGTCAATTGTTTTCAGATTTACCTTAAAGTCTGGATTTTTGTTTTTGTCCACACAGGGTGACACAAACATCGGCCTGCCCTCCACCTCCCTCCTGTCCAGCTTCAGAGCTTCAGGCACAGAAACAGGGGATTCAAACTGTACATAGCAGTACCCTTTAAACGTCCCCTTGTTACTAAAGACAGGACGGATCTGTTGGATGGGGCCGAACGGCTCAAACAGAGTCCTGAGCTTTGCCTCTGGCTCCTCCAGCGTGTATGCCAGGTTACTGATGAACACGCTGCAGTTGTCGTTGCGAAGCTCTGGCTTGTCGTCGCTCTGCTTCGGGGCAGCTGTAACTCCTAGCTGAGGTTTTTTAGTGCCAGATGGCGCTGGTTTATAGCCAGGGGGAGCATTCTTCCCAAAAAGTCCTGTCTCCATCTCCATGGACTCCTCAGCAGTTTGATCACCGTTTCCTCTGTGTCTTTTAGGAGCTTGTTCTGGTCACAGAAGGAAAAAAACTTCCGATGAGATATCATTTATTAAAAGTTATTTTTGCTTCTTGAACACAAAACTGTATTTACCAGAGTCCTCATTCCACTCATTGTGATAATCATCCTGCTCTGCTTTCCTTTTCTCCCCAACCCGATTCCCCCTTTGGACCTTCTTCTGAGCCTTCTTGTCTGATTTGGCCTTCCGCCGCTGGTCAGCTCTCTCCTCCTCTTGGCGAGCCAGGTTGGCTTCTTTCTCAGCTGCCTGACAGATGGGCCATACAGACATGTTAGCTAAAGCTGTTAAATGATACACTGGCACAGTGCAATTCTGATATGTACACCTACTTTTGCTCTTTGCTGATTAATCCTGGTAAGCCGACTCTCTGTTTTCTGCACAGCCACATCCCAGTCCTCCAGGGAACCTACAGATGTGGGACACACAGACAAGCTGTGGTTGATAAACTCTGCTTTATGTTTATGTAAAGACGATTTTAATATGGTGACTTACCCTCCACTCTCTCAAAGGTGAGCAGGACTTCACACACATGCTCAGGATAGTCTGTTGTGCACTGGACTGCTCTGTGGAGAGCCTTTCGACAATGAACAGGGTCTCCAGAAGACCTGTAGATTGGTTGAAACAATCAGAACAATGAATGGTGGTTCTCAACCTTTTTTCCCTTTTAATTCAACATAATAAATCACAAAGAGGCATGACACATAGATGGACAGACCTTTCTAGGTTATAATACTCCAGCCACATGTTGGCATATTTGGCATTCCCCTTTGTCATGATACTGTCCCACAGTTCTCTGGCCTTTTGAATGTTTTTACAGTGCAGGGCCTGGGGGTACAAAATATCTGATCAGTTAATAAGTATTTTGTATTTATTATACACTTTATTAGTCACTTCAAAGACATGATGAAAATCATACAATTAGCTTGCTCTGATAGTATGATGGCCTTAGTATATCATTCTCAAGCAGTAATGATTAAACAAAATGCAACAGAAATCCAGCTCTCTCAAACCGTCATCTCTGCTCACCTCTATTCTGGCCCAGACCTGCATTATCAGACAAGAAGGATCTCCACTTTCACCAAACCCTGCAGTGACACAAAAGCAGTGAGTTATCTGTAAACAAACAAACAAATAAATAAATATCTGACTGACATCCACCTACTTTCTTCAACATCCTGCTTCATGTAGTCAAGGGACCGAGAGAAAGCTCCTCGTAACTCCTCTAACTCTTTACTTGATTCTGCAAAAAGAAAACTCCATTAGCAAAGAGCAGTAACTCAAATCATCTGTTTTCAAACACAAATATAGTCTGGCTGCTCTCACCTTTGCTGAAATCCACACGTCTCCTCAAATAATCCAGGTACGCCTGCCAAATTTCCACATAATCTGTCGCTTGAATGAAACCGGCATTTAGCGCCTTTTCAAAAACATCTGTGAGACCAGCAGAGAAACAACACAATAAGACAAAGCAAGCACCACAATATCAAATTCTGATATTTCCCCAAACAGTAGGAGGATTTGTTGACAAAATTTTCTTTCAAGACAATCACACATCTCCAATATTCTGAATTTTATAACTTTAATGGTCAAAATTTTAAAGCACATCCACGAACACCTTAAAACAAACACTATATCATCATCATTTGATGATACCTGAGACAGTGTGATGGTCCGCTCCATGTCTCTCCAGAGCCAGCAGGTAGCTTTTCCAAAGACCCATGGTCCACGGACAGTTCCTGACGGCACGATCGTGAGTAGAAAGAACCAAGTCTTTGATCTTCAGCTGACGATCCTGTAGAGCCCAGGGACAAAAACAAAACAAAACAAAAAAAAGGTTAAAATAACTATTTGAAACTAAAGGTTACATTTTATTTAAAACCCCTGTGCAAACACATGTTCTAACTTCCCACTATTTTTTCTAGCTTTATTGCAGAACTGTTTTTTTTTTTAATGGCATCAAATGTCAGTTATGTGGACACAGACATTACCAAAGGGATTCAGCAACATTTAGCCAATTATTTACTTTTTTCTGAATTAAAAAACAAAAAAACAAAGGGTCATAATGTGGCATGTGCAAACATGACATCAGATTTTTTTTTTTTTTTTTTTTTTTAAGATAGCACCGGGGCCATACTCACCAGATAGTTTGTGTATTTTGCCCACATGTCTGGTACCAGGCAGTTCTCTGCCAGAGTACGCTCAAAGATAATCTGAATCCGTGCCGGATCCCCCTCCTTTAGTTCAAAGTCGATGTAAGCCTGATACTCAGCCAGCTTGGGAGGTTCTGCTACCAGCTATAGAAACACAGCAGCAGGGAGATATATGAAGCAAAAAAAAAAAAAACTGAACAAAAATAGCTGAAGTAAAGTATGAGGAATACTGGAATAAAAGAAACTGTTTCAGCCTTTGGAGTTACAGAATCTATTTGAGCGAGTTACCAGTGAGTCTTCACAAAGTTTGCACTTCTCCATCTGCTGCACAGCCTTTTTGTAGAGATGTGTGACTGCGTCAGGCACCCCATCTTCAGACCACTCCTCATATTCTGCATAGGTGGCTTCCATTTCTTTAAAAAAATGTAACACAGCACAGTTTTTTATATTTAAAATAACTTCTCTTTACATTGATCAGACTACACACAGAACACCACATATAACTCTAACAAAATACGTGAAACTGCAGCATGAAGTTAAAGTTTAGTTTTTTGTTGCAGGAAAAGTCAAGTTTAAAAATGTTGTCCTGTATAACGCCTGATTGTACTGATATACTGAAGTAAACAAAATCATTATCCTTCACTTATCCCACAAGTTAGCATTGTTTTTCCTAAACAAGGTATTTCACAGTTTTTCAGGTAAACATATGGCTTCACAGCAGGACCCCTGCCCATATTTGAGCAGACGGTCTGGACAGAGGGGCCGCCAGTCTTACCCATTAGGGGGATGGCCAGCTGGCGGCGAAACAGAGTATGGATTCTCCCAAGCTGGGTGTTCAGCAGCTCCTGTTCCTGGTGGCTGGGAATCCTGCCAGGGGGAGGCTGAGAGACAAGAGGGAATAACATTTGTATGTATTCTGAAGGGCAGTGTGCAGGTTATCTTTTAAAAGCTTCCTGTGATACAGTCAGTATTAACATGATGGATGCAGCTCAAAACTGCCCACAAATACAATCATTTACTTTAAATAACAAAATATCTAACATGTAAATGCAAAACTGCAGAGTAAAATCACAACACCTTCCCTGGAGATAAAAACACAAACCTGTACTGTAGACAGAATGGCGTTCTCAAACTCTCTGTATGCCTCCCACACTGCGTGTCCCTTGGTCATGTGAAGCCCCACTGCTGTCACAGCTCTCTCAAAGATGGACCTCACCTTGTCTATCCCCCCTGGAGAGCCCATGCCACCAATTGAGTACTGAGCATACTCCAGCCAGATATCTGGACCTGAGTATAAGGAGAATTAGTTAGTTTCCTTCACTTGTTGTTTCATTTTATTGTGTTATTTCTTTTATTGTGTTTCTAATCACTGTAAAGTGTCCTTGAGTGCTGAGACAGGCGCTTTAAGGTAAAATCTATTACTATCATTATTAAGACCACTAAACAAAACAATATTAAAATAAAGGCAGGAATAACGTTGTGATGAACTCACAGATATAGTCTTTGACAGATTTCTCGAACAGTTCATAAACTTTCTCCCGATTCGGCTCCTCCTCAGTCAGTCGGATCTCATCCTTCAGCCAATCTAACCAGATCTCTGCGGAATGTCACAAAAGTTATTTAAGCTGCACCTGAAACTTCTGATAATGAAACTGTGTTGGAACTACACCAACCTTCAGTGAGTGGGAAAAGCTCGCTCATCTTTTGCCTTGCCTTTCGCAGACGAACAAGCTCTCCCTCCTGTTTTAGGAGTTTGATGAGATCCACGTGGCAGTTGTAATCAAAAGCATTGATTGACAGCTGAAAAATCCCAGAAAGAAGAGAGGGAGGTACGACAATTACTTAAACAGTTTAACTGTTTCTTACTTACTCATGTCCTCAGTGAGCAGTGACCTAAAGCCAGTTACACTGTTAAAAATCAATCAATGATTATGGCACTCAAGTTATTACATTACAGAGTGATACTGTGTTGATAGTGTGTGTTATGTGGATAGAAGTAATATTAGAAAATTGTTCTCACAGCTCTACTATATTTGTTTTGGGCTGAATGGAAAAAAAGCTATATTATGCAAAATCATCACAAACTGCAGCCTGAGAAATAGAAACTTAACTTTATATCCTTCGTGAAGGTAATGACTTACTATATCTGATAAATGTAAGCAGAATGTAACGCGGGCGATGGTTTAAAACTTTTGTAAATATGTAATAAGACATTATATAAATACAGTGACACAAATATATTAAAAGAGGAACTGTAAAGTTAGGACAGCGTGTACTGTTCTTCGTAAACTTTGTTTGTAGCTGCACTAAACGCTGTACACACAGCTTTCGTTTAAAACGGCGCGTTACACGAGACACGTAATTAGCATCACAGCTAATCACGATAGCCATCACAATGACGTCGTGTCACACAGACTGTTTAATAGCAATTTAATAGCAACATAACAAATGTCAATTAAACAAAGGCAACAACAGTAAAACTCAAACGTCTAGCATATCGTTGCTGGCTGTGTTTATCATCCATTCATTCTCGTTAGCTCGGCGGCTAACGTTAGACAGCGCTAACTAAGCGTAGATGTGTTCTTGGTTAATTACCTGCTCCTCCAATCGTTGGATTTCAGCCTCATTTTCTTTCTCATCTTCTGAGGAATCATTCTCTTCGTCGTCTGAATTTTCTTCTCCCATGCCATCCTCCTCCTCTTCCTCGGATTCCATCTCCCTCTCCTCCATCCCCGCATCTTCCTCTTCCATGTCTTGCAACTGCGTTTGCTCTGCGTTGCTTGATGCTGCCATGTTGGAAAGACTGTCTGCCTGGTAACAAGCTAACAGACCGGAGGAGCGTCGTGAGAGGCGGAGCCTGTCATGGGACACACCGTGGATCCCTCATGTGTAACGGCCACCGTCAGCCGCTAGAAGGGGCTCCTTCGTCTGCGAAGCCTTCCTTTTCCATTTGTTTGTCAACACAAAAATCGGTCCTCCTCACTCGTGTGGACTCGTTGATTTCCGTCCACCAACATGGCGATGGTCTCTTTACGAAACTCGGCGTCCTCGCTGTTGCTGTTTAGCAGAAGGTTATTCGGCCCACAGCTGAATACCCTTTGTTCATATCACAAAAAGGTACGTTATTGCGTTGTCACACGATTTACGTATTTAACACCAACACTTGTCCAGTGAGTTGTATTGACAGCTAGCATAAATTGGCGTGTGTTGTCTCACGGGAGATGCAGCTAAATTGATCAATAATGTTTTATCTTGTTGACTCATTTTAAAGAGATAAATGGCTCATTGTCTGCGGTGGATTTTCTTCAGGTGGTGGATCACTATGAAAACCCAAGAAATGTGGGTTCTCTCGATAAAAACAGCAGGAATGTGGGGACTGGGTTGGTGGGTGCACCAGCCTGTGGAGATGTAATGAAACTACAGGTAAGTGAGGTCAAGAGCAGGGGGTCAATACGAGCCTGTCGCACTGGTGTCGCAGTTTTTAACCTTGTATTGCACAACTAAGCTTTGCCTTCATTTTGTTTTTAGATCCAGGTGGACGAAAATGGGAAGATAGTTGATGCAAAATTCAAAACATTCGGCTGTGGATCAGCCATCGCTTCCAGTTCCCTGGCCACAGAGTGGGTGAAGGGGAAGTCGGTGAGTTAACACGTGGGAAGGGAAGGAAAAGAGAACAGTGGTTTGACAAGTACTGCTCTTGTTGTTAAAGCACTAATAAGGGTTCTGTCATTCTGTAGGTGGATGAAGCTCTGAAAATCAAGAACACAGACATTGCCAAAGAACTCTGCCTTCCTCCAGTCAAGCTTCATTGCTCAAGTAAGATGAGAACATCACAGTTCAAAACATCAAAGTAGTGTCAGAGTTGAAAATTAAAACAAGAGCATCATGAGTGGAGCATTACACCAATGTCATACATTTATGAGACTATTTCACAGCTGTTTAACATCCTCCCTTTTTTTCCTTTTAGTGCTTGCAGAGGATGCCATAAGAGCAGCGCTGTCAGATTACAGAATCAAACAACAGGACAAGAAGGACGAACGTGCAAAAGCCTCAAGTTAATATGTTGTTTTAACAAGCTTAAACAGTCACGTTTAACCACCTGCTTGATGACACTTCTCTACTGTGATGTTCAGAAGATTGGTTACCATAACACTACATCAGATCCTTGGGAGTTTTCTTGCCCTTTAAATATGTTATTGTAGATAAACATCGTCAAAGTGCCAGGGTTGCTCTTTTTTTCATCTCATGATCGGGAGTATTTCCTTAATTCATTCTTATTTTGGAGTCCATTTTTCCGAGGGAATATTTTAAAATGATGGAACATTAAACTTAAAATGGTAAGCTCTAAACTGGTCCTTCTTTTGTCTCTCTGCTTATTACAAAATGACACAAACAAATTTGCAACTATTAGTTTGGTTGTGGTTTTATATACAGTGATTTTGGCATTAAGGCTTTATTTGGCTTGATTTAAAAAAAAATGAAAACCAGTCTCCTGTGGAGGATTCAGTAAAAAGGAGATTCACTCAAGACTTTGAGTACTTGTACAGATTACTGTATGAGTCTGTTTAGACTCAATGAAAAATTGAACTGTTAGAAACATTTTCTCTGCGTCTGTGCTGATATCAGCCACCCGATCCTACATCCAGGGGAGCCACCCTCTGTCGCTGCAGAAGAACCTTTTTCAGTACAAATAGCACTGCAAGCATAAGAAGAGAAACCAACACGCACAACACAGTGAGCAAGGCAATAATCACTGCTGAGTCCTGCTGTGAAAGGGGTCCTGGGTTGGGAGTGGGCCACAGTGCATCTCTGTTAGTGGAAAGAAAAGGTGGTGTTTCTCCTGCAGAGGTTGTATTAATCTGAGGGTAACAAACTGTGATGTTGTCCCTGCTTTCCTGCTCATCATCTGAAGGAGAAGAAGTTGTCTTCAAAAGAAGAGGGCTAACTGATTGTGGTTTATTCAGGGACAGGCACTCCTCATAGGTAAGGGTCTCTAGAGAAAAGTGTTCAAGTGAAACATGGTTCTTCTGGATATCTTTTGAGAGGAAGCTGGAAGTGGTTTCATGTGATATTTGCTCTGACATGTCATTTTCTAAAGTATTTGGTCCTGTGGGCTTCACTGTCTGTGTCTCCAGCTGCCTCTCTGGTGCAGAGAAGTTGATATGCAGCTGTTGTGTCCTCTCATTGGGCATCAGGACTCGGGGACAGATTGCCATGACAGAAAGATTAAGGAGCAGACGATGAGCGAGATGGACGGGCTCACTGCACACCAGGTCTGTGGCCATCTTCATCCTGCCATTCAGCAGCCAACGATAAAGATAGAGAATATCACACTCACACACCCACAGGTTGTTGGTGAGGTCCACAGACCTGAGCCGAGGCAGGCTATCGAAGGCACTCTCAGGGACTGAGCGCAGGCAGTTGCTGTTGATCTTGAGGACCTGCAGGTTGACCAGAGCAGACACTGAGGGCAGGTCTAGAACAGAGATGCAGTTTGCTGAGAGGTCCAAGTGGGTGAGTGTTGGAGGAAGATTTAAAGGGAGGGTTTTAAGTTCGTTCCCCTTCAGGGTCAGGACCCGCAGCTTGTTGAGACCTTTGAGTGCTCCAGGTTGGATGGCACGGATGCGATTGTCCTCAAGATCTAGACGGGTGAGATTCCCCAGGTGTCGCAGTGCACCGGTGGTGATATAAGTGATGCGATTTTCTTGCAGCAGTAGGGACTCCAGGCTGGGAGGAAGGCCTCGGGGGAAGTGGGCCAGCAGGTTGTGACTCAGGCTCAGCTCTTGAAGGCCAGAGAAAGGCTGGAGCAGGTTGTCCACATTGCAGAGATGGTTTCTGGCCACAGACAGAGCTGAGGTACTGAGAGGGACCGAGCGAGGGAGGGAGCGGAGACCCAGGGACTCACACAAGACCAAAAATCCGGGGCGAGGACAGCAGCAGCCGGGAGGACAGGGAGACACCACAAGACAGGATACAGGACCAATGCAGAGAATCAAGAGGATGTCACATTTGCACCAAGGCATGGCTCACTGGCAGAAGAAGGAGAAAAATATACATAATCAGAGCATACAAGAAACTGCAGATGACTCAAGAAAATCCACCTTGATGTCTGTAATAAGACACATAACATATCAAGATTGTTTGGGTCCATCTAATGCCACATTGATTTAACTCTGACTTTTCCCTCACACTGCCACGGCATATATGCCAAACGTTTACCAACCTTTGATAGCAAGGAAGCAAATCTGATCTTAGCCTATTTACTAGCTTCATTGCATATGTGTAAATCACTAATATTAGCTCCAGTCATTCTTTATCTGAATCAGTTTTGTTCCCTTTCCTTGAAACTATTTAAAAAATAATATTTCCCCATCCTGTTACTCTTTTTTCTTTCCTTTCTCATTAGGATCCTGATTTGACTCCTTGGTGAAAACTGGTCTATCCAAAATCAATCACTTGGCTCTTTTGACAGCCATCAGATCAATCCTGTTGTAGGGCGAACCAAACCAATTTGAGTGCCTTGTAGGGGTCAGAGGAGCCTCAGCATAAGCCAAGGTTTTCCAAATAAACAATTGAGATCTGGGTTAATTCTGTTAATTCCTTTTGAAAATTATAATAGAGAAAATTCCAAACCAAGTTTTCATTTTGGGCCCTGGGTCAGTTCAACCTCTCTCCTCACTATGATGCATGATGCTTAAGCCAATATTAAGACTGACACTCACTTCTAATGTTTTTTTTATGGTCCTAAAATTTAAACCTAAGATACTAACTGGAATCTTTTAAGAATTTGGGTTTCCAGAGCCTTCCAGTCAAAAAGGGACCCCATAAGAGAAGGCACCATTGAATAAGGGTTTATATGCATTCAATAATGGCTTAATTAAAGGCAAATAAATCATTTAACTGTTCCACAGCATCACTCACATTTATAAATTCCTTGATATATCTTACAGACATGTAGATTATATGTTGTAGGAGCTCTCTGGTGGACTGATTCACCTCTATAGATGAACAATTGATGAAAACATTTTATCTACTGCCTTGTTGTTGAGCTGGTTGCTTTTCTCTAAGCTTATTAGAGATGGAAAAAATGTGAGAAAATAGATTTACAGTGAGCCAACAGGTATTTCTGAAAACTAAAATAAGGTAAAAACAAGACTTCATTAATAACCAGGCTGAATGATGCAGCAGGTTGAAAATACTCCAGACAACCTTAAAGTTTTATCTGCTAAATAATTAATTAACATCTGTAAAAGTGTTCTTTAAAGCCTGACAAAGAATATTTAAAGTGAAGGCACATGCACTTACCATTTTTGCTGAGTGTCCTGCCCCTCCTCAGAGATGTGCAGGTTTATCCTCACATGATCTGAAGATGACTACTGTTGCTGCTGTTGAGAGTTTCTGGAAGATGCTCATCAAAGTTTAATAATAGCCTTAAGGTGCTGTGTTACCTGTTCTGGATCATCTTCACCATTCAAAGTGATTGAGAGGGTCTATCGTTATCAGTGACAGATGGTGAAAGAGGTCGAGATAGATGAAAGACTTCAGTGCAGAAAATAAGACAAGAGGCATCACAGTTGCGCAATTTTTTCCCCCTTATTTGAGGTAACAAAAGATAAAGAGTTCTTTAAAGTTAGAGGTACTCCAAATCAGTCAAACAAGAGTGCTGATGGGTGTTCCCGTGGCCTTGTCCTTTTACTACACCTCAAGGCAAAAGAGAAAGTGAAGAGGTAGTATTTTCTCAAATTATTTAGCACCTCTTTGACAAAAGATCAGGTAATCTGACCTCAGTGTGAGGCTGTGTCAGGGCTCAAGTTTCACCTGCCACAGAGTTACTCTCACTCCAGAGCTGCTGTGCTGTCCTCTTTGATCTTTGATCCCTGGCACATTGACCCACATATTATATGGATCAATCTGTTCTATTTGAAGAACCGTCAGTTCTTAATGAAATTCAGCAACATTTACTCAAATCCACAAATATTTTAGTGATGTATTTTTTGTAACTATGATGTGGTGATATCAAGGTATATATAATGTGCAAATAAAACATAAACATAATATAAATAATAAAATACATGCACTGCTCACTTGAGGGCAGCATTTCACAGTTTGTTTAACAGAAAAGTTGCTTTTCACTTGTGGGACAAATCAGTGTTGTCTAGATTTGCATAGATAACATATGAGCTTTTGTTTTGGGTTCAAGGGCTCTGTATGTATCTGGTTCACACCTGATAAATTATTCAGCAATGTTGTATAGTAGCCAGAGAAAGATAAAAGGCAGTCCCTATCATCTACTGGCTCTGATACCCTCTGCAGTCCTGTGTTTTGGTATGGGGTTGCCTGTCAGCTCTCTGAGGCCAGGCATAACAAGATGGAGGTGTAACCATGCTGTTAATGAACAACTTGATTGAAATGTTGAGTAAGAAGACAGCTCATGGTCCCAAAGAGCAAATATAACAAGTCTGACATTTGAGTGTTTACTTTAAAAATAGTCATCTGTGATTTGTAAGTGGATTCAGCTTGAAATTACAGATTCCACAGCTGAACATAATGTGCATGTAGCTGGCATCGACTTTTTTAGATCGTCCTCGCCTTGTCTAATTTTAGGGTTTCTTTAAGGCCGTACTCGTCTTTCATCATACAGCTGTTTCCACTCCATCTCTTTCAGTAATGACAAAAAAATCTCCAAATCAGCAACTTTATTAAATATGACAGGAATTGGACATTTTACAAACATGAAACTATCACAGAGAAAGCGTCTGTCAGGTAACATTTGAGGACAGTTACTTGAGGCTCAACAGAGAGGAGTATAAAGAGGAGTTTTCACAAACATTTAACCACATTTATATGACATACAAACACTTATCAGCTTTGATGTTTTGATTCCATCTGTCTATCTTTGTGTTTAAGTCTTTGACTCATTACAAATTCCTACATTTAAAACAAAAACCATAATTTATCTTATACAGAAGTAATAAAATATAAAACGCTCAAACCCAGATTCATAAAGCTTAGGCACCAAGAGAGCCTGCTGTAACTGTTTGACAGTTTTTAAAGGTAGAGTACACGGTGAGCCCATTTCTGTGTATTCCATTAAAAAGCCTTTAAACATTCCCGAAACAAGAATTTAGGATCTAAAATAAACTCAAAAGTTTTCCTACATTCTGAATACATTTTTCAAATTAACAAATTACTATCTCAAAATAATGATGATATCCATTTTGAAAATTTGCATAGACCTGAATAATGTTTTTTACAAGCATCAGTGGACCAGTAGAGACCTTCACCATAGGCTAAACTTTTAGAAACTTTGGTTTCAGGGTGTGTTAGCAATAAGACACTCATGGATGTTTCACAACCCTGAATCGTGCTTCAGTGTTGATATTCACTTGCATGTGATGATGATAATTCAGTGCTCTACATGCCGACAGCATTAAGTTTTAAAAGTAATACGTTAAATTATGACTTTGAAATTAAAAAAACAAACAAACAAGAAAACCCAAAGGTTCTCTGCACACTTGTTAATGCAGCATGTGTCAGAACATTACCACACAACTCTTTTCTTTATGTTTATATTGATCATCCAATTACAAATTAGCTCTCTCTCAGCAGAGTTCGAGTGTACACGATCAAAGGCCCAGTGATATTGTACATTACATCAGCACTCATGAAAGGCCTGTGGACCAATCAAATCACTCGATTAGAATCATCTTATATCTGTATATCTTACACACACACACACACACACACACACACACACACACACACACACACACACACACACACACACACACACACACACACAAAGTGCCACATGTCTTTAGTACTTTGTAAGGACGATGTTTGGTAAGTTCTTTGTGTGGATAATCCTGTCCATTGAGATCACATCACATTACATTAGAGAGTTAAAATGTAACTACAAACTAAAGAAAGCAAAGAATGAGGGAAAAAAGCCCAGAGCAATACAGTAGAACCCTACCAGATAATTCTTCTATTCTATTTATCAGAGTCAAATGGATCATCCAAGCATTTCATCTGTGTGGACTTTGTGAAACACCCACACAATTAAGAGTGTCCTTGAAAAAAAGGTTGCCTATCAAAGGTTGGGTCTCAAAAGTACCTAAAGACAAAGACTCAGACACATACAAACTTACAGCAGAGACTTTTGAAGTTTGAACTGTATTGGTCCACTTCAGTGACAGATAGAAGGCACTTTATTAATCCCCAAAGGAAAACTTGGGGGTCTGGCAGATGAAATTATAAAAATCAGAAAGTTTAGGTGTCTATCAGCTCAAGCTGATCTTCCATTGGCTAATTAGTTATGAAGCTTAATGGCTGCCGGGATAAATGATTTCTCCATCTCTCAGTCAGTCAGCAGCACAGAGAGATGAGCTGTCCACTGCTGCAGTTCCTCTGGTCCACAAAGATGTTGTGAAGTGAATGATCGTTGTTTTTCAGAATGACCTATACCTTCTTCTGTGTCCACCACAGCCCCCAGGGAGTCAAATCTGGATCCAGTCACAATGGGTTTTTTTTTCTTTCTATTTTTCTCTTTTCACCGGTTTGTCCTGTCCTCAATAAACAGCTTTTTTTCAGAATGCTCATCATTTTCTGAGATAAAACTTATTATTTTGAGAAAGCAGATAAAAATTATGGTTAAAATGTGCACTGATTTACAATATTACTTATTTATATGTTTTATATCAAATTTGACTACAATTTTGTACAATTTTAACCTTCCATACAAAAGACTCAGTCCTAAGTTTTAAATTTGGTATACGCTTTGTGAACTTGGGTTTTAAAGAGGAATAAAATACATGGCATAGAATAACATTATGGAGTAAAATTAAGTAAATATAATGTAAAGAAAAGGAGAACTGTTTGTACTTATCCAGTCCAACAAGAGAAGTTTACTGGCATCTCACTTTGCTTTTCTAAGAGCAGCAAAGATTTTGCTCTGAATGACAAACATACAGCAGGACATACTGAGGAGATTCCTCTGTCTCGGCAGGCATTCAGAGTATTTCATCTCTGTATCAAAAACAGAAGAAACTCACTGTTCTTCTTTTTTTCACTTCTATTTGGTAAGCATATTTTTAAAAACACTTTTATTCTGACATTTAAGTTATGCTACTTCTTAGGCACAGTGATTTTATATCAGGTAGTTTGAACTTGTAGGTTTTGCAGTTACTCTTTGCCAACCCTAAACTCAAAGGCTGTCAATATGCAGAGAAATAGTTGTATACTTTCACACCCATTATTTTGCAGCAGCCATATAAATTAATTGTCACAAATTTTCTAATTTGCTGGTCTTACAAATGTCTTTTTATATAAAAATTTAAGGTCACAAAATTTAAAATAAACCAAAAGGTGTATTTTAAGCCACACAAACATATTTCTGGCAGGTGTAATAATAAAAATAATAATAATAATAATAATTCTGATCCCATCACATTTTCCATCTGTGTGGCGAAAGCAAACTCTCTGCTCATCCTTCAATGTTGTTTCATATCTTCAGATGACACCAGTTTTACATGCACACACACATGCACACACTAGTGATGGCCCTTTTTCAGGTGGCAGGTGCAGACTGGCTTACTGGAGCTGGAGCTCTGCTGCACCTCCTCCTTGTACTTGGGCTCCTCCTTGTGCTTTGGTTCCTCCCTCCACTTCCCCACCTCCTCTACATCCCTGACCTTTCTGACCTCCTGGCGAGGAGACGACCTGACGTCTCTCCCCCTCTCCCCCACTAGAGCCTTGGAGGGTTGGCGAAGGTGCTTTGGGGATCCCATGCTCTGATTCTGGACCCTCTTGACATGGTCAACAGCGTACGGTCTCTCCTGTAAGTCACTTGAGTTCTTGCGTCCACCTGATTTATCAGCCAGGTACTTCCTGGGTGGATTTGGAGGGGGTTTGTAGGCCTCCAGCTTGCGCTTATGACTCATGGCAGATGCACAGCAGATGATGAAGACCATGACGATAAGAAGGGAAGTCACCACAATGATGATAAGCAAATTGTCTTGCAGGAAATCCACCACTCGAGTCAGAACAAAGTCCTTCAGGCGAATCATGGTGGTCGTGATGCTGTTGGTGAGGGTTGGGGCTCCAGTAGCAGCCGAGATGTGAACTGGAGCTCGAGTGGTGGGGAAAAGAAGTTCCAGCTCTGCTTCATCACCGCTACCATCCATGGATATGTTGTAGAACATGGGAGTGGCGTGACACACACTGAGCCACAGTGAGAGCAGCATGATGAAAGAAACCAGATGAGACATCATCTTCTCTTCTGAGTCCTGCAACGACAGCCATTTCATAAAATACATTTTAAAATCTAGTCTTGCATAAAGCAACGAGAAAAAAATACAATTGTTACATTTGATCCTGTCAATCATTGGTGAGGTGAGAAACCAGTCCAGAAACTGTGCTTCAATGGTAAGGCAAGAAGGTGGTTGAATAAGCAAAAAACTGACACAATGAGAACAGCTAGCTAAGATTTGATGAAAAATCATTTGATTTTTTTTCAGCATGTCAAAAGTCTAGTACTTGATAAGATATGGTATATGATTTCTGCACACAAACAGAAAGGTTTTTATGAAGAGTTTAGTTCTTCAGCTATGCTCCATCATTATGTGTCAGCTACTGTCTTCAAATGCAGCACACTGCTGGTTGCAAGTCGTCATGTTGTATGTTGTACCATCACTTTTTCGCTGCTTCATAAATAAGCAAGAAAAAAGACAATAAACAGAACTGTATGAAAAGAAAAAAAACCATAGACTGTATATAGAATGGACAGCCCTGCTCTGCCTTTATTGTATGGTTTTGAAGCTACATATGCACATGTAAATGGCACTGCCATTGTGCAGCCAGTCTGCACAGTCGAGACTGTAAGGGATTCAGAGAAAATCTGAGAGGAGCTGCTTGACAAAAACAATTTATTTTTTTCTTTCAACAGTCTAATCTCTTCTTAACTCTCCTTCCTGATGTATTTTACTATTCCTGAAAAAAAACAAACTGTTTTTTACCAATACTTCAGCCAGTCACCAAGGGGAGCAGTTATTGTGGCAACCTGTTTGAGGTGAGCGAGATGAAATCATTTTATAAATATTTTATTATTATTATTATTATTATTATTATTATTATTATTATTATTATTATTATTATTATTATTATTATTATTATTATTATTATTATTTATGCCTTTACTTTTACATGTCATTCTGCAAACTGGTCATAGCCTTTTCCTAGCTAGCAGTGACTTAAGCTTGCAAGTAGCTGAATGCTAACAATAGCTGTTGTCTGAGCCTTACTAAAAGGTTTAGTAATGTTTTGAATAATGACATATTCCTTCTGTTTTCTTTCAATGGGCAGTGAATAAAAAGCAGTTAAATGATGATACTTTTGTAGGATATCCCTAATTAACAAAAGTTTTACCAAGAAGACACCTTTTTAATGTCATAACATTTAGCTGCACCCGATGAGCATGATGCTGGAAGTAAATGGTTGCTGGATTTGAACCCAGGCCACTTGCTTAAGGGAGAACCTCATGTGGCACAACCTAGACTGCTAGGCTAACTACGCCCCTATTTTCATGTGTTTTTATTGTGTTTTTGTCATTATGCCAAGGCAGGCTATAAGTCTCTTGTTTCTTGCTGATTACCATCTGTTTTCAGTTACTTAAATGGTTTTTAATCCTGTCTGTTCTTAATGATTTGCCCCTTAGCGTGAATTGGTATATGATTGATCGATTGCTATTTCTTGCACAAACTTAACAGTTGAAACAATCCTCTCATCTAAACTCTCTGGGATAGATTAAAAAGCACTGTAGGGAGGGGGATGGCTCAAAGGATACAGTGGGTTGTCCACTTTGACAAGAATTCAAAAAAGCTCCTGAATGCTGTTCAATTAGTAATAGTCATTCAACTCTGAGAATGACGTTTAAGGCCGTTTCAGATAACCTTTACTCCATTATCAACTCAAATATTTCCAGGTTGTCCACAGTCTCCCATCCTGGATCAGATCTATTTTTGCAGCACAGTAGCTATTACTTATTTGGGGTGGAGGCAATGAGTTTGGTCCTGAAGGCCTTATAATTTGTGAAGAAGAGGGAGGCCACCCAACCACCGCACCAAAGCGAGGAGGAAGCTGTATGGCAGAGGGAGTACAGAGGCGTGGGAGACCTGTGGCTGTGGTCTCTATATTTATTCTGGGCAGCAGTGGCTGTGCTGAACGACAGCCCACAGCAGCATAAACCTGATGAAGATATTTTCTGCTTTCTGGGAAACCTGCATTTACCGTCCGTACAACTGTCTGTATAAACTCCCGACCCGATGTGACTTTTCTTCCATTATTCACTTTTTTTATGAGGTTGAGCTTAAACAAGGAGATCTGAAACCAGCCATGCAACTCTCAGTCTGTGACTATTTAAACCTGTTTAACTCCTGACATGGTGTTTAATTATACAGTGCTGAGCTATAAAAACAAGCTTCTAATCAGTGATCTAATCTATAGTGAACTTACTGCTGTCATCTACACTACACAGTATAGAACTCCTCCCTGTGTGGTTGACATACAGCTCAGGTGTTGCCTGGCCATATGGAAGGTTTCATCCTTGAATGCTGATCTACAGGACTGTTTTGCACTCTTTACTCTCATTAAAACCAAAGTTGCATGTATTTACAGGAAATTGTCAAACACAAGACACATTCGAATTCAAATAAATTCAAATCTACTACTTTTTTATGGTTGCAGCTTAAAATTAGTCTAGTCCATCTTTTTAAGCAGTTTTTTCAAAGATAAAATTAGTTTATATGTTTGTAATTGGTTTTTGAGAAGTGGAAGTATTAGCCATAAAACTGAAATAAATGTAAACATGTTTAAAAATGCAACACAAATATGCACAGAGGAAGCCACCAGAAATTAAAGAAAGAATGTACAATGTCTCAGGGTTACCTTCATGTACATCATTAGAGGTTCATTTAGAACTGGCTGACAAAACAAACTAAATAACAATGTCCAAATATAACCTAAAAAAAATCCCTAAATCATTAATCAGAGGACTTTTGAAAATTAATTCTGTGTGTGATGAGGTCTAAATTCTGAAGTGCTGTAATGTAACTATAAAACATCAGATAGCCTGACTCTTCATACAATTTCAAAGGCTAATTTGAACTGTTACACACCGATAGATGTACAAATAATCATGCTTTAATTACTGAAAAAAGCATCACGGTGTATAGACAGGTGATACCTTCCTATGTAAAATGTCAAATGATTGTAGCTTTTGATTAAATCAGTCACACAGAGTTCACTGAAAAATATTTGAAATGTAATTAGATTAGATTATTCCTAGATTGCATCAAACTTCACTAATACCAGTACAAAACAATCGGATAATAAAACCTTAAATAAACTTTAACTTTGAACGATAGCTCCACATGCTGCTGGCTGGATGTAAGGATAAAATTAAACAAACCCTCCCTCTTTTCTTATAACACTTAACCTCGATCACAAATATAAAAGTATTTTATACTCACAGAGAGTGATATCCTGGGTTTGTCCTCCTAACAGCCCGACTCAGAGCAGACTACAGGGAGGGAAATGCAAAGGAGGCAAAATGATGAGAGGAAAGTAAGAGTGAAAGAGAGATTAGGAACATTCGACCTCCCTTCTCTGTTATACTGAGTGATTTTTTTTAACTCTGCTCTAAAAGGTCTGCTCACAGCAAAACGATGTCCATCCCTCTATTTCCATCTTCTCCTCCCTCCTCTCCCTCTACCTCCCAGCCTTCATCCTCCCGCTCATACAAGGCTAACATTAAGGCAGAGTCCTTTTTCTTGATCAGATTTAGAAAGCATTTTTCATTAAAGCAATCTAATGTTTTGTTTGTTTTTTTCAGTTATAAAGTGAATCTAAACTCTCAGGAGATGGCTGTCATTTTTATGAAACCTAAATTCTGCACATTTTCAGCTAATTTGTTCAAAGTTTGTAGTTTTCTGCTTTATAACTCACATTGCACTTGGTACATGAGTCCCATGTTTCAGGGAAATGGTGTATTTCTGTACTCGGCAGGGCGAGTCCAGTCTCCTCTGCCTCCCAGTGAGTCCTCTCTAATTATGTTCCCTCTGATTACAGCCTGTCTCCACCGAGCACAGAGGACCAGCGCACAGAGAAAGCACCCCTTTCATCCACAAACATATGTACACAGCGATCATATAAACTTCACGGTGTTCAAGGGGTAGTTATCTATGGATATGTCTCTAAATGTGAAGGATATCTATTTTAGGCTGATCATACCACCTTTAATTTATTCTTTTATTTTTACAGCTGCGTTGAATTTTTCAATTCATTCAGGTTTGAAAGCACTGTGGAAGTTTTTTTTTTTTGCAATGAAAATAACTCTTCTCTGTGGCACACTGTGGTTGGATTGTTATGTTTGTAACTTAAATTGATCATGTTTCTAATCTTGGCTATAGCAGTGATTTGTCATCAAGTGAAACAAGGTACTGAAATCGTTTGGTTATGTTTGTGGCTCAAGCACATAACTTCTACGACTTCATGCTATCAGCTGGTAAAGACAAACACTACTGTCTTAAGTAAGAGGTCTGATTATATTAATACTTTGGAGTGAGTTGGTTTGCACTAAAAGCATTAGGTGACAGTTTAGAGAACCGCTTACTGTTTTTCTGAGCAGTTTGCACCTCATTTTAACCCTGCTTTCAAAGCCCCTGCAAAGAGCTCTCAGCTGCTTACAAAAGAGGCTGAAATTTGTAAGACCCGATGATGACAACAGACTACCAAAAATACTGATACCTATTTTATAAAAAGGAACCCTTAATATTTGTGAAAATGTAATATTTATATGCTGAGGAACTCTTTAATGGGCTGAAATCTGCAGATCCAGATGTCTTCAATATGACCACTTTGAACTGAAACAGAGGTAACATCTTTCTGTTACGCCTTACAGAAAAGACAATTCCAGGATTAAGGTATAATGCAAGATAGACCAGCAATACACTTTCCAATTAAAAACCAAACAAAAAGGCAGTTTTAAAAATTCTTTATTAATTTTCTTATAATCAATGTTTGATACTTGAAGCAAGAATAATGAACAAAAATGCTGAGCAGACATGAGGCTTCATCCTGGTTTGTTTTTCGTCCGGTTTTCTCTCTAGATATTCACACAACCTCCGACAAAAGAGTGATTCTGCTTCTCTCAGGATGCATTATGGCAAGGTGCAGGGAACAGACAAGGGAAAACATTTAAAACCCACCTCCCACGCAAATACCCTCTTAAGCACATCCACAGAACAAAGTAAAAAAAAAAATACAGAAAATATGGTCATGTTATTTACACAGCTTTCACACATTTCATAGACCTTAATACAAACATACATCTATCTCTCAACTGCACATTTCTCAACCTACACAGTCCCTTTGGATCGCTACTCACTACTCCTCAAAACATCACTCTTGTGCCAGCAGTGCTGTAAAGATACTATACAAGACAGGGCAGTGGAATTTGCATCAGACCCACGTTTCTGTAGCGCTGCAGACTTGCTGCTCATGATGCCTCAGAAGTCTTGGGAATTCACCACCAGCTTCTCAATCGGACATTGTTTCTAGGGATGATTTGACTACCCGTACAGAGCTGGAAAGAGCTGAATGTCAGGGGCACCAAAGTTTTTAAAAATCCTGACTGAAAATGCTGCTTGTTGGATAGAAGGGTGAACTGGCAGCACTCAGATGTAACCCTCAGGGACTGACATTCAGTACTGAAGAAAGCGGGTCCTTTAACACAGCGTTTTTTACAAGCACCTCAGTGGTTTTAAATCTGGGCACCTATCAACTCTTCTTTACTACACAAACCTATCACACAACAGTCCCCTACACACATCCGTGGTTTCCTCTATGGCACTTTCAGGTCTTTACAGTGGTAACAAATATTGAAGGCAAACAACAGACTGAATCATTACCCGTCTCAACTTCCTAACAGGAAAAGATTGAAAACATCAGGAAGAACTTTTATCACAGCTGTCAGGTCAGAACAGCTCAGATTGAATATTTAAAAGGTTCCTTGACTTTGCTTTGACTACACAGATTTTGGTTATCGGGAATTAATAAAAAAAACCCAAGTAGTGGAAGTGCTAAGAGGGATATAAGCACAGCTGGGGCAAGAAACAAGCTAAAAGAAAACAGTGAGGCAATAACCCAATTATTTGAAGTTAGTACAAGTTTGGGGCATATCATAAACTTTCGAATTTTAGTTCCTCCTCCACAGAAACACAGAGATCTGTAGTGACAGTAACCCCAAAAGACCAGGCATGAGGCACGTATTCACACAATCCAGGCCTTTGAGCTCTATCATGAAAAGTGTCTGCAGCATTGTCCAGATTCATCACCTGATGGTTTTAATTGTCACGTTAATGTGTAGCTAACTCTTTATTTCAAGTCGCTCCCTGATTGTTTTTGTTCAGAGGATACAGATATGAGATGGCATAATATGAAAAGGAACAGTGACAAAAAACAATCCCACTACACCTGACCGCACTTGAATGAAACCTGTGGATGCTAAACACTGAGGTCGCTGACGCTCACAAAAACAAAGCAGAGCTGAGGTCCACAGAGTTGGTCTTTTCGTGAGCAGCACAAAAAATGTCACAATGACTGCTGACCAGCGTGACTGATTCACTACAGCAGAGTTTTTTTTTGTTTTTGCAATAAGATGGACTTTAAAGAAGTTTTTTTTCCCCTGCTTTGAGAAGTGCGAATGAAATTCATATTCTTGCGCTAAGCACACAGTGCATGTTTATAAGGAAAGATAGAAAGGAATGCATGTTTACATGGACCACTGTCCACAGTCAGAATGATGGGAAGCTTCAGGAATGGCAGAAAGCAGGCGTTAATTTAGAGCAGCTTTAACACACACACACACACACCAGACTTTGAACTTGATCAAAGTCTGTGTGCTTAGTGTTGTAGTGTGGCAGTTCAATGTCCTTTCACTCAATTTATTTCCTCCTTGTTTCAAAATTTTAAGAAGTCAGAATTCTGTGCACTCCAATCCAGTTTTCTTTTAATTATTATTAGATCGAATTCCTTTATCATAAGAATTTTCTCCCTGCAGGTATCTTCCTGATTGAATTTAAATCTTCCCACAGACAGAAGAAGAAGGAAATACTGTAAAGGAGGTGTTTACACAATGTGGCAACTTAATCTTTTGGGAATAATAACATGAAACACCTGAACCCACTTAAAAATAGAGACTACTGACACTGGAATTATCTTAGTTCTGTTTCTAAAATATTGAACATGTAAGACTGTTTGAGGCTGGTAGACAAAATAAAAAAAGAAAACAGACTGCCACACAATAAAGGAATAGAGTCCTTTGTCACAAAAAGCAAGTATTTTCTGCTAAATTTGACACTTGTTCTTATTCCACCTGTGTTAAAGTGAGGGTCATGGGCTGGCTAAGAAAAAGTTCATCTGGAATGTTGCTAGGGATCGTTGCTAGGCAGGCCTCAGGCGAAACACTGTCATTGAGATAGGCAGTGACTGGTCCCACCCACCCCCAGCCAATGGAACGTCCTGAATTGTATCGGGTTGGGTAGAAGGGTCCCTAAATGGCAATTTTGGATATTTGCTCTTCAAGTTTGATGATTCGCTTCTCCTGACTGCTGACCAGGTCCTTTAGAGATTTGATTTCCTTTAAGATCTCCTCCAGTTTGGCTTCAGATTTCTGTAGGACAAACAAGATACTAGTGAGACTTTGTGGCACATTTGAACTGATTCGATTCCAATATTTCTATGACTACGCATTCTGTAGCCATGTGACAGCCAACATCAGCCCGTCTGACTCTCAAACTGTGTAAGCTGGCAGTGATTGGTACTTTGGGGGTTAACATGTTTAGCCAGCACTGGAGCCCAGTGGGCTGTGATTACAGAGCAGAGCTGCACTGAGACACATGGGCTGGGTCCCAAGCTGGTGGCTGTGTTGTGGGTGAGGTGCAGTAGGACGCCCAGCAGCAGGCATTCAGAGCAGCAGCAGACCCCTCAGTTTGTGGGTCAGAGGGAGGGTTGAACAACTTTTACAAACCACCCCACGAACACAGCCAGCAATCTGCAGCACTTTGAACTGATTTAATTTGTCTGCTGAGGCCACTGGAGACGGTAGAAAAAAAGAGAGAGAGGTGTGTGTGTGTGTGTGGGGGGGGGGCATTAATAGGTGACACTGAGGTGGCAGTCAGAAGGACTCTGATGTCTGATTAATAAATGGAGGACAGGCAGACACACTTAGTATTGTCCATTATTCTCAACATAAACAAACATAATACATTTTACTGCTCATACGACATCTATGGCATATTCGGGGGTTCAGCTCAACAGTAGAGTATCTGAACCAATATCCCCCATATTTATCCTTTAAAGTGAATACTCACGATTGATGGAGTTGGGGAGGCAGACTTGTTGGCAGGGCTTGAGTTCTCTGAGTTCTTGGTCACCTTGTTGTCCAGTATGTTCTTTTTCACCACCCTGAATTCTCGGTTTTTGATCGGGACGTAGCCGTTCTTCAGGGAAATGACAATGGGGTCCCCATTCTTGCCCTCAAACCACTCCTCAGCCTCCAGGGCAGGGTCTGGACCAGCTGTGTCTGGGTACAAGTCATCCTGGAAGAGGTCAGACTGAAAGGCAAGAACAGAATACTAATTTTAAGACATTGTTTCAGTATGCATCCTAGGATTCAATATAGAAATCAGAACGTGTGATGTCGTCACTTGAACTATGACCTTACCTTTCTGGGTACAGTCATCACGATGGGCTCACACTTTCTTTCATGCAGTTTAAAGAACCTGCCAACACACACAAAAAAATAATCAAATAACCCATATTTCAGCCCAATACCACCTTAGGCAGCAGTGTTTTTGGAATAGTTTAAAGTGGACTCTCCAGAGAGGGAGAGAGATCAATGATTAACTTCTTCCACCCTGTGGTGAAGCTAGGAACTGCATGCTTCTTTGTGGTTGATTAAAACTACAAACACATCCTGCTGTCAGATATAGTGATAAACCATCCTTCTGATTTCACCTACCTCGCAATTTCACACTTATTGACATCAAGGCCTCTCTTGGGCATGTAGCCCATGCCTCTCTGAGGCTCCTTGGAGGAAAAGGAGCTGAGAAAGTGAACGTATGGAGACTCATCTGTAACTTCAAAGTAACGGATGGTGCTGTCACCCTGTCAAGAAATAAAGACATTTGTTTCAGCATTCTGTTGATTAAAGCTTGAACTGAATATTGAGTGCTTGGAAGATAACTTACCTTCCCACAGAGGTAAACAATGTTGGTATCTGGGTCATAGAAAGGCAACAGAACTCCATTGCTTGTGTCCATCTCATGAACAGTCATGGGCTCCTCCATGTTTTGCTGAACAAAATAAACAAAACAGAGATTGAGAGGAGTTTTTCTGGAGAGATTTCAAATACAAAAAAAAATGTGTTTAGACAAAAAGTAAAAGCCTGAAACAGGAAGAAGTTGGTGTTCAGACAAAATTTTCCTAACTTTAACCCTAAGCCATTTTGTGAATGTAACAAAAAGACAGCAAAAGTTAAACAGTTAAGTTCTCTGGGAGTAACATTTCCTGTGTATTGAATTTTATGACACTGTGAAATGTGAGAACGCTGTGGTGTTCACCGTGTTCCAGAGGACGATCTGTCTCTCACTCATGCGACTGAAACCCGTGGTGAGAATGTTGCCATCGGAAAGGAAAATGGCCCTCATTGGTCGAGCACCTTCATGTGCTTTCTCCTTCTCCTGTGAAATATAGTTTTATAGGACAACACAAAACTTGACACTTGCACTTTGATTTTGTCTATATTTACTGTAGTTACTGTTTTTCCATGATGGTTATTGTCAATTTTTTATGGATATGGATAAATTCCAACTTTACACTGTTAGTTTTCTTCTGAATAAGAGTGAGACATAAATCCAGTGTAACAACCAGGCATGGATGGCGTTGCACAATAAAACAGGAAAGAAACCCTTTTTCTTACACACAGACACAAACTAATCATTACACTCCTTCTTTATGTATCATCTAAAAATATCTTACACAACAAAAGACAAAATAAAGAAAAAACATGCTTACAGTAATAATGGTCTCCTTCCTGGGGTCGATTACACGGATGGACTTGTCTTTGCAGGAGGTGCAGATGAGGCTCCCGTTGCGGTTCCAGCTCACGCTGTAAATGACATCAGGGTGCATGTCCTCCAGGTTGATCATGGCTTCCCCTGTGCCTACGTTCCAGATGAGGATCTGGTTGTCGCAACCTAAGATAGGGTAAGAAGGACATCATCACATCCAAGGAAGATGCATTATTTTGTCTGTAAGATCACAATCACTCCAAAGACTGGTGTGTTGTGTTACCTGCACTAAGTAGGACATTGCGTGCTGTTGGATGCCATGTGATGATGCCAACGCGCTTTGAGTGGCCCTCCAAAACCACTACAGGTTCAGACAAGGAAGTAACAAGGCCATTCTCTGGGATCTGCCATACCTGTGGAGGACATGAACAGATCAGAAAACAGACAAAAGATCCTTCTTATCCTTTTACTCTAAATAGATTTCCCAATTAATAAGAATACAGCAACACCATCCTAGTTATACTGAACTGAGACATGAACTGAAACTGTGGTTACAGGAAGGAGCCTGAAGGGGGCAGCAGTCAACAGATAAAAGTTCAGTTTTTAGACCGCAGCAAATTAAGTGACAGACAGCTAAATTTAGCAAACGATAAGGTTTGATAACTTGAAAAATAATGAGTGGATCTTTTGATACAGAACAAACATGCAGACTAAATGAAATGTGGTGTGTAAATTTTCAAGTGGTTACATTTTATTCCACATAGAAGTGTTAATTTATGACATTAGTACTTCCTTTGCTTCCCAAAATGATTTCTAAATGTAAGAAGTATCTAAACCTTAATGAGTTCAACTTGAAAAGGAGCTGCACATTTCATTGATTTGACATGGACATTGATTTGAGAGTGGTCACACTCCTGTCTGCCATCCAGATTGCCAGATGACATGTGCGTCTCCTTTTTAAGTTTAACTTCATGTGGCGCTTCAGATACTTCTTACACTCAGAATTCATTTTGGGAAGCAAAGGAAGTACTAATATCATAAACCAACGCTTCGATGTGGAATGAAATGTACACACATCTAATTTATGTCTGAGTGAAGAAAATTTACATTTGGAATTTAAATTTATCATTTAATAAATCATGAAATATTTCATCCTGTATTTTGCTGGGTCACCCATTATGCATAGCTGATCCAAATGTTTCCTGTCCAAGGAGGAAGCATGTGGCAAAATGTGTTGCAATGGGTTAAAACTGACATTAAATGGATATTATTCTGAGCATTGTGTGGAAACTCTGATTGCCTGATGGGTTCACAGCTATGAGTGGGTATGTTGATGATAATGTGTTGTCTAATCATCAGCATATACATTTTCTCTGAGTAATGGACAAATGATCAACATATGTTCACATCAAATAAATGTGAAGCAGTTTTTGTGTTGTGATGTCAGACAAAAATCACCTCATTTCCCTTATTTCTTTCTACACCACCTGGATAACAAGCAGTGAGTTATTCCAATCTGTCATAATTCAATATTTTGTGATGATAAATATCCATTTGTAATAAATGAAAAAACGTGCACCCACGTCCATATCATGGTGTCTTTCTCTACCAGTCTGCTGTATGAACCAGTTACACCACCCACTTCCACCTAATCTAAACCAAACATGACCAAAAGCCTGTTAAGGCTGCAACCTTTCCCCTCACAAAGATTAAATGCAATGAAGAGAGGAACCATTGATGGTTCCTATTCCACACAGCTTATACTTCTGCAAACATGAAATGAATATGGCATTGATTCACAGTTTAACAGGAAGTGGGGAGGACTTTCAGGTAAGTGGTGGCAGCGAACGTTAACAGGCAGCACACTTATCTCAGCCAGTCCCGGTCCAAATATGGACATAAAGAGGAAAGCACGACTGCAGTCTCAGAAAAATCAGTGACCTCAGCTCAATAAACAGCTAAATCATTCCCCAGCTCTGATTCCTGCTACAAATACTGAGGCCTAATCTAATCCAGAGGGTGAGGTCTGCACCCATCCCTGTGTTACAAGAGTCTGGCCTCTCGCAATCACAGCGTGTAGCCTCTTGTCTCTTCTGAGCTCAGTATTGGGATGGTTTTTGCAAAATTAAAACAGAGTTCATGTGTGAAGGGTGAGGCAAAACTTACCATCACTGTGCAGTCCTCAGAGCTGCTAGCAATGACCTGATCATTGTGTGGGCACCAGTCGATGTCTAACACCGGGCCTGTGTGACCACACACTGTGGGGTAGGATTTGTCAATGCGGCCAGTCTGTAATGACAAAGATCAACAAAACAGATTAACCAGATTAGTCTTGAGAAGATTGTCCCTGCTGGAGGAGATGGCATGTTTTGACACAAGACAATTACAGTATAATCCCTGATCCCACCTGTGAAATTAAGAGCTCTCTCTCTGTCACACACACACACACACACACATCAAAACACAGGTGAATGCAGACGAAATTTTTAATAAGCCAGGAAAGAAATGCTGCACAGACGCAAACTTAGAGTAGTTTTAGCCGGTTATGGAACAGGCACAGTAATTAAGAAACGTTACAAGTCGTGGTGACGTCATGATACAGTTCTAGACACATGCCAACACCTGCTTAGTTTCTGCTGTGTCCTCTTACTCTAAAATGATAACCAAAACTTAAACTGGGTCTTTACATAACAAATAACAGCCATATATTAAGCTGGTTAATCTGGTGAACACATTAGTAAACCTGGATACAAATAAGTTTTCAGCAGTAATTTATATTCTTCTTTATTTGACCCCCTGAAAGAGGAATACCAGGTAGTCTCAGGTTGACAAGTAACAAAGTGAACGCATGCTGCTGTTGTACGTGAGAATCTAAGACACGCCCGAGTCCGTCTGGACTCTGAGTCCCACTCCAGAGCTAAAGAGATGATGTCACTAACTATGGAAAGAGTCCTGCTACTGACTGCAGCCCTATTTAAAGCATGATGGCTTCCACAAAAGGAAAAAGTCCCTCACTGAAGAAGAACTACTTTATCTCACAACTGTATACTCAGTAAGGACTAAAAAATACAAGACTGGAGTCAAAACAGACTTCAGCAACAGAGTGGATTCACAACAATAGTATAAAGACTAACAAGAGATGGTGTCACATGGTGTCTGGGTCTCCTCTGCATGGTGCAGACATCAAAACAGATCTTGAGCACCAGCAGTGTTCTTGTTTTCCTTCACATCATCATATCCAACAAACAAAGAACAAACAAAAGTCACCAGAACTGAGCTACCAGAACTGTACGCCATGGTGGTCAGACAGGCCCGTCTACAAAGACACAGCATTCAAAATGACGGAGGATGGTCAATAAAGTCCTGAGGTAGCACATTATGGTCAAAGTCTCAAAAGAGGCCAAAACAAAGAAGTTTCATTGCTAAAAAAAGTCCTGTTCACATCAGCAGTTTAACTGTAGAAGGCTGAGGTAACAGTAACCTGATGTTTAGTATATTTTGTTCATCTGAACAGAGGTCACCACGACAACGCCTCAAAGACTTCACACAAATCACACAAAATGACAGGCAGCCTCTGCGGTTGGTGAAATGATTGGGCTTGTAACCAGTATGGACCGTTTATAGTTACCGTGTAGTCAGCTGACTGAGTAAGATTTAAGTTGTGACACATACTTCATGTCAGAGATAAAAGTCCAGTGTATGTGAGAATAAACTCTGTGTGTCCATGTGGTATGTAAAACATCACATGATCTTGTCTCAGGTTCACTCTGATTACTGAAAACACCCTGAAATCCACCCTGACTGTAAAGACTGCAGACTTTGACCCTGGTGTCAGAAGAGGGCTATAAACCACCATCGTGTATCAGATAAGGTTAAATATGAGACCAGTGACTTTGTCTCTGCTCTGATCTGACTAAATGAGAGTGACCCAGCTGCACAGCAAAATATTAAAATGTAGGCATGAAAATTACGTACATTAATTCAAAGACTCAAAGAAAGATTTCCACATCTTATTTCAGGGATTTATTCAAACTGTGTTCACAACACTGACGGATCAAAAGAGTAATGAATCATGTGTAGACTAGTCCTACACCACTAGTTATGGCTGTGTCAACCAGATTTGTTATGTAAGAGAGTTAAGTCTGTTTCAACATGAACTGGTGCTTTGCTGCTAAAAACAGTGAGGTCTGTGCACTATGTTGGAACATTATATCCAGACAGACTTAAACAACTGCAGTGCTTTTATGTTGAGGTTCTTCAACTTTGCTTTACACATTCCTAACAGTATGGGATCACTGAGACGGACCTTGCAAAATGTGAGCAGACTGTGACCCCCATTATCATCGTTTACTTCAAGTGTGAGAAGATTTTAACTTCACTGCTAATGAAAGGTTGTTCAGAAGTTCAGCTTTTCATGCTCAAATTATGTAAACAGGATATTTCTGACGCGGACATTCTTGTTTTTCATCTAGCCTTGAAGATGGAGCTCTCAAAGATTATGATCAACTCTAGCAGTGTTAAAGACTTGATGTTTAGACTACAGATAAACTGATTAATAGTTTGGGTTGATTAATTGGACCCGTTAATGGCGTTTTGCATCTCTAAATGGATGTTTTAAAAAAGGCTGATTATAAAATTAACAAATGACGTCTCTTGGAACTGCAGACAGTCTTATCTGTGTGGCTGCTGTAAAGTACTGTAAATATATAAATGATGACCTTTTTTTCCATCCTGAATGACAGCATATCAACTCTCAAACAGTGAGTAGCTCCTGTGTAAATATATTCTGCTACAATGTACAGAACAATGCAAATTTAATATTACTTCATTTTCTGAAATCTCAGGCAATATACCCCAATTTATTTTCTATTTCACATACTGATTCAAAAATTCATCCAAAATATGTACTCAGATGACATATACTATCTGGTGAAATCACCTGGTAAGAGACAATAGGTGACGTTTTCTGGGGTGTGGACCATTAACCCACTAACACTTTATAGACCCTGGAGTTCGACCCTCTGGTCCACCCGGCAGGGCAGAGAAGGACCAACAGTTCGTACAGAGAGTCAGACGTTCTTCACATTCCACACGTCGGCCCCAGGCAGCTCTGGTATGAGTATGACTAATGAGAGCAAGAGGGCCGCTAGGGTGTGAAATATTGCACCCTTTGAGGTGTTCATTGTGTTTGTGTCCGATATGCATAATTAGAAATTCCAAGGTCTGAAGAGCAGACACAAGTAGCTCCTGCTTCAAGACTGTTTAAACATTTGATAACACACGACACGAGCAGTTTGCATAGACTTATATCCCTGTAAGTGTTAGCACAGTCAGTCAACAGTTTAACTGAAATGATGACCTATGATGTGACCAAGGCAGTTTCTGACACTAACCTCACTGCAAGGGGAGAATTCACGCCAAGCAGTGCAGGTAAATCAACCTCTGGCAACTGCATTCCCCCCTTTTTTTTCCAATCGGAGCAGAGGTTAGGCAGAGTAGTTTGCATTGGATTAATAAACTAAAACTGCTGCTGTAGAGCTGAGCATGCAGAAGTTTATCACCAGGCACAAGGGTTCGAATAAACCATCACTGACATTAAGAGGAGATATTAACAGTCCATGCCCGGGTTCAGTTTGAGTAAAGAAAAGAAAAATTATTGGAGAGATTGGAGATTTGCAGTGACAAATCTATTTAATCTTGAAAAGTCTGCATGAAAGGTTTGACAACTCAAAGGACAAGAATAGAAACAGAAAGTCTTTGGAAACACTGGTTGATTTTTGATTTGGATCTCACAATTTGCTCTGCTCCTTCAGTAACAGCCATCAAACCAAACTTTTCACTGATGCTGTACTTGTTTTAAAATGTGTTTTGCTACTCAGCAATCAGCTGCAGAGCCATCAATCTCCTCCATCCAATAAAGTAGACAAGTTTATGCCAGTCTTTACTTGGTCACAGAACATGTTTCCAGTGTTACTGAAAAGAAAGCAAACAGTAGGTTAAGACTTCCAAGTGCTTTGTAGTGATGACCGGAGAACTTTCTTTTCATTTTTCCCCAGATTCCACATGATTAGCATGTGAACCGTCACAACTTTCACATCTCAAAAAAATAATCTGAAAAAAAGACCCAGGCACAGGATACCGACCAAGAAAGAATATCTTGTGCGAGGCAAAGAGAGTACAGGTGTAGCAGCCAAATGCTTGGCAGCTTGATCAAGAAAAACACCCACACTATCAGCATGTGGAGAAACTCAGCAGTGGAGTACCATACATGTCCATAACAACACTTTGGATATTTGTATCCCTCCAGAGGAATGTCTGATGCCTAGAAAACAACCAGTTGCATAGCAACAAGTAAGCCTGCAGAAAATGAGAGTGAATCAGTCAGAGATAAATACAAAGCACAACGCTGAAACGCACAAAAAAAATGGATGAACAACATTCCCTCAAGGCAAGAGATGGCATTCTTTTCATTCACACAAGAGGCCTGCTCCCTTCCTTTCCTTGAAGATCAACATGTGATTCACACATGCACACCACTGAAGGGGTCTGCATGCTGTCCACTGCTGCTCACAGCTCCATGGAAATTTCCACTATTACAAGTCTGTGTGTGTGTGTGAGAGAGAGAGAGAGATAGGGCCAGAACAACACAGTGAGTGACTACACACTGACCGAAACCTGAGCTAATAAACAAACCTCAACCTAAACTCATAAAAGAAATATACCCAATACAAAGATGTGCAACTGATATGCTGTTAGTCATAGATTATGGACTGTCAGTTATGTGAAGGACTGACAGCAGCTTTTTAACTGGGTCTCCAAATCTTCCTGTCCCGCCTCTGTAAGCTGTGATGCAGTCACCTGTTAGAAACATTATCATCTGGTAACTGCTGTTAATTAAGTTATACATCAGATCTTAAATACAAAGATGACATAATAACTTTGCACAAATCATCTCTGATTGAAACAGATCATAGCTTTGTCCCAAAATGTGCAGCTAAAAATGTCCAGACTCACAGTCCCGCCACTATGGATAATGAATAATAAATTCATAAAGGACATTAGTAATAAATTATTCAATATTCTGGAGGCCATAATGATTATTTCATTTACACTATAATTTCCATACAGCTCTTGAATACAGTCATTGACTGTGACAGAGACAACATCTGACTTCAACCCAGTTCTCTCATCTTGGCCGCTCTTCATTTTTCAGCCTATCCCAGAATTCACATGTGTACTGACACTGCATGAAGCAGCCAATAGCAAGGCAGGGAGGAAATGGTCTTGGAAGGCTGTCAGGCAGGGAGCAGTGAATGACCATATATGGTAAAATCTGCAGTCAGCAGGACTGAACGGCAGAAGCGGCAAAGGCAGAGGCAACCCAGCAGTGCAGAGTTACTGGAACACAAACTGACCAAAGTTTGGGGACAGACTGTAGATATTATGCCCACCCAGTGAATTTATGTGTGTAGAGACAGAGCAAAGCTTGGTTAGCAGCTAAACTGGTACATGGAAGATGGAACAGAAACAACGTGTCACTATGCACACACCCAGGAATTACTCACAACAAAGGTTGAGCAATAGATGAATGGTGCATTCAGGGACTGAATCCAAATCAAACACTCTTCACATCTGCTGTGCACAGAGGCCGTGTTTGATGCACAATGTGGAACAGAAGGAACTCACTCCATGGTGTTATTGCTATAGTTAGTTATAAATCAATCAGGGATACAAATGATGATGGGTGAACAAGAGGGACAGATTGACATTCTGAATGGTGTTAGGATCAAATAAAGAATTTCCAGATCATTTATAAAAATGACATAATATGAAATAATTTACAGACTTCATTTCTCTTGAGAAGGCGGAGAGGAATTAAGAGGATTGTTTCACTGAACTCTCTCTAGCTGATGCATTCACTCCCACAGCTTCCTTCATATGGAAATCAGGGAATAAATTAGCAGGCATCCCGCTAAGAAAGAGAAAGGGGAAGATTGAAAGCACGAGGCCAGGGGATGACGTGTTGAGCTGGACATCTGATGCCCTTTCAATAAATCCCTGTGCTCTGACAGCAGGAAGCAACAATACTCATGGCTGTGCTGAGTCACTGAGACCTGCTGCACAAACCTCACACAAATGAGTCCAACAAAGAGATGGCTCCATGGGATGACGACTCAGAATGAGTGTGAGACCTAAGGTCAGGACACAGATCAGACTTCCTGTTTCTCTCCACATACACAAAATCAAGACAAAGAGTCCAGAGTATGATGCTCTTTTTGGGGCTCAGAAATTTAATAATTCATTCTCCTTCCATTGCTGAATCGCTACAACAAAGAGAGCGCACAGTGGCATGTGGCTTAATTGCAAAGGGGGAAGGAGCATCTTCTCACTTCTGTCTCCCCCCCAAGCCACAGTGTGATTATGACAAAGGGTTGTGCTGGGACAAAGGCCGTAAGCAGCTGGCTGCCTACAGAGACTGGGAGGACCGCAGCACAGGCAGATGGGTTAGTCAGACAGATGCACCCTCACGTTGGGGATGGGAAAGGGTGAGTGGGTGGGGCTGTTGAGGGAATGCATGCCCTGAAAAAATTGAAATGAGACCCAGGTGACTTTAACAAGTTCACATTTGTACCATAAAAGCAGATCTCTAAAAGTAAAACATACTTCACAAAGACAGCAGTTTCATTAGGATCTTTGATTTTTTGTGCATTGCAAACGATGTCAGGTGCTGGGAGTCACTGTATTACCAGACCACTGCAGTGCAGTCTAGTAATATGGTTTGTAGGAAAAGACCTGCCCCACTTTTACGACCTGCATTGCCAGCTGAGGCTATACTGAGATTTCCAGATGGACTTGTGCTGTCAGAAGAGATCATCTGAGCGTGCCAGAGAGAAAAATGTTTTTAAAAAATGCTCAGTAATAAAAATAAAAAAAGAATTGCCCATCAATTAAAGAGCAGAAATAAATGCTGGGCTTTCTTTCTCACAACTGGGATGGTGATGAGTCCCGGTCACGGTGTCAAAAATACACCATAAATAAACACCACATTATAATGCTGTAAAGGCATGGTATTCTCCTTTGGCTCCAGTGTCTCAATGCATAGCCTGTTGAAATGAGGAAAACACTAAATCTGAAGGATTAGTCTGTGTCTCGCCTGCCAGCTTGCATGTGAGAAGATCCAAAAAAAAAATCAAGAGAGCTGTTTTAATCTCTCACTTGAGGAAATTGCCTGAGGTTAACTCAGCAAACAGAGACCTCAGTCTCTTACTTTTTCAGAAAGCAGTCGTCAAAGTAGACTTTGTTCAGCAAAAACGCCATAACTGTACCGGGACACGGTGAGCAGAGGGCGGTTCAATCACACACAGACACACAGGGAGGAGGAAGAGGTAGTGTGAAACCGGTCGAGCTTGTAGCCCACCTCCAGTGCGAGTTCCGTATTGAATGAGGTGCTGAGAGGTGGAAGCTGTGTGATGACAGGCCTAAGGATCCGGTCGCCTGTGCCAGAGCCTTCTCAGATGACATGGCTGCACACTGGTATACCCTAATTACAGGCCCAGGTTAAATATGTCAACAGTGTTGCCGTACTTGTGTCACTCACGGTGTCAGGACCTGCCACTTGGCCATATCTCAAAGCTGCCAAACAGAAACAGCAGCAGCCAGCGATTCACAACTACGAACATCTCTGCTGAAGATGGCAGGGCCCCTCTGACCTCTACCGAACTTTCATCGGCCCAATTATGACATCAGTATTCAAACAAAAAGAGACAGACTTATTCACACAGCTTGATTGTTTACAGCTACACACTCTCGCCCAACCCCAAAAGTAATTCTAGCTGGAGTGGAGTGATTCCTTATATGGAGGTAGGGCTCAGGAGACGGCTGGCTCCAGGGCTTTGGAGAAGTTTCTGCTGTACACATGAGGGTGTGTGAAACGGCCACTGGTAAACATTAACCCAAGGTACACTGAGAGAGGAGTCAGCAGTCCTGCCTGCAAGAGGTAAAACCCTCAATGCAAATTATTATTTACTGTAAACAAACAGCCGTTACGCTGCTGAGAGAACAATGGCAGTCAAGATTATTTGTTTCAACTCTGTACTGATTCAATGATTTATTAATGTCAGTCCAAATGTGATCTTTCAGAGCCTTTATTGCATCACTGATATAAAGACAATGTTTCTGCTACCGCCCATCCCAATGTATTGTTGTACTTAGCCCTGTGACTGATCACCAGAAGCAAAATGATCAATCCCTCTGTAAATCCTGCAAGTTGGCTGTCTCTGATACTAACTTGCATTTGGCAACAACCAAAACACACTGATTAACAAACAAATCTTCTGTTAGGAACAAAGAGCGTGCTAAACTAAGCAGCAAATGCAAATAAGCTTACATGTTAAGTTTGCCTTAAGTGTGGACAGCTCTGAACTTACCTTGTGAAGAGGGAGAACGAGGAAAGCTCCACCACCGCTGGCGTCGACGATTATGGCGACAAATTTTGGGTTGACTGTACAGAAAGCGCTGTCCCATGTGACCCTTGACACCCGGATATCGTCATAGCATTGGTCGTTCTTCACCGCCGCGCCAAAGACGTGACGGAATTTGCTCTGTCGTACAACTCGTTTCATATCTATGTAAAGAGAAGAGAGGACAACTTTATGTAAACATGAAAACATAAACATTGGTAGAAATGAACTCAAAGAGAGAATGAAGGCGTGAGTCAAAATGAATGACAATAACAGAAACTGGTGTTTGACTTGCACTCCCTTTGGATGTTTTCTTACAAACCTTTGCCATCTGTGATCTTTAGTGCTTTTATCTGATTTTTTTTTAATCACAACTCATTCATTATAGTACAGTAAAAGCCATTCTTTCGATTGAGCTTGTAGAAAAGGAGTGAAAATTCAATTATAACTTAGCATCAAACCTTTCAAAGATTTTTGTAAAATAAAAAGGAAAACAAACATCACTGACAATGTTACATCTGTTTTCACAGACAAGTTGCTTACTTCTACAGCTGTTCCTTGTATTAAACATCTGAAACACTAACATGCTATCCCAGTGCCACTTCCAAAGGGAAATAGGACATACCAATCCAAACAAAAACAGATTTTGTAGCTGTTTCAGCTAAATCTTTACCAAGACAAGAATCTGCTGGCACACAGAGCTTTGAAAAACAAGTCCATTCAAAAGCTACAAGTCTAAGAGCTGTGTGCTTACAATAACAGAGCACTTCCAAAGATAATAGAAGCTTGCCAGTTTAAGATAACAATGAGAGCCAAGATCCGAAACTACAACCTAAAACCCAAAGAAAGCCACAAACTTTTAAGTTGTGTTTTTTTAAACTTTGTTTTTTTCCCCCTCTTTTTTATTTTTGACAAAGCACATGGTCACTGTTTGCCAGCCTGAATTGACATCATGATCCAATCACAGCACAGGATGTGGGACGTGTTTTGGTGGTGAGACAGAGAAAGAGAGAAAGAGAGAGAGATGAGTGTTAGCGAAACATGCATGTTTCTGACAGGACAGGACGGGGATCATAACACAAGCAGGAAGTTCTTCCTGTCAGGATGTGGGAGTGTCTTCACAGCACAGCTCTCCAGTAAAACATGTCAGTCATTTCAGTGCCCTTCTTTTATGCCACCAAACACTGATCCTCGAGTCGTTTAATGACACTTAAGAGTTAATCTTCTTCAAATTCAGGATTTCCAGTTTTCACCGAGTTACATAAGAATCTCCAAATCCCTCTCTAAACTCATCTGGATCAGGAGAGCATTTGTCGAGGAAACAAATTGATTTCAGCTGGAAAGACTGATGCAGACCAAGAGCAAATCATCGGCATCTGGTTATAAATGAAACATCTAAAGAAATTAATTATTGCTAAAAGGACAGAGCTGATTCAAAGGGAAGAAAGACTTGACAAATAATTCTAAAGGGAAAATTTCTCCAATGTTAAATTTTATAATCCACAGCCAATAATGGAGAAGGTTCATCTTTAAAATAACATGATAAAAGGCTTTGGCTTCTTTTTATGCTGTAAAAGTGTCACATAATTTTTTCATATTATATTTGAACAAACACCTAAATAAGGAGTAAAAGGGGTCAGAAAAGGCCAAATGCAAGCTGTCCTACCCCTGCTACTTTTTTCATGCCTGTGCAGGTTTTCACCCAGCTGTTTCCAAAGTTTCTTTCAGCTAGTGAATGACTATTTACACCATGTACAACTATTTTTCAGCCTTTCTTCTGTAACTTTGGAAACAGCTGCACAAAGCAGATTATCACAGCATGGGAGCTTCAGCGCTGAGTTTCTGGTATGTACTGTATCTGCAGAGAGTACCACAAATTCTGGACATGAACCGTGTGCACTGTATGGGTTAGACACAACAGATGTCAGTTGTTAGGTAGGCATTGCCCTCTGTTCTTTCTGGTGTGCTTGTATAAAGTGAGCCATTTGGGCATATGAAAATTGAAGAACTGGAAATTTTAAGATAATACATTTCTAAGTCACAAATTGCTAATACTAGAAAAAAAGAGATGTAGAGATTCATAGTTTTCTTTTTTTCTGCAAACTCTGTTCAGCATCTTCAATCTTGCCAGACTCAAACACTGACCTTTTACCTCCCACAAAAATTACGGGGCTGCTCAAGTAATGTTAGGTAGTGTCACAGCAAAAAAAAAAAAACAATTATATTCAAGATCAGCAAAATAATTGATACCATCTTAGCGAGAAATCAAGTCATGTGGACTTAAAATGAAGGAGGGACAATTAAAAAAAATGCCCGTTGGTTTGTGCTTCATAGAAAAGTGTGTACATCAACAAGACAAGATTCACAGAATGTGACACAAACTTTTCTCAAATTAGGAACAAAGTCAAACAAGGACTTTCAAATGAAGAGCAGGTGGTAGTAACAACCAATGCTGAAATGTTAAGTTCAGTTTTTTACAGAGCTGTTATGAGGAGTAAAATCAAGGACTAAAACTGTTTCACTGAACGTAAGACAACCTCAATTATAAACAATAACAGTTAATAGCATAACAAATTAACTTCGATCAGACTGTAGCCATCAAAGTTTGACTCTCAGTAGATCATCCTGGAAGGAAGGATGTACACCCTGTGGTTGTTTTGAAGCAAACAAATGGAGAGCAGATCTTTTTAACACTACTTCTCTTTGTTCATGACAACATTGTACAGGATGCAAAGTGACCGGGTAATGTATGAATTCGTAGTTATGCAGCACTACAGGTTTAAATGTGACAACCAGCAAACTTTGTAAACTCAGTTTGTAGCATATTTTAGTAACCAGGTATATTTAGTGTTACTCACAGCCCAGTGCTCTGAGACATAACTTGTAATGTAAGTGGATCCTAGTTATGTCCTATCAGTGCTCATCTACCAACTCCAACCTCACCAAGCAGAGCTAGTGTATCCTCAGTCATCATCATTTTATTGATGGACTCACAAGTTTTAACAGACCACTGCAGTTACGGCTGAATGTGGGTTTGAATCAAAAAGCCTAAGCAACTTGTGTTTTAGCCCATTCCCTATTCCTTCCCACTCTCCCATTCAGCCTTCTTCTTCTCCTCTGTCATTTTTCTTTTTGCCAGTTCAGCAGTTCAGTACTGCAAAATAATTCCAGAAATAATTTTCTTGAAGAAAAAGGACAGATCTCCCTTCTCTCTGCTAAACGTTGTTGCATGGTAGTGTCATGGTGACTTCTACGTGCCGTAAATCCATCCAGTCCTGGAGGACATGGCCAAAAAGCTGAGAAAAAGCATTTAGAAATGTATTTATAATGCTTATGATCTCATTTTAAGTTGTGGATTATAATCAGACATAAATCTCGGAGTGGGACTTTTTCAAGATCACTTCAAGTCTTCATAGGGACTTTAAATAGAGGAAATTGGGGGTCAAATCATCAAAATGTCAGGTGAAAATGTGTCATGGGATAGGGAAGTTAAAATTGTCTTCTTTTATCTATGATTAAATGGTTGCTGAGTGTTTGACAGGCTCATGTTTTGCCCCCAAACATCAGTTAAATCAAGTCCCTTCAGACAACCAACGGAGCCATATGCTCTCTTGGCTGTGGTGGCTCTTTTTCCTTTCCTCAGTAAATGTAAAATTTGGTTTGTAGTCAGGGTCGCCTCTCGTCAACACTACCATGGCTAAAGCTGCATTACCTGCCAAATCCTGATTGAGAGAGTCCACAGTAACATGGATTCAGGCAGATGGTGGAGGCCTGCTAGATATTTTGGTGGATGAGAACAGGACAGTAGGATAATATTAGCATTTTTAAACTTGATTGTCCAAGATCAAGAGCAAAACCTTTAATTCAAAGTAAAAGAGTAAAAAGGAGGGCAAAATTTTGCTGTATCTGGAATCATATGGGTGTTTGGATGGCTTCAATCTGTCTGTGAGACATGTTTAGCAACACAGACGTGCTACCTAGCAACAGGAAAATACCAACCAAGAATAAAATCACAGCACTACACTAAAAATGCAGACTAAGCTACCTGTAATGTCAAATGCAAACTACTCTATATGTGATCATATCTAAATGTTTGGAGTTTGCTTTACTAAATCAAACAGCTCGTGGCCTCTCTCTGAGACTTAAGTCTGGAAACTATCAGCTGACATTAGACTTCACTGAACAGCTGGAAGCCAGATCAGCAAATTACTGGAAGAGGTTCAGATGAAAAAGCAGAAGCAGAGCTTTATTTGGAATTTTGATCAAGCACTTTCAGAGCCTTGAGAAGAATTACTGCCTTATAGAAATAAAACAAGCCTGACTGCATGGACATTTTTAAGCTAAAATTTGAACTCATTTTAAAGGACTATTCAGGAAAATAGTGGCCTTTTTTGTTCTACCATTGAGGCAAAGTGTAAGTCAGGTGTAGTACAGTTTTGTAATGATAATGTACATTCATCTTTTGTGCTGGCTCTTTAATAAGCATTCAAGTCATTCTGAAAATGAACCACAAGATTAGAATCTCCTTAAACTAGGCTTTGTTCATTTGAAGCAGTATAGTATGTTTTTTCTGTAAGAGATGGGCTGTTTTCTTACCACAATAGTGTGACTAGACGAGACAAAACAATCACAGCATTCTTGAGGTCAGTCTGAGTCTGTACAAAGATCTTCAGTCACACAATCCTTTAGCTCTACAAACAGCAGGAAGTGTTTAATATCATCTGTTGATTTTATAACAAAAGTTCCTCTGAAAACAGTGCACACAGGCAGTGATGGTTTTATAAAGACTCAATAAAAGATTAAACACTGATGTTCAATCAACAATGACCAGACTAAGTAGCCATAGCCTGTGCTTTTGTAAAATGTTTAAAAGTCAATTTTGCTAAATTCGATGATAGACTCCGGATATGATTGCAGCACTTACGAGAGAGTGTTCAAGTGGACTGTAGCTGGTTTTGTAACACTGACTGTTGATGAGTAAGCCTTTCCATCAGCTGAACATCCAAAGAATCATTTTTGGAAAAACATAACAGTTGTCACTCCATGCATCGCTTGGTCACAGTTTGTTTCCCCTAGGTTGTTCAGTCTGGTACAGTTTGGTATGGTAAACCCTGATCTTGCTTGCATTTCCTAGTGACTTTTACCCGTTTCCTCTGGAACTGCTTGTTTTTCCATTTCATTTCAGATCAGCTCGATAATGCTGCTGGTATGAGCAGACAGAAATAATTGAGTCGCACAAACACCAAAAAATACAGTGAAGTATGATTTTTTTTTTTTACCATAAGCTACGCATAGATCTTGGCCAAATGACACAGAAAATGATGCATCATGCCCCATATTAGCTTTATCCATGCATGACGGCGCCTAAAAAATGCTTTCAGAGCAAAAGCATGATCTTTTTTTTTTGTGGAGACTTCCTTTGTTTTTTGTTTTCGTTTTTTTTAAAATACACAACGCTTTCCTTTTGGAGTTTAGCCCAGGAGAGTTAATTTTTATTTAAGACCACAGTGAACTTTCATCTGTAAAAAGCTGTCAAGAAATATCTTGGCTGTAGGTCAGTTATATTAACTGTTTAATGATATCATGTTACAGGAAATATTTTGTCTCGTCAGATCTCCCTCTCTTTAAGTCTGTGTAAAGCAAAATCAGCAATTTTCTTCTAAACACATTAAATAAATCACAAATGTTTTTCCTTAAAACATGTAAAAGCCATTCAATCATTTATGATTATAAACACAACTGTCAAGTTGGCACCAGTCGATAAGCACTCTCCTGAGATTTACAGCTCACTGATTTAGCCCAAATTCAAGAGAAAAAAAATTCTCAAGTATCTGTTGGGCAGATCAGATGAAAGGGAAGCTGTGTACCTTATTGCCCCCTGAACCGGCAAAACTGACCCTGATGTGCAGAGACAGAAGGAGGACCGCACAGCCTGAGGGGATGACCAACAGGACATGGGACCAGTGTGACACAATTCTTAACAAACCTCCTCTTTATTCTTCAGATTTATTTTCATCTGCCAGTTCTGTTCAGGACAATCTGTCTTAAACTTCACGTACTGGTCTTTTACTTGTACTAGTGGAGTTTAGACTCTTATCTTGACCTCACAGTCACAGTGCAGACGGCTGCCTTCCAATAATCTGGGGGGGAAATTGTGCTCTGACATACGACTGCATAAGAGCTACAGGGAGGAAAAAAGGGCTTAGCAAGAGCTCATGTTTGCTGTGTGTGTCAGAATTTTAGTCCCGATTATCATCAGAGAAAAACTTGTTTTTAGTAACTTGATCCAACATTTAGATCATTAAGAAATACACATTTTGCTGATCACTGGTGCTTTCCTGTCATCAGATGTGCCTTCATCTTCAAAATCTCACAGCAGCCTTTTGAAAGTGACGGTAGAGATTTTGGAGATTACAGCACATCCTCAGCGACCGGGGGACATTTAATGCTCCCCATCCCTGCCACGTTCAGTCATGTTCACAAACACTGATTAAAACATGGGGCCACCCCATTCTGTCAATAGCCATTTGTCCTCAAACTGGTTTATAATTGATATACCTCACAAATGACAAATGTACGTTACTGCCTCACCTTAAAAACAAAGATACAACGGTTTACAGAGATATATGCTTAAAGCCCCCACAGACAAATACTGTAAGACACAACACACTACATATAACTTTAATATCTTTCCACCACCTTGTTTTGGGAGCAGAACCGTCTCTAGTACACAGCTCTTCAGTGAGCATCATGACTAAGATGTGACATAACATGAAAATCCCAGCTACAAAATGGGATGAGCTGACTCAAGAGAAGGAGGGGCGGCCGAATAATGACAAAGCCAAACAAACTCCACAACCGTTACATCATAATATTATTATACTCTGTGTGCAACCAAACACCACACGTGCACAATCTCTCCTACGGTTCAGTTAGGCATTGTCATGGAACAAAGATTGAGTGTAAATGTCTGTCTTGATTTCTGCCTTTTTTCTTACTGCAAAGCAGAAGTGCATTCCTTTGTTCATCTCTTATTTCGTTTAGGTTCAGGCCCACCCAAACGAGTCATTTTCAGACATTCATTTGGGCAATGGCATGTTGACTACAGCTCAGCTCACTGTTGATTTATATGATAGACACAGGAAGTAACACCTGATCCTGTTTCCTGACAAGTTTGATCTGCTAAAGTTTAGTTATGCAGTTCCTTTATTTGATGTTCTTTGTCTCTGTGCCTTTTCAAACTTCCCTGTCCTACGTGTGTTCATGTTGCCTTGATACCTGAGGTTCATATTGTAACTTTAGCTATTTGACAGCCATTAATGGTTACAGACTTTCCTTTTCCCACACTTTTCTACCCACGCTGCCTCTCACTGCCTGCCACTACATACACACACACACACTCACACCAATGATGTCGCCTCAGTGCTTCCCATACACTGGCTGCCTTTTGCCTTTTGTCACCAAGACCACATGAGACGCCACCTAAATCCCCTTCCTGTAACCAAGGCCACAGACCACCATTGTAATCAGATTCCAGCCACATTCCATTGCTTTATGCAACAATGAGATAAGGTGGTGTTTTTTCACCTCACTCCAACCCCAAGTGACCACGCAGCCTGCGCTCTGCTTGCTTCCAGACCTGCAGGAAAACAATACATGGATCATCAGTGGTTCAGGGAATGCTGCTGTGATTTCTCGTACTCTGCAGAGGAAATAGGATTTGCAGACACAAGAGCAAATTGGCTGAATGTTGGACTCCGTGCCAGGTAACTTACAGACCAACCAATCATGAGACACTTTTGAATTTCTCAAGCATAAAGGTTGCATATGTTTTTTTGTTTGTTTTTTTTCAGTGAGATAATGTATGTCAGACATTTACGGATGGAAAGATTTTAACAACAGCAGTCAAAGCAGAAGTTTTGCCGACTTCCTCATTCCAAAACAGGAACACAAACGCCTTACGTTCCAAAACAGTAAAGTATGTCCGAGAATCTGTGTGTTTGTGTAGTGCGTCGTGTTTAGTGTGTAGTAAGCTGCTGTACTTCCCAACTCTCTTTCATTAATGTGCCGTGAGACTTAAGAGACTAATTCCTAAACTTCTTATCCTACTTTAAAGTCAAGATTTAAAAGAGCCTTTTTAAAGTCCTATGAAATTAAACGCAACAAGAAAAGCTTTGGTTTTCGTGAGTGTTGTATACAGTATGATTAATTTTCAAAAGAAAAAGAAAGCTGGGAAGAAAAACTTGTTTTATTAACCCTGCCCAAGTTTTCCACTGCACCTCAGCTATCCAATAATTGACACAACCAAAACCATAACTAGAGGATGAATTCAAGTACAGGGTCTATTGTTCAGTAATAAAAACAGAACTCCTATAATACAACCGGAGTACAAAGTATGCGTCTTCCTCTTCCTGACCAGCTACCGCCCCCTCCCCCAGTGAGCAATGCAAAAAACCACTGTTCCCATTCAGCAGATGTTGTCAGCTGTGTGACAAACCAGCGGAAGAAAGAGTATCTGTGTCCAATGGATAGAAGTGCAAGCTTCAAAGCTTTAAAATTTAAAAAAGATGTGTGGACAGTATTTTAACTTAACCTTCAACCAAAACAAATGAGTTCCCTCTTAAATTGAAGGATCAAGAGAAACAAAGTTGTGCGTCTTCACCCGTCTCCACCGTGTAAGCAGAAGAGGCACAGATTTAGGCTTGTGATCCTCTTCATTGCCAGGTTGTTCCAAACAAACAAACAAACACCTTAATATGCTTAGCAGCTGATTAATGAGATGTGTCTCTCTGACTGTCCTTCAAAAAAACAGCACCGTACACCCAGTCTGGGGGAAAAAAAAGACTGCACATCAAACCCAGTAAGATCTTTAAGATGGTGCATCCCGAAAGTTCTTCATATGACTATGGACTGAATTCAAACCATGCAAAGATAGGACTGGACACAAACTGAAGTATGTCAGAAATGTAGAAAGAATGCAATCTATCAGTCAAACTGATCTGTGGAGTTGAGCAAAGCTCAACTTCTACACACAGGATGCTGATGATTCCAACTGACATATATGAGGTATGAGAGCCAACACTACCTTGATAGATATCAGTTAGATAGTCTGTGAAGTGAGGGATGAACCTCTACGTTTTAATGATTTCATCACAAAAATTACAACCCAAGAAAACCAGCAACACAAAGCTGTATTTGGCTCTCAAGACCTCTTATAAATTCTGATTGAATAAATATCATGGACAAACTGGACGTAAATATGTGGTCACACTTTGAATGTTACACCACAGCTAAAACCAGCACCCTGTGCTGCAGTTGATAAGAACTTACACTCCCTAACATCTTGCGCTTCATTTCCCTCTGCTTCCTGACCCACTTCCTCTCCCCCTCTGCACCGCCATAGGAAGGTAGACTATGCACTTCTGAAGACCTTGTACCGCAGCGCAACCAGCAGAGGTTGATGTGTCTGGTATGGTTAACAAGCCCAAACACAGCTGTTGTGCGGCTGACTGTCGACCCCGGGGTCACTCTGTCAGCCTTCACCTGCTCTATATCCCACAGTGGATCTGGAAATCCTGCAATTCAAAAAGCTGATTACACATGAATGCTGAGTAACCCAGTTCAAGAAAGGGGCCAAACATGCAAATCAAGCTGCCCTTTTGGCACACTGACCACAGTTGTCACAAATCCAACTGGCCCATTGTCATGAGCAAGCAATTGAGCTGTTGGTGGCATACAGAGGGGTCATACAAAAAACTTCTCAGGGTCAAGTTTCAGCCCCTGAGACTCAACTGCAAGGACAGATTTTAAGGACCTGAATAGGCTGGGGGTTATTTTCCAAAAACTCATCACAAACTTCAGTTTAAGCAACGTTTTAATACACTCCAATCAAATAAATAAATAAATAAATAAATAGATTGAATATGAACTAATGATCCTAAGTGATAAATGTGGAAAAAATAATGGACCCATTAACCATTCATGAAAATGATCAGTAGCAGCCCTTGCTTATAGGATTCTTCAAAACTATGCTTCTACCCTTTATGTATTAACAGATATTTGACCAGGAGTTTTATGGAAATAAAACTTGTGATTTCAAACTTTTTAACTAATCGAACTCCAATAAGCATAAAAATATATCAAATCCTTGTTCAGTGTAAAATATTAGAAATAATTTGACATATAATACACGTTGTTTCTGCGTCCATCTCTGTGCACCTGCCCTCATTAACAGATGAACTACCAGATCCCTTCTACCCTTATCTATCAGCATACGTTCTCCGTAATATTTCTCCACGTGCGATGCCCACACAGTCAGAACAAATGGACGCCACAATGTCAATGCATTTGAGCAGAATTAGCGATTGCTTGCATCAGGCTGCTACAGCCCTTCTCTATTATCTTTCATGCCAGTGTGTTAGTGGGTCAGATCTGAATCTTGCATCTGGATGATTTTTGCGGATATGGTGTTTAATCGAATGAGGTTTTCAGTATAAAAAGTTAATACCTGCTCCTATAAGTTGACATGTTAATCATTGGATATATGCATGCTTGAAACTCATTTATAAGGTTTAAGATTCTATGTTAACAGGCAGAATGCCACGGGCCAGGGCGCGGTTGTTCTGCTGCCTGAACCTCCGTGTATGTGGATCTATCGTTTGGGAGATAAGTTTTCCTGCCGCACTGTGGTTAGCTACCCCACCCCGCTCGGTAACGTTCAATTCATGTCCTGATTTATCCACGTAACCCAGTCGCCACCAGAAGAAATGAAAACCCAGGGAGATAAAAGCATTTTCTGGTAATCAGCACGAAACTTTGGATGTTAACCGTCGTCAACGGCTACCGCTAGCTTAAAGACATTCTACAGACTGTCCCAATTCATTTTAGCTAGCGCGTGCACTTTCCTGTCTGGATGACTGTGACGTTAAGTGGACAAACAAAGAGCACTAAAACACGTTTAATGAGGGCAGAATGGCGGCAGGTTTTTTTAAAAAATATTCAACTCAGTCTGAAACCTACCTTCCGAGAGGGAAATGAAAGTATTCCAGAAATGCGAACGATATAACAGATCCCAACGCGTATCCCACTTGATTCCTCCCTATGACTTAGCCGCTGCTGTGCTGCTGACACCGCTCGCTGTCTGCTCTTTCCCCGACTCTGCCAATAAGCCCGCCCCCCATTTTGGCTTGGCGAGCCATGAATGGATGATCGTCATTCAATGGGCAGCTGTAACAGCCAATAAGAGCGACGTTTGTTTAGCTAACAGGGAACAGGACTCAAGCCGTTTTTTCTCAGGAAGCCGGTTAAAGAAAATCAGCAATTTTGTGTTTATGGAGACTTGATGGCATTTAAATCTGTTCGATTATTGTTGTGATAAGAATGAATTGTTTTTCTATGTTTTGTTCTTTCATAAATTCACTCATCTAACAGTATTGATGACAGAATATGTGAGCCAACATGGCATATCATATTAAAACAAACACACACACAAAAGTGAGCCAATTACAATGGATAAGTAGAATGTGTATGAAAGTGTGAATGAGTTGGGGTATATCTAATATACTTCCACTGTTTGTGAATGTTTTTTTGTGAGATTATGAAAGCAATTCTTTAATACACCAGATTTTTTTGTCTACATGCTCCAATAAATGTCATCGCATAAAAGTTAAGTCAAACTGTCAGTGTTGTACGCGGAAACAACAGAACATGCTTATGTAATGTGTCTGTTCGAGGAATCGTTTTATAATAATAAAACATTTTCAAGAACACGATGTACCACAAGTGTATTGCGACGCCACAAGATGGCGTTATTTCACAAATCCAGCCCGATGCTGACTTTTGACAGAAGAAAACAGCTGTATTCCATCATCAAGTCTATTTCCTCTTCACCCTTCCACAGAATCACATATGAGGGTTGATGCAAGTGTTTGTGGTGAATCTGGCAGCCCAAATTGTCCTGGTTCGTGTAGCTAGGCAGCAGACTTCTTTGGTGAATTGTTGTTTCAAACTTTAATGACTCACTGATCACTTTACCCGTTATCCTGTCAGTTATGTGTTCTATACATTTCACAGATTCTATGCATCATATACATGCTATAAGACATATCTCTCACTTACCTTTTCTCATGGACGGCTTCCTCTCAATTCCTTTCTCTGTGGATTTCTGAGCTGAGTCAAAAGCAGCCTTCATCTGAGCCACCTTCACTGACTGCCCCTGATCATCACTCTTGACTTCGGCTGGCTTGGGCCAGTCCTGGTGTTGCAGCTTTTCATGCAGCTGGACAGACTCCTTTATGAGGTCAGAGACAGGCCGGGTTCTGGGAGTGCTTTGAGATTTATTTCTCTTTACAACAATGTCGCCTCTCTCATCAGCAGGTTTTTTAGCAGGTTCTTCAAGCATTGTACTTTCTTTGTTAGGTGTAGTATGAATATCCTGCTTCATGTCAGAGATCAGGTGTTTTTCCTCTGGAATGGCTGTGCTGGCTTCAACCAAAACTGATCCAGTTTCCACAGCTTGGACAGCGTCCTTAGCAGAGTCCTCCTCCCTCCTCGTCCTCACAGGCTGAGCCTCTAGGCTTGCAGAGGCATATGACTCCTGTTCAGCTTTGCTATTGTTGTCACTCTCTATTTGTAGGGGAAGACCAGCAGTATTGTTGTCTGTGATCTCAGAGGTATGTAAATGGCCTGAGTCATCACTTTTTGACGAGTGAGACTTTGCATCGGACACTGATAAAGATACAGATTCCTCAGTGATCAAATGACTCAGTTCAGGTGAAGCCCTTTCATGTGATACAGATGATAGCAAGTGCTCTGATGGTTGGTTTTCAGAAGGTCTTACATTTAGCTTTATCTCCACCTCCTTCTTGAGTTTATCATCAGTTGAGTTGATCTCTTCTGGGCAATCAGCTTTGGAATGATGTGGTGTTGTGAGTGAGCTCAGACGAGTTGTATTTCCAGTCATTTCAGGCTGAAAACAAAGAACATTTGAAGTTGCACTGTCAGAAGCATCTGTCTGTTTCAAGTTCAGGTCCTGATTTTGAAGCTCCTTTGCTGGGGTGTTTTCCAACTCTCCTATGTCATGTGCTGACAGTGGTGTGATTACATCTTGATGATGTATTTGATCAGCAGATAGCTCTGTCGCTGCACTGTTAATGATCATCTTTGCGGCACCATCCGGGGAGTGTTTGTCCTTTATGTAAACCTCTTTCATTTCTGAAAGATCTGGGACTGCATCCTTTCTGTTTCTCTTCAGAAGCTTCTCCAAAATAGAGCTGGGTTCATTCGGTGAGGCTGGATTTGATACCTGATCTGAGTCTACTGACTGACTTGTGCTGTCTTCAGGTGTGTCCAGCTCTAGATGAGGCTTCATTAAGTGCCTTTGATCACAAGTGCCAGTAACTTTTGGTATAGTCAAAGAGTAGTCATCCAAACCAGGTCTCACCTCATAGGCTGGCATTTCCTTCTTTGTGTTAAGCTCTGTTTTCATTTTTGGAGGTCCACCCTGAATGGTATCACTCATGTCTAATAGAGACTCTTTCTGTCCGCTGTTTTCCAAAGGATGTTGCTGTTGAGCTGTAGGCGGTTCCTTCCTCTCAGTCAAGCGGCCCACTGTTCCTGTGCAGAGTTTGATATCTTCATCCACCATGCTGTCAATGTGATCTGATTTGGCTGACCTTAACAGCTCTTTCCCAGCATTAGCTCCAGATCTGCTCATCTTCACTTTTTCAGAGTCCTCTTCAGAGTTAAATAACTTCGCATTTTTTGAACGAACAAGAATATGAAACTTTTCATTCAAAACTTCAGCTGAGGAGTTTTTCTCTTGCCTCTCCTTCTGTAGGATGGTTACTTCTTCCTGATTCTCCATCTTGACCTTTGAGGATATGTGAAGCTCCTCCTCCTCCTTCTTTTCTCTCTTCACTCCTTTGAAAGGCTTGTACGTGTTGGCTCTCTCCTCAGTCTTCTTACTGCTCTTTAGGTTCTTGTCTGTCTCCTGTGGAACCAGTGGCACGGTTCTGCCTCCCTCTCCTCCTCCCCCCTCTTCCTTTTCTGCAGCCCCTCCCTGTCTCACCTCCCTTGCAGCAAAAGGACTTATCCACGAGTTTATGTGCTTCTCACTGGAAGGTGTTGTTGGCTCTTGGCCGGGGCTCCCGTCCAGACCCTGAGCGTCTGGCGCTCCTGAATTTTTCCTGGTGCTCCCATCCTCCTCCACCTCTGCCTCACAGGAGCTTCCTCCCTGCATGACATCACCTGTAGGACTGACTACATCTCTAGAGTCAGGGTTTGGCTTTGCATTCTCCAATCCTTCCCTTTCGGTTGGTTCTGCTCCTTCTTGTTTGACCTGGTTCTGTCCCATCCTGGTCTGTGAGGAAAGACATAGTTAATCTCACAACCAAAATACAGTCCTCCCAAACAAGCCATGCCTTATTTTAATTTCCTTGCAGGCCATGATTGATCTGTGTTCAACCACAGCCTATAATACTCTCAGCATCCTTACTCACATTTCCTGCTTCAATAGCACACTGGAAACTGGAAGCTGCTGAAACTGGAGGGAAAAAATGAGCAGCTGCCTGGGAGTACCATCAGCGTCTGTGCATTAGAAATATCTCCAGTCTTGGGAAGGAGACCACGTAGCATGTAGCAAACAACTCATAGTCACACAGGAGCTATTTTCATGGAGGAGGTGAACAGAATATCTTATGACTTTGGCTGCTATTGTATGGCCTGTATTGGATTATTCATGCACTTGAAATGACCTCAGTTGCTCATGTTTAAGGGAAAATAGTCACAAGATTTTGGAACAACCTGACCTGTGAATTTTAATCATTTGTTTTGGAATGACTCAACATAACCACTACAGCATTATCCATCACATCACATAATAAATGTGTTCAACTGCTTACACTCATGAGTAATCAAATTTAAGATAAAATGTTTACTCCTTAAAAAAGTGTAAAATCTGAAATCAGTTTGGATAATCGGTGTTCCTGTAGAAAGGAAAGGCATCAACACACTCAGTCAGACTAATCAAATAATTCCTCTGTGCTCATTGAAAAGTCTTGTGATAGTGTACATGCAGGTCTTTTTTCTGCCATCCTTAAATTTGGAGAGCCAGAATAATTTATTGATTAAGGTTTCATGTGACTCAGTGCTAATTCATCAGGCACCAGTATTCACATTTCTCTTTCAACATGCAACAAGTTTACATAATATGCAATTCAAAAACTCTATATAAGTTTTGTGAAAGTGTGATGTAACAAAAGGCTGTGCATTGATTTTTTTTTCTTTCTTCCACTGTAGCTTATTTAAGGCATATTACCCCATGCTGTTGCAGTTCTGCTCTCATGTCAGCCAGCTTGCTGCAAGACAGCATTGCCACCATGTAAATGTGGATCCTTGCTATACTTACTTGTGTATGTTTTTGTTTACAGCAAGTTAATCTAAAAGCTTATACTAAACTTATTCCCCAGGCCTGCGTTCTTTTTCCTTTTCATATTTCATTTCTGAGTTTGTTTTGAGGGAGACATGCCACTCCAGAATCACTTCCATGGGTCTTGTGGCCATTGTCAAATGTGTACATTACAGTAGAGGTGAGAGGGGCTCCCGAGAAAAAAACTCTGTCAAGGACCCTGTTTTTAATTCAGCCAATTTCACTTTAGTTTTAAAAGTTATAACCGAAAGAGAAAAATGACCCACTAAGAAACTCCTTCCTCCACTGGGTTGCCAGTTCCACTTTTTCCAGCACTGCGATGCCCTTGTCTGTGGATATGGTGCTGATTATGATTAATGGTCAAAAAGCATAGGAGTATTAGCCATAGCTTTAGGAGGAGGTGGAAAGATAGCAGGAAAGAAAAACATAAGGCAAAACATAATTACCATGCTGCAGAGACAAACTGCTCTCTGAGATTGTTAAATAAGTATTGTCCCCTAAACTGCTGCAGTGAGCAGAGAAAATTATTGGACACAATGAACAATGATCTGGACCATGAGTCTGTTTCCTGTCTGTGTGAAGACATATGACTGCTGTTGTCTTATCATCTGACAGCTCCTCACTCCGGCCAGACACACAGCTGAGTGAGCTGATGTTGGAGGCACAGCTGAGTTTGAAGAAGCTAATTTGTTGTTTTCAGGCTGAGGATGAGAAAGCAAAGAAGAAAAGGCGAGAGACGTATGGGAAAGATTATTCAGTTGTATAAGGTTATATTCAGAGTTCAAGTGAGGGCAATTTGCATCCATAGATTACCCTGCACTTTGTAGCACAGGGAACCCCTTCCCTTTAGGCAATCTGTCCCTTTAAACAACTACTCCATTATCCCATCTCATCCACCCTGAGTGCCAAAGATGATCACTTGATCACCATGTGCTCTGCTCTCCTGACATACTCAGACATACTGGAATTTAAAACCATTGAAGCAGGAACGTAGAAGTTTCAGTGTGAGGAAGCTATAGAAACTTTCATTATTATACATGTAGAACTTTGATCATTACAGCACAACAAACACAGCATAGGTCTGATGGATGACAGCCCACTACTCCACCACTATGCATATAACATTATCGATCAATTATATGCCGTGTTGACACTCACCAGTTAGAAGCCCAGTCTGTCGTCCTCTTTCTCTCTCTCTCTCTCTGGACCACAGAGTGCTCTTTGTTGGTTGTTTGGTGATGTTTAGTCCTCCCTCAAAATGCACAAGCAATGGGAGCCTTATATTACATCCATGTGATGTCACAGCACATTTGACTAACACAATCAGGGGAAACTCAGGCTTGTGGCTGTACTTTTGCAGTATTAAGCAGGTTATGTTCAGTATCTCTAAATCTTAGAGGGGGCTTAGGCTCAATAAGAATGTGTTTGGATACATTTAGTTTGTTTCTTTGTAAGAGCAGGGATAAAAATGGATGTTGTGATTGAGAAGTAGAGAAAAAGGAATGTCCACATTTTGTTTTCCCTTCTTAACACTGTTTGCATACCAGAGTCATGGACTGCTCAGATACTCCCTGACTCCAGGAACTTAGTTAAGATAAGTGGGAGATCTAGCAGGCCAGTGTGGGAAATCATCTGAAAAATAGCTCAGACCTCTTTCTTTTGTTTCTCTTGGTCTCTATAGTGATGTCCAAAACAGGATACATCCTCAGATAATAAAACAAAAGTGGAGGTACAGCTGCCAAGAATTCAGTGGTAGAATTAGTGGAAGAGGGTCCGGCCCACACCCAGAGGCTGAAAGTGAAGTTTAAAGCGTTGACAGACAAGCCTTCATGTTCTTATGTTTGGAAAGTGTTACAGGTTACACCAAGTCTCGTCTAGACAACAGCCAATCTGGATTTAATTTAAGATCATCATTAATTCAAGATGGACTCCACAGGCTTCTTGGCACACAGCAGATGAGTTTTCATGACGCTACTAATTTAGATCCTCTGTGGGGTAAAATGTTTGCAAGTTCACGGGAGTCATCTTTCATCGCACATTTCTAAAATGACAGTTTGTGGACAAAAACAGAAGCTGAAATGCTGAATTAAAGTGTCACTTTTCACACACAACTAATTAATTAACCTCTTTGCACCTTCATGCTGTAGCATACACAGGGTCTGTATTCATAATACACATGCACACTCATTTAGGGGGAACAAGAGCGTGTAACTTAAGTAATTCACTGATGTCATGCAAACAGTGACGGGAAGCCAAATGTTATATAACCTGGCTGTTAGAAAAAGGCTCTGCTGCCAAAGCATACAGATGTGGGCATGGTGATGTAATTTCAAGATAGACACACACACACCATCGCATTAGAGTCACTGCACAGATATTTAGTCATGCCTGTGATATTTTACCCACAGAAAGGTTTTCATCTCAGCATCCATAACACTCAGGGTGATTTTCTGAATGGTAAGGATCACATCTCATTTAGTGTATAAAGCTGGTTTGTTATTAAATTTGCCTGCAAAAAATTACAAAAAACATTAGTTTTGAATGCTGAATAAAAATGAGCGCCACAGTATATTATGTAAAAGAAATGTTTATTTCCATAATGAACACATACAGTACATTGTTTTGATCAACATAAAAAGTGCAATATGCATTCAAACTACAGCAATGTACAGTACAAAAGTTACTGCATACTTAAATATATAAAAAGAAAAAGGTTACGAACAGTGAAGTAACCTGTTGTGATCTTTGTCACATAGGCGTGACAGGAAGCTTTAGAACTCACCGATGATATGAGCATAAAAAGCTTAACAGCTATGAGCCTGATGACTTCACTGAGTCACTCTGGTTTCTCCCAAAAGGTGCAAAAAGATGTGACAGCATTTCTTTAAATACTAACATGATTGAAATTATGGTTCACACATTTTGTACAGCTTCAATGGTTTTCCAATTTGTCAAGACAGCCAAAACAACTTTGGTCTTTCACATTTCAAAAAGCACGAATGAGTTTAACACGTTGGCAACCCCCCGAGGATGAACTGTTTTTTAAGGTCAAGAAGCTCTGGGAGTAAAATGTGGAATATTTTGTTTTCAGCATGGGAAAAAAAATTGTCACTTTTACTATACGACTTGAGTGCCATTGAATCCTCTGTTTCTGACACACTAGACATTTGTGTTATGATTTCAAGCCATGCAGCATGACTCCTCACTCTGCTCTCCCAGCAACACAGTAGGGAATGATGAGGTCAATAACATTACACTAATGTTATTTTGGAAGATAGCTTGTGTGTACCAGTATTCACTCAATAAAAAACAGTGCAAAGTAAGAACAAACTCAGAAATGTTTTGTTCCGTTTGTTGAAAACAGTGAGCAAGCCTCAGGCTTAACAAAGTTACAACCACCTCTTTTTCATTTCATCCCATTCACTCACTCAAACTCATAAAGTTACACACTGATGCATAAACACACACCTCCACGTTAAAGTGAGTTCAAAACTGATTTCCTTGAATGAAGTAAACTTAAGTCTAGCAAGGTGTTCATCTGGGAAGAGCTCCATGAATGCAACATGAGGTAACCATTCAATTTACAGCCCTCCAGAACCAAGACTGTGTGGTTAACACTCTACTTTTATAAACAATTTGCTTTCTGTCAAAGCTCCATTGAAGGACTCAAGTTCATCCACATAGACTACCACTTTGGACCAGGCAGGTAAAAATAATCTAAGTGCCAACAGATACCATCATTTGGTACATATCAGGTTCTACTGGCTGTGAAGTTAAAGGTTATAGAGGGTCTTGTACCATCTCATCCTGCCGTCTACCACAGCTCTGTGCCTCTGGTCTCATCGGTAAGGCACTTGTTTGTCCATGAATCAAACAAAGTTAGAGGTGAACTGATGGCTTACACAGATACAGCAATATGACTATAATCACTGTGATCAGCAGTTTAAAGAACAATGTGGCAAAGGAGAGAGTGCACTCCTTAGAGCAAGGATTGGCATTGTTTTCATGTTTTCACTTGTTTCATTAGACTCCACTCTTCAGTCCCACAGGATGACGGATGAATGGAAGGGTAGAGTTTGTACAACCTCCCCTTGGTTTGTCAGCTTCTGGGCTCACCTGGTAGCACTCTCTCTGGAGTGTGCAGGTCCTTGCAGGGCAGGGGCAGAGCAAATGTGTTGGGGGAGTCCCACTCTGGGCCAGGATCTGGCTCCGGGGACAGCGAGAGGAGCAGCAGTGTTCCTGCATCAGAGGAGCAGGCTGAATACAAGTCCTCTGAGGAGAGGTTGAGGCTGCCCAACTTGGCCAGCGAGTTGGACCGCTTCAGCCTTGAGGGAACGGTCAGGCCCGCTAGACGCATACGGGTCTCGATTTCCTGCGCCCTCTGACGCACAAGGCCGGGTTTCCCCCTCACGCTACGCAGACTGTCGCTGCTGGAGCTGCGTGTTAGTGTGGAGCCATGAGGCGAGGAGGTGGGTGTGAGCAACCCGGAGCCCACCACCCCCAACAAGGCTTCATTGGTCAATGGCACCACCAGAGGCTCTAACCGCACTTGGCATGGAGTGGAAGATTTAGGGAAGTCTCCAGTAATGTTGGGGAACTCCTCTTCCTCCTCAGGGTCAAAGGGGCTGTTCTTGGACTTTTGGCATGTGTGCAAAGGCTTCAGAAAGTGCAGGCTCTCCTTGGATAAACCCGAAAGCCTCTCTAGTCTCTCTGCACGGCGGCGGACCAGTCCAGACCGCTGCAGTTGAGAAAGGGTCTCCTGCTGTTGGCCAATGTAGCATGCCACGCCTTGTTTCTCCTCCTCTGCATCCATGCTCACCAGCTCGGGTACAGCCTCGGGGTCAGCAGCAGATTGATTATTTTGACTATTAGTCTTCACTTTGACTAAATCCCCATTGTCCTTCAGCTCCATTAAATGCGGTGGGTCTACTGGCTGCTCGTCTCTGTCAAGTGGAGCTTTAGGACGGGAGGCAGCACAGCTGGCACAGTCACAAAGAGGGCCACAGGGGTGGAGCACTACAACTGAAGACTTTAGGCATTTTGATGAGCAGTGGGGCAGTGGGTATGAAGCACTTGAGACTTCAGAAGGACTGGGGTTAAGGCAAAGCTTAGAATCAGGGGTTGGAAAGTCGTCTTTTTGCTTGGCCCTGGAAGGAGAGGCAGAGGCAGCGTTTTCCTACATGAAGATAAAAAAAAAAAAAAGAAAAATAAAGGAAGAAAATGTGTCAGAGGAAAAAAGTAACAACGAAAATGGATTATTGAAATTAAAATCAGTAATTCTATCATGATGTTTCTAAACTTACACTAAGGTTATTTGTAGTGACCATGTGGTTGTTATTGTTGGAATTTTCATTAAGAGTTGCCAGGTCCATCCCATTGCCGTCTGCATCCCCCTCAACCTCCACATCCTGCGTTTCCTCTCCTCCATCTGCTTCCCCACCCCCTCCATCATCTGGTTGCATGAGTACTTCCATCTCTGCCTCCTCCTTTTGCACCTCCTCCTCATCTTCCTCTTCCACTGTGCTGAACTCAAGCCTCAGACGCAGCTCTTCCAGAGGTTCAGGTCCACGAGAGCTCGTCTGGGCAGCAGTACCCTCTGCTGTTGGCCCAAAGTGGGGGAGGGGGAGGCCGTCACGCCCATCGAACGCCTCGTCATCCAGCAGAGCGTCCCGCTCCACGTCCTCTATTTCAATGAAGACTTTCTCCATGCCAATGAGGGGAGGGCCACGCACAGGAGTTGATGGTTCACTGTCCAGTGCAGAGTCAGAGAGCCTCCGGAAATAGTAATTGTTGTAGGCAGGATCGATCTCCAGCGCAACAGCCCTGCGTGGGGAGGCACAGGCAGCTCCCTTATCAGAGAGCGCCTCCTCACAGCAGGGAGACATTCCTGGCTCAGGAGTCAGGTGGCCTCCCTCCTCTCCACCACAACACTGCAACCCCTGCTGCCCTTCAGCCATCTCACAGTCTGCATCTGGATGCCAAAGCTTGTTGTGCCGCTGTTTACTGAAGACAAAAACAGGGATCAGAGGAAAACAGAAGTCACACTCAACATGTCACTACCAGCAGGAAACGGAACAAAAAAATCTGTAAGGGGCTCTACCTTGCATCCAGAATGCCTTCATATTCAGCCAGCTGTCTCATGAAGCCCGCGTTAGGTCGTGTGATGCTCCTCTTTTGCTTGACAAAGTTATAAGCCTTCTCAAGCGACCAGCCAAACTCTTTCATGGCATAAGCAATAACAGTGGAAGCAGATCGACTCACACCCATCTTGCAGTGAACTAGACACTTGGAGTGGTTCTTTCTATAGGGACGATTAAAGACATAATAAATATAGTCTCACCAAAAAATCACTTAAGAGTCTCTTTATGCTTCTTTAGAAGAATAAGTATTTGGGAAATCTGTAATCAATCCAGTATCGTGTTTCAGTGCTGAGTAAAAATTAAGCTTAAATGAAACCAAAGTGCCACAGAGACTGCTGCAATGAGAAGTCTTTACAAAATGATCCACTCTGTTCATAAGAAATGTGTTTTCTGTTCCACTCAGAACTCACTTTGCTTTAACAATGAAGTTGTATGTGTCATTCCAGTGAGCCAGGAGGTCTGTGGCGTCTTCATCGTAGACACGTATGTTGTGATAATTAAATGTGCCAGGAAAGAAGTTGTCGATCTCCCGGGTAACGTTGAGGATATAGCCCACCCTGGGGAGGAAAGATAATGTTAACGCATCAACAACATTCTTTCTTGCTCAAATCATAATGAAAATGTTGGTTTATGTGTGGTTATCTTAGCTCCTCCATAACATTAAATAAATCACCCTGTCTCCCGCAGCTCCTCCAAATTAGATGCATTCCATTCTGATCCCTACAAACAAATGAAGCAAAAAAAAAAAACCAAAACGTTTAGACTGACTCAAATCTCTTTGAGCTTGTTTCTTCTCCAAAAACAATAATTTCAAAGGAAAGCAACAGTTTTCAGCGGAAACAAAACCGAACCCTTTTATCCAGGAGTTCTCCACAGGAAACTACAGGCGTCATAGATGTTTGCTGACAGTATCAGTTGTCTCACCAGGTAGACGTGGTCAAAGATGAGAGTAGCTTTGTCCATCTGGCCAAGGATCAGCAGCATTTCATTATCAATGAATTCCTTGTACTCTTTCAGGTTACAGCTCATGTGCTGTTCCAACTCTGTACGAATCTGTTAAAGAAAATTAAACAGCATATGTTGTTTTTTATCAATCACACTGAACAGTTTCTGTAACTGACGGAATATTAAAAGTGAAACACAACAGTACAAGGTTGGCGGGGAAAATTACAGAGACAGTCCAGATAAATGTTTGTGACATTTTAAAGAAGAAATGTGCAGAATTATCTTCTCCATTAAAACTATACACTGGAACTATTTTTTTCAAGGAAAAATTAAAAGTTAATGCAACCATGAAATTTAAAATGATGAGAAAGAAACACAAAGCAGAGGCTTTGTTCTGCGTGTGTGAGTGTTTTTTGTCTGTTTAGTGGCATCTTCACCTGTTTGCAGGTGACGTTCTCAAGGTCCTGGCACGTCATGATGCTTCTGAGTTTGGCTTTGATAAGGCACTCTGTCCTCTCTCTCTCTGACGGCCTATGGAAGATCAAGTCTTATTAAAATCTCAGCACTCACAACAGTTCCTCCTGAAGTGTCAAGCACTTTCGGTGACATGTATGGGGGTGATTTCCTTAAAAAAGCTTTCACTCAGGTTTGATGATTACTGACTTGTCAACAAACATTGTGGGCGAGTCTGGCCGGGTGGTCTCCAAGTCTTTCATGGCGTTCCACTCATTGATGCAGCTCTGGTCTGATGCGATGCAGCTCTCATAGTAGCCCATCCAGGTGAGAGCCATGCCTCCAGGGAAGTAGTTATACCTGCGTGAAACCTCACACACCTTGTGCAGCACCTGAAGGGCTGACCTACATTGTGGTTGTTTTGGTAAATAAGAGTCACAGTTTAAGTTTAATGAAGACAATCATATAACTGTAATGTCATGTGTTTTAAAGGGTCAGTCTAAATTTTTGCACATGCATGTTTATGTCAGCAGGGGGCAGAATGAGCCAGTGCTGCTTCACTCTGCCTCACTGCAGCAGAGTGGCACATGTGTATATCAGAAGATTCATTGAGCTGTGTCATGACGGTGTTTCTTGTAAACAGCCTCAGTGGCTCCTGAGGTTGTTTGACTCACCACATAGCCTGCACCGACACGGGTTTGAAGACATGAGTGCGACCCGCCGTGTTCACAGTAAAGCCCCTGAGGAGCAGAGAAAACAGATGGTCACTGGCTGAGCACTGTGATGCTCTGAGGGTGCGGTCATACTGGTCATCCATACTATGCTCAAGCATGCTTCAACCCTAAAGTCCAGGTTGTTTGGCCAGTGTGACCGCAAGCATCGTGCCTTAACACGTTATACTTCTCATCTTTGGCACGCTCCGGAGAGATGTGCTTCAGCACGGCACACTTCATGCATGAGCACGCGGACGTGATCGCCACAACTGCTCCTCTCGACAGTCATTTAAAGCATTAATGGAGGAATTAGAGGGCTGTGTCAGACCAAAACGACTTAACATAAAGCAAAACATCACTAAAGTTGAAATCATGTTCTTTGTGTCTCATTGTGGGATGCTTGAGTATGGCATGGTTTGGATTGCCAGTGTGACTTCGCCCTGAGTCTATCATATTTAATATTCAAATGTCAGCAGTTGATGCAGTGTGTGTAAAGACAGGGAGACGTCACTGCGCTAAATGCTGCAGCTGTGTTTCCTGCCTGAGCAGCAGGGGTCACACAAAGAGAAAGGACTCACCCATCTCCATCCAGATGGATCTTCGTGTCACTCCACAGAGGTAGCACCATGCCGATCGAACAGCTTTTGCTGGAACAGAAGAATACATATACTGTGTCAAGAGCTGCATGCAAGTCAATAATATGGAAATTATGTCCCACATTAAAAAAAGGGCTGAATCCAAACAATGACGTCTGTGTTGAGGGCAAGAATATAGAGGGCAGAGGATCTGCAATGTCCAATCTTCATTCGGAGAAACTCACTGCAAAGGCCCAAACAATGCAAATTCAGAAATTTATGAGAAAGTAATGTATTTTAGAAATTAAATCCTGGATGACAGAAAACTTTATGCAGCTCAACCACGACAAGACTGAGGTTTTAATTATTGATCCTCAGGCTTAGCGTGAGAAACTTCTATCAAAATTGCAAAACACTCTTTGATTCCATCCAATCAGGTTAAAATTTTTGGCGTCATCTTTGAGTCTGAGCTCAGTTTTATTCTACATATTACAAACTTAGCAAAAACAGGATTTATCATTTAAAGAACATAGCCAGAGTCCGCCCCTTTCTCTCCCATGCTACCACAGAGACACTAATGCATGCTTTGACGCTGCTTTCCTGAGATGTTTCCAAAAAGAAACATGAGCTAAAATAAAAAATAAAAAATAAAATGTCAAGAAATCTACAGAGAGTTTGGTCTGGACTCTGACACTGGAAATCAAGACTGCACAGTGGAGATGAGAGAAATAAAAGAGACTTCAGCCACAGTTATCTCCCCATTCTTAGAGAGCTGGGCATGGCTTTAGTGGGAGTAGCCCCTGGATGCGTGGAACCAAACTAGAAAATGATTCCACTGCACCACTGCACTGAAAGAAGCTTCTTCCAGTTACCATCCTCAGTCAGATGCTCAGCTGACAGTAAATTCAGCAGACTCTGCCTTGTGTTTGGCTCAGTCATGCACAGGGAACAAGGGCGTTTTGGCTATGAATCTCTGTTAGCCATTAGCCTACTCAGGTCTGCTGAGGTGAAGAAAAATGTTAATTTCACTCAGACTCAGATATCAAACTACGCTGCTTTCCCTTCAAAACAATACATTTAATGTCTGTTCCCCTTTTCTGTCCTGCCAATATCAAAAGCTGTGTCACATCAGGCTGAAGTACTTCCTTCTAAATGTTGATATGCAATTTACATTTGCAGTTGTTTTCTTCTTTTCTGTATGACTTTTCACCATCGTTAGTATTGGACTTTCATTTTCGTTTTTGAATTTGCATCATTTGAGCATGTTTCTCTTACTCAAGATTGTTCAGGCTGTTGCACATCCTCTGCCACTTTGTCAACTAACTGTTAAAAAAAATCAAGGCCCATATTACTTTTGCTGTGATATTTTGGGATGTCAAATGTAATCTATCAAAGCAAAAGAAATGTAAAATTTGGTGTTATATTTGCACAGGCCTGGATGTGACTGACATCCACTGAGCAATGCAGTCTTTAATTCTGAGTATTTCTGGTTGTTTGAAGACTGAAGCTCTTAGCAGTTTTACTCACTTTATGGGTTATTTTTTTTCTCAGAATGTTTCGTAAACAAAACAAGGTGTTTCCAAACAAATTCAGTCAGTTCTTGTCTTAAAGCAACAGAGAAACTCAAAATATAAAAAAATGAAGTTTAGGGAAGTAAAAATGAAATCACTATTGTCAACATATCGATAAAAATGCCTGTTTTTCTTTCAGTGAGCTTTAACTTTTTTTTTTAACTGTTTATTTAAAGCATGGAAAATTCTGCAGGTAAAAAGTCGCAAGTGATTCATTGAAAACAGAAATACAATCTGCACTTCTCTCTCACTCACGAGATGGAAATGACTGAAGATTTATAACAGAACAGCCCAGACTTGTGTGCCATAGTTCATGAAGCAGCTCCAGTTTGAGGCAGACTCTTGTTTACGTCAGTAAATACAAAAATCACAGCAAATTCACTCAAGAACTGAGACATATATCAAATCCATTCACACACAAAAAAGGGCCTGCACTTACCAGTCTTTGCTGGTAAAGTCAATTCCCAGTAGGATGTTCTCCTCCGTGTCTTGTCGCCCACTGGTGTACACCACCACCATGTAGCGCACACGATCTGACCATGCACTCTCAAGCCGCACCGCCTGAACACATTACAGACAATACACCTTTAAATGAATACCAAACCATTTTTATAGTTGTTTCAAGAGAATACACTTCAGACACTTCAGAAAACAAGCTTGAGGGAAAACAGCGACTAGGAATCAAACTTTAAACATTTAGTGACCCAAAGCTAATTCAAATCAATCAGTTGTGCCAGATAATCATCATGCCCCATTCATAAGAAAATAAAGTCTTATTTGACACAACATCAAATACCTCAAGGATCAAAAAAGGTTGATGTGCAAACCCTGCAAATCTTAAAATCTATACCTAACACAAGCGCCACAGCTGGCTGTGCAAAGACAACTGGGAAACATATTTGAAGTTATAGGATCAGCGAGTCCTGAGGATGTGTGAGAACACAGAGCTGGTAAACATAAAATGAAAGAAATCCCACCTATGTACCATGGAAACATTAGGTAATGCTCTTCCAAGTGTGTTAAAACCTGCTCCCATGAGCCAGTAATTACAGTGAACGCAATAAAATGCATTCTGGAGGGTTTGCTATGCCAACTTGTTACTCACTGGCCTGTATGTGTGTGTTTTTGTTTTGATGCATGCATACTTATGTCGTCTCTCACCAGTTTGATTCTGTCCTCTGAGCGAAGAATGTTTATCATCACCTGCAGGTGTTGAGGTAAGTCACCTGTTGAAGAGAATCATAATGACAACTTATCAACTCGCACTTCATTTGAATTGACATTTTGAGAGGAACAACGACAACAAAGCCTGTTTTACTTTTACTTACAGAATGCATGCTGGAAACAACATGTTTACATAATCAAAGGTATTTCCCTCGTGTAGTGAAGTTAAACTGCTCACTAGTGTTTAATGTTAGAGCCGTACCCCCTGGGTTAAAAGAAACAACAGAACCAGTTCTACTGTTTATCAGCTGACGTATTCATTGAAGAGACATTAACTGACATCAACATTTTCATCTACACATGAGGAAACTACCCAACCACAAAACCACAATGTAAGAGCCAGGCTTTGTTCATTTCAGCTTCTTGTGCCAGGTCTGATGTAAGACAAGTCAGAGAAACTGGATAATAAAAGAGGGTGTGGAGATGGAATAACAGCTCTTCAAAGTTGCAGCAGATGGGAAACCAGCGGTGTTGAAATATGTCACATCAGGTACAAGTATACAAATAATATCCTTCTGGCTGATTCTAATTACAGCTAGTGGCATGAAAAGGAAAGTGGCCTACTAGTTGTTAGTCACGGTCTTTTTAGCTCAATTTCAGCTGCTTGCCTGTTTTAAAAAAGACTACCATATTTGAAGTGACTTCCACAATATGATGGTGATCACAGTCTCATTCCTAGGTTTTAGTTATTTACATGATATAACATGAATGCACTTGGTTAAGCAAAAAAAAAAAAAAAATAGAATACATATGTCAGGCTCATGAATTCCAAGTTATCAGAATTACAAGAATTACATGAAGGGCTCCAGAGTGCGACCAATTTAAGAGTGCCACTAACATTTTTTCGAGGTCACACTGGTGCACCTGAAGCTGTCAGGGTGAAAACAGATTTCGTTTGCAAGCACATTATCTCTGTGTTCTCCTGTAACCGAACTCACTCACAGTAGGATCATATTTTGGCCTACACGGACACATTTTGTTCCATCTCTACATGGTAGTGCGGCGTACAGTTCTCTGCTCTCTGCAACTGTACGCCAGAGTTCCACCCCAATGCACACACATAAGACAGTTACTGAAGAAAATAGATTCCGCGCTTACTATGATAATTGACCAGTGTTTACAGATACGTGGACTCATCTAACTCTGTTTCATGTTTTAATGATGCACATGTCAAAATGTAATCCCATGAGTCGCAGAGAAAAACCTTTGTTTTCATCACTATTTCCAGGTTTATATTCACATGTAAAGTCAGCACAAGCAGAAGTGCTCCCAGTCACTCTGTGTGGTTTTTCTTTACTTTAAACCTTATCCTGATCAGTTTGTGGAGACTGTACTGATGATCTGTGCCATGCTCGCACTGTGAATTCACTCGGGCACATTACACACCAGCTAATCGTTACTCGCACACCTACAGGAGTCAGCTTTCTGCTCTCTTTGAGACAGAAGTTGTAGTTTAGACATCTTTCCTCGTATTCTTTAAAAATCAACAGAAGAGCTTTTCTTCAGCTTCTGTTGAACAAACCTGAAAGCCTGTTAGCTTTCATACCACACTGTTAATGTGTGCCTCGATGCAGGGGCGTGTCCAGACTTTCAGACTAGGGGGGCTCAATGAGGGCAGTGACACAGGTACTACTACTTAAAGAGTATGAGTAACTACAATTGTATAGATATTATATTCCAGTGTATGATATTAGTATAAAAATGTATTATACATTCATATGCATCAGCCAGTCTAAAAAAATTTAAGTAGTTTCGGATAAAACGATAAAACTTTTAATTACACCAAAGACAAGTGAGCCTCCCCACCAGGCTGTAAGCTTAGGGGAAACACTGATGGTGCGTAGAACATTGCCAAAGAGTTGCCGTTCACAAAATTTAAATTAGAAGTTCTTCTCATAAAGAAAAATAGATTAAATGTTAATTCAGTTCACTGAAGCACTTTAAGCACAGGCACTTTTATTTCGGAAATGTTTTATTTTGCTTAATGTTTTACTTTGAAATGTTCAATTTTAGTTCAGTGAAGCCGTTAAAACACAATTTTTCTTTTTAAATAAAATTGGGTTTCAAGAAAGACAAGCATTTCTCTACATCTTGTTCATCATATTATATGAAAGTTACGGAAAGCGATATATAGGTGACCTAATGACGTTAAAGGAAACAATTAAAATTTGGGTGCACCTTAATTTTGTGCTGGTGCACCTAAAGAAATATAGTGCACCAGTGCAACCAATGCAAAATGTTCCTCTAGAGCCCTGCATAAATACAAGAAACCTTTTTGACCAGTTGATTTAATTTTGAAACTTTACACCGATTTTCATTATCAAGGTATCCAACGCTCATACTTTGTGAAACAGCTAAAGTTAATCACAGATTTGTCTCTTCAAGACATCATGATACAAAAATGACGCCTGAATTGCTTCTTAAGAGTAAAACCAGCCAATGGAGTAAGAAAAATGTACTTGTTTAGTTTCTTATAATAAGATATTTTTCTTATTCTTAGACACTTGACAAGCTAATTTGTCTCTCAACCGATTGGCTTTCTTTGATTTCAGTATTACAGTGCAGGGATATTTGAACACCTGCTGAAAGCTTTTGTGCCTTTCAATAATAAATCACATGGATTCTGCAGCTTTACTTACTATAACTCCTGGGAATAAAACCAGGTCAACCTTTTAGCTGAATTCTTGGTAGATTCAAACAGATCAAACTGTAAAAGTCAAGTGAGTTCACAGCTCTGTGCCAGCCAAACTGGCATCTGTTTTAAGTTAGAACATCTGCAGGATACAAGTCATTCACAGACACATAAATACATCAGAGCATTATGTATCACTATCATGTGTCTGTGTTGAGATGAGAGGTTCAAGCAAGTTCAGCTGATAGCCTTGACTGACACCACAGACGTTCAGCTTAAAGATAAGCTACTGTTTGACCTGAATTAGTAAGCTTCAAATGTTTTTCCACAATGTAACCTCTCAGTTTATGACAAAGATGGCTTAGTCAGATACAACAGTTCTAATGTCATTTCATAGCTTTGGTGTTGCTTTACAGATTAGAGTTGTTTTCTTATCTCAAAGCTCTGCAGTGTTGTTTATTTCCACAATATATCCTTATGGGACCCAGATGAAATCTGAATCCTGTCAGTGGCCATGCTCCAGTAAATCACTGGCTTACTGGGAATGGGAAACACTTTGTCCAATTCACGTCACTGTCTTTGCTCTACTGGAGGCCGGGGTAACCGGGGGATGTGTTACAAAGTAAAGAAGGACCAGCAAATATGAGGTCCACCTGACAGAGTGGCTGGGAGAGTGGACCAAGCTGCCAACTCTGGCCCTGACTGGCCAAATGACTTGGCAGCACTTTAGCTGGTGATTTCCCATCTTGCCAGCACATTGTGCGGCCAGGCTTATGCATCTTTGGATGGTGGCGCTCTATTGTAAAGAAAGGCTTTCATTAAAGACACCAGACTATATCACTAAAACCACCATAACTGGAACAATGTAAGACTTTCAAAGACTACTGATGTACAGAATACTACCAACTGTCAAACTATGAAACTCATTCTGCGGAAAGTTTTTGTGTTGTTACTTTGGTAAAAATGAACTAAAAGTAATGAAAGGATGAGAAAGTAGTTCATTTACCTTTACATACTTTCTTGGTCAAGTGAACAATGGTGGACACACAAGGTCATTCAAACAATTATGGCCAACTCTAATCGTCCACATTAGTTTTGTTAACAGTGCTGCTACCATGCCCTGGGTTTAAGCTCTAATCTGCCTAAGCCATACGTCTGGAACATGCTTATCAATGGAAGTTCCCTCCATCCTCCTCACCTCAGCTAAAAAATTTGTCCGAGTGCAATAAGACTTTTACACACTTCATTACTTAAAAGTAGGGCTGAAAGATAAATTGTTACCATATCTATATCTAGAGATGAACATTCAAGACATCAATATTGCAAAATCAAGGATATCAACGATGTATATTTTCTGTTCCCCTACAGCTCAGGCAGTTCCCTGATTGTTGGTGACTTCATGTTAATGATGGTGACCGAGTTATAATTAATAAAACTGCACTTTGCTCAGTTTTCATTGAACACAGTCATATTGTATCTTATCCATATACCTGGCTTTAATATTGAGATATGACATTTTGTCCATATCTTTCAGCCCTACCTACAAGCCAAGTGTGATGAGGGGATTAATATGAGCAAGCGTGGTTTGTGTATGTGGGGTTCTCACCTGCATGTTTATGGTGAGGATGTGCTTTCTGGCCCTGTTGGCTGCTCCCCTGCTGCAGGAAGAGGGCAGCACCCTTCACCATGAAGAAGCTCTCGCTCAGGCTGCAGAACAGATGGGAGAGAGAGGTTACAGGCTGTGAGACATTGACAGTTTACATCAGACAGCGCCACAGAAGAACAGCTCAGTACATTCGAGCCAGCTTGTTTGTTGGACAGTGAGACTGAAAAATGGAACATAAGACAAATGAAATATTCAGCTCCTAACAAGGCGGTTCAGTTCAGGAGAAACACAGCCAACACCATGAGCATAAATCATGGTTTCCTCCAGCTAGTGAATTATCTCAACAGCTGAGGGGGAAAGCTCAGCTGCCACGTTACTGAAGAAGACCTCAGGTCTGCAGCAGCCATGAATCAAGCTTTGATCCAGAGTGCTTTTCTGTCTTCTTCCTGCTGAATGGGCCACGCTCAGATTTGACTCATCAGGTTTCTGCTGGTGTAATGCAACACAGCTGAATAATCAACCCAACTGCAGATGTTTGTTCACAATGAATGGAAGCTGTGATTAGCAGCTCGCACCTACTTTTAAAAATAACTTTTTTTTTCTAATATAATAATATTTTGTAGCTGGCAACATATTACATAAGTAACAATATGAAAAGGAAATGAGCTGTATCCTCCCGAGTGAGTTCAATCATTTCATTTCCCTGAAAAACAATGTGAGTGTATTCATAAACTACCTGGCCTTACGGTGAAACATAGGCACCTTGTATCCTGTGTGAGCCTTCTGGCAAACCAGAGCGTCATCAAAAGAAGTGAAAGAAGTGGTAACTAATGGGACCAAAACAAAACCCAAACTGGTGCTGTGGACAAACATGTCTTTGTGTACAGCTTAAGAGATGTACTCCGAGTTTGCTGACAGTGATAGTGACTCGTAAGCTTAAAAGAGGAAAACATTTCAAGCTTTTACAACTATAATACTCAAAATCACTGCTACCCTTTGTTAGTGATTTATGGGAAAACTATGGTTATCTGTATCAACCCAAAAGAAATATACTGACTGATGCTGATTAATGCCTCTTATAGTTAAAAAGCTTGACGTGGTATTAAAACCTTACCTGAAAGAATTATGTTACCAACAACTTCAAATCTCACCACATATTCAGACCAGCTCTGACTGTTCCCTCACTCAGCACTCACTGATCAGAATTTCAAATCCCACATAGGAGGGCAGGCCTGAGCGAAACAGATGATGCTCTGTAAACAATGGACCTTGTTTGTTGCACCTCACAATAAATTCTCGCTGCCCCCGGCACCAAAGAAATAACAAGTTCCACAGTGACAAAGCACGGGGGTGGACACTCCTCAACGAGAGCTTTTGTCTCACTTTGGTGGACTTTTTTTTGTTTCAGTCTGTTCTCTGTTTGAGATTTACGAGGGTGTAAGGAGGGCCTACTGTCAGAGAATGATGTATAATATGAGTGGCAAGAGCAAGAAGAGGTCTACAGCTTCATTGATGAAGGACTGAAATCCCAGCTGCTCCTGTGATATCTGAAAACTTCACAGAAAAAAGAAAATCACACCTAAACTGGCTCTCTGATGAAATCTGAGGATGTGTGAAACTTGTTCTCATGTGTAAATCAAGGGCTGTCCCACTGCTTTACAAGCTGTACTCAGACATACTAATTAAACAGCCTTAGCTCTACTGTCTCTTGCCCTGCGGCACCCTGCTATCAGCTTCTCCTCAAACACCAGAGCTAAAAATACAACTGCTATCAAAGCTTACAAAGAATATGATAGTAAAGCTCGCTAGATAGCCGCAGTGGTTCCACATGATTACCACTTACTGCACATAAACCTTTACAGACACAAAGAGCAAAGATAAAAAAAAAATCGCCAACACAACAGGTCACACAGATAAACAGGACAACTTAGTTTGTTAAAATCCATGAGCTCATTTGAACGAAACATATTCAGGGGCTAAATCTGACTGTTGGCCTGATATGGCACCAAGCATCTGTTGCAAATAGCTGAGCCAACACTCAAATCTAACATTATACGGATGAGTTAAAGTTACAGCAGTACACCAGAAGAGCATAGAGTGGGAAATCCAAACCTAAGTCAAATGTTTAATCCCAAATCTCATCAGCAACAGGCGTCACTCACATGCGGTTTATCTCACTCTGGGTCAAGACAGCATTCTCCACAAAATAGGGTATCATCTTCATCATGGCCTCCTGAATGGGTTCTAGAACCAGATGCATCCTGTTGACTGGAAAAGAACCAGGGCCAATCTGCTGAGGGCTACCTCCTCTTCATCAGCCTCAAGAAGCAGCAAAGGAGCACAGTAGAAGAATGACAGGTCCTGGTCTGTCACTCAAAAGTGGTAGACTGAGTGACAGTCTACACTCATGTGTGCTGCTCAGAGAAGAAGAGCCGTCTGTTCAGATGCCACACCCTCGTGTTTCCTCCTCCCTCATCTGAGCCTCTCAGAGTGTGTGTGCGAGTCAGACTCCCGCCTGGAGGGACGTACTGCAGTCTCCACCCGCTGCCTCAGGCTCACGCAACTGAGCTCTCTGTCTGTTTGGTCTTAGTCCCACTCTTCCACAGTACACTCTCTGTTACACATTCACATCAAGGAGGAGAGATAATAATAGAAAGCACTTGCTGACTTCCCTTTAGAGGCAAATTGTGTCACGAACTTCAGCAAACAACAAATCCAGAAGAAATCCTTTTGCATGAGGTCTTCACTTTCTTCTCACCCATCAGGTCTGAATCAGTGCAACGTAAACAGGTTTCCTCTTTATGTAAAACACGTCCACTTCCAGGATCTTGCGTTGTTGTCCAACAGAAACAGTCTCCCCTGGCTGGAGAGTTGTTTTCTCTCACTGTGTTTGAAGGGGGGAAGCAGGACCACTTGTTCAATCAACAGGAGACAAAAAAAGTAGACGGTGGAATCCTAATGGGACGTCTCGATGTGCATGCCACAAAGAGGGTCAACAGAATCCAAGACAGTGCCTCCAGGGAGCTTAACACATGAGCCAAGCACTGGAGGAGAGGACAGTGAAGGTTGGCATTCTTCCAAAACCTCCCAAATCTCATTATACCCAGGCTTATAAGGGAGGGATTATCTTGTCTCTCTCCTTCAAGTGGCCAGCAGCTGCTGTCACTCACTCCAATGTACTACAAACAAACCACAGTGGGTTTGAGTATTGGAAGGTACCATGACAGGTTAAAGAGGGCATTTCATTTTGTTTATGGCTTATTTATTAGCAACAACAGTGAACTTTTTTAGTTACACAAATTAAAATTCAGAATTTTACCAAAAACATATTCTTTCAAAAAAAAAAAGTTACAGTTTAAGTTGTCTGTCTAGGTTGGGGGGTTAAATGCAAGTATAAAGCTATAACTTTCTAACTTTCTCTCTAAGCTGAGCATTCAAACCCTCACACGTGCACTATAAAGCAGCTCAACTCAGTTAATCTGGGAGGATTTGCTGACAGACATTGACAATAGAACCGTGGCACAGATAACAAGATAGCCTTCCCATTCTCCTTAGTAAAACAACAAAGTTACACCTTGTTGCTAGCCCACACTGAACTCCATAAGTCAACACAGGTTCAGTGGTGTCCCAGGGGGAAACTTGGAACAGCTTAAAGTTTCAGGTTTATGTAAAAGTGGAGGGACCTGGTGGATTTAGGATCGTCCTTATCTCATGATGTCAAGCTGTACAAGCAGGCACGGATGATGGCATGCCGCAGAGGTAAGGTATAGTTTGCTGCTGCAGCAGATGGACCAACAGCACCAGATGTCCTCTAAGCCATGGACTGACTCACCAGGTATAACGGTACGTGGGAGAGGTACACTGGATTACATTTGGGAGTAAGTACACATGGGCCAGTATAGTCAGTGTCTAAGAGTGGTCTACGTACCAGCAGAATGAGGGGGAAAAAAAGCTCCTCCTGGGGCTGCCAGTTGCATAATGCTGGTATTTTCTCACTTACAACACTGAGAGGGTAGAATAGATGAGAGGACAGGACAGAGCTGGGAGGAATAGCCTCCTCAGGTGTCAGTGGAAACATGAGGGCCTGAGACAAATGACATCATCATGTAACTCAGGAAAAACCCAAAAGAGAGGCATCAGAAATGATGTTTTTACTACAGTTTTTCTGTTTCTCCTGTTCCAACATACTCACTGCCACAAGGAGTATTTTCATCTATGACGCCATCTGAATCACTACCAGTCTTGACAAGTGTGATATTAAAGTGAGAAAGTGATGCGGTGAGTGAATGACTCCATGTTAGAAGCAGGAATGTTCCTGTATATTTTTTTTTTCTGTGGAGGTAATACTCTGAGGGTAAGATGAAAGATTTACAGAGCCAAATCCCTCCTCCTCAGTCCAAACACTGCACCACCTATCTCCGCACAAACACATATTTCTGCCTAGTTGTGCTTCTTGCCTAATTCTGCTGTGTATGTACAAGGTGGTAAGATGAAATCATTCCCTGATCCTGTGCCTAGGACACCTGCACCATGTTTATGTTGGCCTCCGCCAACCCCTTAGGCTCGTCATCATTATCAAGGTCAGTTGGGAACAGAGAACACCAAATACTCCCACTTGGCAGTTGCTTAGCTGTCCATCAACATATGGAGCTATCCATCTAGAGCACTAGACAAGTACACACTGATCTTAAAAGAAATACACCTGTCAAATAAAAGACACCTTAATATGCCATAATATTATGAAACAGGAATTTCAAACAGTAGAAAACATGAATTTGCGGTAAAACTGCTTTGGGCTTACCAGCCCTTTCAAAATATGGACGCAATCTCAAGGCAAGATGGGACTTGTATCACACATGGATCGCTTTAGGACAGAGCATAAGATGTTGTATAACCAACAGGAAAGGGAATTTTTTGGAATGACACTTCTGTGAGAGTCACAAGTGTTCTGCTTTTAATAATCTAGTTCTAAGAGTATAAGAGTGAAGTCCTCAGTACTTAGGATGCAGGAACCACCGATCTCACCAAAGAAAATCTGAATTTAGGGAACATTACACCCCCAAATCCAGCTAATCAGCCATGTGGAAATCAAAACACAGTTCAAGGTTAAGACGCGTTTACAACTTGAACAGCTCTGATTGATTCTGGCCGGCATTCTTTGATACATTTTGATACTTGTGTGATTCAGAAACATAACTGGATCATGAACTGTAACATCTGGGTAAGTCTTACTATTGACACTTTGATTTTTTCCTCAGTAGGATAACATTTCATGAGCTGCAGCCGGCTGCAAGGAGTTTCTGAAAGTTTGGGTGTCATTTCTCTTTTACTTGGTTAGATTTTTTTAAATCTGAACGACTGGTTTGTGTGTCCCTCTGAATCTATTTTCAATATTTTTCATTTCTATTTAGATTTTCTTAAGCAACTTAATTCATTCATCATCGGATTGATGCACTGTGTACTTATGTTTCCGAGTAGTCTGTTCCAACTTCATACATTTCTAAAATTTTCTAAAAGGAAGGAAAAAAATAATCTAAAAATAGACTGTACACAGCAACATTTGAACAGAAGACTCTGTGATTATAAATGACACATAAAGGCCCTTTAGTCATGATTCCCATCATATGGACAAATGGATGCTTTAAGCGGAGCCAAAAGCTTTTTGAACTGATCTGATCTGAACTGAAATTAAATTTCTTCATTAAACAACTTCACTGCAGCTGGTTCACAATAAGATAGTTGTTATTGAATCCTTGCAGCCGGCTGCAGCTCAAATGAAAGAATGCATGTAGCCAAAGCCAACAGAACATTCATTATCAACAGTCGCACACCTGTAGAACAGACTCTGAATACAACAGCACCACATGTGGGTTGTTGTACAGAAAGTATTTGTTACATAGAAATTGCATGTAGGGGACTAACTTGAATCTGAACAATAAAGGCTGATTATAGAAAGATGACATTCAAAAAGGAACCTTGATGTCTGCTTTAATTTAAAACTGCCAAAATGTATGAAGTGCCTTAAGCACATGAAGTTACATAATCAATGTACAACTTCTCCTCTGCCAGTTCTTCCTTAACAAAAAGATCTCATAACTTTAAGTGCGCCAGGGACTTGGCTGCAGCTTTTCATAGACAACTGACTTTCTCAGGCTTAAACAACAATTTGCAAAATACTTCTCTTATCCTAATATAATGAGGTTTGAAATTCTAGGGCAGCAAGTTTTCCCCCAATTAAATGCAAAAAACACAAGTAGCTTGAGCCAAGTGGTTTCCTTGAAATTATTTACTTAATTACTTCCTTTAGATGTATTCCCTGGACTTGTCACACTATTGGAAACAAAGTTGGCTAACATTTTAGCTGAATAAGTTTTGTTTGCAAAAGAAAACTGTCCTGCACAGACTGTACTTGTGGTGGTTTGCTGGCTGAGGAGGAACAGTAAATTATTATATTAATTGTAAAATTGTTGTATCACATTTGAAAGACGCAACAACTAAACTTTTACTTGTCGGAATAATCATCAAATGAAAAACACTGATTTTTTTCTTTGACCAATCAAATTGTTGCATTTACTACAATTATACAGGGATGAAAAAACCTCCCATCCATTTGAATTACATAACAGCAAAAAGTTTTGCATGATGAAAGGAGGGGTCGTTTCGAAAGACAAGTGGGTGCTGCTGGCTGTCTGCAAGGTGTCACATAAGCAAACTCATTCAGTAAACTTGACCTCACTGCTGGCTCTCTGTATAAATTGTTAGATTCTGCATAGTATTTTTGTGCTTGTGTGTAATCCACTTTATTTAGTGTGAAAAATCTTTTAATATTTCATTTATATTTCTGCAGTAAGTAGAGGGTATCTGTGGACCCCCTTCTGCCTTCAGAACTGCCTTAATCCTTCGTGGCATAGATTCAACAAGGTACTGGAAACATTCCTCAGAGAGTTTGGTCCATATTAACATGATAACATCACACAGTTACTGCAGATTTGTCGGCTGCACATCCATGATGCGAGTCTCCCGTTCCACCACGTCCCAAAGGTGCTCTATTGTATTGAGATCTGGTTAATTTGGAGGCCATTTGAGTACAGTGAACTCATTGTCATGTTCAAGAAACCAGTCTGAGATGATTCCAGCTTGATGACATGACGCGTTAATCTGCTGGAAGTAGCCATCAGAAGATGGGTACACTGAGGTCATAAAGGGATGGACATGGTCAGCAACAATTCTCAGGTAGGCTGTGGTGTTGAAACCATGTTCAATTGGTACTAAGGGGCCCAAAGTGTGCCAAGAAAGTATCCCCCACACCATTACACCACCACCAGCAGCCTGAACCATTGATACAAGGCAGGATGGATCCATGCTTTCATGTTGTTGACGCCAAATTCTGAGCCTACCAGCTCTCTGGAGTCAGCTCTCTACATTCCTCAGGCTCTCTTTGCTTTTTTGCTTTGAGCCATAAAAGCTACAGTCTATTACAAAATAATCTCATTCTGTGTAAAACAAGATGGTAGGACACAAACTTTATAGTTAAAAAATTGGTGTTAACTAAGTCCTCGGTCCTCTCCTTTTCTAACTGGGATTTCTTCCAGTTTCGGAAAACCAGCAAGGTAGTGGCAAGATTCTGAATGTAAGGCTTGAAACAAAAGGTCCATACACTGGTGACGTCACTCTGGCTGTCCATTGTTTAAACAGTGCATGGTTTTCACAGCATGTTTTGTTGCGGTCTTGTTTTTTGCTTTTCTTTCAGAGTTCTCTCTTGTTGGACCTGCATGACTGCCTTGTGCCTGCCTCTGTACTCGTTTCCAGTTACTGGTTTGCCTACCTGCCAATACCTGCAGGTAAGCTCATTGACTCATAATAAATCATTGTATTAGAAAAGTATGCATATTGCTGTCTGTTTATGCCCTTCCTGGTGTTCTGGTGTTCTAACCTTTACATTTAGATAGTCTGTGGTTTTAAAAATGTGTATTTTATTCCATGTCCATCCAAGGTGAAAATGACTGCTTGGCCAGAACTCTGAGTCAAATAGTTTTACGTGTGAATACTTAATCGACAGGACAAAACAAGGGTTTGAAAACTACATTTTTACTTTCAAAGTTCCAGTGATGTTTCCGAATGACTGTTTAAAGGGGGTACACATACAACGATTTTCTAAATCTTAAGCAATTTTTTATCTGTTACAGACCCCACACATTAAGATAAAAAACCAGGCATTGAACAGTTTTGATCTTATTGTGTGTGGTGTGTTCCGATAATCTCGACACAGCTCACCACACACATAACGATTGTCTCACCACCGATCTTTAATCTCGTCCTCCAAGACAGAAATCTTGTGTGACCAAACGTGATCTACAAAAACGTAGAAGAAGAAACATAGTAGAAGACAGCAGCAATCGGCTAACACCAAACGCATGGAAGAGGACATAGAAGAGGACATAGAAGAGGGAATGATGGTGGTCTTGGGACTAATTAAGTAAAATTCTCCAACCAAAAAAAGAAGAGACTGTAAAAAAAATCTGAACTTTCCGTGTCAGGTCAGCCCTGCTTGATTTGTTTATGTCTGCTTCATCTTTCTTTAGTCAGCTCACCTCCCGATTGGGTACATCCCAATCTATGTCACAGCTCACGCAGACGTGAGTCTGGGTGAGTAAGCTTTGCCCACAAACATGAAGATTTTTGGTTGTAAATATTGAACAAGTTTAATATCTACGATTGTTGGCCCCAACTCGTTTCGAACCCGATGATCTGGACAAATTCAATCCTAACACACCTCAGACCACAGAATAATCTTTCATCTTTATCTTCTATACTGCTTATCCTGTTCAGGGTCGCGAGTGGCTGGAGCCTATCCCAGCTGGCTTAGGGCGAGAGATGGTACACCCTGGATTGGTCGCCAGTCAATCACAGGGCTGACACATTTAGACAGACAACCTTTCACACTCACGCTCACACACAGGATAAACTTGTAAGATGTTTTTATAAAATTTAAGATAATCTGGCATTGTCTGTCCTTGGTCGGGAAGAAGGTAAATTGGGACAAATACAGACAGACGATCGTTATATGTGTACCCCTCTTAAAGGAAACAAGGAAAAGCCCACGGTGGAAAGGCAAAGTGACTCAACAGATGATGCGCAGTTCAAGAACAAGTTCATCAATCTAAGGTCCATTTGAACTGCAGACAAATCTGTCAACATGTTATTTGACAGACAACTGGGGCATAACAATGTTGAACAATTTCTCAATTAGAACTGATGACTCTCCCAACAAGACAGACAAACAGGTGTTTTCTTACACTAGTCTGTCTGCCTTCCCTCCAAATTTCACCAAGTGACTCAAAGACGCGTGCAGCCAACAAGTCAACAACACCTGTGTGTTGAATTTACCCTGCTCTGCCAAGTACCATGTAACAGAAGGGCACAACTAAACTTAGAGTAAACTTACCTCTGATTTATTCGCCGTTCATCTTCACTCCCAAAATCCTGCAACAGAGATAAGATCGGACATAAACACCATATCCTACAAACTTTGGCATTATTATGAAACATTTCAAGGATGTGTTGAAACGGAGGCTTCAGGCCTGTTTGCATATTTTAATCAAAGAATTTAAGCAGGGTGTGATTCCTAATTTATTATCTTTCTTTTTTCAAATACCAGGCCAGATGTTTTACAGACAGCTAGATTTCCATGTTGGTAGCAGGTCACTATACTGTTGTTATTATATAACATTTTTTAATTTACTACATAATTAAATTTAACAAATTATCCCTGTGAAAAATTCTGAAAACATCTGTGACAGCTGTATACTTTCCTTAAAACTAAAAAAAAAACAACATTTGTGTAGTTTCCTATTTTTGTTTATTGAAACTTTTCTTGCTTGTGAGGCATCAAACAGGTACTGTAGGTAGATGTGTGTGAAGCTCGTCTTCAGCATTACTCTGACAGCCCGCTCCAATAAAAGTTAATCTTGTCTTGGTGTTCTCACACTGCTGTCAAAACTTGCTGCAAGCAAATACCAATGCAGTCACTGCAAATGCAGGTGTGTGTTATATATGCATTTAATCCGAGGAGCCTGAGGAGCGTGTAAAACACAGCAAGAGCAGACATGAACATTTTATAATAGAACAAGTGAGTATACTTAAACAAGTCTGACTGCCCAGCAGATCGAACAGTTTGGTACAAATTACATGACAAGCAGTTACATGGCTGATGAACTGAATGAAAGGTTTTGACACCAGCCAGCACACACTGCATCAGTCAGGGTCTAAAACATTGCTTCAGTTTGAACACTCACCGGCTTCTTTTTAAGGCTTTTAGTGAAAACAACTTAATTTAAAACTTTCGGGCATATTTCTGGCCCAAAAGCTGAGGATGATGAGGAAAGACAAATGATGCAGGGGATAGTTTAGAGCAGACTTTGTTTGGGCACCTTTAAATACCAATCGTAGTGATTTTAATGGAGGGACGATGAATTTGTCTGACTGATCTTTATTAAAACCTCTCTGATCAGTTTTGAGAAACTCTTGACATGCTATCTGAATTATTCTGTCCCTTGTTTCATGATCAATTACTTACATATTAAAATGAAAATGTGACATGGAGAAAAAAAAGTAAACTGCTTTAACACTCCTGGGTGACTTTAAAATGTATGCCATGTCTGCCCCAGAAACAAAGCATGTTGTTCCAGTGAAAGGAAACTCACTACCCACTAAAGACGGGCTGAGGCACACACAGTTTACATCCAAAAGACACAACCATTTAAAATTCAGAGAGAGAGAGAAGGTGACTGGATTCAAAATGTATAATTCCCCAAGGAAACCATCTGACATTACACTAACTTTGTATTATTGTGTTGTATAATCTCACTCACAAACTCCTTCATGCCAGCTTCAACCAAATCTGTTCACCACTGTTTTCGTTCTCTACCCTATGGTAGTACTCCTCCACCCACCCCTCATGAGAAGATGACATCATAGCTGCAGCAGCTCCCTGTTATCTGTCACACCTAAGCATGCTGCTGGACTACGCCACCAGCTGCTGCAAGACTAAAAGGTAGAGGAGGGGAAACCATCAAAGCAATAGACTGAATACTCTCTAATTCATTCCCAATTTCATCACTGGCATGAGATTTCATTGGTGTAGTTTCAACAATTTTGTGGAAAACAATGTTTTTTCCTGAACTTTTCTTCAATAAAATACTGTTGGTTGAAAACATTTGCCAGCACATATGTCCAGCTTGTTTTTCATTGATACAGTAATACAGAGCAGTGTAGGAAGAGTCCCTGTTTATGGTTAGTAATTAGCGCCCTCATCTGGCAGTGAAAAAAAAACATCTGTACTTGGAAAAACAGCAGAGGAAGTTATCCTCCAATAAATACAGTATTGAGGTTCATACAATCGCGTAACCTTTACTCGAGTGTTTAAAATACAAGCAAGCAAAAACTATGACTCAACTGCTCCAGGGAAGTATAAGCACATCTTAAAGTTAAATCTTTTCCAAAGAAGTATGCTTAGTGGTTTAGATATATTCCCTGTTCTTGTTATAGGAACCAAAAGAGAAGGAAAGTATTAATGGCGACAGAAGTACACTGTGTATTTATGACGAATATTTTTTTCTGCTCGAGGGAATAAGGCTCAAGGAAAACAGACTAATCCTCCAAAACCTCTGGTTTCATACTGCCAAATTCATGTGTTTTAAGCAGTTCTTGGGTTTTGGCAACATTTTTGGTGTTGCTGTGCTGATGGTTTAGGCTTCAAATATTTCTATTAAATACATGTATTATTCAATGACAGCCAGTCAATTCAGAAAACTGCTCTATTAGCTTCAGCTAATATTCATAATGTACCTGTCACGTTCAAAAGTCTTTTCCAAATTCATATTGGATTTAACAGAGGTCTTTTTTTTATAATTTAAATACATTTGAAAATGTCGACTCTATCACCTGTAGTGTTAAATAGGTTATAAGGAAATGTCTGGTTAACAGCAACGATAATGTTAGCAACCGTTAGCTAAAGACCTAGCTAGCACAACACTATACAAACGGTGCTACATTAGCTTCAATCTACGGCCCTCCCAACGATCACATCACCCACACCCTCAGCCCCTCCGCCAACACTCACTACACCGTAGCATCGTTTGTGTTCAGCGAAGACCTGAGACTGACCTCCCCTGCGGTTGTCGTTGCTGTGCTGGCGGTGGACGCGGCACTCGGGGTCGGGGACCGCTGCAAGGTAACCAACGCCATGGTTGGTGGCTGAGGATGCACCGGCCGGCCGCTGGGCCTGGTGAACTGCTAGCTGCTCTGCTAACGGTTCATACAACTGAACTGATGGATGGAGGGAGGGAGAGGAGCCTGCTTATCCTGCTGTGTTTGCAGGAAGTGCCAATTTTAAGCCCCCCTGTCCAATCTGATGGCATGTTCTGTCAGTAATTATGAACAAATTAAATCACAACTCCAGCAAAAAAATGTAATTAGAAAAATTACATAAATCAAGACAATGTCTTTTATTTAAAACAGTTTTAAATAAAATTTACAATTAACACAAAACCAGAGGTTGTGGCACAGAAAATTTGGCCAAGAACAAATGCCAGAACAGTTCTGACTAAATATAGAGTGCTGCTGCCACATAGACTGTTTAATCAATATTCTTTATTCAATGCACACCTCCATACCTGGGAAAGCTGTACCTGCTTTATCCAGGGGAGGATACATTTATTAGGTAAATTAAAGAAACAGATTTTGAGTTTTGAAAACCTTATTTGCAATTGATTTGTGGCTCTTGTGTTTGTATGTGATCTCAGCATAAATTGTTTGGTGAACCCACAGCAGCATTCACAGACTTCGATTTTAGAGACTCTTTTCCTTGTTTGCAGTTCTCAGAGTTGGTTATACCAGTAACGCCAGAAAAGCCAGTGTGTAGAGCTAATTTGGACTTTATCACAGTGATAATAAACTTAACGGCATTGTTAAAGCACCCTTATCAGAGGAGCCAGCACAGGTGTCATACAGTCACTGTGCTTAAATAGAGTCCAGGACTCAGTGGTGATAGTTAACTTTTGTATGATTGTGGTTTGCTGGTTTCTCACATACAATTCCAATTCCAATGATGTTGGGACATTGTGTAAAACATAAATAAAAACAAAATACAATACTTGGCAAATTCTTTTTAACCTATATTCAATTTAATACACTACAAAGACAAGATATTTGTTATTCAAACTAATAAACTTTATTGTTTTTGCAAATATTCACTTATTTTGAATTTGATGTCTGTAACACATTCCAAAAAAGCAGGGACAGGGTCAACAAAAAACTTGGAAAGTTGAAGAATGCTCAAAACACCTGTTTGGAACATTCCACAGGTGAACAAGCTAATTGGAAACAGGTGAGTGTCATGATTAGGTATAACAGAAGTATCCCCGAAAGGCACAGTTGTTCACAAGCAAGGATGGGGTGAGGTTCATCACTTTGTGAAACATTGTATGAGCAAATAGCCCAACAATTTAAGAACAATGTTTCTCAATGTACAGTTGCAACAAATTTGGGGATTTTATCATCTACAGTCCAAAGTATCATCTGCACATGGCAAGGCAGAAAACCAACACTGATTGCCCACGACCTTCGATCCCTCAGATGGCACAGCATTAAAAACCAATATCATTGTGTAAAGGATATTACCACGTGTGCCCAGAAACACTTCAGAAAGCCATTGTCAGTCAACACAGTTTGTCATTACATCTACAAGACAATGCCAAGCCACATTCTGCACATGTTACAACAGTGTGGCTTCGTAGTAAAAGAGTGCAGGTACTAGACTGGCCTGCCTGCAGCCCAGACCTGTCTCCCATTGAAAATGTGTGGCACACGTACATCAAGCAAGAATTGGAAAAAATTCCACCTCCAAAACTTCAACAATTAGTGTCTGCAGCTCCCAAATGCTTATTGAGTGTTGTTAAAAGGAAAGGTGATGTAACACAGTAGTAAACATGCCCCTGTCCCAGCTTTTTTAGAACATGTTGCAGGCATTAAATTTAAAATGAGTGAATATTCGTTTTAAAAAAGTATTAGTTAGATTAATAATCTTATTGTTGTAGTGTATTTAATCTAATATAGGTTAAAAAGAAATTGTATTCTATTTTTATTATGTTTTACACAACGCCCCAACTTCATTGGAATTGGGCTGTCAGGAAGAAAGTGCAGTGTCCTAACCATGGGGGCCATGGAAGACCTGAATCATCATACTTAATGATATATGTATCCATCAAAGTTATAGTCATTAAAATATGAATATGTAGAACAAAGAAAAGTGTCAGTTCTTTCTAAATGTCCATCTATGGTCTCTGTCTGGCATTAAAAACACATGATGAATGTCTAGTGGGTGGCCATAGCATATTATACCAGGCTTTAAATAAACACTAAATGGTATCTTCTATACTGATAACCTAGAACTTCCTTCAAACAAAATGAATGCCTACTCCATTCAAAACAAAATCACAAACAGGAAGTGACAAGAAGTGTATGACCTCATACATTCTCTATGGTAAAAATGAGAGACCGGTCACGTGGTTTTGCGGTTTAAATTGGAGTGATAATGTTTCTTGGGTATATATTTGCCCTGTGAAACATAGATCCCACACTGTCATGTACATGGCTTTACATGGCTGTGACAGTTTCTACATAGAGACTGGCTAACAGCCCCGCCCCCCTAACCACGTGACAAGTAGACCCGAGCGTAAGTTTCCAAATCTGACGGGTGCAGCAGATAGAGGTGTGCGAACTACAAGTGGTAGGTAAAGTAACATGTTTTGAGCTTAAATAAAATACTTTTTGTTGTTATAAGCCTACGTGAGCTATATTGCTTTAGATCTGATCTGTTTTGTAGCATTCGTATATATATATAAAAAATCCTTGTCGATGTTTTGTCAGACGTTTCGCTTCGTTACATAATGTTGATTTCTTAATGAAGTGTCAACATGCAAGTTTATCTCGACTGCAGTGAATGTAACTTACTTTAGAAGTCATTTAGCACCAGTTAAACAGTAGCACATGTTCACTGCTTCCTGGAATGAGTCAAGTGCTTGAAAACTGTTACATGTTCGTTATTAATTTACTGATGATTGTCGATTTTTGTGAGGCCAACTCTTTTTCTACATATATTTTAATGCTCATAAATGAAATACTGTAATACTTAAAATTAGAACCACTGTATTTTTTGATCTACGGTTTTCAAATGTATATATTTCATGACACAAATTTTCTGTCCAGTCCCATCCATTGCATCAGAATATAATTTAGTAGAAATGCATTTTGTTGTCTGACAGGTTTGGTCTCTCTACTTGTTGGTTTCCTTTGTGGATAAATGAGTCTTTGTTGTGGATGTGTTTTATTTGTTGATCCAGACATGCGTGTGGCAGTGATTGGAGCTGGAGTCATTGGGCTGTCAACAGCTCAAAGCATCTATGAGCAGTATCACTCCACTGTCAGTCCACTGACCATTGAAGTGTATGCAGACAAATTCACTCCACTAACCACCAGTGATGGTGCTGCTGGCTTCTGGCAGCCATATCTCTATGACAATGGCAAAGTCCAAGAGACGTGAGTGCATTCTTTTTACTCTTTTTACTCTACACTTTATCTCCTCAGCAATTTTAATCCTATATTTTCACTCACTCCTAGAAAATGGAACAAAGAGACATTTGACTATTTGCTGAGCTGCCTTAGTTCAGCAGAGTCTGTAAAAATGGGGATATTCCTTCAGTCTGGCTACAACCTCTTCACTGAACCAACACCAGTGAGTAGCACCCAATCTTATTCTGTCCAAGATAAGACTTGACCTTATTGGAAGACTTTTACCACCCAGAGCAAAGGCACTGGGGAAATTAAACTAGAGATAAAGTTTAATTTTTACCTCAGATATATTAATCATTAAAAGACCACATGAACTTGCACTTTTTTCAAGCTGTTTTCAGCCTGACTGAATAGGAGCTTTGTTTGCAGCACAAATATGGCTGCTTTCTTTCGTTGGCACACAAAAACAGAGAGGCCTCATCAAGGGTTGATAATCAGACTTGGGGGTTAATTTGGTTGGTGTGTTGGGACAGTGCAAACTAAAAGCTATGAGAGGTTTAGCCCATAAATGACAGGATATCAAAGAAACTGAAATGATTTTTGTCATATGTAGGATCCCTCGTTTAAAGATATTGTCCTGGGCTTCAGACATCTCACAGAGAAAGAACTAAAGATGTTTCCTGGATACAAGTAAGTCCCTGCCTAAATTTGGGGTATTTGGGTAGCTAAGTAGGTGGGTAGCTTTCAGGAAAATGTTTTCAGACATATTTGTTTACAAGGACATAAAAAATCAGTCGTAAAATAAGCTCATGAAAATTATTTATATTCTTTTCTCAATATTTACTTAACAACATATCCCCATGAAAAGATACTTCTAGTGATTGGAGAGATATATCTGTGACATAAAGTATTTCACTTTAACACAAATATTTCTTAATAATCTGTTCAGTTTTGGCTGGTTCAACACTGCTTTGATGTTGGAGGGTAAAACATACTTACCTTGGCTGATGGATTGGTAAGTGATTTGATTTTCTCTCTGTCATTTATTTCACCAAACATTAAAGAGTCCCTTAGTATAGCACCTGTTTACCATTAACTATAAATGTTATGATCATCATTTTTCAGAACTGTTATACCACATGGTACAAGTGTTCTGCCGTTTAGGGTTTCTGGTTCTTAGATTAAAATAGTTTCAGTTTTAGAAGATTTCTTAAGGTAGATTTTTTTTCTCAATAGGTCTTCTAACGTTTTATTCTGAATCTGTTTTAATGCTTAGGTTGACAAAAAGGGGTGTGAAAATTTATCAAAGGAAAATCGAGTCCTTCAAAGAGGTTAGTGAATGCTTTTTAGTACTGCAGCTGTATGAACTATTAGTAAAAGTTATCGTGAGGGGTTTTAAGCTGATTATTAAACAGACAATAATTCTGAGGTGTTTGAATGAGCTACCAAAACAAAAAAATGACAGGAAGATTTATTATTCTAGATGGTGATTTCAATGCCTGAAACAGCTGCCAGGGGGTAAATAACAGATATAGTGATTTGCCCAATCAGCCTTGTTTCATATTTTTACTCTAAAAAGCAGAGTGGGATTTCTAAACACTCTTCTCACACATCTAGAGGACAAAATGAATTTGATTTTTTATGAAATAATAACAGAAGTTTGTACATTTCCTGCTAACCTTACAAGACATTCACAAAATCTCTTATCTGAATTCATGCTGCCCTGATTCAGCTGGCAGAACTAGGTGCCGATGTGATAATGAACTGCACTGGGTTGAGATCAGGACAGCTGCAGCCTGACCCAGAGCTGAAACCAGGTCGAGGTCAAATAGTGAAGGTGAGAAAGGTTGATTACCTGGAAGTGTTTATACAATATGTAATAAACAGTGGATGAGCCTTGTATTTTTTTGATTTTGTTCAGGTGGATGCTCCATGGCTGAAACATTGGGTTATTACCCATGACTTGAAAACAGGAGTCTACAACTCACCATACATCATTCCAGGGTGAATCTAGAGACACAGAACACTTATGTAACAGACTACTGCTCCTGTAGATGTATTAAGCACACTAACACTGTGATGCATTAAGATAAACAGTATCAAACACACAGCATGCACATCATAACTTTTCGGCCAGTAAAACCAAACTTGTTTTTAAATCTATGTCTGCAGAAGCCGCCTGGTGACAGTGGGTGGCTGTTTTCAGTTAGGAAACTGGAACGAACAGAACAACTCCATTGACCATAAGAATATCTGGGAGAGTGCTTGTGAACTGGAACCAAGTCTCAAGGTGAGGTGATTAAAAAATGTTCATGCAAGAGCTATAAAAATGCCCTGTTGCAACTGTGATCAATTATTTACAAAGAGACTTCAGGAGTGCCCAATTATTCTAACATTTGGCATTTTGTGAACTCAGGATTCTCTGTGATATACTCATTAAACGTGCAAAAAAACCTTTCATGCGAAGGCACCTCTTTTCAAACATCACTCTTGTTTTCATGTGAACCAAGAGTTGTAAAGTGATGATAATATTTTTAAGTTGTGGCACAACTTAAAGCCTGAGAGCAGTTCTCTTTGTTTTCTTACCTCAGCATGCCAGGATAGTCGAGGACTGGTCTGGCCTGAGGCCTGTTCGCAACGGAGTCCGGCTAGAGAGGGAGACATTACAGTTTGGTGCCACTGCAGTTGAGGTAAATGTTAACAGCAAAGCAATTCTCTGAACAGAACTTTGTTTATTTGGATCTTTTAAACATTTTGACTCTTATTCAGGTTATACACAACTATGGCCATGGAGGCTTCGGACTCACCATTCACAGAGGCTGCTCTCTGGAGGCAGCAAGGCTCTTTGGTGAGATCGTGGCGCAAAAAGGAAAAAACCCAAAAGCTCGCTTGTGAATTTCTTTCACAAACAATTGATGACAACACTTCTTCTTCAGTACTAATCTCAATCAGTACCTTATTTTTCATACAGAATGAACTGTTATTATATCTCTCTCAATGTTCACCACACACATATCTTCTATAACATACTTTTGAGGTAAACATAGCACTTATATGATGAGTGAAATGTTTAACCTAAAAGAGGAAACAGTCTTGCACTTTTTGTTGTCCAGCTGTAATGAGGCAGCTCATTTATAAGTTATCTTTTTACCTGTAAGACATTGACTCAAAAGTACAAAATCAAAAATGTGCACCTCCAATGTATTCCACTTCATTGTATACCTCCATGTTTGGTAATAAAAAAACAACATGAATCCACTGTTCTGTTTGAAAGATTATTTACTACAGTATTATACACATTTACATCCAGTGTGTTGACAAGAATCTGTGCACACAGACACCTAATGCAGCACTATATCAAACACTGGCAGGTGAGAGTCAGCTTGGAGGAGCAATGGTATAATTTATAAATTCAAAAAAAATAAAATTGCTCAGTGTGTTACTGGTAAAATCCGACAGGGCCAAATCCATCATCACGTCACCTTTGTTACAAATGAAAGCAAAGACAACAACTAAACCAGGTATATATACATCATTTACAGAATGAACTTCCAGATTAATTATTATACAAGAATGTGTGAGTAAATGTAGGTGGGATATTAAGCAGGGTTTATAGGTCTCAACACCAAACCCTTACGTAGATGTCATTTTAAATCATGTGACTCATAATAACAGGGTAAAGTCAGATTTGGATGATGAAAAGTTCCAGGTTTCCTAAATTTAAAGCAGAATTTGAGTCATTTTTTATTATTATGACCTGACTAATACCCGCTTTACTGCATTTCTTAAACAAAAAATAAAATCTGTATGTAAAAGTGTAAAACAAAACTTAGCTTAAAAATCTGTAACTTGGTGTACAGGATTTCCCTTTCACTTTTTAATTGAAAGGTCCATTGATTTGATGCTATGGAACTGTCTTTCCCTCTGTTGCACTTGTAAAAATTATTTTACCAGGCAATTTGTGAGCACAATTCAATGTTGTTGTTTTTTATTATTATTATTATTATCTATGCATCTATTACCAAATGATAAAGACAAAGCTTTTTAATAAAGTTAAAAGCATGTCTCCAAAACACTGAATAATTTAGTAGTTTTAAGGCCCTTCAAAAGAAAGATGCTAATTTGAAGCTTGCTCAAAACCTTAGGCTAACTCCTAACATATTTTACTTTTGCTTCCCCACAAAGGAAAATTTATCTTCAAACATTTTGCTTTGGAGTGTTTGAATTCTCACTTATCCATTAATGCTTTGCATGTTCTCCATCACTGATTGTTAAGTTTCATACTTGTGTAGGTTATTCGATCTCTCCCGACACCCTCTGTGCAGTTGGTCAGTTGCAAAATTGTGACAGTAATAGTGGCTGAATACTATACAACAAAAATAATATTTACTCTTGTGCTGCCTAGCTCTCTGAAGCCACTGTGGTGCCTAAACTCAGACTGAAGAGTCAAAGGATGGGAGATGGACAGAAAGCTTTCTCTGGCCTCTTTCCCTCTTTTTCTCATCTCACTCAGCTCTCTCAGATAGTCCTCAGCCCTGAGAGCCAGAGCTGGACTGAGGGATTCCCTCTGAGCCTTGGGAGGGGGCCCTGCCCACCATCTCTTGGCCCCATACACGTTGGCTGGACTCTTGCAAGCCTCGGCCTGTCGTCTCAATTGGCAGTGCACAGGAGGCAATGGCTGCTAGAAGGCAGCAGCAGCAGTACACAGAGAGCGCCAGGTACACAGATGACTCCAACATTACCTTCAGGAAGAAGCATGATGACAAAAAAGTGACCGTCACTGTCTTGAGTTAAGATATATTGAAATTAGGAATGGAATGATGGGTGTTACCTGTGCAACAAAAGGTGTAATCAGGGCTCCCACTCTGGCCATCCCACTGCTTGTTCCCAGACCTAAAGCCCTGGTGGCTGTTGGATAAACCTGCAGAGTTTCAGAAAATAATGAGGAGGCTGTGACAACAATAGCTGATTAAATCTGAGCTATAGTAATGTTTCTTTCATTATGTTTATTTGGCTGGATGTCCTACCTCTGGAGTGTACACGTATGCCGCCTGGAATCCTCCTGCAATGAAAGCTCTGGCGATGAAAATCAGCACTGTCATGGATGCTCTGCAACAGAGAAGCCAAATCCATATCTGAGCTCAACAGCTCAGTTACTTAGATACTATAATCCTTGTTGCAGCAGTCGCATGTGCAAACCTAAGCTACGACCTTTTGCTCCTCCACTTTTTTTTATCCATATGCCTTGTCTTTCTACAGCTTTATGTAATGAAGGAAAAATACCTCAAATAAATCATAGTTTCTTCAGATTCCACTTTACCTCCCAATACAACCATAAAGGGGTATGATGCACAAGGAGAAAATAAAGAAACATAAAGCCATGGTCTTCCTCCTTCCAAGTCGATCAATGGCCCACAGTGTCACCAGCAGTCCTAAAACAATGAAACAAATCCATGTTTGTAAAATATCAATGATGTGTTCCATTACCGGGGTATTAAGATGTTAACATAGAGGATAAATTTTGTATTATTAATATATGAATGATTGTGACTGACTACTTTGTTTGCTCTTCACTTAATTATGTTTTCTCCTGAAACACTTTAAGGTTACGTTACAGTTGCAAAGTATTTAACCTCAGCATGATGAGGTCATTTATTCATTTACTTTTTTCTGATTCTGATTCTGATTTAACAAGTATTTGAGTATCAGGTACGCTTTATCACTTTAGATAATCATTATGATACAGAGAGTTTGTAACTATATACAACATTTTTAGTACTAAATAACTAGACACTAAAAAACTTGGTAAAGGAATAGAGAGTGCACTGTGCTGTGTACCGGGGAATTCAGATAATGTCGTCCACAGTAAGTCTTTGTAATCGTCAGAGTTCAGGTATTTACACTCCAGGCTGCACGGGAGTTCCATCTTGTTACCCTTAGACACTAGAGGGAGACAAAAACACGAGAATGAGATGGTTCACACCCACCAGCAGCTCACTCCAAGAGGCCTTTGTGCTTCTTTTTCAGTAACACACAGTATCAATGTACCAACACTTTCTAGAGACAGAAATTCTAACTTTTAATGGGAGGTAAAAAAGCTTTTGTAACTAATAACATTAACAGCCCTACTCTGTTACATGTCCCATTCACCTTGTCTCTTAAATTCTTCCTGTCAAAGCATGTAAAATGTTTTCCATAAAAACTTGTAAAGTTTATTAGATGCTTTTTCAATCCAAAAAAAAAAAAAAGATAAACAAAAATTCTACTTGACCTTCAAGGGTTGGGTGCAGAAGTTACAAAGCTACATTGTTTCATCAGAAGGCCAAGTTAAGTGTGAAGACAGCGACTCACTTCCACATGCACCTCCCTCCTGAAACAACTCTGTAGTGAGCAGCACAAGTCCATAGTAGGAGAAGGCATTTGCAAACCTATAGAGACAAAAACACGGGATAGCACAACAGTGGCTTATTTAAACTAAGTAAGAAATGAAAATCAGTGAGGAAACATCATTCTTTTTACCTACCAAATAAACCACAGCAGCACTGTGGTCCAGCGAAAGTGTGATGAGAACAAGTCTCTAATCTTACCACGGTCCTCCTAGTATCAAGACCAGACAGGGGGAAAATACTGAATATACAAACTGAAATATAAAAGGGACGTTATGTTGATCCAACAATAAGGATTTGTGTTCTGCAGAAACAGCTATACCTGTCTGGCTGCAATAAGTTTTCCCAGCGGCATTGGAGCTCCGTTCTCTGTAGCAATCCGCTTCAATGTTGCCAAAGCTTTCTCCTGATTCCCTGTCAGGACATCGTATCGAGCACTCTCTGGTAGCCACTGGTTCAAAAATTAAATTAAATTAAATTATAATAAAACAGACATATCTTTTGATAAAGGGGTAACTTGTTATTTTTTAAAATATTCTAGATCATTTCAAGACTTACAAAGCAGAGAAAGGCAAAGATAAAGAGAGGAATGGTGGAGAGGCCAAGCAGCCAGCGCCAGCCCAGAGTGGGCATCACCAGGATTGCTAAGAGGACTTCAAACACTGTACCCAGAGCCCAAAATATCTGCAAGGACAAATCTCTATTACACAAAACCCTGTGAGGACAACATAGCATTTAATTTTTACTTTTTGGAGGCACTAGCAGTCTTTCTTCGATGATGATGGGCAAGTAAGATGGAAGCATGGATTTGTTCAAACCTCAATCAGTAAGATACACGTGGCTCTGGACTTCATAGGCAAAAATTCAGCATAAAGTGTCACTCTAGTGAAAAGAACAGATCACAATTATTTCTGACACAGTGTCTTAGATCACAGTGTTTTCAGAGAGATAAAAGAGTTACTCACGACTGAGGTGCTCCACCAATCCCAAAACCCACCAGTGCACGTAGGACAAGAATCCAGCCATAAATAGGTGCAAAAGCACTCATCAGGCCATAGAACATAGTCCACAGCACACTCATTTTTAGACCCTGTGTGTACAATCAACACATTGTGGTACAGTTTTTTTCTTGCAGGAAAAAAAATCTCTATGGTAAACAGGCGTTTTTCTTGAACTCACTGTCTTTCTGCCATATTTGTCAGATATATTTCCCCAGAGAGAGGAGCTGATCATCATCCCAATGAACACTGCCTGTGTTGATGTAGAAAGGAAAATCGTGATAAGAGGACCAAGAATCTTACATTGAAATTAAATTCCTTTGATACAGGTCATTCTGAACAAATCCTGATGCATATTTGCAATTTAGATAGAACTAATGTAATGTGTTGTGTGTGGCAGAAAAGCTACTGAAAGACATATTTCATCTAGTCATCCCTTCCTTTCCTTGTTTAAAGTCACATGCGTCAGCAAAGATAATGCATATGTTCAAGGTCTTAAGTAAATTTACTGTAGGTCCTCTGCTGTTTTAATTTGAGTAAAAAAAAGTAAGTAGCTTTTGATGTCATTTAAACCTGAATGTTTCAACACTAATCTGACAGTAAACCATCAGAGCTTCTTGATTGATTTTCACGAGTCCTTTTCTCAAACCAATCCCCAAGCACTTTATCAGTGATTATCAGGGCAGTCACTAAGAGCACTTTGCAGACATTAAAGAGTGCTTACCGATGTGAGTAGTGCCACCTCCAGGCTGGGCAGTCTCCATTCACAGTGCAGCTGTGGGGCTAAGATGCTGAGGATCATCATTTCCATAGCATCAGCCATCTAAGAAGCAGAGAAACTAGTTGTAGTGAGTGAAAAAGCACACACACACACACACACACACACACACACACACACACACACACACACACACACACACACACACACACACACACACACACACACACACACACACACAAATTAGAGTGGTACATTTTTGGTCTAGAGAGGTTCTCACCCAGGACAGACCAGTGAGGATGGAAAGTTTCCACTGGAATGTCCCAAAGCCTATGGCCTCTACAGCATCTTCTACCATGAAAGTGTCTAAGGGAATGTAGAAATATTTAGATGAAGACATGCAAACCTTTGTTGGTCTTGTACATCTAATGTTGAGAGCACTGGGAGTTGGAAAAATTTAATCCTGCCATACAATACCATCAGTTGGATTGGCAAACTCCCGAGGCACTGGAGCTCCATGTCCAAGTGCCACAGACTCCAGATCAGTCTGCTCTGCAACCTTGATAACCTGATCTCTGTTCTCGCCATCATCCTCAGAGCGTGTGCTTTCGCCTGTGCGTCGGAAGCGTACAACACTACAAGATCAAAAAACGGGGGGAATTGTTATTTGAAAAGTCCTGAGTAACTTCTCTACAGTATGACTGGTCAAAGAGTTTCAGAGGACTACTGCCAGGAGAACAAAACAGATCAAAAAATGGGAGTCAGATGCTGTTGCCAAGGTTACAGGTGCTTTTTGGCTGTTATTCTAGTAAATTGATGGTAATAGTATAAGTGAACCAAGTTCAGCACACTGTTTGGCAAGCGAACAAAGTCTGAACACAAAGAGAAAAAGATGTTTTCTACAGATGGAAGATGTAATCTTCTCCCACATGTATATAAGTGGATGTTTAATTAAGGAGGAAGCACTAAAGAAGAACTTGGAGGGTGCCAGTGAGGTCTTAATCACTGTAATTACATAACACAGCCTACTCGCAATGGTAAGTCTCAGTGCAGCAAATGAGTGTAGTGAGATGTTGAGCCACTAAAATCTAAAATTCAAACTATTTACAGGGAATTCAAAATAATGGATGTAACCAACAGTAAGGCGTATAACAATCATTGTAATTTTCAGTTTATTGACTGGAGTAAATTTAAAGATTTTATTCTAAATCAGTGCATAGATAATCTTTTTAATTGTTTGATTTAAAATAAAGCAAAATAATTGCCTTCCTGTAAAAGGAGAAGCCTATTCATCACCCTTCAGAGTCTGTCTTCAAGATTATGATCAGTCTGGACTTGTGTTGGCCAGCCCTTAGCTTAATGAATGAACAGCAGGATGGACATAATTTACTTTAGATACTGAGTCATGACAGCAAACACAGTTTCAAGTTAAGATAGGATGCTGCTCAGCATTGAAATCATAATAAACCCGCTTCTTATGAATAAATCAAAGCAGTAGTCCTCTTAGGCATGCTATGACTGTAAACAAACTGCACCCCCAGCGTTGAACATAATATTTTGTTGTTTCCTCCCTCCTAACAGAAACAGTTTTATGCTAAATGTAAGGATAAATGTTGTCATTAGCCTTGAAGGAGTTTAAGGCTATTTTTGCTGCAGCGAGCTAATCGAACATCAGTACGAAGCCGTCAGAGGGCGACGCGTCAGGCAAACATGGTGTCACGGTTAGGAGAAGAACTGAATGAAAAAACCTAAGGGCGATACAGTTGACTCAGATCTACTCACGGAAGCTGTCTCAATTGGAATAGATCATCGTCCATTTTGGTGTTTACTGACTGACGCTCCTTTTGGCCTCATTGCCGTTCACATTCTTACGACGAGCACCGATTTCAGCACCGAGGAGAGCGACCTGCCCTGGGTGTCTGCCGACAGCCAATGAGAGGCCACCCTGCTCGACTCAGCACGAGACTCACGGAGAGGGACCGTGTGGAGGATGAGCTCAGGAGGATCTATATTACTGGCCTGCTGATAGATCCTAAACATGACTTATCATCACAGAGAGATGAGACCGGGCCAAACTTGCGGTACAACATACAAACGTCGTGACAGACCCGTGATTAAATAATTTATATACATTATTGACATAAGTAATTTAATGACAGGTTTAAGATTATGAACATTTTCTGTAATTAACATTGTGGAAACTGCAAGAAAGCTCTGCAGTAGCTTAAATATTGAAATACGTATTAGAACAAAAAAAAAAAAAAAAAAAAAAAAAAAAAAAAAAAACCGTGGACCACACATGATGGTTTGACTGCCAGGAAACTTTGTGTGAAATGTGATAAGTACTTTTCAATACACATTTCATAAAACTCAATTTAAAAAAAAAATGTTATCATAATCGTATCATCTTGGGACTTGCTTTTTCTTCTTCTTCTTCTTCTTCTTTCTTTTTCTTTCTTTCTTTCTTTCTTTCTTTCTTTTTTTTTTTTTTACTTAATTTTACTCAATTTGATTAGGGTTAGGTTTGAAATTTAGATGCTACGCACGGAGAATTTGTAGTTTCACTTTTTAAAAAAATTAAAAGATTGAGTTTTCATTTAAACAGGTGTGATTATTGACAAATGTTAAAAATGAATATGAAGATGAATATTACAATTTTAGAAACCTCTTGCCGACTTCAGGGAAAGTAAAAAATAAAAAAAAACTAATGTGGCATTGTTTCAGAGCCTTTTACGGACAGAACTGTTCCCACTACCATTTGGTATAGGCCTTATGTTTAATTTTCATATAACGTGTTGTGGTTTTGAGGCTCGAGCCCCTCGAGCAAATGTAGGTGGTCGGAATGTAAACAGTGAACAACTCGGTACGCTCCCCAACGAGTCCGTACTGAAACACTTCACTGATGACTGGAGTTCCGCAATGAAAGAAGGATGTTGTGGTGCAGGCCAGAAAACTCTGATAAGCTTACTGGAGAGTACCTTGGCACTGGACCCATAATCAGGTAAACCCTATCTTCCTGGCAAACAACAATTAGGTCTTGTTATGTGCACTGGACCAGGTGGAAAGCGGGTCATGACGCCGCCATATGTCTGACCCAAAGTGCAACATGCGCAGACAGGCACCGAATCAGGTTAAACGTCATTAAATGCAAACGAAGATCGGTAGCAATGGGGATGTTCGCTACATTTCAGGATAACAGCTTGTGTTTGTGATGTTGAAGGCGACGTAGTACGAATGGGGCAGCCTAACTGTGCTGCTATCGGTAAGTTAGCGTAAACTTAGCTTCAGCTAGCTTCTCCTATCGTATCTAATGGTTGTATGAGTTTGCTCGAGGTTACACAATAGTGATGTGGGGGTGGTCAGACAGTATACTGACCGACAAAGTAATGTCCCTATGTAGCATCTAAACATTGCAATAAACACTTATCTTTCAGACTTCAAACGTGCTAACTTTAGCACAAGTAGACCAGGTTAGCTTGGAGGTGACTGCGAGACGCATCAGATCTGTTTAACAGAGATAAACGGCTTGTAGGGTGAAATGATTACATCAGTAATGCAAATAGATTGCATTAGTTGTATTTGACGCTTTGTTTGTCCCTGTATCAATAAGATCTAAAGCGCGAAGTCGTGGTAATAGAAAGAAATAAGCGGGACTCCCATAAACTCACAAAAATCTGTTTACAAACCAACTACTAAATTCTTTCCCCCAAAACAAGGTTTTACAACAGTTCTTTGTCTGTTAGCCAATTTAGTAAAACACAAAAGTACACCGTAAACCTAGATTATTAACTAAACCGTAGACTGTAAAAAGAGCTACATTAAACAATTGATGATTTTTTACAGTTATTTTTTAAAACAAAAAAAAAAGACTTGTTATACAACCTTACTTACGGAAGCTCAGCATAATTTTTCATGTTATCACGTGTTTTCCTTTACACCTACCTCTATCCAAACTCAGCTGTTGTCTTTTTTCACGTTTTTTTTCCAGAAACAAAATGATCAAAAACTGGGGTGTCATTGGTGGGATAGCTGCAGCGATTGCAGCTGGAGTTTATGTTTTGTGGGGCCCCATAAGTGACAGGAAGAAGAGAAAAAGGGGTAAGTGCGAGTCTGACAATTTGACACACAGACATCATGCGGGCCAGTCGATTTGAGCATTAACTTGCTTTTGCTCTTTCAGGTATGGTTCCTGGTCTGTTGAACTTGGGGAACACCTGCTTCCTGAACTCTCTGCTTCAGGGTCTGGCAGCATGTCCATCTTTCATTCAGTGGCTGGAGAAGTTCTCTTGTTCACCAGTGATCCAGTCATGTAAAGACAACCAGCTGTCCTCAACATTACTTCAGCTTCTTGAAGGTATTGAAAATCAGTCTGTGAGATAAGTCAGTGGAGTTTAGCTGACATGTAGTGTTGATTTACATTTTTAACAACGGTTGATATCTCAAACAGCTCTGTCCAGTGATGAGCCCAGGGAGGAAGATGTGTTGGATGCTGGATGCCTCCTAGATGTCCTGAGACTGTACCGGTGGCACATCAGTTCTTTTGAAGAACAGGTTAATCAGTGATACTTCTAAGCTTTTTGTTGTATATTTTTATGTATAATGCCATGTACAGTGCTGAATTTAGGTCTTAAAACCTGTGCATTTGTTATGTTTACTCTTCTCAGGATGCACACGAGCTATTTCATGTCCTAACATCTTCTCTGGAGGAGGAACGGGATCGTCAACCCAAAGTTACTCACTTGTTTGACATGCAGTCCCTTGAGGTAAGTCATTGTTTGTCTCTAAAACTAAGTCTAGTGAGCTTTTGTATTCCTCCTTTGATTCTCCCTTTGATTCTATATAAATCTGTTTTTATTTCAGAGCCCCCCTGATCAAGATGAGAAAACAATGACCTGCAGAAGTCGAGGTGGGAATGCAGATAAATAATAGAGACTGAAATAACAGACTTCACGGAAATTTACTGTATTTAATCTGTAATCTTTCTTTGGTGTGTTTTGCAGCCCCTCTCCATCCAATACCAAGTCCATGGAAGATGCAGCATCCTTTTCATGGCCGATTAACAAGCAACATGTCATGCAAGCGCTGCGAACATCAGGTGAGTTAATTTATTTGCACCAGCAAGTTTCTCTGTTTGTGTGTAGTTCTTTACAGCATTTGTGTTTGCTTCCATTTTGTCCAGAGTCCTGTGCGGTACGACTCATTTGAGAGTCTGTCCCTGTCCATCCCTTTACCTCAGTGGGTAAGCAACAATTTTCAGAAAGAAAGATATTAATATTGCGTATAAAGCTGTTACAGTATCAATGCGTAACTTACCATTTAGGTGATTTTGCTGTTGGTCATACCATAATCTGTTTTTGTCTTCAGGGTCGCCCTATCTCTCTAGATCATTGCCTTCAGCATTTTATCTCCTCAGAAACCATCAAAGAGGTGGAGTGTGAAAATTGCACAAAGGTATGTTCACTTGAGTATCTGTTTCACACAAACTTTTAGCACTTGTTTAGTCAAGTAATCAATCATAACTGGCAAAAAAGCTTTTGATAAAATCATTCCTTCCACTCTGTATTCATTGCTGGTTTTACTTCATTTCTACTCAGCTTCAACAAGGGACCACAGTTAACGGGCAAGTTCTGGAAAATCAGAGGACAACATTTGTTAAACAGCTAAAACTTGGGAAAGTAAGAATCATTCACTTTCACATCTGAGAAATATGTAAACAGCCAAGCCTGTTGTTGTTATACAGTTTAAAAAATGAGGCCTGTACTATGAAGCTGGATTTTCTCTTATCAAGGTAACTTCAGGGGTAACCCCTGGATTTTCTGCCCTACACTGTGGTTCACTTTTTAGCAGGATAAATCACCGTGGTACCTTATGCTAAATGGCTAACCTGCTCCAGAGCAGGTTACGATCTGGATAAGACATCAGCGAGTATAAAAGTGACACCTCCTGACCAATCGGCTCTCTCGGGAAATACCTGCCCATTCTTAGAAGATCATGTAGATGTTGGTGTGCGGATTGTGAGGGGAGAAAAAGAGTATTTAGGGATAGATGCAATCTTTTTGATGTCCCCACTGGCATCCTGTACCACAGATTTTCATCAGATGGACTGCGCTACAATTGTCATCTGATGGAGTCATCAGTTACAAACGTAATGCATCACTGTCTGGCTAAATTGAGGTTAACAACAATAGTCACACATGGAATAACTGCGGAAACATGAATATATGGAACGCACAACTACTCGTGCCATCATGGTGAGGAATTAATATGACAACACAACACATGCTCACACGGGTTGCTGAGCTTCTAAAGAACTCAATAGAAAATATAAATGAATATAAATATAAACGAAAGGAAGGGCACTGAGGTGAAGCTCTGCCCCAAACGTCTGTGCCGTAATAAAGTCAAACTGAGTGATCAGAGTGCTGTCTGTTTAGATTGTCCCATAAATTAATATTGTATAATCTTGTGAATTTACGCATTAATGGAGTCAGCAATTTTTTGCCAGCATTCCTTTCAGGATTTTTCTGCAGCAAAATTTTTGCTGTCGGCCTGGATGGTGTGTTTGAATTCTTGGTATTTTTTAGGAATAACTGTCTGCTCCTCTATGGTTAAGTAGGCTGCTCTGCAGGTTTTCTCCCGTTTCTCCATGTTTGTGATTGGTCAGATGCTGCAAACCCCACTCCTTTTATGTGAGCATGCACTGATCAAGACAGGAAAACCCTGGATTCACTGAGCGAGTTGATATTCAGCTTTAGTGTACCACTTATCAGAATTGCAAACGTCTTATTAAGTCAACCCAGGTAGTTGAGAGAGATCCCGGATGTGTTGATCCCGCTTCGTTGTACAGACCTCTGGTAAATGTTATTTAGATCAGTATATTCATTTATAAATGAGTTAAAACTGTTCTGAAAGTATACTTATTTCTTCCATGTCCTTCCCTCTAGCTTCCCCAGTGCCTCTGTATCCATTTACAAAGACTGACGTGGTCCAGTGAAGGAACCCCCATCAAAAGACAGGAGCATGTGCAGTTCACAGAGCATCTATCGATGGATCACTACAAACATAATGCGTCTACACAGAAAATTCAGAGGCTAAAATGTGCTCCGAAACCCATAAAGGCCGAAACTTCAAACGATTCCATTGAAAAGTCTACAGCCAATGGGGCCGGTGTGTTCAGTCTGACAGCTCTGTAAAACCAGTATTGCTTTACATTTAGTTTGTCTTTTTCTCATCAAGTGTTTGTTGGGTTCTGTTTTTTTTTTAGATGCAGAACATCGCAATAACAACAACAAACCTTTCACGAATGGAACCTGTTCATCCGTGCTCCTTCACTCTCCTGGTGTGAATCCACAGCTTGGCTTAACATATGACCACAGGTAAACTTCTCATCAAGGTGTAGGCAAGCATGCTAAGTACTGCTTGGATGATATTAAACAGTCCTTCAAAGTAACTAGCTAGCACTGTTTGATTAACCAGGTTAAATATCTTAGGAGATTGTAAAACTTTTACTTCACAGAAGTATCTGTTACTAGCTTCAGATTTAAAACATGAGACTATCTTTAAAAAAATGTAGGTACAGAAGTACAAAAGCTTTTCTGCTTTCTACCACTGGACCTGGATTTTCTTTTCCTTTTCGTCATTAATTTGATAATCTTTTCTTCCAGCTCTACAGAGTACCTCTTCAAGCTCACAGCTGTGCTGGTTCACCATGGTGACATGCACTCAGGACATTTTGTAACGTACCGCCGCAGCCCTTCACCTTTTAACTCTCAATGGTTATGGGTGTCAGACGACTCAGTACGGAAAGCCAGCTTGCACGAGGTTCTGTCCTCCAACGCTTATATGCTTTTTTATGAGAGAGTGCGAAGACTGAACCTCCCGCTCTGCTCAGAGGAGTGACCAGATGCTTGGGACCTCACAGCCTGGCTGACTGCTGCCTTTGCAGTGAGGGTGCAGTTACCAACAGGTGGACTGTCCCTTCATGACAATGAGAACACAGAGGAAATCCATCCTTGTGCTACTGTACGGATAAGTATGTGTCAGTGATCTCAGCAACATGATATAAGTTGAAGTCACAGCTTTTTGCCTGATCCAGAGCTGACAGCTCTCAAACCCAAAGATTATTGATCTGCAGGATTTTTACTTATATATCTATCATGTGAAACAGTTTCTATGGCGTACCATTTTGGCTTATTGGGAAAAAGAAAACAGGAACACAGAAACACTGGCTCTAGAGCAATGTTCTGCTAATAACAAAAACTAGTGAAATCACACGTCCCAATGCCCTCGTAATAATGATGATGATGATGGCTGTTTAGTGGACAACAAAAGTTGCATCACCGTTTGTTTTCTTTTAACCCTTTCAACCAATCACCTATCTGTTACAACTATATATATATATATATATATATATATATATATATATATATATATATATATATATATATATATATATGAAATTTCATATTATTTAATGCTCATAATAATTATTATCCTGGACAATGTGCTACGTCGAAATAAAAAAAGGTCCTGCACTGTTTAGATATGGGGAATACAACGTTAAAGTTACTAATGTGCTAACTATAGACATGCGCATATTTAGATTCTGGATCCTACAGGCGGCCAAACTATTCTACCCGCTGTTCCTCCTGGTTTGCAGCCAAAATGTTCGCCTAACCGGCTCAGTGAAAATAAAACTTTAAATTCCGGTATTTTTTTGTTTTAAGTATCTTTTTATTTTATGTATCGTTCAATATGGCATACGGTAACTCTTCCGCGTTTTTTTGTTTGTTTTCTGTTTCGTTGTTTGGTGGTTTGTTTGCTTCATAAACCGGATGTGACGTTTGATGGGATGCAGACTGCATCTATTGGATAATTGTTGCCCGATGAAGGAGTCTGTGTAATCTATCTCGTGACAAGACAGAAATAGGTACCTCAAAACTCGCTTATCAAAAGTCCTACCAAACTGCTTCTGACAGCTGACAACTCGAAAAATGAGTGCCCGGGGTGAAAAAACTGCTCGGAAGGTGGGAAGGAAGACAAGAGACGATCTGTGGGAACATTTTTGTTATATTAATAACGAGAATAAAACTGAGTGTACCGTGCCTGATCATAAGGGAGAACCCTGTGGACACAAGATGGGAGGGAAAAAAACTGCGCATTTAAAGAGACACCTGGAGACGACGCACCCAGAAGTGTCTGCCCAGGTAAACAACAATGATGAGTGTATAAATTCTATAAATGTAATGTTGAAAACAAACTCAGTTCGTCAACTGCTAGCTGTAAATTCGTGCTGTAGTGACTGCTTTCGTCAAGGGAGCAGAACTCGACAGAACATCTTTTAACGTTTGGTAGGCCCTGCGATGTTAGCAGAATGACTGAGCAGAGCTATCCTGGAGACATCTCTAGTCCCCTCTTACAGATGTTTGCCTTTTTAAGACTCACATACAGACCCCGAATGATTCATCACGCATTAAACATAATACGTGTAAATGTAGTGAATTGAGAATTTGGTTTAGGTGTGACTTTGCACTTTTTTCTAACAATTTCAAGGCATTATTTTTGGATATGACAAGGAGTAGTTTAAGTACAACGCATTTTTTGTCAAGATGACTAAAATAGTAACTTATTCTTTCTTCCTATTGATATTTTTATGAGAGAAGTATCTTTTTTGAAACGGTTATAATAAAACAGAAAATGGGAACTAAAACTGACTAGAGTGAGAATAAACTGCACACTGACTTCCACAGACATTATGAAAAAAACAAAGACTAAAATATGACATCGTCCATGGTTTTCTGGGTGAGTCAACACTGTTTTAAAGTTATTGTTTTAACAAGGTTTGCATGCACTGCAGGTTGATCTGCATACGTTAAGAAGGAGAGGTTGAGGGAGCCATTATGTCTGTTGTCTGCATTTTGCAAACTCACTGCTGTTTGCCACTAAATTTTACACCCTGCTTCTTGAAGTTGTTCCCGTTTTTACCCTTGATCCCTGTACAGTGCATATTCAAATAGAAGTAACTGATCATGAATCCTTGGTGATGTAACATATTGTGGACATTGAAATAGAATTATCCTCAACTCTGGTTCTCCATGGTCTGATCTAATTTACATAATCAGACCCAACAGTGTGTGTTAGCTGTATAGGAGGTGACATTTTAACCACCATTGTTCATAAAAAGTTGAATATAATTGTTTTGTCCACAATAATCTCTTCTCTATCATGATTTGCTGAGACACACAGTTGAAGTTGAAGTGCCATGTTGTCTCTAATCCTTAATGTTTTAACACACAAAGCCTTGTGTGCAACTATGAATGTGAAAGTATAATAATGATGCAGCAGAGCCATTAGGAATGATGTTGGTATGATAGAGATTACAGAAAACCAATGACCTGCTCTCAGTTAACAAAGCTACAGTTTGACTTCAGGTTTATGGGAAAGGTACCCTGTATATTTTAAACTCTGTAACTGATGACTGCCATTTTGCTCTGACCACATGGAGTGAGTGTCTGAGAAATTTGGTCTGGTGCAAAACTCCCTGTCAATGTTTGCAATTTGCACTAAAGAATATTCATGTGAGATTATGTGTGTTTGTGTACAATCTGTAAAGATGATTGTTTTCAGGTATTAAAACAACATATAAAAAAAAGCTTGGACTTGATTGCACTTCATTTTAGCATGAGACCAACAGACATCACACCGATCACTTTCTCAGGAGCCCAAATGAGTTTCCTGGGTTTAAAACAACAAAAGGCCTTTGCTATAGTGATAAAAAGGTGCATATTTTATAATGCAGAGCATCAGTAGGTGGGGTAAACATTCCCTCACACACAAAGTGTGTTGTAGTGTAACATAAGAAATTTGCCGTTGTCTACCTCATCTGCAAACAATGAGAAGCAAGTAAAATCTGGTACGCTTGACTTTATTGCTTATTTCTTGAGGAACTTTAACAACTGCTTAAAAAAAACTAACTTTACTAAAGTTCTTGTGGCTGAACTTGTTTAGGTCATTTTAAACAAAGCTTGGCAGCTAAATGTACTTATTCACTGGAGTCTCAGTCAGCAGTTTTCAGTTGTTTTCCCTTGAACTGTCACACATCTGACTACAAACATTTTATATTTCGTGAAAATTTGCCCCAGTGAGTTCCCTACTTTCAAGCTCAATCAGGACACTTTATTCAGTTACTTTTTGCTTGGTAGCTTTTTTCTATCGAGCAAAATGCGTCTAAAGGTGAGGTTGATGCGTGGCAGGACAATCTTCTTGCGAGCAGGGAGGCTGTGGTACCAAAAAGTGTTGGTGGGAGAGTTCATGAGGAGCAGGCTTCCGTGAGCAAGCTCCAGCTTCACGGGTTCAATGTGCCGGCGGTTCTGTTTCCCCCGATTGTCTCTGTGTCTGAATATGAAGTCTCGAGCTGCTCCCAGAGATACAGAGGCAATGGGACACAGGGGGTCCAGTTCCTTCTCATCATCGCGATGCTCCCCCATGTGATCCCGGCCATCTTTGTACCTGATGAAAAGATGAACACAAATATCAGTTTAACTTTAAGAAGTATCACTTCTTGTTTACGGGTGGCAATGCTTTCTTCCTGAAATCGGACTGCTTAATCCAAAATCCTACACATATACATCCAAATACATGTACTAAGGAGTATAACATCAGTTTTGGAGACAAATTTATGACGTGAGTAGTTAGGGTGTTAATGGTTAGACAGAAGGGGTGAATTACTGGTCCAGCTCCAGCCCCTGTCTCACCTGTTTACCAGAACGAAGTTGAATGTTTGTCCGGTTGTTTTTGTTACAGCATCCCGGATGTATTCCAAGGTTGGAGTCCACGGGCAGGCTAAACGTGTCACTCCTGAATAAGTGTAGGTCAGACCTTCATCTCCATAAGTCGCCTGCTTTCTTGGTATGTTGTATACCTTTCCAAACACCTGCACCTTTGCTTCCTCTCCTGAAAAACAAACAGACACAACAGTCAAAGCACTATTCCAACCTCTGATCCCACCTGCAGTGTAAAAGGCAGGATGTCTTACCTGTTGAGTACACCAGCTCTTCCTCTAGCCGTTTAAAAAGCTGGTCTGCCTCCTCTTTGGAGAATAGCAGAGCGTAATCACAATCCAGTCCTTCTGCCTCTATTTTCTGCCAGGGGACAGGATTGGAAAACTCTTCTAATATTGCATGTTCATCCTCAGTGTCCTCCTCCAGCTTCATGCTTTCATCATTCTCCAGTTTGAGTTTCTTAAATGGACTTTTTCCATCATTGCTACAGGAGCTTTTCTTCCCCCCGAACACGAACTTTTCCATTTAGGAGCTGAGGTTTTTGTAATGGAGCCTGGATTTTGAGAAAAAAAAAGGATAAAGCTGTGAAATTAATAAAATTGATTGGCTTAAAGGAAATGTCACATCACTAGCTTGACAGAACACTACCAACAGTTTGTTTTGAACAGCGCTCAGCTCATTATCATATCTGATTGCGTCACTTTGATTTGGCGCGAATCACTTTAGGTGAATTTAGGCTTTCGTGTGCTGAATCGCTGTTCTGCCCACCCATCACTTTACTAGAGAGGTCAATAACTATCCAAGCGCTTGCTTGACGTGTATTTTTCGCCAAAATGATCGGACAGAAGACTATTAACTCATTTTTTTCACCTGTCGCGAAAAAGCGCCTTTCTAAGGAGCTGAACGAAGAAGAAGAGGATGCTAAAGACCCGGTGAGAGTAATTACAGCCACAAAGTGTCCACCGAAATCAGCCAGATTTCTATCTGGCTGTCATTGATCAGAACGATAATAATTTTGGGATGTCACTTTTAGAGCACTTGAAGTCATTCAAAGTCCTGTTTGTGCAGGTTTGCAGTTTGATTGCTCCGATCAGCGTAAATCAAGCTGCGTTCACAAGCTCTGCTGGGTTGCAGACTGTTACTTACCGTGGTGCTATTAGCTTAACAGACGAGCATGTTTTCTGTACAGTGTCGATGGTTTCTTCACCCCCTTTCACCTAAAACCACATGTCTCTCATCCGCTCCGTATTCTGCTCAATACACTAAAATTTTGCAGAAGAAGCTGAAGTCCTCGACGGCAGATTCAGAGCCGTCCAGTCCCACTCCTGCGTCTCTGTCTCAGGAGCAGCTCGACAGAATCGCCCGAAACAAGAAGGCGGCGTTGGAGAAGCTTGCTTCCGCTCAAACACCTCCGGGGTTTGGGGAGAGTTGGAGAAGCGGACTTGCAGCTGAGTTTGGAAAGCCCTACTTCAAACAGGTGAGTGGAAACGCTGCACATTGTGTCTTTTTTGTTTTTCAATTATTTAACCAACTGTATTTCTCTATTAACAGTTGATGACTTTTGTTAACGAAGAGAGAAAACGCAACACCGTATACCCACCTGCGGAGCAAGTATTCACCTGGACTCAGATGTGTGAGATCAAAGATGTAAGAGGGCTTGTTCTGACACTGCCTTTCCAGAATACTTTACTGACAATCAAATATAAAGCATTTAATATGAGTCAGAAAAACTTAATAGATAAATAAGACTTAAACCCAATCTGAACTTTTGCAATTAGTTGCATTTTAAGATGTTATAAACGTTTTGAATTGCTAGGGCAGTTTGGTGACTGTTCAAGAATAAAATGTAGTGCTGCAAAGTCTATTTTAGTTTTCCTGTTGCAAATAAGACAAGCGACAACTCAGTCAAGATATGATCAAACTTAAATCTCAAGTTTCCTCTAGTGTTGCCAGGTTTGATTTATATAACTGTGTGAAGCAGGCTAACAAGAACAATTACAGCTTCTTCACGCATTTCTTCAAAATGGAAGTTGAGTGGTTGATAGGGGCTGTTCCAGCTAGCATTCTTTATGATGTCTGTACGATTTCAGGTGAAAGTAGTGATTCTTGGACAGGATCCGTATCATGGTCCGAACCAAGCCCATGGACTGTGCTTCAGTGTTAAAAGACCAGTGTCACCTCCTCCCAGGTAGAAACCTTTATCTTTCTTACATTTGAAACGCTTGTCTGTGAAATGCCAGTTTTTTATGATTTTTTATGATAATTATTTTTTGAAATATCTCATTTTCCAGTTTGGAGAACATGTATAAAGAACTGGTGTCAGACATTGAGGGCTTTCAGCACCCAGGACATGGAGATCTGACCGGATGGGCCCAACAGGGTAAGTTTAAACCAAATCTGTTGAGGTGTAATCACAGCTACGCAACAAGAAAGCTGTTGATCATGAACCACCCCCTATCTAAAACCTCACTCTTCAGGTGTTTTGTTGCTCAATGCGGTCTTGACTGTCCGAGCACACCAGGCAAACTCCCACAAAGACAAAGGTTGGGAAAAATTCACAGATGCTGTGGTGCAGTGGCTCAGCAACAACCTGGATGGCCTGGTCTTCATGCTGTGGGGATCATATGCCCAGAAGAAAGGAGCCACTATAAACAGGGTGGGTCTACACTTTTTATTCTAATACAAACACTGAAACCCAAAAAATGTTTTTATGTCATTGTATTCAAGAGGAAACTTGTTCTCTATTTGTAGAAACGCCACCACATCCTGCAGGCTGTGCACCCGTCTCCCTTATCTGCTCATCGAGGATTTTTTGGCTGCAGGCATTTTTCAAAGGCCAACGAGCTGCTGAAGAAATCAGGAAAATCTCCAGTAGACTGGACAGCACTTTGAGCTGCCATTCATCTCAGCTTTTCAAACACATAGCACTAAACTGATCATAACCATATGCAGCCCATAAGCTTGATCCTTGTTCTGTGTTTAGCATTAGTTTAATGCAGAGATTTAGGTTGCACTGTTATGTTTGTGCCTTACACTGAACTTTCATGAAAATTATATCACAAGATGTAGTTACTGTCTGCAGCTGCCAGTTTCAGCTTTGTAAATATTTTGGGTTTTTCTTTGTTTATTGTTTCTATTAAAACAGTTTAAAAAATGGATGCTAAATGTCTTTGTCTTAACATTTTCTTAGACTTTTATAATCTGAATTTCTGTGAGACCAAGACCAAAAAGTTACTTTCAAGCATGGAATACAAATGTTGATATTCTACACTGAGAAAAAAAACTAATAAACAAAGGGGAAACACTGACGTTAAAAGAAAATTTGCACTGCATAATATTTTGGATATTTTCTTTTTTTTGTGTCCTCATTATTTCATCCTTACCCTTGCTGCCTTTGAGGAAGTTTAGTTTATTATGAAGTTCTCAGTTACAAATTCTTATAAATATTTTAAGATATTCATATAGTGTATTGGATTATACATCACTAGAGGTATGAAATGAGATTCAACTTTTTCATAAAACATACAAGTATAGAGTAATGGAATGAGGTTTGGCATCTCACGTGCAAGTGCAATAAGCAGAAGTACATTCATTTATGCTATGTACAAAGCATTTATAGGGATGTATAAATGTTAATGGGATGCTACAAATATAAATAAATGCTTTAAATACAAGTATATGCTACAGATTATGATATACAGATTGTGGTGCAGTGAACATGCTATGGTTATATATTTGTGTGTGTTTGTGCAGTCTTGTAGTGTGTGTGTGTGTGTGTGTGGGGGGGGTTAATCTTCTTTTATCTATTGTTTTAATTCATATGGGTCATTTTTGCCTTGGTTCCATTGAACATCTTAGGAGAGACAGGACATGGTAGAAAAAGTTTCAGAAGTCATGTAGCAGAGTTGTCGAGGCCGGGATTCGATCCAATGGCTACTTTCAAAAATGTATCGCGGCGTCTTTTGGCGTTTTCGAGCTAAGGGTCTGTAAGCGAATCCAAAAGGTCGGAACTGAAAAGAAAGAAGTCTTCTGCTGTCCACTGAAAAAAAATAAAGTACGATGGGCCACCGTCGTGTGGTTAGTTGTGTTAAAATGGATTTCAGGAGATTTATTGGTCGGCAAAACCACCCACTTCAGCTGGCAGGGTTGCCAGGTCAAGGTTTACCACAGCGGTGGCTTAATTTAAGGCATTGGCGTGCATTTCGGTGGTCTATCCATCTTCTGACAGTTTGCGATAGTTTATACGAATTACTTGATTATCGCATGGTAAAAAAGTAATATTTGATTCATTATGTCTGTCTTCAAATCTTTCAAATCATTGAGTTGGCCGTAATAGCAGCAGGGGTCCCCATAAGTATGGTTTGTTGGATCAGTGCATGAGCAGTGGCTAGATTTATCACATGGATATGGCAACCCAATCTGTTGTTCCCCAAAACGCTACATACATTGTCGGACTTTTCTGAAACAAGAAATAGAAAAGATGTAACGCCCGAACAGGGACTTGAACCCTGGACCCTCAGATTAAAAGTCTGATGCTCTACCGACTGAGCTATCCGGGCTCACGAGATATCATTAGACGACATATTCATTATAAAATACATAAATGAATTATAACGTAAATATTTTAATAGTTCACTGTACATACCACCCATCGTCCTCGGCTAACACAGGCTGACGTTTCTTGTATGAAATGCTTATAGTACAAGCTTACAGCAACATTAACAACAGAACACTTTGACATCACAATGTAAATTTATTTCAATGTTGTTTTACTCGAACTAACTCGAAAATGTGCACTGGCATGGTTGTAGTAATACACTGACTAGCATTACAGGTTAATTTAAGCTACCCCCAAAAGGTGTTTTGTAGTTTGTACACGAAACAGCTGAAGTCTGTTGCCTGCGAAACAGGAAGTGAGTCGAAGGGAAGAGTCGTTTCCTGCCTCGTCCTGTCCATAGACTGTCCTAGTCCTGTCTCGTTAAGGGAAGCCGTGTACTATGTTAAGCTTACTTATATCCCAAAAATGACCTTCTCGATGAGTAAGTATTTAAGAAACACATTACATACCATTTTTAATATATGGTCGGGTAGTTGGGTGTACTAAAATGTCAGCGTTTAGCCTCGTTGTGAAACACACACACCATGGTGTGCTATCACGTATTTGGTTGCCCTCTATTAACGTGTTGGACATCGACGTAAGCGTGGCGTGTCAAAAAAGAAGAAATCACATCATAAATACAACGCGGTCATTATGCTCAGAATCGCTTAACCGCAAGGTATATGCACAAACTTTAAATTGCATTTTGGTTAATTAGTATAGAGTCCTGTGTTGATCAGTGTGTCACATCTTATAGGTACCGAAGGTTGCAACATGGGAACCAATAGCAGAGGACCAACTTCCACCGGTAATTATTTTCTTCCGGTGAATGTGAACACAAATTTGTTCTAGAAGGTTATATGCTGAAGGCATTTGGCAGAAGCAAACAAGACTGTATAGAAAGACTTCGTAATTTCTATTAAGTCAGGTTTTGTTTGCTGTATTTTATCCTCCTGTCCTTATTTCCCATTTAGGGGTTACATAAAAAAAACTTTGTAAGCCTCAACAGAATCTGATGAATTTATTCCATACTTTCTATTATGTATAATTATTTGAATGATAGTTGCAAGTATGCCATAACATTCCCAACTCATGTCTTTAATTTGACAGCCTCCTCAAATCCCAGCTGACCTGGTGGACAAACTGGAGCGTCTTGCCTTGGTCGATTTCCGCACCAAACAGGGTCTGGATTGCTTGGAGAAAGCTATACGGTTTGCGGATCAGCTCCATGTTGTTGACACAACTGGGGTCGAACCAATGGATTCAGTTTTAGAGGATAGGTATGTAAACATATTTCAATGCGTTTCTTTTCATTTCAGTCACAAATACCATAACACATAACAAGAAGCTGTAGCTCGAGCTGTTTAAGAGTTTTGAATAGATCTATTCGAAACTCTTAAACGGTCTGTTTTTAAGCAAAATTGTTTCATCCATGCACATTTAGAGCACTGTACCTGAGGTGTGATGCTGAGACAGACGGGGACTGTGCAGAAGAATTGCTTCAGCTTTCCAAAAACACAGTTGAGGAATATTTTGTGGCACCACCAGGTAGGAAGGAAACTTTGGATATTGTTTGATTTAAAATGAAGCTAATTTTGGGAAACTGATGATTTATCACATAGTACTAAGACAAGTAGAAAATGTTGTGTTTCGCACAGGCTTCTTTACTAATATTATTTTTTTATCATTGTAGGTAATATCCCTTTACCACAAAGGGAGGAGAGGACTGCCATGCTGAAAAACTCAGAGTTTTGATGATCTTGAGTTGCTTTATTTATTTGTGTTGCCCCCCCTCCCCTTTTAAACCATTAAACTAAAAAATCTGGTTGGCTTGGATGTTAGTTTTTTTAGATGAATTCTTTCTTACTCTTTTAGTTTCATTTCATTGAGTTGTGACGTTGTTTTTTTGTTATGTTATAAAGACATTCATCCTCATTGCCACTCCCAGCAGATACCACATTTCGCTCTCACCCTGTTGTTGTTACATAGGTCAACTTTGTGCTGTACATGATGCTCTTTACATGACTGGTGTTCATTCAAGCTATCATTAAAAAACTGTGAAATTTCTGTCTTTCTGTTCTGTTTCTCTAGAAAACTATCCAAAAAAACCCATAGGCCTATACATAGTCATGAAGTGTTTGTTAAATTCACCAGCTGATTGGTTTTGTTTTCTGCTTAGAACTACACATTCTGACGTCACATTACCCGACTAGAAGTCCCCCATAATCCCAGTGTTGGCCCAGTCATAGAACTGTCTGTTTTACAGGATTAAAGCCACAGTAGGTTGTTCATTTATTCACTCGCCTTGAGCTGCAAACTTATAATGCAGCGTCATGTCCGGAGAATAGAAACCGAAAGTTATGAAGTCAGATGGGGAAAACGAACGTTAAATCAAGTGGGCGTGTTGATCAGCTGCGGCAGACTGTATAAAAACAGCGCTCAGCAAAATCCGTTGTTTCAGCTGCTGCTCAGCATCACCTGGACGCTCGTAAGACTTCAGACTTCTCCAGAAGTTTCGTGAAGGAGTTTACAAAGTTAATCGAAGGTAAGAAACTTTCTTAATCAACTATAAACTTTTACTGACAATATTGTATTCCTTTATATTAAATGGTCGATTATTTATGTTCCTTTTTTTTCTCTTTTTGTTTTAGGCATTTGAAAGGATGGATATCTTCATTGTAATGCTGGGTGAATCCCACACCCTGAAGGTGAACCTTTACGACACAGTGGCCTCTCTGAAGAGACAGATCCAGGACAGACTTGGGTACCCTCCGGGAAGGCAGAGGCTGGCCATCGATAACGGACACAGGACACCTCTCAGCGACGACTCGCAGATCCTGAGCTTTTACTCCGTGCAGCCCGGCTCCCGAATCAATCTGCTGGTCACCCAGACCTTACAGGTGTTGCTCAGGAATGAGAAGGGAAAGCTGTCAACTTATGACATCACACCGGATGAGACTGTGAACGACTTCAAGATCAAAGTCCAGGACCGAGAGGGGGTCGCTACGAGTCAGCAGAGGCTGGTTTTCCAGGGCAGAGAGATGTCGGGAGGCAAACTTTCCGACTACCACGTCCAAGAGCACAGCACCATCGATATGGTGATGCGCCTGAGAGGAGGCTGAGGACTCTTCTGGTTTATAAATCTTTTACTCCTTATTAATTATTTTTATTTAATACAAGCAACACACAAATGCCGCAAAGCTGTTTGTTATTTACGGGTTTATTTTGATTAATACATTCCTGAACATTTATGTAATGTAAACAAAACTATTGGATAAGTTAATTGCTGGCTATTGTTAAAAAAAAATGTTTAATGCAAGGCACAATGTGTTTTACCCGTTCATTTCCCAAAGTATTTGTTCTTATGGGTAACGTTTAGAAATAAATCTAGAATGTGAAATAACATGTCTCTTTGTATTTTATGTACTGACTCACTTTCTCAGCTCAGGGGAGATCAACAGTTAATCTATAGCAGTAAAGTAAATAAAATTTCAAGATCTTAACTATATTTTACAAAACTATTCCAGTGTTCAGTGAACATTTTTTGTAAACTATGTTTACTTTCATAATTACAAAGGCAGTGGTGTTCAAAATGTTACAGCAGCATTTTATGAATGAATAACCTTGTTCTGGTGGTACTTTTACCGACAGTCGTCATTAGAGTTACTGTGAGATTATTGTCCCGATTAGGAACAGTTATAATGAACTGCATTAAACAAATCAAGTTAAAGATGGGAGGCTCTTCAGATTCTCTTTCCTCTGGAAAGGGAGCTTCATTTCCTCACAGATGCTAGGTAGGCGTACCAAAACAAGGCAACCATGTTGGCAAACAGCACTCGAAACTGTAAGCATAAACAGACATATGAACCCATTACAAGTGGTGTCAGTATGTGACTCATCATGTACTCAAAGACAACATTCCAGTAAAACGCATACCTGGACAGGCACAAAGTTGATATTGACAAACTGGAAGGGAGTCCACACTTTCCAGTTCATCTTTAAGGCTGACAAGTAACTTGCTCTCATCTTCTTCTCGAAGTCGTCCCAACCCTTAGCCTAAAAAATATAAGTATATATTTGCAGCCCATACAGAGAATTAAAATAGCTTTTAACAATGGAGGCAACAGAAAAGCAAAGAGGACTTCATAAAAAGTAAAATTTAAAGATGGCATGAGTAAATGAAATTTGTATTTATAGGGAAGCTCAACAATTATACAAATAGATAAGATGTCACTGGGACTCAACAAACTTGTCTTAACAGCTATTGACAGAGAAGCTATTGTTACAAACTAGATGAATTAAGTTTGATGTATCACAGAAAGAGGATATAATAAATGATGCCCTCCAGCTTCGTAATGGGATATATAGGACCTTGCACTTCACTCCAAATATTTAAAATCTGAATCTAAAATTCAAGAAATTCATTCAGCAGCAATAGTGGTCTTTTTAGTTTTCTAAACTGATCATTTGTGAGTCTGGCAGTTTCTAATCACTACCATATTGTACCCACTGAGGCTTCCATTTACTGGGGTGATGGGAGGATTTCAGAGAAGACCCACCTCCAGGATATTCATCACAAAGTAGAAAAGGAGGAGAAAGCCGGGTGCAAAAATAAGTCGATCCAGAAGCAGACGTTTGACAATACACAATGGATCTGTGGTGGGTATCCAGTGCTCCATTAGCTGGTAGAAGTAGTGGCTCACTGGTCCTGTGATAAACAACCTGTAACAGAAATAATAAAACAACATAATGTGTTTAAGTTAAGATTGACTGACTTTAGCTTAAGACACTGTATTCTCACTGTACATTTGCTTTTAGAGATAGCGTAGTGTCATCATGTCTCACACTGTCAGGGACATACATGTCATTTAAATAATTCAAAAACAAGCTAAAAAAAAAAAAAAACCCTCACACACATCAGCAGACCATGTTACTGCATGAAGTCTCACCCATAGATGGCGTATCGCGCAGCTCCAGCTGTGTCTATCTCTTTGACTGGGGCTCCATTTTTGGCCCTTTTTCTTGCCTCCAGAACCTGAGACAGGAGATTTCCTAATGCTGAGAGGATGCCACTGAAAATATCAAGGACACACACAAACTTACAGTTTGATCCGCAACATAAGTAGATACACCACTGAAAGAAAGCAGTGGCAAACTTTATAGGGGAGGTGCTCTGTACAGATGCTGATTGGTTAATACCAGGGTGCAGGGTCAGTTTGTGGCCACCAGTGAACCTGCAGCCTGTATTTAAACAATAATGCACGTTTGAAGTCAACGATTAAATAAGACATGGGTTGTGACCACGTTACAGCAGCAATTTGATAAGCTTGTCTGTTTGTAAGAATTGAATGAATTGACCACGCATCGAGTGTCGAGTTGGAATCATACAACAGAAACAAGAGAGCATTCAGCGAAACATGAACAAACCAGTGAATAAACAAGTTAACAGACCTCGTTATTGACTTAGTGAGGATGGGATATTTCTTCAGAAGAAACAGATACTGCTGTAGTAAACGGTAATGTAGGGACCCATCACGGACTGGCACACTCTGCACAGACATTTTCAATTGAGCAACTCTTTGAACATTTTCCAAAACAAACCTGAAGTTCAACAGAAACACCACCAAAGACTTCCTGTTAACGTCATCGCGCCTCTGTTGGAGGCACGCCCTCTGCCTCCAATATGACGTCGAAGTCAAACCAGTTCAGCTATTGAACGCTTGGACGTTCTCATCTGGAAACAGAGAGGAATTTGAAGTACGATGTATCCCTGCCATTCCTAAACAAAGAACTAAAATAATACTGATGTAAGATTTCTCATTATGTGAACTGTCAACTGTATAAAGATAAAGTCTGTCCTTTTATCAGCTTAAATAAACAAGTACATAGTGAATTCAGGTGTTTTGGAACATTTTTTATAATTTTTATTTTTTTTTAATGAAGACATTAATTGTATTTCATTATTTTCAAAAATGTAGCTTAAATCTTTTAATGTAGTTGCCACTAAATTATAATTTTGTGAAGTATATAGTGATTTGGGACATATGTCCTTACTGTGGACCTTTACCTAGTGCTGTCCCAATAAATCCAAATCCACTCTACCTTATCACCAACCTTATTCTTATACTTGCATGGTTACATGACCACAAATCCAAATCCTCTAACCACAAATCATCTATTTATTAGTTTTGAAATTTAATTAAAACAACACATATTATTAATTCACTGCTCTCTCAACAAGGGAGACAGATCAAACCCTTAATCTCTGTGAATTACTTTAAATTCATTCCAGAGCTGATGGTGACTTGTTGTTAAATAATCACAAATGTGCAGTACCTCCCTCCATTTTTTTAAGGAGTCATCTAAACATTAATACCTCTAACGCCCTTGATGCAACATGATAGTTTTGGTCGCATGGGGGCAGCAAAAATCCGGCTGTAAATCAACACTCAGCTGATCACTTTATAACATTATTGAAAAGCCTCTACACCTGCAGAGCGTTAGCCACATTGATGATATAGTCTACTAAGCAAAATTCATTTACTACAGATGATCTAGCTAAAGATGATACTAATGGTCTCATTTAAGAAGTCTTAATGTGCTCAACAACAAGTTATAACTACATCTCTGCCGTTTCTCAAAATAGCACCACTTACACTGCTGTGACAGTCTATAATAAAACAAAATGCATGACAGTATGTTTTGGAAAAATAATGATGATTCCATTTTATTATTTTATTACAAGAACATACACCATTTAATATATACTGTATATAGACTCATAGAATTATAGGTTTAGAATTTGATTGTTTTACAGTGCACATTTTTTTTTTAACTGGCCACAAAATAAAAATATCAGCTTTTATAAATAAAGCAGCATATGACAGGGAAAAAAAGGAATAAATTAATAAATAAATAATTTGGCAAATACATGTTACAATAAATAAAAGACGTTTTTCAGACAGCAGTAGGTAGTCACAATAACACAAATATTAAAAGCAGTCGATCTAGTCACATTATAAAGCAACAATTAAAAACAAACCAACTGGAGTTTTAAGTAATGAATGACACTGACGAATGCTGGAGCCTATGGCCAGCTTTAGCTGTAATATAAGTTGTTCAAACATTTAAGTTTTGTCATCTCGAGCCAAAAAATCTGCCAAACACCAAAACAATTTCCCCCATAACAGGGGGTCATGCACTGATTATGAGAAACTATATCAAACTTAGTCTTTCACTTTAATCTCCCTCTTTAATCATTCAAGCTTCAAATATCTAAGTAACATGTTAAACTTTTTACTCTCTTCTTTGTGATCACACTCAAGCAGAAATTAACATTGAGTTGAACAAACAGTGCTGGACTTACAGGACAAAATACAAGGTAGGTAACTGCAATCTACAAAATATATACTGGATCACTTCATAATGAAAAAGATCAAGTTTGTTGCTCCATATAAATCTCCACTTAGACATCGATAAGTTACTTAAATATCAGGTTATGATTTTACAAGTTTTAACATAATATAATCCTCATAAATCAAACACGTTTATCTCTCAGTTCAGCACACTTCACACATAACAATTAAGACAATATTTGGCAGAGAAGGCAGTCGGACATTAAAACACTGTTGGATACGAAATCACTAACATGGTGCAAAAAGCTGAATTATTTTTACTGATGTGTGTTTAAAATAACAGAGGGGTTTATATTAAACTACAGGCCAGTGTTCTCATTCAGTCATCTGTTAAAATAAATTGGATTTTGGCATGTTTTAGTCTTTTGTTAAGTGACAGAATAAGGGGTGCATTTTGTGTTGATATACATTCTGTTTAATCTTGTAGGCTCTGACTATTAAAATACATATTACAAACTATTATCTCAATGTTTTTCTCTCATAAATATAGCTTCTGAGTGAGTTCTGCTCTGAATTTCTTGGTTCAAAATATGCAACGAAAACCATCCTCACCTTAAAATAGTAAGTGCACTAAGATTAAGACTGACACTTGAGGGTTCTCTGACAGAAATATTTAAAAATTGTTTTTTTTCCTTATAGATTACTTATTCACTCAAACATACTGACAAATACAAAGGAAATATTGTCTTACAGCTGTTGACAACACAAACAACATCATGGGTACAGTTGATAAGGCTCATAGCAGCAAACTGTGATTGTAAAGGCCTTGTGTAACATACATGTTTGTGTGTGCTCTTAAGTATTTTTTCTTCGATGCTGCTACAGCTGTTTGCACATCATTTGGAAGGAAGAGTAGACAAATAGAGCAATCACTTGTTCTCTATCAGCATCTGCACTTTGCACACCAGATCCCTGGCCTGGGTCAAGATCTGCTTTATGTTGTGGTGTTCAGCCATTTCTGAAAGACAAAAGCAAATTTGATTGTTTTTACTGTAAAGGTGTACTTTGAAAACAAAGAGCTAATGGACCCTGTAAAAACTGTAGTCAGTGAAGCATCAAAATCAATTAAAGTAGTACTCCAGCAATTCATCATTATACCATCAAACGATGGCCTTGTTTAGGATCTTTAAGTCACTAAAATGATCCAATATGTGACATTATGAGCTGTGTTCACTGAGGACTGTTCCGCTGTTAAAAAGCTAGGGAAAACCAAGTTTGACCTTTTTGTCAAATTCCAATCAGGATCTTATATTGTTAGAGCTCAAACAACTTTCTAAAAAAACATCTAAAATTAATGAATTATCATCTATTAATTTGATGGGCCTGAAAAAGGAAAGAAATGGTAGCAGGTCCAAGTCCGGTTAGGTTCACATGTAACTCTCTGCTAAAAGTAAGCACTGTCTATTACAAAATTCTGGTCTCTGCTCCAAAGCTGAAAACCCCAATGAAATCACTTCAGTGAGTTCTTTTGACTAGACAAAGCCTCTTTAGGCTAACATACAACATGTATTTATTTATGGTGTGAGATCTGTGTCAAAGGGGAGAGGATATGTGTGGACATTAGCGGTGGAGCGACATGTTTTACCATTGAAGAACTTAATGATGTCGGTGAAGTCCATGTTGTTCTCCAGGATGATGTCCCTGTAGATCTCTACTAATGCCAGAGCGATGAAGAGGACAAAGTGACTTGAGGAGACGTTCTTTGCTGCCCAGATGGTTTCCCAAACTGAAAACACATCGTCGTACACCAGCTCTGGAGGACAGGATGAACAAAGAAACAGGAGTGAAAGTGGGATGAGGGGCAAGCTTGAAGGAAACAAAGTTATCAGACATGGGAGAGATAAGAGAGAGGGCAGGCGTTTGTTGGGGTGTGAGAGATGATAAACCGGAAAACCACCGTGAGAAATTTCACAGTAAACACAACAGTCCATTGTTCAATGTTGCAGTTTTTATGCAGGCAGTTTTTCTCAGTGAATTCCTAAGCAGCTCCCTGTGTTGTTTTGCAGAAATAACATTGATTTATAAATCCTTTCCAGGCCCTAATAGCTGGATGTCTTGTTCACAATTTATAAGGAGGTCTGGCATTTCATCCACGAAATAAGGCTTAGAAACAGTGAAACTTCCACTCCTCTAATTGGCACCAAGTATTTCAAACCAAGCCGTTACTGTACCTCGCTTAAAGTCGAGGAGAAACCAGCGGTAGCAGAAGTAGAAGTGGGTGTAGTCTCCATTCTGGTGCATTAGTTCAAACAGCTCAGAATCCAAGATCTTTACAGAGAGGGGATTGGAGGAGATTCGGGAGAGGACATAATAAGACTGGTTGAGAAAAAGCAGGTTGTCTGGGGGGGGTTAAACATGGATTAGGTGGAATCTAACAGCTACTTTTCAGAGGCTGTCACCTGGATTAAAGAACGCATGTTGGCAAAGTGAGTGTCCATAGCTCCCCCATGTGGGAAGTTCTGATTCATCCTCTTCATGAGCTCGGTAAAGCAGCTGAAGGCGAGGGCCTCTGAGAGGAGGAGAGACAGAGGAAGCAGGAGTGAGAAAGTGAGTGGGCAAACTGTTCTCTGTTGTTTCATAAATAACTGAAAAAAAAAGACACCAAAATGTCAAAGAGGAGGAAACACAGTGATTCAGAGTGTTGACTCACCATCATCCAGAATGACCAGAAGAGGAGCAAGCAGATCACACATGCCCTGCACGTAGCCGATGTCAAGGTGCCTCCAGATATAGCTGAAAATATACAACTAAGACATGTGAGCTTTACCTTCCTCAACTGGCTTTGTCTGCTGATTTGAGTCACACTGTCAGTGTTATTTTACATTTTACATTTAATATTTACCAAATATCTCGGCAATTATTGTATACAGTGTGTTGGGAACTGCACATCATATCAAATCATATCATTAGCATCGTATTTTAACAACAAGTATAATATTATGATATAGGGATTCTTTAATAACTGATTAGTTACTTATAAATTAATGTTACATTATGATAACTGATTAGGTAATTTAATTTAATTAATGTTTCATATTATCAGTGTCTGTAATATTCCCTCTCAATATAAAAACCTTTTGTTTCACCTGCACATGATGTTGCGCAGTTTCTCCAGGTTGGCAGGAGTGAAGTACCAATAGTTTCTGTCACACCGCTGCACATCCTTATCAATGCGGTGCAGGTTTAATGTATACAGGTCCAAAAGCTCATGCTGAAACAAACAAAACAAAGAGTTAATAAAGAATTATGCAATCCCAGAGTTTACTTGCAGCTGAATTAATCTGAATCTGAGAATGAATGTGCATACGGAGAAGGTGCCCTCAGAAGACCCCGGATGAGTTGCGTTATTCTTCGATTTTTCCGACCCCGCCTCAGAATCAAACTGAGGGTAAAGGCTCTCCATCTCCGGCTCCTCAGACAAGATTGACTCTGTGCCTTCTGGACTTGGCTTCTCCTGCCGCACCTCCTCCCTGAGCTCTACATTAGGGGCAGAGTCCTCAGAAAAAGACGACGCTTCGCACCGCCCCTTCCTGCTCCAAGGCACCATGGAAACTTTGGCTGTAGGGATCTCCTCCATCTCTATGGCAGAAGGAGACTCATCAGATTCAGTCATGGCTTGAGCCTCCTCTTTTGGAGGAGCAATGTAATGTTCCCTTGCCTGTGTTACCCCAGTGTCTGCTGGGAAAACAAGGCTCTTTTCAACTCCAGAGGCTATGGGTTCTATTACATTTTCTTTACATCTATCCAAAGAAATCTCATGAGTTTTGCTTGAATCTGATTGGTCCTTTGCCTTTGTCTTTTCCTCATTTGTTTCTGCAGTTTCCTGCAATGTTTCCTCAGTACTCTTCTCCACACCTTCTCTTTGCGGATTGAGTTCTTCGACCATTTCTGCTGCAGCTGCTGAGACCATCAGAGTATCCTCATCGGACACTTCTTTTTTTGTTTGTTCTGACTCTAAAGATTCAACTCCTTTGAAGTCTGCTGATGCAACTTGGTCTTTATCTTCCTTATTGTTAGCAACTCCAGGCTCCTCAGCAGCTTGTTGTGTTTCGGGTTGCTTGCTTTTCTCTTTGTCCTGCTTCACAAGCCCCCCTTCCAAGTCTTGTATCATGATATTAGCTGTTCTCTCACTCTCAGTGTTTCCAGCAGTGTCTGGTCTTCTCTGCTCCTCTTGTGTGTCCTGTATCTCCTCTGTCAGACCTCCACTCTCTACCCCTACAGCTTTCACAGTTGTAGATCTCTGAGCCAGATCAGGTGCAGCACTGTCCTCTGTACTAAGTGAGCCATCTGACAGGCCTGAAGTGACAGAGAAGTTACGGGAAGAGGGATGTCCAGAGTCAGGAGAGCTCGTCCCATTCTGCAGAGCTTCATTTGGTATCTTTGGCGCCTGTTTGGTCTCTTCAGTCTTGGGCTCCATCTCGATTTGGTCCACCTCCTCCACGGACTCAAACACCTGAAAGAACAAGCCAAAGGGAAGCAGGCTACTCCAGGGGAAGGGATGGGAGGATGTGAAGAACTAGCAGGAGAGAGTGCAGGGATGAGGAATAGTGGTACAAAAAATTGAGATGACATGCTTTAATTTAGCCACATACCAGAGGAGGTATCAGAAAAGACCCTATGAGGCTGTCATTGCTGTTCAGTTTAATGCTGGTAGTTGAGAAAACTGAGGGCATATTTCAGGCTATAACAGAGTGAGTTTTGATACCTGTGTGCTGCTGCTGGAGTCACTCTGCAGGTGAGCCAGACTCTGCCTGTCTGAGCTCTGGGAGGACTGGGACTGAGTAATAAAGACATTCAGGCCAAGCAAATTATTATTGTATGAAATCATTCTTTTTTTAATATACAGGTTTAATGTTTCTGTCTGTTCTCACATCATACTTTGTGGTTTAATATAGCCCTTCTTCAGACCTCCTATACCAAGTAAATTCTCTTTCTTTTAACTGCCTTTTATCACCTGGATCGTTTTTTTAACAGAACTTGTTCAGACTATGCACCTTAAACAGAAATTAGTAAAATTAAACCACCAAAGTAAAACAAACTATATTGTTTTGTTCCAAAGTACGGACTAAGGATACAAAATCTTTACAAAGGGTTGCATTTTTATACATTTCTGTTTCTATCTCTGAATATAAAACTATTTTCTGTCTTCACCTCAGTGCTGACAGTTGAGTCATGGTGGACCATCTTCTGGCTGGAGCTGTCCATGCTCGCTCCAGAGGAGCACTTTGCTAAAGCTACAGCGTGCTGCTCCTTCTCCCGCTGCTTGACAATCTCCTCACAGCTCAGCCACTCACGCATGGTCTGCTGGTAGCACACTCGGACCTGCTCGTCCACCTGTGGAGAGGAATTCAAAGTAAGTAGTTAAGACGGGAAGTACTTTAGAGTAAAAGTCACAATATATGAAATACAAACCTCTTTTCTCTCCTCTTCTGACATCCCGAACTGATAATGACCCAGCAGGAAAGGCCACACCTCTTTACGCAGAGAAGCCTCAACACCACCAAAGTAGACTCGACGAAGCAGCTCCTCCTCCTCATATGCCTGAAGAGATCAAAGACATCTTCTCAATCAACTCAAATTTCACAGGATAAATATGTTTCTTTGTGAAAACATTTATAGAACATGAAAACAAATTAGCAGTCTGTCAGGTCTCTGACTCTGTAAGCGTAGATAATGATGAATACAACATAGTGGGTGTCAGACGGGGACTACTGCGGATCCCAGCTGTCATTCTACATTGTGTGCTCAGTATCTAAAATTAACTTTAATGAAATGATAACTAAAAACCTTCATCAGGCGTTCAAAAAGTCCTAATCATATACAAACTCAGCTAGTCTATGGTCATTCTGTATTAATGCACTTAAAGGGTGAAATTTCTCTCCTAGTAGTTGCTCTTTATTCTAAGTTGGTGGGGGTTCCATAAGTAAACAAATAAGTATTAAAGCAACTTCTTGTCATTTCATCTCTGGGTCTTGTGATGATACCAAATTATTTCCATAACCATGAAAACTCTATCAGCCTATTCTGAAGTGCAGCTGAAAAATCTTCTTTTAAAAAAATTAACTTAGTTGACTTTTTACCCCGAATCCAATATCACTCTTTGAAAAATTGGCCCTCGAATATACACCGTTTGGTTGATATAATCTCTGCCTTCTTTGAGCAGTTCATTCTCTTTAATTCATATGTTGGCAATGCTTGGATTAAGTGTTGTTGCTTTTCTGTTGCTATGGCTTGACTGCTTTTGAATTAAATGCAGATAAAACTGAAACAGACTTTACTTGTGAATGTGGTCATTTTCGAAAAGGGGTCTATTTTCTATGAGAGCTCCCTGAAATAATCAAACATTTATTAAAAGAAAAAAGAGGCTTGGAGATTAAGTTAAAAAAAATGTTTGTTTTTGTTGAGGTCAAACTCTCCATGGCTACAGGAAACAAGCTGCTGCAGTGAACAGGCCCATCAGTCATGCTTCATGCACACTTCTGTGAGACTAATGTTGTGATCTGTATAATTAGCAGAGGATGAATATGGATGAGATGGACCAGTGACAGAGTGAGAGGGAAAGCCTTTTGGTGGAAGTGTGTGTGAGTGTGTGTGTGTGAGACAAGTGATGCTTACTGTGCAGTCCTGCAGAAACGTCTGCCACACGTCTGTGGTGAGCCCTTTGTAGGCATCACACGGCACATCGGGGGCCACGATGGTGTGGTTGACAAGAGCGGAAAGGTGTGTACGCACAGTGGACAGGTGACGGCAGTAGGCCAACCCTGTTTGACAACACAGTTAATCACTTGATGCCTCTAAAGTGCAAGATGCAGTCAGAATGAGGACAATGCATACTGTATGTTATTAGTGAATATGAAAACAGAACTAATGCTTCTAAAAGAGAGCACCAAAAACAATCACATACAGCCATAAAATGCCCGAGAGATGATCTGGTTCTTCATGTTGTCACACAGCATTTTCAGAGGAGTCCTGCAGGTGGAGAAAACACACGCAGTATGTTTCTTTCCTTCATTAAGGTTGTCATCCAAGTAATCCTCTGTGTGATGTTTTCACATTTTCAGGAATGTATGAGAGACTTCATTAAATGCAGATATTGTAATAGTGTTCAACTGAGCTTTTATAATTCAAATATTCACCTACTGTGCTGCTGCATAGAATAAATTAGCCTAGCGGTCTGCCTTTTCATCCGCTGTGTCTGCCTCGCTGCTTATCAGCTCATTTCCTCAACACGTTCTTATTCAAGCGAGCTAAATGTCACATAATTGTCTCCTGGGTGATTGCATTGTTCATTTTTTTTCCACTGTTGAGAATTTCTTGTTGGCTCTAAAGGATTTTAGGTGATTCTTCTGTGTCTCTGCAGCCTTCAGCCGGTTTCCTGTCCCCATCTAACACAATTCTGTCCGGCAACAAAAGTGTTTGTCGCCCACCTCTCATGGTTGCAACCCTTGGGTGTTGAACCATCCGTGAAGCTCCCTGGAGAACAAGAGGAACACGAAGCCTTCCTGAGAGTGGGATGCCACATTGTAGCTCCCTGATCCATCAAGTCTGGAGGAGTCACTGCAACAAAACACACACATACTGGCGTCACTTACAAAACATCCTCCTCCTTAGACTTTCAACAGCAATTACATTTATACATGGAGGATTTCATCAAAGCAGAAACATTTCACATAAACGTGATGAAGCTAATCCCTCATCATCGACTGAAAGAGCTGCAGAGAAGTTTGTTTGTGCTTGATTCCTGTTAGAGCAAAGACAGAGCGCATAAACAAAACATTCAGGTTAGAAGCGATGCGTAATTTGAGAGGAGCACATGTAGCTATCAAATCTAATAACATTATTATCGAGAGAAAGATGAATTGGATAGGAGCCTCTCCCAGAATTCCATTGATCAGTTGTCTGCCTATCAGCTGTTAGAAGGTTACAGCGCTGTAATGTGGTAAAAAAGTCGTGGCACAGGGTTGCACAGGGTGGGAGGGGCTTTAATAAAGCAGCACATCGATAAAGTTGGCCAGAGGCGCAGGAGAATATTAGATGCTGTGAATTAAAGCAAGACATGCTGAAGGGCAGACAGGCAGACAGACAGAGACAGACAGACAGAGAGACAGGCAGATGAAGAGCCGAGGTGTGACAGTGTTACAGATGCTTCCTGTAGGTGAAGGAGATTCTTCGGGACAGATGCAGGACCTCTTGGGTACCACCACAGTCCCTGTTTGGGTGGAAAGCTGCCCACTCAGATGAAGAGAGAGGGGGTGAGTCAGATGTGTTGGGTGAGGATGGGTTACAATCACTGCAACAAACATCCAGTAAGATTTTCATGAAAATGCAGCAATGCAGAGCAGCCCATGGGTACTGCTCCTAATTTTGCTTCTCTGGAGGAAACCTCACCAAACTCTGACTGGCTGTTTGGGAAGAGGATGCGGAAGACGTAGTCGGTGGCTTCGTCCTCTTCCTTATCAGAGACTGAGTCTGATGATCCAGATCCCTGAGGGACCCTCTTCCGCAGCTTAGGGAACACCTTTCCCTGGAATGAGAGTATAACTGATATTAAAATAAAGCAGCTAAGCTCTCTGTGTGAATTACAGATGATGACTGTTTGCATGCTAAAGCCTATTTATAGTGAGTGGACATGCGTGGGTGGTTCGGCTGCAGATATAAAGCCATTCACAGTCCCACAAAAACATCCATTCATTAAAGTAGACACACATTGTGTGGTGCTGTAGAATGAGCATTAAGCCACAAATTTATCAGTATCACTCCAACCAATATAACAACCAGACAGTGCACCTGCATCAGTGCACTAAATGTGTTTTTTATTGACTTATTGATCAGATTTGATGTCTTGAACGTCGTATACAGGTCACTGATGCTCTGATCCTGTAGAAAGAGCAACCCCTGTGACAGACCCCCTGTGCTGACCTTTCCCCTCTGGGACCAAAGAGGAGGATCTAGCTGGCCATGAGGAAGCAGGCCATTCTCCAGGCATGAGAGGAACTGGAGTAAGTGGCCTCCTTTGGGAAAACGAAGTGGAGGCCTTTGGATCCCATCCTGACTGACCAGCACTACTGTTCCTCCACTGTCAACTACAGGACACAAGCAGGACATAACTTCTTAGTTTAATTAATAATTATGTTGTGTTAAACTGCAGACACTAAACAGCGGAAAAACACACCAACAAAGAGTATGGAGCAAGGTTTGTGTGCACTCACCTTGTTGATGGCAGTGCAAGTAAACGATCTCCTCCAGAGGGATCGTCATGGCATAGTCCCAGTAAACACTATAAAACATCACATTAAAATACACCATCACCAAACTCCATAAGTCTAAGCAAAATATGCGCACCAACAGCTCACAGTGAAACAAAGGAATCTCAGGGCATGTTTAAACATCATCTGTGAGAGTCTAATCTCAAGGATCATTAATTTAATGACTAATAAGGACGGAAGCTACATGAGCGCACACAGAGGAGCAGGAGCAGAGTCAGATAATGGAATAATCAATAATGGTAAGAGTAGCCATACAAGGATGCAGGAACAAAATGTGGTTTGCTAGTTTGAGAGAATACTGACAGTGACTCCATCAATAAACCATCTGCTGGCTGCTGGTGCGCTGAAAATAAGTCCCATAAGATCAGCTACCCACTGAGCCCCTTCCTTACACAACATTCATAACACGCTGCATTATTTAGTTCTACTCCTCAGGGTTACTCAAACAGCCGCAAGACTAAAGAAATAATGCAGAGTGTTAGGAGGATTAACGGCTTTGCCAACGTACACAATCAGCATTGCATTTTGGTTGCAGTTGAATAATTCTTCACCTGCGTTCGTAGTCCAAGTCTCCAACAGAGCCATTCATTAGCTGATTGGGTGTCCACTTCAGGGTCATGATATCAGCGTTCTGATGCAGAGAGAGGTAGCCTGGGATGGCTTCCATGTCATCCCTCTGAAACAGCGAGAGGAAGGATGTTTCAGTTTGATTACCCAAAGAGACGTCAGTGTCTAGAAACCAAAAGAGGACTTTTTTTGGTGGAGGAGTAAGTCACATAGAAATGTCAAGACGAATTAAAAAAAACTGCTTTTGTGAGTAATCAGAAGAATGTGAGGGAAAGACACGGTTTTGTAAGGGTTCAAGCATCTCTTTATGGGTTTTAGTCATTCGGTGTTTGAAGCATACAGAGAAAATAATTAAAATTGGAATCAGCTACAGAGGATTTTCAAGCATATTATGTTCTTATGTTTAAATTTAGGGCTCTAACTTACAAAAATAAATTTATCTGTTTTTCATGATGCTTTTTAGCTGTAAAGTGTTATGCAGAAAAGTAGTCTTCTTTCAGAAGTGGGCTGACTTTTATATTATCTGCAAAACCGAACCTTTTAACATTTTACACTGAGGTATAAACAGCAGCATATCTACATAGAGGAAAAAACATACCGGTTGTACAAGCACATTGTTTTTGCCAAACAGCAGGGTCACTCTGTTGTTTTGATGCAGTGATTCCACATATTCACGAGCTGATGGTGAGGGTGAAGGGCGCTCATCCATGCTGCTGCTGGAGTGTCGCTTCTGGATCTGCAGAAATATGTCAAACCAGATAACAAACATTGTAAACCGGCGCTAAAGTGATGACTGTCTTGGCTGAAAGAATTACAGCTTGCTTGTCAAAGTGTAGCTGTTTCAAAATCAACAGCCATTCATGTGCACCAACGCTTCCTCCTTTGATCCTGATCTCTGAGACCAGTCTACTTCTGCTCTAGATACACAAACAAACAGAACCACAGAGCAGTGAAAAGTTGTGCGGTGCTGTGAAATAGGCCACGTTAATGTTGGTTCACTGATAATCTGAAGAATAGCAAAGTGTGAATGTCTCAGATACACTCCGTTCTTTCTCCAGGGACATGATGTGCTTCATTTAACACAATAACTTTAGCAGGTCCTCTTTGATCTGACAGACGGCTCTTTTTTTAGAGGTGTGTAAGGAAAAAAGAACCTCCTGATTTAAAAGATAAATCAATGCTGAAGTGCAAAAAAGTGCTGTTCCCGAGTGCCCACTTTAGCCTGGCTCCAAAATCCAAGAGGGAACACTATTAGAGGTCATATTAAAATGCAACGGATCATTTCCTTATTTATACATTCTTCAATCATTCATGATTTTGTATGAATAAGGGGGCACAGGGGTTTACATTTAATCTCTTTCAAGTTAGTTGGAGTCAGCATTTACAGTACGGTCATCTCCATGTCTGAGCTTCATTACCCTTCAGAAACCAATGAGTGACATCCTAGAGACTATGACCATGTCTTAAAAAGTCTATACATGGAATTAGAGAAGCCTGGTACTGATTCTACTTGAAGATCTATCATTAACCAGTTTCAATACTCACACATAGTGCAGGCCTTTTAGTGGGAGAATCCTGTCTGCAGTGGCCACCATGGATGCGATGTCTTTGTACCAACTCGTCAGCAGACGGGTCTGTCCAAAAGTGGTCTGCTGTCTTCATCTTTGTGTACTCTAAGGCGCAGGGTCCCACTACATGAATGGAAGAATGGGGGTAAAGAGCAACACAGTGTAGAAAAAAGCTATAAATATTGTTCACAGGTAATAAGTCTTGGAAGTTTAAACATCAAATAGCACATTTACAGATTTGTGAAAGCATTAGATTGTTATACCAAGTTGGAATTGTCAGAGATGTACCATCACAGACCACCAACTTTTGCTTTCTAAAGAAGGCACAAAGGAACTTTTGGGACATGCAATCTTGGTTGAGCAAAGACAAAAAAACCCAGAAGCTTCATGGAGCTTCACCCTGGGAATCCAGTGAGGGATAATATCCCTGTAGCTGCAAAATTCTGACTCTGACTCCATACCCTGTCTGCTCCTTGAGCAACAGCCTCTGACTACGAGCTATTTTCATGCAAACATGAGCCTAGGCTGGATGCATTTTCACATTACCCAACAAGGAGGCCAGAATAGGTCCGTCCACAGGGTCCATTAGAACAGCCTCTTTCTCATAGTATTTACTGGAAGAAGAACATGGAGATGGGCTTTTGAAGGGACTTTTATAACACTAACAGAAGAAAAGAATGTCATAGGTCTATCCCCACTCACCTGCTGTTCTCCACCAGGTAGAGGACGATCTTGTCCAGCACCTTCTCAAAGAGAGCTGTTCGGATCCACAGGTTCCTGACTCCCTGAGGGGTAAGGCTGGGCAGTCGAGGCATCTTACGGAGACTGTCTTGACTTTGCAAACTTTGACTTCTTCTACAGATAGACAGAATCAGGTTCAAGTCAAACCAAACTTAATTATGTTTATATATATTCCATCAAGTAAAACTGTGTTTGCATTAAGCCAATACTATCCTTAATTCATGAGTCATAAACTCTCATGATCATCTCATAATTCAGAAGCTTTCCTAAATAAAAGTAGGTCCCTTTAAATAAGCAGACAGCCGGGGTTTTTTTTTTTTTTGGTTGCTGCTTTCACTTGCACAAGGCTTTGATATCTGCTTTGAAGTCTGCTGTGATGTGTGAAAATGAGCTGTGACATCTCTACTCTCACTTTGTCTCGATGACCTGCTCCACTTCCTGGGCCTTTCTGCACAGCTCCTCAGCCGGGGCGAAGCTCTTTCCCACCTTCATAAAGAGAGCTGCTATCTTGTTGCTGCGCAGAAAGCCGGCCGCTCGCCGTTTTAAGCCGTGCAGGACACATGCCTCCACCGCAGCTGTGAGGACAAAAACACATTTGTGCATTTGAAAATAGTAATTAAGTGCATTTATTTAATACTGTGACAGAAGTCTATCTATTGGCAGAACTTATCCCAGTTATCATAAAGTCTCTTTACTGAACATCATGAATCTGGTGCCATAAACATCTCTCTTCATATTCTATATATAAACGTGAATTAGAGAATATGACTCAACACTACAGTACATGATTCTATTTCATGTTTTTGGAAACAGCTCTTTTCACTGTTTCCTCAGTGGAATACTGCATATTTTTAAAATAAGTTCTCAGTACAAAAATCATTGATAACTATACTCCTGTTTACAGAATCAGACTCATTCAGGGAGCTGTAGTGGACACGTGGATAACGAGATGAGACACTTGTACTATCACTCAGCTGTGCAGCGAGACAGACACCCCTCTTTCCTCTCAGGCCTACGTGGCAGCGCCTGGAGCTGTGTTGACATTTGAGTTTTCTCTCTGGACTAATCCTGTGGCTCTGTTCACATGGGGTCGGGGGAAGGCTGGGGTTGTCATGGAAACCCCCGTTGATGGAGTGATTGAGCTCTGGGAGAGATGAGCGGAGGGCGGACTGTCTGCAACTCATCAGCATCCTGATCTCTCTCTTTTCATCATCCTCACTCCTTTGAACACAAGCTCTCTCCTGTTAATCTGTCACCGCTGTGATCACTGTTCACAGCGTTTTACTCCAGCATAAGCAATAAAACCACAATTACAGCCCCCATCACTCACTTTTCCATTATGAATTCAAATATATCCTCATTACCTTCCCTACATCATTTCTGTGTTCTTTCGCTCTGTTGTTATGCTTCTTACCTCTCTTTTCCTCCAGATCATTACGGGAGTAAGAAGTAATGTGTCAGAACAAAGTGTTGCTTTAAAAGGTCTTCAAACATAGCTTAACCTCTTTACTCAGTCATCATGCTGGCCAACATTCTCAAAGAATGCTTGGCAAAAGTGCAAAGACTCCAAAAACTCCCAAACCTTCGCTCAATTTTCATCAATGTCTGCATCTCCAGACTCCCTGACAGTGAATGAGGACATCAGAGTTTTTAACAACATACTGTGTGCCTCACACATGGGAAATTTGTTTTTATTGTACAGTATGGATAAAAAAAATCAAGAGTTTCTGTTTGAGGAACAAAGAATGATGGAGAATATGAATCTGTCATCTCTGAAACAAATGAGAATGAGAAGTTATTGGATGTTCAGACAAACAGCAGTTTAAAAGAAATCATCATGTCAGTGTGGTCTCGGCCCTTTGTGCAGTCCATCCTGGTAATAACAGCCAACACACTAAATTGCCTCTAATCTTCCTGTATCTGTGGCAACTGAGTGCATTAAGAGATGAGACACAGCTGACCAGCTCTTCACTCAGGGCAGCCGGATTCACAAACACAAGGTCTCGAAATAGACGAGGCAAAGGACTCTGGTTCAGATGAGGGGAAAAAGAGCCATTTTTAGACACCTCTCAAGGCTTTAGTGCTTGTGGAGTTTGTAATTATAATTTGACATTTAATACTCAGAATGATTCACGTTGTTTACTAAATTTACCCTTAAAAAAACAGTTATGAAACAGCAATTGCTGCTGACCAAAATCACACACACAATTCTCTGCGAACATCACCTCTGAGCTCAGTGATCTAATTCACTGTTTGACAGTTAGTAATAACATGTTATAGTTTTCAAATTGAACAGAGGGCCATTTTAGTATACACTCTTACACTCGCTGGTCACCTGTTCAACTGCTTGTAAACACAAATATCTAATCAGCCTAATCATCACAACGTCATATATTTAGGGATGTAGACATGGTCAAGACAATCTGCTGAAGTTCAAACTGAGCATCACAATGGGGAAGAAGATTTAAGTGACTTTCAGTGTGGTGTGATTTTTGGTGGCAGACGGGCTCGTCTGACAATGACAAAATATCCAGTGAGCAGCAGTTCTTTAGGCCAAAAATGCCTTGTTGATGCCAGAGGCCTAGGGATGGACAGACTGATTTTGAGATGATAGAAAGAAAACAGTAATTCATATATCCACTCGTTACAATCAAGGTAAGCAGCGGACCATCTCTAAACCCATAACACATTCAACTTTGAAGTAAACCCGCTACGGGAGCTGGAGACCACACCGGGTAACAGTTCTGTCAGCTAAGCACAGGAAACTGAGGCCACAGTTCACATGGGCTCACCAAACCTGGTCAACAGAAGACTGAAAATATCGCCTGGTGTGATGAGGTTGGATTTCTGCTGTCACACTAAGATGGTCAGGTCAGAATTTGGCTTAAACAGCATAAAAGCAGGCTGCGCAGTGGTGCACTGAATAGTGCTGCTTCCTCGCAACAAGAAGGTCACCAGTTTGAATCCCAATTCTGGCAAGGTGAGCCTTTCTGTGTGGCCTCCACAGTCACCAGCTCTCAATCTAATAGAGCCCATTTAAGATGTTGCAGAATGGGAGAGCCTCATCATTGATGTGCAGCGGGCAAATCTGCAGCAACTGTGAGATGCTAACATGCCAATATGGAACATCTCTGAGGAATGTTTACAGCACCTTGTTAAATCTATGCCACAAAGAATCAAGCAGTTCTGAAGGCAAAAGGGGTCCAACATGGTACAAGCAAGGTGAGTGCATTTTCAAATTTATATTTCTGGGAAATTTCACTAGTATTGATCGGACAGCTGAAGAGAGACAGGAAATGTGGGAGTAGAGAGTGTAGGAAGACATGCAAAAGATAAAGGTCAGGAGTCGAACCAGCAACCACTGTGAGGACCATACCCTCTGTATTTGTGGTGCTCACTTAAACCTCCAGGCCAATAGTGCCCCTGTTAAATATTTGGCACAAGAAAACAGTTTTCAAATCAAATCATTATGGCATTGATGAAAAAAAGCGTTGCAAACTCAAAAACTAAATACACTTAGAAAAAAATAGGTGTTGATGTTTTTTGTTTCACAGACAGTTTATGTAACACTTGTAATTGCACAAGTCTGCCTTTGATTATTTTTGCTTGATTCGTACCTTCCTCCTCACATTGCACATCTTAAAACAGAGCGTTTAGTCTTTAACAAAGGCAGCGGTTGTTTTCAGCATTGTTGAGCTGCTTTACATTACTGTCTGAGTGAAGTTAGTAGTTGTCCTCTGACACACTTTCACTCTACATGCTCCACATTTCAGACTGACTGGGCAGCTCATCAAAGTAGCCATGATGGTGGGAGCTAATTGCTCCCCGATGAGCTCCTCTCCCATCCTCCACACTCATCCTTTGACAGAGCACAGCTGAATGAGGATGAGTAGTAACAAGAGCCACTATGAGGTTTGCAGTAGGAGTCAGGAGGAGGAGGAAGCCGGCTGACAATGGAACAGAGGTGAGACTGATAACCTGGACTCCTAAGTGTCCACAGAAATGTGTAATAGTTGAAGATCTGCCTTAAAGTGACAGGCAGCTCTTAAAACAGTTGATCAGGTGATCTGGTGAATGCTGTCGAAATCACTGGCCAAAGAAATTCATGATACAGGGATATTCAAGGTCTGACATAAACCAATAGAGCTCAGGGAATGCTCATAATACTGGCATGTTAAGAAACAAATCTATTGACAGAACCCATCAAAGGCAAAATACATTCAAAAAGTGAGATCTCAGGAAAAGCTGATGACGTGGTGCGACACATTAACTTATTCTGGTTTACTAAGTTTTCAAGCTGTGCAGCAAATTTCTTTCACACCAGGAAACCCAAATCCACTTTCCTTTCATTATGAAGCAGTGATGTCACCTTTAATACAATACGTTTCCTTTGTGCTACATAGTAACTGAATAAAATGCTGCAATCACTTAGGCTAAGTCTGTTTTTCAATAAAATGCTTCATTCGCTGACATCTAATGTGAGAGCTGTGATGAGGTACAGGCATGGCTCATTCGAACTGTGATTGTGATAATCAATGACACGTCATACACAGATTTCAGCTTTCTTTACTCACCTTAATAAGGTTACCTGCTACGTCAAAACATCTGCTTAGTGATATTACCTTTTCAGAACAATACACAGCTGATAAGCCATCACCACAGATTTTACCATCAGCGTGATGAAGACAAATTTATTTGAGCCATTTTGTTCTTGATTGTATGTCAAGGGAGATTTAATTAAACTTTTTTAAGCTTGTAGACACATCAAATGTTCTATAAGCTTGGGGTCTCATCATCATACTGCCATCCTAAAAAATACTTCAGTACTGAATGGAGCTCCAGACTGAGACAGATTTCTAATGAGCGGGATTTTCTGCAGGGTGTTTCCCACAGTTATATGTCTTCACTTTGTTTTAGAGCCATTTAAAGGAAAAATAACCTTTGAGCGCTGTTTATTTCTTTCTAATTATACAAATACAAAAGTAAAAGCTTTGTTAATGATATGCTTCTTTATATCCATTAGCTGAAAGCCAGTTTGGGATAAAATTAATGGAGTCACATGAGTTACAGAGCATGAAAACAGGCAATATTGATGAGCAAGTGCGTCCTTCTGTCTTTGGCTTAATGGAGCTTTCTTAACAATATCATTTAAACCCAGGTGTTTTTGTTTACATCCCCAAATATGACTGAGAGAACACTCTTGCATTAAAACATGTGAGCCATTAGGACGTAACTTAAACAAAGCCAAGTGACAGACGCTTCTTTATGCAAAGAAAAAATAGGGTTATAATTCTTTGGAAAATGAATCAATACTTTGATACTTAAATCCAGAACCTACACTTGAGTCTGACTCAAGTCTTCATTTTTAGAACTAATGTCTCAACTTGTGCACCTATAAGATGCCAGCGCTCATCTACCAACTACAACCTCACAAAGCAATTTATTGATAGACTCTCAAGTTTGAACAGATCACTGCAGTATAACATTCTATATGTGGGTTGTAATGAACATTATCAAAAACAGCTGGCTGTGTTTTAGCTTGTGCTCCATCGCTTCTCCTGTTTTCTGCTCTTCTGTCCTTTTTCTTTTTGACAGTTCAGCTCTAGTGTCCAGTGTTACCACTAAATAAATCCAAGAAATCCTTTTCAGCAGAGATAAACACATGTCATAGGGGTGAGTGCCGTAAATCAATCTGGTCCTGGACAACCCGGACAGGTAAACTTCGCCCACACACCCAACACAGCATCGTGTGGATTTGCTGTTCATCATGAGACTGGAGTCCACATTCAAGATTTCCTGCTGCTTAACAGAAGGTTTTTTTCTTGCCACCATGATGGAGGGATTCATGATTAGCTATATGGATTCATGTTGGGTGTTGGATGTATATATTTGTATATATATGTATATGTGTATCCTTATATGTATCTATGCATATATGTGTATCCTCAAAATGAAGAGCTTTATGCTCTATTGTAAAGTGTCTTGAGATAACACTTGTTATGAATTGGCGCTATACAAATAAAGATTGATTGATTGATTGATTGATTGATTGATTGATAGATAAACTGAGAAAATAACCTATTCTGGAGCTGATAATCTCATTTAAATCGTAGATTATGATCAGGCATATATCCAAAGTGAGACTTTTTCAAGGTCACTTAGAAAGTCTTCACAGGGACTTTAAACATCCAACATGGTCTCTTTTCAAATACATAAGTGAATTAATAAAATGTCTGATGGTTGAATAACAAATGGGGGGGAAACAAGCTTAAACAGGATGTGCCCTGAAAATTCAGTGAGCAGTTACTTTGGTTGTTGATTATGTTATTCTTAGCAGGCTGCTAGCTAATGATGACTTAAGCCACTAAAGTAACTCAACTATTAAGTCCAAGATGTTTGGTCATTAAGTTCTGATTAACAGTGAGAGGGCTGGAAATATTTTTAAGTTCATCCGACACCTGCAGTGATCTTACAAAAGAAGAAACAATGACTGTGACTCCCTGGTAAGACGGCCACCATGAGCCTATGGGCCTCTTTGATCATATAAATCTCTAGTTAGTTATTATCTAATGTTAATAAATAAAATGTGCTTCTTACACACCAGAAACAAAAGTAAGTTGAAGATGATGTGGTAACAAAAGTGTGGTTTTGAGTGAAACAGTGGCTTGAGCTTTGGTGACTTGACAACAACACTGCGACAAAAATACAGTGAACTTACAAAAAACTTATGGTCAGTTGTCAGATTGAAGTCAACATGGAGGTGATGACACAAGTTACTGATAATCACATTTGTTTAATTCACCCAGATTGAATAAATGTTTTTTCTTGAGCCCTTTTTAAGGCTCACTTAAAAGCATGAACTCATTTGAGCTACATGAATCACTCGTATGTTTACTCACCACAAAAGGACACTATATGGCTGCTGTCTTCATGAACAAATTTCCTGGTGACAGCTTCCTCCATGATCTGCTTCACCTGTTAATGACACGTCAGATGCTTGATGAGTCATTCGTTAATGTGCCACTACTCCCGCCATTAGTGCATCAGAATAATGTTAATGAAAGCAATTCTACTATGTCTGAAAAGGGTAAAATAATTGTTCAGAGAGCACAGTTCTTGAAGATGAGGTGAAATCAAAAAATTAAGAGGAAGAGAAACACTGAGGGGGAGGAGTGCATGTTAAGTTGGTGGATGAGTCACCAGCTCTTATCCCTAGGACCTCGACTGGGAGATGAAAGTGGTACACTCAGGGGATATCAGGGATGAAGAAAGGGAGGGGCTCTCATCCATCATATACCCCCCCCCTCTCTCTGAACAATTTGTTATCCTCTATTGGAGTAATTAATTCTGTTGCGTCAAAGAACAATGACGAAACTTCGTTTTTAAGAGAAAAGGAGAAGGTCAAACACACACAGGCTCACAAAATCACTCATTAACCAGGTTTTATTGACACTGTAATCTCCCGCTCTGTTAACTGATGCATCAGTACCATCAGAACATATGGAGTCATCCCTCTGTGTGGGCACCGCTTTACAATCTGCAGGGGGAATACCGTCCTCCAGACACACACACAAATAACAGCAATTTCCTGTCAGATGAGTCAGTCCAAGTCAATCTAAGACACATACACATTAACACGCACACATGCACACTTTATTTACAGTAGCACGGCTCTATTTCAACCTTTTATTCCAGTTAAAATATAAAACCAATCCTCAGGTTGACTGATCTTATCCCTGTAAGCAGGACATGATGCAGACAGCTCCAGGTTTATATTTACAGCTTCATCAGAAAGATTTCTAAAGATAAAGTTCCGCCCGTAGGCTCTCATTTCATTACTGCATATCACAAACACTTACTACCTAATCAGTTAAAGTCAAACATCGTTGGAGCAATGGTCTTTTTTGGCTTGTTATACAGTGAGTTCATGCGTCACTACAGCTGTTTGAAACATACAGAAGTTGTACTATGTAATGTGCATTGTTCTTATCAAATAACCTAAAAAAATTAAAATAAAATACAACTAATGACATGATTTACTGCATTTAATACTGAAGCCATTTAACACTGAGCTAAACATGCGTACTTTAAGCCTGGGTTATGCTTTTGCGTTTAGATCAACACTGTAGCCCATGGTGTAGGTCATGGTGTAGCCCTTTTTCAACATAGAGACTACGCAATCAGCCTGACATGTATATCCTCTCAAATGTAACAAATGCCATAAACAGAAAGCATCTTTCATTGTTCTGCTGGGTAGCATTGTGTTTCCTGTATTCACAACATTTCCAGAATCATTTTACATCCGTTGAACATTATTCTTCCATGTATCTGATCCAATGCAACATAGTATGCTCAGAGTTGCTGTTAAGACGCAAGTAGAAAACACAGCCGGACCAATAACGGGCAATATGACTATCACAGAGATCACAATACCTGCATTCATTTTGGGGAAATATTTAAGAGAGACAAAGGACACAATGACTCACAAGTTAGTGTTTATTTTCCTAAACTGTAAAAAAAAAAAAAAAACCAGAATACCAGAAGTGTCCACTTGAGTCTGGCTCCAAAAGAAACCTAAATACTTATTTATATAGCTGACTAAAACAAGGTTACAGTCTAGCACCAAAAAAAAAAAAAAAAAAAAAAAAGTTGTTGTCTCTCAAACGCATTTCTCAATTCATGAACATTAATATGTAGAGTGAATTTTTGTCTTCCTTTCCTCATACCAGCTTAAAATTATGCATAATAACAGTGTGGGGTCATTGTAGTGGTTTGCTAGTTAGCATGGCTATTGCCTCTACTCTCTGTCCTTGCTGGGTTTTTTTAAAAATTTAGTTTGAGTTAGGATTTCAAATATGGCGACCACTTTCATTAGGCTTCATCACACCTCTTCAGAAAACAGGGAGCTGTAGCTCAGCTATAGAGCCAGTTGTCTCATTGGAGGTTTGATTCTAGCTCCTGCAGTCCCTGGGGAAGATACTACTAAACTCCAAATTGCTCCCTGTAACAAAGCCAGCAGTGAGTGTATAGGACTAGTTAATATTGGTTTGCACTGTACATGGCCGCCTCTGCTTTCAGTGTATAAATGTGGCGTGTGAATGAGTGACTGTGAAATGTACTGTTTGAATGGTCAAAAGACTTAAGTGGTACATTAGAACAGTCCATTCAACAGTTACCATCAAGAAATTATTGAGTGTGACTGACTATTATCATTATCCACAGGGTTTATGATGAGGAAGTTCAGTCTCACGGAGTAAATCAGTGAAACCAGATTTCCATTATATAGAGTCTGCACTTGGCAGACTACAGTACAGAAAACCTTATATATATATATATATATATATATATATATATATATATATATATATATATATATATATATATATATATATATATATATCTGACTGCACACAATCCCATCTGTCCTTGTTGACTTGTTTTTCTCTCAGAAAAATAAACAATGGAAGTGAAGTGGAAGTGAATAAAATGGAAATGAAGAAATCAGATTTTGTTGTGACAGAACAACTTGTTTTTCCATCATGTCCTGAGTATTATCTTCTCACCGAGCACTGATTGCATCCTCACTGTTAAAACAAGATGAGAGACCAGGAATGATTCATCTCTCATTGCTAAAAGAAAACAAGTGTTTTCAAAACACCTTGAAAACAAAATTGCCCAAGAACCCTGCCACCGTGGAAAACATTTATGAAAACAATCAGTAATTAGACAGAGTCATCGGGCACACTTTGGTCTGTTCGCTTCAGCAGCATTTTGGTCTGCAGCATCAACAGACATGATTCATGCTGTCAAAACAACACAGACAGTGCCAGTCTGATGGGAGGCACAATTGCTCTGCTTATGATCACACTTGCAGACTGCCACACACACACACACAAACACACACAAATCAGGAAACGGGGACTACTTATATGAACTAGTTTTTCTGAGTGCACCTGACATACAGAAACCTGATTGATTTTCCAACCTGAGGATGTCGACTCTTTGTGCTCCCCTCTCGTCTCTCTCGTCCGAGTCACAGATTAGGCCTGTGAGGAATTTAATATGGTGAAGTGTCTAAGCACAGACAACCAGCAGGTTTCTATGGAGACCGCACGTGCTGCACAGTGGATCACTTCCGCCTAAGGAGATGCGTCAACAACATTCATTCATCTCTGAAATGAACAAAAAGGACTGCAGGCTTTTAACAGTAACCAATAAGACTCTAACTTTATTTTGTTGCAGCATTATACATGATATTCAACAAAACAGGGTCTGGGTGTGGTAAGTTGACATTAATAAAGACAAAATCTGAGACAAATTTACTGTCTGCAGATGGCATAACTATTTAACTCAGATATTAAGAGAGACAACTTATAGATAAAACAACATGCGTGACTTGTAACAAGTCATTATCATCTCTGTTATCCCTGAAACGCTTGATTAGACTGCTCTGACAAGCCTCTGTAGCTAGAAGGCATCATTCCAAGAGATAAAAGATCTTCAGAGTATTCCAATTAACTCCTCTAACAGCAGAGCTGGGGAATAAGAGCCAGAAAGAAAACCTCGTCCGTTAACACCCACCATTCTTCATTCATCATCTGAGTAGAAACTGATGAATGAAGGGAGTACATCGCCAGGAGAAGTAGAAAAATAATCTCATTAAACCTGCACATAAAGAAACACAAGTATGATTTAAAGTTATGGTTAAAAAGTGGTAAATGGACCAGTGCTATTGTAACTGAATTTCCCTTCAGGGATTAATAAAGCACATTCTATTCTATTCTATTCTATTCTATTCTATTCTATTCTATTCTATTCTATTCCTTATATAGTGCTTTTCTAGTCTTTCTGACTACTCAAAGTGCTTTACACTGCTATTCTGCTAGTCTCTTTCACCCATTCATACTAACCCACATACCAATGACCAAAAGTGGGAGCAGTTTGGGGTTCAGTGTCTTGCTCAAGGACACTTCAACATGACCGCAGGAGCTGGGATTGAACCCTCCACCTTCCAATTAAGAGACGATAACTCTACCACTGAGTCTCAGCCACCAAAGTGATGCTATAGCAATTACAAATTCAAATTAAGAGCTGAACACTTTAATAACACATTAATGTTACTAGACTTCATCACAAAAATCAACGCAACCACAACAAAGCCTAAGCAATCTCATCAGATAGTCTTTATGCAAGGTTTTCTAGTTTAATAAGCATTTCTCGTGCAGGGGCATTTTCTCACAGTATTCTATGGGAATCGTGTCCCATTAGTATTCCAATCTGATTATACATGCAATCCTCTATACGGGTCAAAAACTGCATGAAAGTCTCAGTGTGATAATATCTGTAAATATGTGTGACAGTCTTTCCTTGCAGATCATGTCTGCATTGTGAATCAGTCCTGTATAATGTCTTTATGCAAGCAAGAGTCAGAAAATATAACACAGGATAAAACCGGTGGCCTACAATGAAGTGTGAAATGTAACCCTAAGTAAGCAATCAGACAAAAAAGGTGAAAACAGGAAGGCCAGGAGCACTGCAGCCTGTTTTTTGACGCTCTTTCCAGCCCTCTCTCTTTCTCTCTCCTTTAGCAAACACAGGTGTGTATTTGTGTTTGTGTGCATGTGATGTAAAAAAAGACAAAGGGAGGAGCAGTATCCAGAAGCCTGATCAAGATAAAGATAAAGATAAAGGGACAGGCAGAATTTGAGGGGCTCTGTATCAAAGCTAAGGCAAATTAGAGATCTCATTCAAACCAATTTTGTGCCAGAAGATAATTCTACTGCTACAGACATCCGGTGCTTTCTGGATAATGGCCCACATCCAGGTATATGAGCAGACTAGTCACAAGCCACCAGCTGGGCTTGGTGAGCATGAGGGCATACAGCATAGGGACAGCATATGATAAAACCCACACAGTAATGGTGATTATAAACTGAAATGACACAACATTTTTCCGACCTTTGAAGAAACAGGTTTACCAGAAAAACACCAAAATATAACTGAAACCATTTGCTATCTCCCCTGACTACTTTAATAAGGTGCCATCTGAGAATTAAGAGAGCCATCATGCTGTGCTGTTGGTTCACTCACAGACTCCATTAGACCACATCTGTGGGACAGCCACTGTGAATGAATCACAGCGAGTTCTTATCAGCACAAGGAGGCAGGTTTAATCATGGGAAGGGTCTGGTCGCCACTGATAAGACTGCACACACGACATCGGGAAACAAATCAGACCAAAGTGTCTGCATTTCTCCTTCCACAAGATCCAGCATGTGATTTGTATCCTTGTTTCTTGGGTAGAAACAAAATCTTGTCATTTACAGGACAGTCTGGGATGAAAGTAATAGTGTAAATCTATCAAGGCTGAGGTGTATTAAAATCAATAACAAGCTCTTCTTTACTCAGTGTCAGTTGAGTTTTGTTTCAGATGAACAAAGCCAATATTAGAAGAGGAGGTGAGGTAATATATGTGAGCTGTGAGGGTTAAGGTTGTTTGCTTTAAGGGTGAAAATGTTGAGTGAAGTGTTTGAGATTTCCTTAAAAAACATAAGCATGACAAACAGGGAGACAGACAGTTCAAACAAACAGTAGACAACACAAAGCAAAAACTGCTAAAGGACAATGGTATCTTGACAGATAGGCAGTATAGAGGTCTGCTGATATTCAAAGTAAGAACTCAGCATGGATACAGAAAAAGGTTGACAACAGTCTATCTTTAAAGTGCGTGAATTATTGTAACTACAGATATTTAATCAGACTTATACAAATATGAGTATTATAATCATTATTCTCAGCTACAAAGCTAACGTTAGCCCCTTACTGTAACATTAACATTTAAGTATCCTAGCTTTGACAAATGTTGGTTCGTTTAAGCTAGCTTCACAGACCAATTTTGGGACTAAGCATCAGGATCAGAATCAGAAATACTTTATTAATCCCAGGGGGAAATTTGCTATTATCATCGCTCTTCACATTGTACAGCAGTTGGAAGTAAGATGGAATAGGCTAATAAAATAAGTCAAAAGATAAGCAATAAGCAGTGAAAAATAAATCAATAAGTATGAATATAAGCAGTAAATACCAAAAACAAGCAATAAGTACTAAACCCAATAGAGGATATTTACATGACTTCACATAAATAAAACAGGCACCTGTCTGTTACACATTTTTTCCAGAAATCTTTCTACTTCAGGTGTGTTTGTTTTACACTTTGTTTGAACTTTAACTTAGATCTATTTTATTTTTTAACAGCTAGCAGTGCAACAGTACCCGATGTCTGTAAGAGTTGCTTACCTCTGATTGGACAGAGGTATCTGATCTTTGCCAATCACTGTGAAGCCTTCATAGGCACCTCTCTAATGTTGATGCAATCAGCACATCAGCACATTACTTTGCAATTTCCTAGCTGCATGAGAAACTTTATTTGCAAATCTGGTAATATGTCTGCGATTTACTGTTTTCAGGGACTTGAATGTGTAAGAGGGCTGGCAGTAGTTTTCTTATACATGTCGCACATCTAACCATTAAAATCTATTGATTGCCACTATGATGTTTCTTTTTAATATATGCAGTATGGTACTCATATTATGTTTTAAAGCTGATAGTAAAGATGGAAAGGGTAAATACTATTAAGTTACGTGTACATACACACCCAGGGCATCCCTGTACTGTCAATGTACCCCCTGTTTGGCCACCCAGTCAAAAATGCCTGGACACACCCCAGGTGTTGTAATACCCTTTCCCTTTCAACATGCAGTGGAAAAGGAAGAAAGAAACAGAAAGTCAATAAAAAGCTGTCTGTTGTTCTAAAGTGCATAAATTCAAATCTATTGTTTTTTCTGTTGTCATTTTGAGACCTATGGGGTTAATGCCACACCTGAGCTACAACACATATGATTCAACGCCATCTCTCTCTCTCTCTCTCTCTCTCTCTCTCTCTCTCTCTCTCTCTCTCTCTCACACACACACACACACACACACACACACACACACACACACACACACACACACACACACACACACACACACACACACAAAGTTGATGGCGAAGAGCTGATGGTTTGCTATGCCATGACCACCACAAACATTGACAACAGATAGTCTGTTTCCTTTATTACCGTTTCTCCACCCGAATAATTATTTCAGAGCTGCAGTACGTCCACCAAAGACAGATCACTGAATACGATTTATACTGCTTAAAGACAAAACTATCAACATATTTATGTTTTAAACCCAACTAAAGCTGTTTAAGTGGTTTGTTTTATCTTCTGAGATACAGATGAGCATCTAGTCCATTTATTTGAGGACTCGTCACCTGCCGAATGCTCAGCAGTTTGCACAGAAACAGGGAACTGAACCAGCGTTTGTTTGAGATCACCTGAGAAGTCTCCCTCTACACTGGTTAAACAACACAGCTTTATACAGTCCAGTGTGTTTGTTTTTCCCACTCGATAACTGCCGAGCGAGCTAGGGGAACAAAAAAGAAAAAACACCCACCTCCTTCTTGACGGTGCGCAGTAGCCTCTGACGGGTCTCTGCCTCTGAAACACAGAACAAACAGCCCAAACAGCATTTTGCACAGTCACAACTGCACTTCTAACAATTCTCACAAGAACGCTAAATTCATTCAGAAATATTAACTTCAAGTGTTTTTTTTTTTTCCCTGCGCTCACCTGCCATGATTGTTGCCATGGAACCTGTCTCCTGTCTGCAGGAAGCGACCCTCCCATCAACTGAATGCTGCTCGTGCACTGCGATGAAGCGCTTGACTCCTCCTCCTCCCACACACGCCTCTTAAAGGCACAGACACGTGTCCATTGATTGGTCAACACATCAACAGGCTCTTGGGCTTTTTTTTCGGTGTAAAGCTCCGAGCATTAAAATTGGAGAATAATATCAGTTACAAGGTTAAGATTCAGAGGATTCACTCATATAAGATATCTTAAACAACATTTTATTTTGAAGGAATGGGATGCTTTGATTTTTGCATTGTTATGATAGGGTAAATTTGAGCTTAAAATACTGTTAAATCAAAAAATATACCTTAAACTGAACACAAACAAGAAACGTAAGCTGTTAGTAAGTCCGTATGGTTTGTTGTGAAGTCCTTCTGGTTGAAACACTTTTTCTTGACGCCATCTAGTGGTGAGTATTTAGAAATACTTGAAGACTAAATCTTACCACATTATCGGCACATCGCAATAATATCTGAAAAGTCCCCACGTCTCTGAATTCAAACCTCACAACAGTTATTATTGCAGTGATTATGCATACAGTCCTGAAAAAAATGGTTGTTGCCAGAATTCACTCACACTTTGAAATACAATATTGCACCCTGTTTGATATGCACCTTTCGCTCGATACACTCGGAAAAAATAACCTGGAGCACAACCTTCGGGCTATTAGGTCTTATTGCTGGATCAACAAGAGTAAGAATATTAGAAACAAACAAACAAATAAATAAATAAATATTCAGAGAAGTAGGCCAGACTTATCAAGATTTAATTTTAACGTTTTTGCCAAGATTGAAAGGTGTTCATCTGAGTTCCTTAAATATCATAATTCTACCTAAAATGGTCACAAAACAAATATGTCTCATGATGTCCAGAAGGTGGCAACACTGTCATAAACTCCATGATCCAAAGAGGTTTTTTTTTTGTTTAACCACCAAAAATAGCAAGAAAAATGATGCACGAATGAAAATGTGTGGAGACAATAATTTTTTTCTAAATAAGAACAGAAGGACGGTCTGCAACAGTGCACTGGAGTGTGGAGGATCTTTTTGGGTAAGGGTCTGATGTCCAGCTCTGCCTACAGGACTGAGCTGTCAGGTAGATGTGGAGGCAAACAGGATGGAGGGATAACATGGTGTGACAGACCCCCCCATGCTCATTCTCCCTCCAACAACCCCTTCCCACTGCTTCCTTCTTGGTTTAGAATCCAGCAAAGGCCATTGACTTAAATCTGTAGGCACCAAGAAATGATTACTTCGGCCTGTGGTAATCACATGAGGAGAGTGGTTGTCTTATAATTTTATTCTGTGATATCAATCCAAACACTTTTTCTTATTCATGGGTACTTTAAATTTTTTTACTAAATCAATAAATAAACCAATAAAACAATGATAACTGATTCCTCCCATTGCTTAAAAAGTCCCTTATACATTCCCTCTCCTACGCCCAAGATTCCCCTGCCAGAATGACTAACGCCTTACAGTGGCTTTAGATAATATGAGGTAGTAGCATGTTTGTTAAATGCCACACCAGGACTTCTGCATGAGTAAACAGCACACCAAAGCTCCCCTCAAGCCTGCAGCTTTGCTTACTTTTCACTGGAAAAACCCTTGTATTATGAATGTATATTAATTATTTTGGTGCTGACAAAACCCAATAGAAACATCGTTATTAACACAGAGTGCATTGGATAATGTACAGCAACTTAGACATGTATGTATAAATGGATGTTGTCTTGTTTCAGCAGATGGTCAGAAAAAGACAAATTTACAGGAGACAATCATTGAAACATTTTAACACTGCAGCCAACAGAGAATGAAGTTCAAAACCAGATCTTTACCTAAACTTTGGGAACATCAGTGCTGTGTCATATCTATGTATGTATGCCCATCAGCAAAGTTTGCAGGCATGGCAAGCATGAACATGCCCATGTGTGATTTGAGTCGACATGCTTAAATAGGCACCAGGGCATGCAATACAGGCTCCTGTCAGTCTGATGTTCTTCTGCCTATGTGTGCCAATGCAGATTGACAGATCATATGTAAGAGAAGGCCAGTGCTGTTTGGTTTGTTGTGGCTTTTGGCCCTCAGGGGCCCCCGCACCTCAGCTGAGCAACAACAGCCTTTTTCTCAACAGGATACGCTGTCTGTCTGCCTATCCGTATCTATCTATCTATCTATCTATCTATCTATCTATCTATCTATCTATCTATCTATCTATCTATCTATCTATCTATCTATCTATCTATCTATCTATCTATCTATCTATCTATCTATCTATGACAAACAAACATCTGCCTCATGCATACAGAGAAGACCAGACACTTTGGCTTCCTCTTGGCTTAAGTGACAAATTCATGATGCCGTTGAGTATCTGTTTGTCTCTGTGTCATATCCATTTCCAGGAGTAACTTCATTTGATGCACTCTCTTCACCGGCAGAACCTGCGTGACTGCTGCTCTCTGAATATCCAGTTAGCAGTCTTTTCAAAGGCCTCAGTTCTAAAAGCGGTGAATTTGATTATGAAGTCTTTTTATTAGGTTTTTCCTAATGAGAGCAGTTATGCTGCTGTGATTCTCCTGCTGTCTTCACCAAACTATATTAACATGGGATCAGGAAGCCAAGATGGCCCAAAGTGCTATTTATAGCTTCTTTGAATCAAAAAATGTGGTTGATAGCAAGGGCCATCCATTGGTATGAGCAGTCTTATCTTTGTTGCTCTCTCTATTTTATCTGCTGCTTTTATGGATTTTTTAAATGTTTTAAAATGTTTAAGTTGAACCACTTTGTTGCTACAGTGGCTAGATTACAGTTTTTCTCAGTCGCTTTGGTGCGTCTCTCTGATCAGGACTAAAATTCTCATAACTGTTAGTCCAACCTTCTCAACATTTATTCATTTGTGCACATCATAGTAGCAGTTTCTAATTCCTTCCAACCAATTGCAAATGCTTTTGTACATGCATAAATTGCTTTCATACAACTTTTGCTGTTTTGTAACACTGTTATTTGCTTATGTCATGTCAGTCAAAATTAACTATACTTATGAAAGCTGAATTGTCATTCTCTATAAAACTAATAGTCTTTACTTTATTGATTGAGTCATTGGATACAAAAGTCTTGAACTAATTGTCAAAATCTGTCAAGCAACTTTTATACATTTCTTCATCTTTTTTTTTTTTTTTTCAGAAAATGTCTCCTAAAATGAACAGTTTCTTGCAGGTAAACCTCATCTTTTACTGACGAGGAGGAGTGAGCAAAGCATTAGTTGCAACCAATGATAAACCACTTCTCCACAGTCGCTCCGAGTTGAATACCATGACCACTTGGCAAGCATACATGAACCAGGTAGAACATAGATAGTATAGCTGTTAATATAGATATTAGCATGATCGATACATTTATAGTATCTATTTTTTAATCACCACATAGGCATGAGGTCCCTCTGAAAATGGGATGTCACATCTCAAGAGGCCTTTAACACATTTACACTTAACTGAGACAGATATGGCAGGGATGCCCTTGTGGTCTGGGCATCCATGAGTTCGTCACTACCATAAATTCTTATTTTCAGTAAGAATATCATTGATTATACTTCTATAAAATGATCACCACACCCATTTAGACATGAGGACCCTCCTGAAAATGAGATGTAGCATCTCAAGAGGCTAACCTCTAATAAAACAGACGACAGGTCTATGGTTCATGGATCTGTCACCAGCTTTAGTTCTTGCTTTAGTCCACTTGTCTCCTCTTAACTCCCTTCCTTCACCCACACACCCAACACAGCATTGTGTGGATTTGCTGTTCATCATGAGACTGGGGTCCACATTCAAGATTTCCTGCTGCTTAACAGAAGGTTTTTTCTTGCCGCCATGATGGACGGATTCATGATTGGCTATATGGATTCATGTTGGGTGTTGTATATATATATATATATATATATATATATATATATATATGTATATATATATATATATATATATATATATATATATATATATATATATATATATATATATGTGTGTGTGTATTTTTATATGTGTATCCACAAACGAAAGAGCTTTATGCTCTATTGTAAAGTGTCTTGAGATTACACTTGTTATGAATTGGCGCTATACAAATAAAGATTGATTGATTGACTGATTGATAGTGTGCACCGTTTCTACAGTACTATGACACAGAAATGGAGGGTCTGTGTGGTGAAAGAGGGGTGAGGATGCGGGGAGGTTGGGAAAGGGGACAATATCGGGGAAGAGGACGAAGAGGCCAAGGCAGAGTCCTGATGAAATTAGGGCTGTAATTGTGGACCATGTTGTAAAACACAGCCTCACAATGGCTGAGGCTGGTCAAAGGGTGCAGCCAAATGTTACAAGAATCACTGTAAATTCAACTATTCAAACATTCAGTTGGGAGAACAGGTGTGTATATCTTACAACTGGGAAGCACTGTTATTTTACACCACAGTAATATGGGTTCATTCAGTATATCTCATGTTTATTGTACACTACTCTCATTTTGTTATACATGAAGCTTAGAGTGGTACAAGAACTTGTCACTTTTTACATTTTACATTTAGACTTACAGCTTTACTGCAGCACAGATTTACTGTACTGTATTGTAGTGTACAGTAGTGTTACGGTAAAGACATTTCAGCAGAGTCCTGCAGAGAGTGCATTTGTCACTCAAGGTGACTCGCTGCATTGCAAGGATGCAATGTAAGATGAAAATATGTGACCAAACAGACAAGAACATCTGGATGTACATTAATGATTTACAGTACTGTGTATGTTGTATGTTCAGTTCCCATATGTACAGCAAAATATTTTACAATTGTGTACAGCTGTACCCTAAGAGTGTTTTTTGTGTTTGTCGTAAAAAAGTGTGTATTTTTCTTTTGCACAACGCTGTGAACAAATTAGAACTGCAAAGTGCATATGCAGTAAAAAGGTAAAACGTACATATTCAGGATCTTGTGCTCAGTTACCTCACTGAACACAGTAGAGTGTAACTTTACTGTAGTTTTCAAATGGTTGTGCAAATAGTGTATCGTGCTGTCTTAAGCATTTTTCAGGTAGTCTTCAAAACTTTTCTTTTGCAATCGCAAACACTTAAAGAGTAAATTGTCATACTGAAAACATGATAAAGCCACTTGACTATCTTGTTCAAATCGATGGTGTCAGGACTTTTCATCTTGATGATACCGACACTTTCAATGACATGCATACGTACATTTGAGGAATGAACTATCCACTTTGAGCAAAGGACATGCTTTAGTCAGTTATCAACAAGGTATTGCAGTTTGTACTAATTGTTTTGAGAAATGCACTAACTGTTGAGCAGATGTTAAAAGTGATGTAAGAAATGCACCAAAGAGAACCAACTGATAAAACTGTAAAATGATTCTCAGGTTTAAACAGGAAAAAGTAAATTGGTCAATTTACCACCAGGTGGCTCAATTTACCCTAGGACTTGGATCAACTTACCCCTAGGCTGGGGCAATTTGAGCCACAAGACTATTTCAATCATAACTATACCTGTAAAACTGACAAATGCAATGTCAATGTCAAAAATGTAGCCATTCAAAGAACTCCATGAGACAAAGGTTTGTGTGATGTAATATGGGGTTAAATTCTTTCACCATCAGAAACATTTAGGTGAAACGAGTTTTACATCTGATTAGGATGAGACCTCAAGTTCTGGTCCACAAGACTTTTCTTTTGATATGGTCCAGTCTTCTTTCTACAGAGTGTTTTATCTTAAATTGGTCTCAAAAGATCTGGTGCTAACTGGCAACTGAAATCTTTCTTAAACAGTCTTTCAGTTGTTCCAACCAGTTTCCCATCCCATTTTTCACTTCATGTATTCCACAAGGTTCAGTTTCAGGTCTCTTACTCTGCTCTATTATAAGCTTCTCCTGTGTCAGGTTGTCAATTACAGTGTTTGGTTCCACTCTTATATGTTGACACTATGTGTTTATCTGTAAGAAAAAAGTCAGCAATCTTAGATCCCTATCAGCACAAAACCAAATGCAAAGAAAAAAAAAGTGACTTTTGATTTTAAAACAAATTGGATATTCCGCTTATGTTTATTTTAACTTAGGGTAAAAATATTTAAACCTCCCATTCTTTTAAAAGTAAAACCGGATTGACTTTGTCCTTTTAACTTGATATTCAGATTTTTATAAATAATGAAATCCATATCAACAAATATTAAAATATGAAAACAGCAGATATGTATCTTAACTATTAAAATGACATGGTTACAATCAGAAAGCTGAAAAAAAAATCTTTAAAAAATCACATTCAGCATGGAAAATCATACTTAATTTGAAGGTCACACATCATGTAGAAGTTGAAATAGCCTACTTCAATAGAACTGTTAATAAAGTTCATTTTCTAAATAAGATTTCTTGGTCAGCTCTACTGGACACGTTAACTTTGTGGAACATCCTACTCCTAAAGCCATTTAGATTGAAATAATTTAGATATGACAAAACTCGTATGCATAAGAGAATACATCAACTTGCTTGTGCTGTAAACGTCAGATCTTTCAGTTGCAGGTCCTGTTTGCTAGCTTATTAAAACTACCAAGCTAATGGTGTTGATCGGGTTCAAGGAAACTGAGCACGTGCTCTTATCTCAAAGTGTTGGAAAGTTGGTGCGTTATTTCTTTTCTCCAACAGGTAGCCTCTTCCTCAGCTCCACCCACTCGTTTAGCCGGCCTGTCTGTCATCATCACAGGGAAACGTCCTACTCCGTGTGGAGCTGCTCCTCTGGCTGACTTTTCACAGTCCGATGCCCCGACAAGACTCAGCGGTCATGGCCGGCAGTCAGACCCACCATGGCTCTCCGAACTCCGGCTACGCCGCAAACAACAATGCGGTCCCGGTTCCGGTTATGACCCAGACTAACTCTAGGGACAAGTGGAGCAAAAAGATGGATTTTCTCCTGTCTGTAATTGGCTTTGCTGTGGATCTAGGAAATGTTTGGAGATTTCCTTACGTGTGCTATCAAAACGGTGGCGGTGAGTGGATTTGGCATTTTCAAAGGGGTCATTGAGTTGAAATTGATAAGTTAGAAGTGGAGCCACTTGGTAAACACTTTTAAAGCTTCTTCAAATCTTTTTAATGACAAAATTCAAATCATAGAGAGACTAGACTGAAGCTCCGCATCTGGCTGCAGAAACTGTCCGTGGTGCTGAACTGCACATCTGCAGCCTTTGCATCCCCTAAAAAGCTTATTTTAAAGTTTGACTCTTACGTTCATGACTTGATTCATATTTTACTGGGCCTTTTTGTGTCAAATGTAAAATATATTAATGCTACATAGCACATTACACAAAGTTTGTTTTATGTGTGCTTAAGCCATACAACGTTCCCATTAAATAAAAGAAAAAAGAAAAAAATGATTAAAAAAATGATGATAAAAAAATCTTATACATTTTTATTCATTTATTTAAACCCCCCCTTTTTAAAAAAAAAAAAAAAAAAAAGCTTTGCTTTTACAACAGCAACTTATGGCTATTTTCAATACAGAAGCCATCAAACTGAAATGCAATGGGAATTTTAGAAAAATTATAAACATGTTTGAGTTCAAGAAATTTCAGTTTGTGCACTAACATGAGATTACGCGTTAAAAAATATTACAGAACAGGGTTGAAATTTCAATAAATAGAAGCATATGTGTACATTTGCTGTGTAGTGCAACGTTTTAAAAAACAAAGTTGCAGAACTTAGTTTGGTGGTTTTCTTTTTTTTTTGAAAGGTTTGCATTCCATACTTGCCGTCTTTGAACTCTAGTTCAGAAGGGTAAAAGGAAAATTTCCATTGCTCTATTCAGATTAAAATTTATCTTATTTTCCTCTTGGTATTGAATGTCTTCACATTGTAATTGCACATGAGGTAGCTGTAATAGTTTTTAGATTTTTTTTAGATGCCCTATAGTACATGTATCTTCTTGCATGTGTGCAGGTGCTTTCCTTATTCCATACATTACTATGGCTGTCTTTGGTGGTGTACCGCTCTTCTACATGGAACTGGCACTGGGACAGTTCCACCGCACTGGAGCCATTTCCATATGGAAACACATTTGTCCAATTTTCAAAGGTAAGGCTGCACAGTGCTCACTGGTAGATGTTCAGATGCATGACCAAAAATCTGCTCTGTAAAGAAAAAAAGAAATTATGAATATATATATTTCTAACTTCCAATTGATTTTTTTTTTCTGTGTTTCAGGAATAGGATATGCCATTTGTATCATCGCTCTGTACGTGTCATTCTACTACAACACCATCATTGCCTGGGCCCTCTTCTATTTCTACTCCTCCTTCTCCAGCATCCTGCCCTGGACAAACTGTGACAATGTGTGGAACACCCCTGACTGCACCAACTACTTTGGCATGGACAACGTCACTTGGACCAATGCCTCCAGGTCTCCGGCAGAGGAATTTTACACGTAAGTGCATGTAAGTGTGAGTAACAGAAACCACATATATAAATAGCCTTACGGTAATGCTCTACAGAAATAGATTAAGAGGGAGGAAGGTTGTCTGGTGTTCTGAAAATACACTGAATTGTGTGTTTTGTTGTTCCAGGAGGAATGTTCTGGAAATCCACAAGGCATCAGGGCTGAAAAACGTTGGGGGTGTTCGCTGGCAGTTGATGCTATGCCTTTTTCTCATTTTTACCATTGTCTACTTTAGCCTGTGGAAGGGTGTGAAAACTTCAGGGAAGGTAGCACAATGCAGTAACTTTATAAAAATTGAACTCTAATCTCGTATAACCGCCTTTTAAACACCACTTGTTTCTTTCTTCCAAACAGGTGGTGTGGGTGACTGCCACTTTGCCCTACATAGTACTTTTCATTTTGTTGATTCGAGGGGCCACGCTGCCCGGCGCATGGAAAGGTGTGGTGTTTTACCTGAAACCACAATGGGAGAAGCTGCTGGAGACAAGTGTGAGTTGTAAAAAGTTGGTTGCATAATTGCTGTGACAAAAAAAGGCTACAGTGCATGGCAAACTTCAAATATTATTATTTTTTCTTTCATAATCCTATTTTGAATTTTAATTCAAAATGCAAGTTTTGTTATGTCACAAAACTGTTGGTTTATTATTGTGTATTGTCTGATTTATTTATGGGGGAAAACAGCTGTTATTTTATCTGATTTATCATGTTTTTCCAGCTACGCCTCAAATCAATTATTCACAATATTTTCTTATTGTCCACTGTTTCCCTTTGATCATTTTCTCTTTCACTAGGGTATGTACTCTTGTATGTTTCTTTACTATCAGCATGTTAGTAGTTGATATTAAACCTACTAACACATCTGCATCTTTTGTACCCGAAAGGCGAGTGTTAACCTTAATAGCAGTAGTTTGCCTTAATTTATTTCTATCCACTACTCTGAGAATCTGTATATGTATATTTTGACATCAATTAAATGTCCTCATCTCGCTCTCCTGCTCATGCTGGTTGGTTTGCTCAACATGTGTGAGTGCCTTGGTTGCAGGAGAATATGGATGAGATGAAATGAGATGCATAAATAAACCACAGAGCAGGATAATACGATGCATAATTGGTTTAGATTTTCTGCCCATTAACAAAGGCCTCCCTTTCTGTCTCACTCACCGATACCCAATGCTGCCCTCCTCTTTTTACTGCCGAATGCGTGCTGCTCTTCAGATCTCCCTGTGTACAGCTGTGTGGCCACTACATTACTATACGAGTGATACAACACCTCTCTGTTTGATATTTTGAAATAAAAGTTGAAAGATAAAGTTCCAATAAATCATGGGAAGGACAGCCTTGACAGAAACTTGTTCGGTTCAGTGACAGGAATGATATTTATGTTTTAAAATGCTCCAGAACTTGTCCCGAGTCCTGTCTACTAAATTGATCAGCCAGAATTCTCTAAAAGTGTAATGACTGTCTTTTGTCTCTTTCTGTCATTTTCAGGTGTGGGTAGATGCTGCAGCTCAGATATTCTTCTCTCTGGGGCCTGGGTTCGGAGTCCTCCTGGCTCTCTCTAGCTACAACCCTTTCACAAATAACTGCTATCGGTGAGAAATGAATACACTGAGTCATGAGAACTCATATTTGTGGCTTGAACCAAGCGGGAGCAAAGCATCTACATCAAAAGCCAAAACCTTAGTACACTCTTCACACTCTGTTTGATAAGAAATCACACCACCTGCAAGGAATCTGTTTGGATGCTCTTTTTTTCACAACCTATTGTGAAAAGAGTAGCTCTGGGATTTTTGCCATAATACTGGTACTCTTTTTTTAAACCCTGACTTCTTCTGAAGAGCCCTCATGGAGACAGAAGACTTTCTGTCATTCTAAGCATCCTGCAGATTGATGCTCGCTAATTAGTCCAAGAGTTTTATGTCTCTAATGACACACAACGTACATACTCCTGTAGTTTATCCCTCATTAGTGTGTCAGGATAGTTTTTGTTGCTACCCCTATGTGTCCAACACAAAGCAAGAAAATATAAAGAGCCATTCAACAAGGGTCACAAAGGTCAGAGAAGGTGCTAGAGTGGAGGAAAAAATGTCTGGCAGCCTGTGAGACAATCTGATGATGAAAATTAAAAGTTTGGTTTGGAGGATGATTAGCACAACCTGTAATAACTGAAAATATTTTGCTACCTGTTTATGGACTGGGTTTAATCTCTTCCCCCACAGAGACGCCATCGTGACCAGTTTGGTGAATTGTCTGACTAGCTTTGTGTCAGGGTTTGTGATCTTCACTGTGCTGGGCTACATGGCAGAGATGAGGCAGGTGGATGTGGAGGATGTGGCCAGGGATAAAGGTCAGCAGAGAAATTCAGCATTTGAAATAATGAAGGGAAGGGAGAAGAAAAAAATGCTGTTAGAAGTTTAAATGCTTGGCCTGACTTCTGTTCTTTCAGGACCAAGTCTGCTCTTCATTACCTACCCAGAAGCCATTGCAAACATGATGGGTTCCACTTTTTTTGCTATAATCTTTTTCACAATGATGATCACGCTGGGACTGGACAGCACGGTATGGACCATTAACTCAGGGTGCAACTTTACAACATTACTGATAAAAAGCATTTTATTATTCCTTTAAATGACAAGTTTTTTTTTAATTGATAAGCTATGTATAAGCTCTTGAAAACAAGTTTCATTTTAGTTCAATGAAATCCTAAAAATTTTACTTAGTTTCACAAATATTTTTCATTTTGCCAATGTAGGCGAGGATTCAATGCTGCCGGACATATGTACTAAACTGTCAGCTGAAAGAGAATTCAAATGAACTGAATGGTTAATCTAATATAAAAAGAAGGGTACAATGAATTACAATAGATTGTGATCTCTTTGTGTGTGTTTCAGTTTGGTGGGCTGGAGGCCATCATCACTGCCGTACTAGATGAATATCCTGATCACTTCTCTCACAGACGTGAGCTGTTTGTTCTGGGCTTGGTAGTTGTCTGTTTCTTGGGCTCCTTGAGCACCCTTACAAATGTAAGTCCTTCACATTTTATGCAACTAACCCATAAAAGTTCATAAGTGTTGTTCATAAGTGAAAAACATTATTGACAGGGCGGTGCCTATGTAGTGAAGCTGCTTGAGGAATTTGGAGTTGGATCCTCCATCATAGCTGTGGGTTTCCTTGAAGCCATTGCTGTTTCCTGGTTCTACGGTAAACAAGATTATTATTTGCACCAGTCAACTAGTATTCAGTTCAGTACAGTTTAAAATGAACTCTTGTTCTTGATTTACTTAATTGTTCTCAGGTATCAAAAGGTTTAGCAACGATGTCCAGGCCATGCTGGGTAAAGCTCCAGGGTTATTCTGGAGGGTGTGCTGGGTGGCCATCAGTCCTGCATTTCTCGCGGTAAGATATCAACTCCAAGTCTTTGAAGGCTGCTCCACCACTCCGACAGATTCTCTCTTTTCACCAGCTAAATTGGCTAAATGTCAGTGCGCCCTCTCTGATAACAGTTTCATATTTTTAGTCTTATTTGAATCTCTCTTTCTAAATATCCTCCATTTGACATTTAGCATTATTACACCATCATTCCTTTGTCTTTTATGTTTATGTATTACAACCTGCGTTGACAGTTATATTACCCTACCTCAGTATTATGTGTTACAACTCAAAAGTTACATTTACATAATATGGAAATAATGGGTACACATATTTCACCTCCTCTCAGTACATCATCGTGAGCTCCTTGCTGAAAACGCCACCCCTCACACTGTTTGACTATAAGTACCCAGACTGGAGCATCACAGTGGGATACATTGTAGGCCTCTCATCCTTTATGTGGATCCCCATCTATATGGTCTACAAGCTGGTGTGGACTCCTGGATCTCTCAAACAGGTTAGTGAGAGGGTGTAAAATTCTCTGATATTTAACTTTATTCACACTTTCCTTCAAATTCTCTCCTTTTTCTTCTTGTTTGTTTTGCACAGAGGTTGGCAGTGTGTCTAAGACCAGAAAGGACCATACCCGACATCCACACTGACAACCTCACCATGGTTACTGTACCTTAGAAGGATGAGCACATCAGTGTATAAAAAAACACACAACTCCCTGCTTGTAGTCTTTTTTACCTGAGATTGAAGTGATGTGTGTTAAACCTGAACGTAATCTGACATCATGACTGTTACCTGCTCATGATGTTACCACTCTGTAAAATAGTAAATGCTGCTGAATTCATAACCCTGAAATAGCAATACTCAACTTAATGTTTGCTCTGTGTGTATTCAGATTGACCTGCATTACTTTGACAGTACATAACTTTCACTTGTTGCTATTTTTAGATGTTACATTTGTGCAACTGTTGGCGTCATATCTATATTACTGTCTGCTTTCCCCTTAAGAACAACATGCCAAGGAAGTTAAAACCATGTATTACTTCAAATAGCACATCTTTCATACTTGTACAGGGCTGTTTTTCTTGTTACGGTCTTTATTTTCTGTAGTTCGTGAACTTCAGATAAATTCAGCTTAGCATGCTTTTCTACATCAGCTTTACACTTGACATGATGGTAAAGTATACAGATTTAGAACCACTGCAGCATGCATTATATCTGCATTGAAAATTGTTTTCAGGGGCTTTTAAATTCACTCAATGAGCTACATGGCCTACAGTAAGTTATTGTTTCTTTTACAGCAACAGTTTTTCTTGTAGAGGTGGCAACATGTGAGTGGTCCGAAGTCTAAACATTGTCAGATGATGAGAAAGATTAAAGAGGATGAAACCCTCATCAGTCCAACGATTAATAATAACCCCTTCATTGTTTTTTTTCTTCCACTGCTGTAAAAAAATATTTACATGGAAGCTATGGAATCGTGTGCTTGTTAAGGATTTTATGCTAGTTGCTTGTCATAGCTTCAGAAAAATAAGTGTTCTCACCTTGTGTTTGTATCAGAGATTAGCTGACCATCCAAAAGACCACCTCAGTTCATTTTCAAGTGTTTTGGTCTTAATCCGATGGCTCCATTTGACTCCAGATAGCCTGTTTTGCCTTAATCAGCCTAAATATTACAGTCTGTACAAAACTGTAAAACCTGTACCAGTATTGTGGCTCTCAGCTGTTTACACTCTCTCATTTAAGACTGTTCAGATCTCTTTGCAGGGACAATGACATCACTTGTATTTTTGCCCATGTGTTTAACTTCTCTGTAAGCTCCTGACACTCTTTATTCAGAGAAAAAAAAATGTGGTGAGCGAGGCGATGATTGTTGTGTGAATTCAGTCCTCTTCAACAAGGTTTATGTAACAGTCACATGTGTATAAATTGATCATAGTTAACATTTTATCTCTGTTTTTTGTTTTATTTCTCGAGATTAAAAGTGATTATGAACTGCCACTACATCATGCAGCATTTCAAACATTTATATTCCACAGTTTACATTGAAACGTGGATTTTTTTCCCACTCAGACTGTAAGTATGTAGGATATTAGATAAGAGATTTGTTCTTGTGAATCCCCATATGTGGATCTTCTGGTCTTTTTAATGGTTATTGGCTGTTGCTGCTCACCTCTATTAGATATTCTAATTAACAGGCTAATTTGCAACATCCAGAATCCATCAACATACAAAGGAATAGAGTAGCCTGTACCTTCAAAAAGACACACACACACTTAGATTTACCCACTAACAGTGGCCTTTAGATCTTTACTCATTCACAGATTTATATTCTTAAGTAAGTCTGATCTTTTCAAGGATGACAGGTATGAAGCCACACAGGAGCAGAGAGTGGATGGGAACATATGATTCTCCATTGAGGTGCTGGTTGATGGACGTGCAGATCAAAGGCCTTTTGTGTCAGTGATGGCTATTGAAGCAGAGAACAGGAGAGCACAGGAGACATAAAAGGGACACTGCTTGACACATGCTTCTTCTCTACCTGATAGAAGCAGCTTGACAAACAGTATTTTAATGACAGAATGACAGCAAAGGTGCTGTATGTCTTATGACTAAACCTGCTACTCTGCATTCATTCATTCTCACATAGTTGTTGTACTTGTTAATTCCCATGAAACCCTTTCACACGGCCAGAAAGTGTTTCAATCTGCAGGAAAACTGAAACAATATTCACATCATGTTCACATTTAAGCTACGATTTGCTGATAGTACCTGTTCAAAGGTTTTGATTTTCATGGTCTTTGTATCACAGTATCTCACCCTTAAACGTATCTCTATTTAGAAAGTAATGTTTGAACAATAAATATAAAAACAAAATAACAACAGCCCTATCACTTTTAGACAGATCCCAATAGAAATGTTTTTGGGAACAGGTAATCCAGCTCCAACATAGAAACTAGGTTAAAAAACTACTGCAGAGGTCAACTGTACATTATAAGTGGTGAAACATTATATGTATAATAAAGCTCATTTTAGGAAACTCAGACACAAACACTATTTTCAGCAGAAGTATACACCCTATTAAAAACTTATATTCATAAAGCAAATCTGGGCAAACTACCAGCCTACATTTATATCCTTCTCTGTGTCATCTTTGTTAATTACCATCTATGCTCCTGCATGTGGTTACTTCTCAATACACCTCAAGTTTTAACTGATTTGAGGAAAACTGCATTTTCCTGTTATGACCTTTAGGCTGGGAATAATCTGTAGAAAAATCTTGTTTAAGAAACACTCATATAGATTAATACATTTAAGGGTCATAAAGAATGTGGTGATGGAGACATGTGCTTGTTTTTCAAGAAAGCTCCACTATGTTTTAATAGTCATTTATGTTGTTTTGTGTTGTATTTGTTGCATCTTATTATGTTGTGATTGGCTGCTACCTTGATCAGGTCCATCTTGTAAAAGAAATTCAAATTTAAGTGGAACTTCATGGTTATATAAAGTTGAAATAAAAAAATAAAAATGTCCAGCACATTTCCAGCGCACTACCCCTTTGCACTTCAGCACATGGATCAGTTCTTCAATAAATAAGTCACTTTAGCCTAGTACATTGGTACAGGCTACTGTAATTTTCAACATTTTTGCATCTTAGTTTGACATAATTTTAAGCAACAAATGTAATATCAGTAGGATTTTTTATTTTAGCTCATTCTCCCCTTTAAACAGCTGACACACTATTTTAATAAGTTAAACATATATTGCAGACCATGGGTTGTTCATTAAGCAAGCACCACAAAGTTATACTTGTTACAGCAATGGCTCTCATGAGCCCAAAAGTTTACATACTTGCACCATCAGGTAAACAGGATCTCTCTTGTACACCAGTTAACCCTTAAGTTTCCCTCTCCTCTCCTTTAGTCCACTAAGTCATGTCACCCCTCTGTAAACTCTGGTTGTGCTCTGTGGTGGTGTCCACAGTAAGCAGCATGTCATCTTCAGCATCTAAACCACTCCATTTTTTTTTCTTTTTGTCCCTTTTAAAACCTACAGACCTAAACAGCTGATCAGTATGCTGTACCCAAGATATATTCAAGTATGTAAAGAAAGCATGTTGTGTAGAATAAAAAAATATTTGTTTATCATTTCTCTCTTGGACAAACTGCATCAAGCTGAGAAGTATTTGAAGAGAAAAGTTTGACATAGACACTCCCAGAGCAAATCTTACAATACACTTATGACAACAAAATGAGTTGTTTTTTTCCCTTAAACATTTTGTTTACTTAATTGTTAACAGAGAAAATGAAATAAATATGTTGTTGAGTTTGCTTAACACCTATCAAACAGGTGTCCTGGTTCATGCTGTGATAAAAGGTTATTTTGTTGATGATGCATTTATTCAGGAAGCCATGAAAGACATTTGAGAAAGCTCATTAGGCTTTCCTTGCTTTTAATTAAGAGCAATAAGTGTATTGGTGTACAATCTTAAGTTCTGCAGTGATGAAGGTAAAAGGCCATACATCAGTCATGCAGGGTAATTATATAAGGATATAACCCTGAGGAGCTTGACCTTTATATCCATTTTTCATTGCTCTTTGACATTTCAGAAATGGAAAAATGTGATGGAGGCCTCACACTTGTTTGATGGTTACCAGTAAGAGAAGAGATTGTATAAACAGTTTCTACGGGCAAACCATTGGGGGGGGGGGGGGGGGGCAGCACCACTCTGCAGTCAGGACCACAGGAAAGCTTGTGCAGTTGGACTCATGATAGAACAAACTGGAACTATGGAATTATGGAGGTCCCAGAGCAAGAGATATTCATAAATGTTCACTACTGAACACGTTTTTGTCTGTTACACTTTTGATCGTGAGCATGGTAAGAGACAAGGAAGTTGGATTGAAGTCATGACAAATGCAATGTCCTAATTCTGCTAATAGTTATACAATAAAAATTCTGTATTCAAGTCTTACTTACAATCCAACTGGTATGAGGAGCTGCCTTTGCTGCAAACAACAATAAGAACAGAGAAGTTAAAATGAAGGTGAATGTTAGCTATGCTGTCACCAACAAGAGAGCTAGTGGCTTCTCTGTTCCGCCATGCTTTGACACAATATAGAAATATAGTTTAAATTCTGTTTTATTCTATCACTTATATGAATATTTAACCTTTTCCATTAGTGTAAATAGGAGAATGATGTAGCTGCATAAACATTTTGTAATTAAGGCTTTGTTTAGCGGATTTTTGCTGTACAGTCTGGCATTTTAATATGAGATCTCACATACCCCCTTTCCACCCGTGCTTGTTCAGTACTAGTTACAAGCCAGTGCCTAAATTAGCACCAGTTCTTTGTGTTTTTACCAACAAAGCACCGGCTCCAGGTGCTAAAAACTGGTGCTTAGCAAGCACAAACTTTTTGCTGGGCCAGAGCGAAGCACCGATTACGTCAGGGGCCAGGGGCGGGGTTACCGTGACCAACCATCAGCAGTAGAAAACAAATATTGATAAAAAGAAAAGCTTTAGAGTAAGTCATCTGCTGTTTTGTTGGTTTTTCCTCATGCAATACTTGAAATGAAGGTGAAATTGAAGCAGCAGTGGACTGCCTTTTTTATAAATCAGGTTTGATTTTACTGCCTTTTTTGAAATTTTGCAGAAAATAAACAATTTTCTGTAGCCAAATTCTGTAAAAAAAACAAAAACAAAAACAAAACAACCCAATAATAATAATAATAATAATTCAGTGCTCTTTAATGCTTTTAGCATTTAGCCATGAATGATCAGCATACACCCTGTAGTTGCTCTTCAAAAATTCTTTGAATTTTGCTTCCTTTGGAATTGTCTTGCAGGCATAAAATTTCTGCACAGAGCCGCTCAGCACTCTGTCGCGTTATTGACAGAAACTTCATTGCAGAGAATGATGCCTCCACAATTTAGACTGTAAATTTTGTAAATACTAGTGACAGTACTGACTTTAGATAGGTTATAAAGAGTAAATGGCTTCTAATAATGTTGTAATAACAATCACATTCTGATTATGTTATACTGCTTTTTTCCTATATTCCTTAGGTGAATTTCTTTTTCTTTTTCTCTGTGTATTGAAAGCTTAAAAATTTTGTTACACAGCATGATGACATAATTGAGTTGCATCAGTGCAGGACTTCACATGCTGAGAAAAACGAGACCACAGTGAGTAGAACTGATAGAAGCAAAAACGACCAAAATCTTCTCGGGATCCTGAGGGTTAAATTGTGGATAACAAGCAAATGTATCAAAGTGAGACTATTTCAATAAAAAATCCACACAGGGTCATTAAATGAAACATATATTACATATAAGCATTGGTCCTTTAAATAAATAACAAAAAAACATTTCTGTCATAAACGACGAGGATATCAATCCAGCGGCCTTAGGACCCAGATCCTTAGTTCGGGAGAAGCGGAAGAAGACAAGCCTCACCCTCATTCAGCATCATCACCATTATCATCATCATCATCATCACTCTCCTCCACCATTATAGCATGTCAGGCGCCATCTCTGGGTCCACTGCTAAAACTACATCGATGTTGCACTGTAACGATGTCAAACCTCATCTCACCAGCTGTAATGATGTGTTTTATTGAGTTAGTAAGCGGGCAGACAGAGGACTTCAAAACAGGCGAGAGGCCTTATGTGGTTCTACAGAAGCAGAATTTAGGTAAGACACTATGGGGACTCATTTAAGGCCCCGATCATGTGGTGATTCTGTTCTTTAGTTACATTGTGCGATGTTCATTGACTTTTAGCACAACGTTGACTTTATGTTTGAGTGACACGCCTGATTAAAACATAGAAACAACATATCCGTGGTTTTATTCAGCCACTTTACGTGTGGTCCCCTGTGTTTTTGTTCCCACAGTCACGCTTGGGAGTGTATTGGCAGTGCTGCTATTGTTAATGATCATCATGGCTGTGTGTGTCTACAAACCGCTGAGTCGCCGGTGAAACTGGACTCAAAAACAGAGAAACACCAGAGAATCTAAAGACTGGAGTACAAACCTGCTCTGCCCCGTGTGAAGTGACTCCAAGCACCGAGGAGCTTAACTCCAGCCCAGCGGATAAACACAGGCTCATGGGAGGGTCACCACAGCTCCCAGACTGCAAACTGGACTTCATTTATTAACGAAATCAGATCATCTGACACGTAATACAGCGTACTTTCACATGAAATAACTTATTTATTTAATTCATCTGTAAATTAAAAGTTATTGTATGTGTTTTCATTTTGGCTCATGTTTATCCTGTAGTGTTTGGCCCTCGAATGCAGACGGAGAAATTTAAAGACGAATTTACATAATATATGCATAGAAATATGTGCATGTTACAGCTTAACAATCACCTTTTTTTCTGAAATTAGATCTATGAATTGACCTGTGGGCAGCTACATATACATTAAATGCTTTATGAACTGCATAAACTCCCAAATACAATAATGAGTTTAGTGTTGCAAAAACCAACATCAGGGCCCCCATATATAAAAATGACGATTATCAACAACAGTTTGATGAGTGTGAAATTATTTTAATAATGCTTCATGCCATGGGCTTAAAGTTGTTAGGTCTAAACCAAGGTGAACACCTATAAGAAATTCTGCCTTTGAAAACACTAACATCATCTGAACACTAATGACACTGAGGCATAATCTGGTCTGGCAGCATTTAGTTGTCTATTAATTGATTTGACAGACTTTTTCACAAGACATCAGTTTACCGGAGTTTGCACTGATCTTTTCTTCTGTGAATGTGTAAATCAGCAAATGTGCACATATATATTTTAAAACTGAACTGCAGACAATGTTTTTTCCCTATCCCCTTTTAACTTATTCTGAATAAAGGTTTTAAGTATGTTTGTCGCACTCAGTTTATTAAAAGCCAAGAAACCTGCAAATTTGTTATAACACTGAACATGACACAGCTGCATTTAAGTGTTCCAATACAGCTTAGCCAATGGATAGATTAGGACTATTAAATAATAGAGACTATGAACCTTTTTAAAGGTGCAGATGTTAGGACTAGAATTACTAGAGTGCCTAAGTGCCATTTTGTCTTCAAAAGGTCAAAACTTGAGCTAAAACTGAAGGAACCCCTGGTTTAATACAAAAGGTAAACAATGTAACTGAAGAACCGCTGTTCATGAAAACACATGAAATCATGTTTGATCCTCATGGAAATAAAGTGCTTTTATTTTAGTTACAACATTTTAAAACCAACACATTTTCTTAGAATTTAAACTTAAAAAAAATCTTTGCAGTTGGAACTGTGCAGTATAAAGGTCTGCATAAAATGAACCAAAGCTTGCCTCTTTAAAGTCATTGGCTTTGTTTTAAGCTGAAGCTCCAGCAGACAGATGCAGCTTCACAGACACTTCTTACATGTGGTTAATAATCAGTGAAATCAGCTTTAGTGGTTAATGCATGTACCTCAGCATCACACTGGTACAACGGAAACCTTTCTGCTTGTATTGAACTAAAAAAAAAACACTGGAAGTTAAGTTTGAGTGGCACCACAGGAAATATTGTCCACACCTCTTGCTAAGACAAATCTTTCCCTTGGCACATGCTGAAGAAATATATCCTTCTTATGGCAAGCATGTTTTGTCTTATCTTCTTTGCTTGGAGGTTTGGAATTGTTTATGGCTACAGAAGGCTAACTCACTGCTTTTAGGAATCTGGGTAATCTCTGAAGCAGTTTTGTGACCTCTCACTGAAACAGCTGTAAAACCACAGAGGGTCTGGTCTCTACTGTTGTTATACAAGGCTGCTTTGTTAAAAAAAATCAAGTCCTTAATTTGCAATGAAATTTGTTGAATTACTCAGTAACATCCTTGTTGCAGCAAAGCTATAACAATTCCATGCAGCCAATCTTAATTTCCGTCACGTCAACATGCTTTGTTTTCATATCCGCAGAGTACATTCACCAAGCGATTTACTCATAAACTTTTGACTCAGTGAACCGAACTTTCTAATTAATGTCAATATGGCAAATACTGATATGCATTAGTCCCTCAATAGGAACATTTATCAGGCTACAATTTCAGATAGTTTCATAAATGAGCAAAAAAATTAAATCCAAAGTGAAGGGAAAATATGTAAAATACAAACCCTGAGATTTGTGTTATTCAGTGTGCTCACGCTTCTCAACAGTGTAACTCTGTAAGACTTCACCATGGAAACACTTAAATATTTCCCTTTGAGCCCAAAGAACTGGGAGCTTTCTATTACATTATGTATTATTGCGCGAGGTTGTTTACGTTCTAGCTCGAAGAGAAACTGAGGAAACAGGTACCAGAAAAATAACATACAGAGCACTGGAGCGAGTGCTAGCTCTATATGAACTCATCAAGTCAAACATTTTTGCTCATAGAACTTCAATACACTGATATGATACCCTTTTCTGAGCATGATGTGGAAAAATGGGTTGCTGCCGAGTGTCTGATTTGGAAAATAAAATAAGGAAATAATTTAAAAGAAGAAACACCCCAAAATAATGCAACAGAGTCCAAGAATTAAGTTTGAGGATGGAGACACACACACACACACACACGCTATACTGAGATACAAATATACAAAGGAGTATGTTCTTACCAAAAATACCTTTTGGAAAATCTTGGTTACTGAGAGTCTGCTATTGCAAGAATGATCTGTTACAGAAAGAAATCTGCGGTTGCATAGATGACTAAAGTGGTTAGGAAGGAAACTTGAGGTGTGGTGGTTGCGTCTGCATCTGGACAAAGTTGTATTATTATTATTCCCTTTTATTTCTTTTACTTCTCGGTGAGTGATAGCTGCAGTATCCGTTCAAGCTCCTCTTCCTCCTGCTTCCTCATCTTCTCCTCTTCCATCTGAGCTTTTGTAGAGAGCTCCATGGCCAGGCGGAGGTCTGAGTCAGGGCTGGATGCAGAGAAGGAGCTGGCAGGGCTGGAGGTGTCTCCATATTCTATTAGCGCCCCCTCTGGGACACTCCTGGAACGACAGTGAGAAGAGAAAGTACGCTTTGGTCTGCCAACATGAAAAACAAACAAACATTTGAATTATTGTAGGACAAGTAAGTAACATGTCTTATCGCTTTAACCATTTGTACTTATGAAACTGCTACGCCAGCAACTCTGACATGTAGTCCTACCTGTCACTTTGACTGCTTGGCATTATATCAGAGAATTCCCCATCAGCGTCATCAAACATCCTGTCCTGCAATGACAAAATCATCGAAGGACTTCAAGGATGCAGCAAGTTGCAGTAAAAGTGAGAAAGTGGGAGGTAATGAGAGCAGATTGATGGTGAGCTGATTAAGAAGTAAAGTTGAGACCTGGCTTGGGATACCACGAGACTCCAGGAGACTCTGATGGATGGCATACTGCAGAAGCTCCTCATCGTTGTTAGACACGGTTGTGTGCCGGTTGCCTCCTCTGTGATGGTAATTGACAGGCACCTCGAACACTGAAGGACACACTTGAAATGAAGGCAGGGCTACAGAGATAAGAATAAAAAAAGAAGCAGTTCAGAGATTGTAAATATGTTTATATTTTTGATACAAGGTCTGATATTTGTTCCCCTGTTACTTCCCCTGACCCAGAGTCCAAACAGGTCACATTTGGGGTTAAACAGGTTGACTCTTACCCGCAGCCTCCTCTTCTTCTCCTGAAGATGTTGGCGTGACTGCAGGCGTTGGCTTCGCCTCCTCTTCAGTACTGCATTTATTGACGTTACCAAATGTGATCCTGGCATTTAGCACATGAAACAGTGGGATCTCTGCGTGGAATGAATAACAAGAGACTTAATGTAAAAACAAACTTCAGACAGAGAATGTCAAAATAGCCTCTGAAGAGTGTGACAGGAATTTAACACACCTATTTTCACAGGAAACCCAGGAGGAAACTTCAGTGTCACAAAGTCTCGTAGCCGTGCAAAATGAGAACTGGTGCGAGCCATGAGGTCAATGATGGGGGTCACCTGCTCCACCAGAGACAGAGGATGTTCCTCACTCATCCACAGTGTACCTTTGAACCTGCACAAGAAAAAAAACAGCACAAAGCTCTCAAATTTTCATACTGCTTTACTTTAGTAAAATGGAAAGAAAACAAACAAAAAATAGTCTGGTCAGCTGTTCTTCTTACTTCTGTGTTCGAATGCTGAGTTCAATGGGTCGCCCAATGTCTCTGTCTCCCAGGTCAAAGTCAGGATCAAAGTACTCCTCTGGGGTGATGGCAGTGGGGTTGGTGGCAGTTGCATACTCAAGAGTGAGGTCCTACAAAGTCAAACAGTCATATCACATCAGTGAGCAGGGGGAACAGAAATGCATGATTTTAATGTTATCAGTGAATTGATGCCTCACCCCTTGTGCACTTATGTGCTGCTCCACAGTCCCCAGAAGAGACTCCAAAATGTTCCTTTCACCTTAAGACAAAAAAGCCAACTTAAAAAAAGACTATTAACAAAATCTACGCTTTACACCAGACCATACATTCCACTTGATTTTGTAGTACTTTATAATGATGTTATAACATGAAACAAAACAAAATCAATAATATATACATAAAAAAGCTTTTACAGCTGAGCTCCACTTACTTTTTATCCTGGCTTTCTCCTCATCTGTGAGATGCTCCGTCCTCGTCCTGATTACCACATTAACATTGTTCACACTGAAAACCTAGGTGAAAAAAACAGAGTTTATTTGTTCATCAATCACAATAAACACAACTTTTTTCAAGCTATGCTAAAGGGGAATGTGTAACTTCTAAAAACCTTTGCTTCGAATCCATTGACAATTTCAGTTTTGTCGCTCCTCCAGCCCCAAATTCCAGACTTATTTCTGGGAAAACAAAAAACTACAATTAGAAGCAAAATCCATAATCCTTTGAATTTAAATTGCAAGCACTAATCTGAGATTGGTTCCCCATTTTATAGACCTGAGCTTTGTTACAATCCATTGTAAAACTTTCTGTTTAAATTACATTCCTCACAGCCTCAATAACACATATTATAGCTTCAATCAAACAGATTTTCTCTTATCAGCTACAAAAAAGGGGATAAATTTGGCTCACGCAGAAAAAGCAAAAACTGGGAGAATATGAATAATTGGCATGTTCAGGTCAAGATTTATGATAAAGATCTAATGTGTGTCCCCTCATACAGTTGACAACTAGTTTTTGTTCACATTTTCAGTATCAATAAAATCCTGAAGTTTTGATGAAGATGATTAAAACATGAAGATGAACAGTGAGTCTAAAAGGTCCGTTAAATAAGTACATAGATAAAGGCTGTACATGCTTATAAGTCTTTTAATATTGCACAGAGATCAGAGCATGTAAGATCCACAGTGTCCCATGAAAAGAGATGTGACTCTTGCCTCTCAAAAGCAATATCCTTGGTGTCCAGGTAAGTGTTGATGATAGGAGTGGTCAACCTTTTGGCAACTTCCTGTTCAGCTGGCTGCATAGATTCCAGAGTGACATCCTCTATTTCTTGGGATATGTTGAAGCGTTCAGTGTCCACTACTTCATCGTCATGATTCACCTCCATCAACTCTGCACAGGAATCTATAAACATAGTCATGGACAAATTAAGATCATTTTTAAAGTAACAGTATGACTCAAAGAGATTACTTTGATCTTTTTTCTTTTTCTTTTTTTTTGCATGTGAGAGTTAAAAATCTAACCATCTCCTCTAAAGATGTAGCTTCTACGCCCTCTGATCCACGTCATGTTTTCAAAGCCAAGGAGAGTGGCATCCACTCGCAGGCTGGCGCCACTTTTCCATATGCGACAAACATCACTTGGACAAACCCGTGACAGGAGAGGGACTGTGAAGTAACAGCACACGAATGTCCCATTGTGGAATGAGAAACATACACTTACGGAAAAACAGTGACTCAGTGTTGAAACGGAACTAAAGCTTTGCCTGTTGAGAAGCAGGTATGTTGTAAATCTTGAACAACCTGACTAAACCTCTTGGCTGCCAATGATGATTTATTTTATTTGAATTTTAAGTTGCCGGTAACTGTTAGAAAATAACAGTCATAAGAAGATTACTTCCTCTTTTGCATACTTCAGTACTAGGAACCATCTTGTTGTACATTAAGTGGTTACTTTGCACACACAAGCGTTAAAAAAAACTTACTCCAACTGGTGAACTCCCATTTCATTTCCATATAGAAGTCTGGAGACTGGTAAGAAAAAGTGCAATTATTTCTTTTGAAGGTAAATATTTCAAGAAACATACAGATGACTTATAACACAATAGCAAAATGTTATGTGCAAAACCTCTCTAATCTTTGACAGCAGCTCAGGCACTCCTCCCAAGGCAGTGGAGGCTTTGAGGTAGTCTCTGCGTTGAAGCACTAACTGAACCATCTCTGGATCTCCTGTGCTGACAGCCTCCTGCAGCACTGCGCAGAAACAGACAATCAGACATAAACCACTAAACCTTTTAAGGTAACAGCATCTGTTTCCCAGGAGTGGCAACTATCCATTATAATAACCTCAAAAGAGATGGTAATGACAGTGGAAAGTGAAACCGCTTTGCTGCAGTCAGTTGAGTCAGTTTGCACTTTTACTATAAGCCCCTTTAACACCAGATGATGTGAGACGGTCTCTAAGTGATCATACAGCTCACAAAACCTTTAAAGAATATCTGCTATGTATGTGGAAGAGGATCAAGATTTTCTTTGTCTGTTATTTAAAAGGTCTTCAAACTAACCAGTCCAATTGTAGAAGTTTTCTTTTGTCACTTGAGCACCATGTCTAAGAAGAACCCTCACTGACTCCAGATGCCCAAGCGACACTGCCAGGTGCAGAGGAGTGCGACCTCTGGGATCCACAGCCTCAATGTCATTCTAGGAAAATCAAGGAAAAACACAGTTATGTTATGTATTTGACTAATTCAATACAAAATATTTACAAAGACTACAAACTGCTGATGACATCATTACTCAGTTTTAGACCACACATTTTATGTCATCCCTGATAATGATATGGGATTGACTGAGGAGGACTGAGCACAAGTCTGCTCCTTAAGCGTGTCATACTTCTGATGTAAATGTGTCATTAATGATCATTTCAATGATCAAACTGTAAGGTTTAACAGTGATTGAATTGCTTTGAGAGTTCAATTTGAACTCAATGCATGTAATTCTTATGACAGCAAATTCCACCATATATACACACATGTATTCGGTAATGCTGTTGGTATGTTGTATTTCACAGCTGTGTTTCAGTAAGTCATTCATCAACTACACGCTATCGGCATCTACTAGAATGCATATCTGAAGTGAACTTATGGATGAAACAGTAAGCCTATTGATGGGAGAAAAGCTACAAATCTGTTCCAATCTGTGTTAGACTCTGGGGCATCTGTCAACACGACTGGCCTACTTAAAGTGTGGCTATGGAGATTTATCATCTTACTCCAAGCTTCATCAAGCTAGCAGGCTTCAGAATGAACGTTTGCTATATAATCAGTCAATTTTTCACCAACCTGTGGTATCTTTATTTGTTGCTCTAGGTTCCTGTAATCATTCTCCCACACTGCGGAGTGCAGGGGAAACTTCACTCGGATGTCTTCGCTTACGTTAGCCGTGGACATCTTCCTCTTTGTGGAGCCGCTCAGCGCAACGTTAGCCTGCTACTTATTATTATAGCCATTAGACTAAATACTTACACGCCGTCCATACCCAAATGTATGATGCACATTTTCCTTGCCCATATTATTTTCAAAACAAACGTCGAAACATCCAAACGCGGGCTTAACTTTTCCCCAAGCCTTCCCCTAAATAAAACTTTTGAACAAGGAAGTGCCAGGAGCAATGCCCAATAACAACAGGGGTGTCCTATTTTGAAACAGACTCTCCAAATCCAATAAACCCCATCTAGTTACAACTGCGTACTAAAACCTTTAAAACCAAACAAACGTTATTTTCATTGCACAGTTTGACTTCAGCAAGTAAATAACACAATTTGATTGATTTAATAAACATAGCTTCAGAGAGGGGAAAAATAGACGGTTCCAGTTGGACGGAACCATTTATGTCCGCACGGGGGTTGAACTACATTATAACAAAAACACATTTACAAACGCATATCACTTCGTTTATAACATGGTAACCGAGAAACGTAGGTCAGTGAACAGTGATAAAATAAACTTTAATTTTTGTATCTAACACACATATTGACTGTGTGCTGTTTGCAAATAACGTCAAAATGAGATCTACGTGTTGACGTTTGGGACTGGGAAGTTGAAAATCTGACACTTTGCCGCCGATGGCACCATCAACAGTACTTTGTAGTTTTGGGCTGCTAATACCAAATATGTATTTTATAACAGTTTTGTGGCCGGGGTTTCTTTCTATTGGTATATACTTGATACCTGGTCACATAAATCTTTTCAACCCTATTATTTATCAATTGTCCGAAGACTGACAACTATGTAACAATAATGATTTATTGTGCACCCACTTATTTGTGACTGGTAACATAATGATAGTGGTATGCAAAGATGGCATTCGGTGGATGAGAATCGAGACAGCATCGTCATAGTTTCAGTTATAGAACGTATTTATATGATTCCGTGTCACGACGGTGCATAGATCAAGCTCACCTTATACGTTTGCCTTCTTAATTGTGAAAACCCCTGAGTTTGGACTGTAAGGTATAACACCGAGTTAAACTATACGTAGTAGTCCATTTTTACTCCGTGATTAGCACTAGATTTACATCTGCTTGAACCATACCGGTGATGTAAATATTTTGGGGCAAAAGAGGGAGCAAGTTGTTGCTATTTTTTAGCATTCGGTGAGAAGTTTATTTCCTGTAAGACTCATCACTGGGAACCGTATACATCATCGCATAGGTCAGAGTCGCAGCTACCACTGGGCTTGCTCGAGCTGTGTTTAGTCTGCTGTCTACTCAGGCTGAGGAGTAAACTACCAAACTGGCAAAGGCGAGCTAATCAGGTGCTAAGTCAGCTAAGTTGCAGGCAAGCAGCCGTGTAGCTTACTCCTGGGGGAAGCCTAATAATGGTTATAACGCAAATGGTAGCCCAATCAGAAAGGCCAGCAACAGTTAAATGAGGCAGCAGGTCGTTGTTTAGATTGTTTTATAATTAGCTAAGTCTAGCTAATGCGGAAGGCACCCCCCAGAGTGATCAATGGTTAGCGTAACGGAGGGGACATAATAGTCTGTTCATTTTAGAGGCAGGTCTTTTCGACTAAAGGATGTCTAAACGTCTCAGAAACACGGACCTCTGCGCTGATTGCAGTGTCCCAGGTAAGCTAATTCATGTCGTTCCTGCAATGTTAGGCTGCGAGCCGTTATTTTTTTTAACAAACGTTTGGTTCTCAAGGGGTCAGCAATCCAAAGCTTTGCACCAAACTGGGTTTGCTTAAATCAGATTATTAGTGCTTTGGGTACATGTTGCTTTCCTCCCTGCAATAAATTAGAATGCAAGGTGAAGTGTTATTTTGACAAGCAAGTTGTTGATGGCAGGTCCCCGGGTTGGAAACGCAATTAGACCTGAAGCAGCTGTCTTATTAACTGTTTACATGCGGTGATGCTTGCTCTAAATAATCAGGGCAGCAGATGTGAGGTGTTTTGTGCAGGTTTTTCACAGGTAACGGCCAAGATGTTCACTTGATATAATGTTTCTGTGAACCTTCAGCTATAATTATCAACAATCTGAGGTAGTCGCAGTGTTAGCTCTCATCCCAGGTCTCCTTTCTATCTATGATGACTGCATTACTATGAAAAAGTCTGCTAGAACACATAGATGATATTTATAATCTGTAGATATGAGAAAAAATGGTGTATGAACTGTTTACTCGTGAAAACAAGTTGCCACCTGGAAAAAAAAACACATAACCCAATCTTAACACTTGGGTGAATTGAATCTGTCGTTGTAGCTGTAAAGGATTTATTAGTTCAGACGAAATACAGTGGACAACTGAACAACCTGCATTTGTTTTCATGAATGTAGGAAACGTATTAGCTTCCCATGTCGGAAGAATGGTTCTTTTAAAGAAGTACCTTGGATTAAAGAAAAAAAATCGAATGAGGTTTCTACAGTTAGTTTAACTCTGAAAGTTCAAGTTGTATAGTGTGCGAGGTGCTTTCAGAAGCCCCAGTTATACAGAAGTGATGTAGTGTTTTTCAGCAGGCACAGGAAGGAAGCAGAACAGGATGCCGAGTGAATTGACCACATACTTTCAATGCAAAGGAGTTTTTTTTCTCTCTCTCTTCGAAAATACAATCTATTCAATATGAGTTATGTGTTAAAAGAGTAGAACATGTTGTATTTACATATGAATTGTTTACTTGTGTACGCCGAGCACACCATCAAACTGTTAGAAGTATGCCAAATATTCAGTAAAGGCACCTTGTCTCTCATCATGTCATTCAGGCTAGTTAAAGCCCTCAGGTCTTCACAGCAGCTGGCCTGGGTTGCCCTCTCATACAACTGTGACCAGTTGTTGGTTGTGAATATTTTTAGAGATTCAAGATGTGGTATTAAATTTAGAAGCACTTGTTGAGGAAAGGGTAAAACAAGCCTGTCAGCACCATCTCTTAGGTCTCAGTGAAAACTTAAGTTAGAGAAGGAGACTCTGGACACGAAGGGACCAGGTGCATGAATTTGACCAGCAACTCCTGCAGCTGTTCCTCCTCTAACTCAGCTGCTGCTGCAAAAACACTTACAGTCCTCACTGTCTGCCCTGTCACATTGCCAGCAGCCTCTCAATCTGCTTTACAGTTTATTGGCTACATGAGAGCCGCATGAATTTACAGTATTCCAGTTCACGAGTTGTTTTTGCTGTCAGAAGAGTCTTCTGTGAGACCACTGAGATCTGTGATGTTTGTCTCAGATGAAGTGTGTGAAATAAGTCAAGGTTGAATAAACAAATTCATTTTAGTTAGTGTATACTGTCAGCCAAGTGTGCCATGTCTCAGTGTTTACCATGTATTTGCACTGCTAAAACTCTAATAGTATTTGTCAAAAATTTTAACATACTTTATGAAAGAGGAAGCAGCTCTGTTTCTAAACAATAAGGTGGAGGTGCTTCAGCTCACTTCCTGTCATACATTGAATTGCTTTACCAAAACCAGGTCTTAAAAAGACTCCAGTGCGTATTAAAGCTTCCCTTGTTACCGTCAATAAAGCTTTTCCCACTCTACACTCATCTGTTGGAATTGTAGTTGTCTGCGTGTGATTTGAAATTTGTCACCCTGAAGGTATTTGGTAAGAAATAAAAGTGTACTAACACTGGAACCTTATTTTAAAGCTGTCACAGTGCTTTTCACTAAGTTATCTCAGTGATCCAGAAACTAGCAGTTCTGCCCTGCTAGCAAAGCTTGGGCAATTTGTTAAATGACTGCTAGGTAAATGTAAGATGAATAAATCTACAACAAACATTACATCTAGAAAAACAAAGACATACCTCACCTTTAATGGGCTGCCCTCATAATACAAGATTTAGAGTTGCATGTGGCAGTGTCACTTTTAATCGCTTGCTTTGTAAAAATGATTTGATCCCACAATGTGCTGTAGAAATTCAGTGGCTTTGCACACAATGTTTACATTAATTCTTAAGATAAAGGACTTTATTATCAGAAGGCGTGTTTTAATAGTATTGTTTATATTATATATGTATATATTGTTTATATATGTATATTGGCACACTTGTGATGTGCCAAAGAGGGGCCCTGCAGAATTAAAGTCCCGTAGCCTCTTTAATCATCATCCAATATTCTTAGCTGTGAACTGACTCAGCATGAACAAGGCTTACATAATTCTATGTTTTCCTTTTTGTCTGATAATTCAACAAAATTACCAAAACCAACATTGCTAATCTACCTTTTAGGAATTTCTACTTTGATCACCTCACCCTGCCTTGTGGGCATTTATTCCTAATGAAGACAGAAGTCTCTTGAAAAATCCAAAGTATATTTTTTTCCTAAAAAATGTAACTTAAACAGGCCTGAATGGTGTAAAAAAAAGTCTGTGATTTGAGATAACATTGTTTAATTCGGCCATTACAGTGTGAAGCCTGATAAATAGAGAATAAATAAGGAATGCATAAAGATTTAAGTTTCCATTTTAAAAATAACCACTGTACTTTACTGTCTTTACAATACCCCTGCCACTAAGCACTTTGATTATTTTAGCGCTTAACAGGATCCGTTTAATCTAAAGGGAACAGAGAGCTTGCTGGAACTCTGTATTTCCACACTAGCATGTCCATAACAATTAGGTCCTGACCCAAAAGGTAAAATGTAAACATCATAAGTGAGAAAGCACTGTTTACATACAGCATTTTCTAATTTACAGGGATGAATTCTCACTTTTGCAATGTGTTCATTAAGAATGTTGCAACAATGATGATGAAAACACCATGAACTGCCTTAAATGATGATGAAATGATGTGGTTCTATAGAACAAAAAATAAATTGCCTTAGGAGAGGAGAGGATCATAAAAAAGGTAAAACAGGAGAGACAATTTGAACTAAAGGTAGGGGACATGACATGAGATCCATTTCTGACAATTCAAGTCCTCAGCTAGAGTAAACTGTAAAACCAGTAAGATACAATTTATCATCTTTGAGCAATATATTTAGCTACATTAGTAATCATTTATGATTCATCCATTAACTCGTTGTGAGTGTCATGATATTAACTTTGTCGTTTCCCTCTCAGAGCCTCGCTGGGCCTCGGTGAACCGAGGAGTGTTGATTTGTGATGAGTGTTGCAGTGTTCATCGCAGTCTTGGCAGACACAGCTCCCAAGTCCGTCACCTGACGCACACGCCATGGCCTCCTACACAGCTACAGGTAATCAGCCTAACCAAGAGCACTGTAAAGATACATTTATCCCTCTTCTTTCTGTGATCAGCTTTAAAATTCAAATCTCTTTTACTGTTCAATCTTTATCCCTTTAGCCCCGCATTCAGTATTCATGCAGTTTTAATTCAGCTTCTGTCCTCATCAAGATGAATCTGACGTCTGCAGTTTCTCATCAGATCCCACTGAGCCGTATTGATTTAGTCTAAATATAGAAAATGTTGGTTCAGGAAGAGGACTGTTAACAGCCAGTCAGCATTAATGCAATGTGAATCAATGTGACACATTTTGATGTTTTTTTTTCTTCTTGTCTCTGACTGCAGATGGTTCAGACATTATACAGCAATGGTGCAAACTCCATATGGGAGCACTCTCTTCTGGACCCTGCGTCTGTGATGAGTGGGAAACGCAAGGCAAATCCTCAGGACAAACTGCAGTGAGTCATTACTGTGTGACAATAATGACAAAGTTCTTTCTCTGACTAAGTTTATACTTTGATTTACACAAAACTTGATTGTTGATCTTCAACTGACTCATGTAATTCCTCCAAAGTCCAAACAAATCAGAATTTATAAGAGCCAAATATCAGATGCTGGCCTTCGTTCATCGCATGCCCTGCAGAGAGGATGACAGCTCGACAGCTAAGGATTTAAGCAAGGTGAGGAGAAAACAGAATCATGTTCTTGTAAAGATCTTTGCATTAAAGCTTCATAAGTCCAAAGTGATGTTTTGTTTTATTTTTGTTTTTGTTTTGCTTTTCAGCAACTTCACTCAAGTGTACGCACCGGGAATCTCGAGACATGTTTGAGGTTGCTTTCCCTGGGAGCACAAGCTAATTTTTTTCACCCTGTAAGATCCAGTCATTCAAGAAAAAAACAAGAGTTGTCATCCTTCATTTTTTTTTCATTTACCATCACACTGCTCTTTCCTCTTATAGGAAAAAGGAAACACTCCATTGCATGTAGCAGCAAAGGCAGGACAAGTATCTCAGGCTGAACTTTTAACTGTTTATGGGGCAGATCCTGGAGCCCCTGATAGTAACGGCAAAACTCCCATTGACTATGCAAGGTTAGGAATCCTCAGTATCCAAAAACAAAATGTAATGGGCTATTCTCTGTTTGTGGTACTGAATTAAGATGTTTTAATGTTGCTTTGCAGGGAAGCTGGCCACCATGACCTGGCAGACAGACTGGTGGAGGTTCAGTATGAACTAACTGATCGACTTGCATTCTACCTATGTGGAAGGAAACCAGGTATACAGAGAGGGAGAGAGCTCTGCATTTGAAAAGACTGAATGTTTAGAAGGAATATGAGTCTGTGTGGTTGGGTTTTGATGATTATTCCCGACGGATAAAATTTAATCATGCATGCCATTTAATCTGCTCTGTGTGTGTATTGATTATTCACTACGGCTACATCATGTGAAACAGAGCGTAGTTGGCAGTCATCCCAAAAATGTTGTCTCTTACAGATCATAAAAACGGGCAGCACTTCATTGTTCCACAGATGGCTGACAGGTGAGAAAGAATGAACTGTAACTCAGATTAAAGCGATCTGTGTCTTGGAGAAAGAGTTTAACCTGAACCCAGCAGACAAAGTGAGCAGAGTGCGACAGCTGTTTATGGGTGTAATTCTGCTCTGAGGCCTGTTCAAACATGCTGTTAACTACCTGCAGTGTCTATTATCTGTGAGAGGGTACTGACTCTCTCAAGCAGCTGACAAGAACAGAAATCTCAGTATTCAAGTTCAAATGTTGTTCCAAACAAGCAGGGCCGTCATTTTAAATCAGACCCTAAATTAAATCATCCATTTGATTTCTTTTATTGCCCTCTTTCAATGGATAAGGAACACGTAAGTTTTTCTCACACTGAAGATTCCATTACGTTGACTGAACGATTCACCAGCAGGTTGTTAATGAAAGTTTCTTTCTGTTTGTAGCAGTTTAGATTTATCAGAACTGGCCAAGGCAGCGAAGAAGAAACTGCAGTCTGTGAGTAGTTTTACATTCTTGTGCTGCTGAGCTTCTTTTTTCTCTGCTCTCAAACTAAGTGTAATTTTCTCATGTATGCAGCTGAGTAATCATTTATTTGAGGAGCTGGCCATGGATGTGTATGATGAGGTGGACAGACGTGAGACAGATGCAGGTAAAATCATCCATATAAAGCACACACACATTGAAACATCCAGTTGAGTTGCAGATATACTCACACTTCCAACCGAACATGCATCTGTTTTTTTCCTGCAGTGTGGCTGGCTACACAGAATCACAGCACCCTGGTGACAGAGACGACCGTGGTGCCTTTTCTTCCAGTGAATCCAGAATATTCATCAACAAGAAACCAGGTGAGTTATCCTCAACTGTCTCCTATGATGAAAATGCTTTTTTGCTTTCCTCTGCTTGAATGTAGTTTTATCAAATGATGTGAATCTGTTTTTCTCTCTTAGGGCCGACAAAAACTTGCTAGATTTAATGCACATGAGTTTGCCACACTTGTAATTGATATATTAAGTGATGCTAAGCGCAGACAACAAGGGAACTTGGTATCCAGCCCTAAAGGTCTGTATCTTCTTTTAATGTCACCAAAGATCAGACTGACACTGAAGTGTGGCACAGATATTGATTGTCAGTTTGTGCCTCTTTATTCCAGATAATGTTGAATTTATCCTGAAGAGTGTGGCTGTGCGGCACTGCAGTGACAGTCAGGACAATGACCAGCCGGACTATGACAGTGTGGCATCTGATGAGGACACTGATCAAGAGCTCCCCTCCAGTAAAGGAGACAGAACAAAGGTATCACATGCTCAATTTCACAAATAAAGACAGACCCAGCCTCTGCCAGTGCCTTTACTTTTCCCCTTTACCTCTGACAGAGCCTGGACTCTGACCTCTCAGACAGCCCCATAACCATGCACGAGTACTTGGAGGTGAAAAACGCGCTAACAGCCTCCGAAGCAAAGATCCAGCACCTCATGAAAGCCAACAACAACCTGAGTGATGAGCTGCGACTGATGCAGAAAAAGGTATCCTCCACATCCCATCAAAACGATCACTAACCCCGGGGGGCTGGACCGAGGGGGGGCCACAGTGGTCAGCAGAGCTCTTCTCCTGTCCAATGCAATCGCTCTCTGAAGTGGAGGCCGAGTTATCTGAACAAGAATGCTTTGTAAAGAGATAATGCTGCTGTGACACCCTGCTGGTCCACCCTCTGTTTCGGCCAGCATGTTTTTATTTTGAAACTGGAGATTTTCTTTTCTTCTTTTGTTTATTTCTCCAGCTAACGACCAAATTAGTATAGTTAAGTCTCTCTTTTTGTAATAAATTAAGGCTTGTGCCTGATGTTACTAACATGCATGTATAAAACAAAAAAGCATGACGTAATTAACAGTGAATTTTTAAACACTTATAGGGAGTAGCGACTAACGGAAATTGTATGTGTGCTTTGCTTCATCACATATGTTGTGTTTGTTCCATAAAACATTTAGGAGGATTTTTTTGAACATGTTTTTTTGTAATATTTTTATAGAGGTGACAGAAAGTGAAATGCTTTTTCTTTGTTACATAAAACTGCTATTTTAAAGGCTCTGAAATGTTTGCAATGAGCTTCAACTTAGCATGAAAATATAAGTTTGATCACAGACGTTTTCAGCATGTTACAGCTTTTTTTTTGGTTATAATTTTACCACTGAACTTATTTTGTGTTGAATGGTTACATTTTAATTTTAAAGTCTGGTAAACTTGACCATCCCTACAGTACTGTAGCATCCTGCTCTGTTTTTTACTGACGTGTTTTAATGTTGTGCTTCTGACTAGTAACACAGATTGTAAAAAAAAAAGTGCATTTGGCTAATCATAACCTATAATAGTGATCCTGTCACTGCATAGAAAAGATATTTAAACCCAATGACAGCTTTAACCCTTAATAGTTGAAGTTAGTCACTGAATAGCGCTTCTCCTGTTTTTCCTGAGAAGTTCTCCCGTTAACTTTGTGTCAAATGCAACTTTTGTCATTAATTGAGGCCATTTTTTCCTGCCCCCAAACTTTTGCATCTGCAACAAAATCTTTGTGATTTTGTTCATTCAAAGATGCCTCTGACCTCTTATAGTTTTTCAGACATTCCATCTCTACTCTCAAGCTTTGACTGAAACTGCACCTGTATTGCTTACCTATGCAAGAATCTTTTGCTTTCTTATCACTTGCTTTGCATTTTTTTTTACTTTAGAGCCAAAACAAACATTTATTTTCTTATGATTTTAGCCAAATTGATATCTTGCAAGAATTTGGTACCATTTGCAAACAAGATATCATAAATTGGTTTTCCGGTTCTGTTTAATAAAGTCCGAATAGTGACTTAACTTTGATTAATTAAGGAACTAAAACAGTTAAAGCAGATTCTGAAAATTTTAAAGCATGTTTTTTTCTCAGATATGTGTAATAATCTTGGCAGAAAGAAACCAAAGCATGCTGGTTGTAGCAGACTCTAAGGGTAATGTAGCTATCATCAGAACAGGGAACATATCTTGCTTTGCTGAGAGCTCCTCTTAGTGTGTTGCTGCCCGTCTCTTCCAGCTGCAATCTCTGCAAAGTGAGAACACCTCTCTCAGGCGGCAGGTCACTACCAATATCTATCAGGTCCCCAGCACTTCAGACTACCCTGACCCCTCCAGTCCCTCAGCCCTGAAACGCCGGCAGTCTGCGCGGGCCAGTCGGCCCATGTCTATGTATGAGACTGGTTCAGGCCTGAAGCCTTTTCACCCTAAAGGGGAAACCCCCCACCCTGAGGAGGCCCTTCCCACCCTGCAACCCTTCCCACCTCATGTAAGTAAGACCTGTTCCCTGCTCTTCTCTGCCGTTTCCTTCCCTCTGCCCTCTTTTCCACGACTTTTCTCTCATGTTCTTCACTCCGTTTGCAAACCCTGTCCTCTTTAGTGTCTCTCCTTCCTTATTTGTCATTTGGGGGTTTTCTTTGACATCAAAGAAAAAGTCATCAAAAAGAGCACTTGGACACGGCCAGTCACATCCCATCTTGTCCAAATTCATGTTCAAAACTACGTGTATCTGCAGTTGTTAGAGTTTTGTTTGTTTGTACATACAAGGATGCTGTGATTTTGATAAACTCTGAAGGTTTGTATTATGTTTTATGTTGATGAAGCATTAAAATTACCATACAAGTTCTCTGTGTTTTTTTGTAATGCATGGTACTTTTTTATAAACTCACTTTTCCTTCTCATCTGTTTGAGTCTTCCTGTTTATCCAAATCAGATTTTTGAGTTAAATTTGAATTTATGAGTCACAGTTTTTGGAACTTTGTTTCCACTTTATTAAGTGCTGGTCTTAATTTCTTTCATTTTCTTTAAGACAAGCCAGGTAATACTGTGGACAAATCTTAAACTGTGATTGTTATTGCACAGCTTTTTTTTCCAATTCTGCAGTTTTTGAGTCAGAAACTGGTTCAAAAACAGTTTTGGGACCATAGCCTCCTCATCACATTTGTTACAGATATTTCTTTTTCATTATAAGCCATCTGTGTCCTTTAAATGTGGATTGAACCCTGTCTTTAGACGGAAAAGGGCGCTTTTGTGACCACATCTTCATCCCTCCCCTCATTTCCATCCACCCTCTCCTGGCCGAGGGACGAAAGTGCTCCAAAGGTTAAGTACATCATCACGCAGTCCACATCTCGTGGGATGCAGCGTATCCCTTGCCTTCCTCTGTCCTCCATATGCTGCTCTATATCTGCCCTGCTGCATGAGCCACTCCTCCACCAGCTGCCGCCACCATTAGATACCTGCCTTCATTGTGCAGCCAAACTACTGGAATTGTTTGGTTTTGTAAAGACCAAAATCTCTGCTTGACTGCTGAACACAGAAACAGAACAAAACTTTCTGAATACAGAAAGTTGTGCTTGAGATACAACCCCTGCTACTCCTAATACTTTCTTCCTTTGCTACAGAAACCTGCAGCAGACCATGTTGAGAGAATCTGATTGACGAAAAAGTTCACAAGTAGTGTTAGATTTAAAAAAAAAAAAAAAAAATTGGGAGCTTAGCGAGTTATATTGTTAAATGTATACAAGTATTTTTTTTTTACTTTTGGAATAGTTGATAGCACGTTTTTCTGTTTTCACACCTAGCGTTTTAAGAAGAGACGCCCCTGTTAGTTTGCTCTCCCATAGCGTGCTCTCACCCTCTCTGATACAAACTGTGATCTAGAAGATATTAAGGTGGAGGAAAATGTTTTATTCAGATGTGGGACACCCAGGTGTACATGTGTTGTTGTTACTGCAGGAAAGGATTTGTTGTGGTTTAAATGGTTCCTATTAAAGGAAAATGAAAATGTATGTGAGTGGGCCTGAGTGGGCTTGGTGTATGTTGTTTTTGCATCAACCTGTCTATGTAGCTTTGTGAGTAAATTTGCAGAAAGTTGTAGAAAATCTCCTCGACTCCTCTTTAGTGAGGCGTAAGAAGGAGATGGATATCCATCGGTCCACTACAGATATTGGTTTAGTTGCATGTGATTTTGTTTAATTTATGAACTCTCTTCTTATCCTGACCTTTAAACAGAGACTCTCTGAGGTCTACCCTTTAGTTTGGAGGACGAGTACAGCTTGCGTGTCACAGCTCTGATGTAATGTTTTTGCCATGTGTTGCTTATTATCAGTCTTGGCTTTTGTTTGACTGTTTGGTTATTTGTCACGAGTGAAACGGTCCCTACTGTAGGGGTTTTCATACATCCATAAACATTTGATGATGACATGAGTGATCCAAGAAGATGAGGTCAATTTTAAGAGCAGAAACTTACTTTTGGTGGTTTCGACCTACTTATTTGAATAAACATTCTTAACTCTGTATCATCTCTCCTACTAACCCCAGAATGAATGCTTCAAATTAATGATGTGCTTAACAGCTTCACAGGCTCGTTGCAGTCTGAGTCGTCTGCACTGCTTTCTGTTGTTTATAATCCTGTTTGTCACACAGCAAACAGGAACAGCTTCGTTACAGATGAATGATTTGGAAACACTGAAATCATGATATTCCCACAGCCTTTTCTTTTTCACATATACTATGATTTCTTTTAGAGACAAACCATCAATATTATCATCATCTCTCTTCCTTCCAGGCATCTAAGTTAGAGAAGCAAAGCAGCATGCCTGAAAGTGACTATGACAACACATTCAATGACTCTGAGATGGATGAATCAGGGTAAGAGGGAATCTGTTTATTTGGAAATACAGTTTATTAAGGATGTGCTGTGTTTCTTAAGACTCATAACTATTGGGGTTCTGGCAACAGACATGATTTTTTCTGAACTTCCCTCTTCAGTTTGTGCAGGAGAGTGAGGCTGAGGAGCAGTGGCTGGATGGGTGAGGGCAGCTCCATCCCTGAGCTGGTAGATGCAGAGATGGAAGCCGACCCCACGCTTCCCAGCACAGAGGACGTCATCCGCAAAACTGAGCAGATCACCAAAAACATTCAAGAGCTTCTGCGAGCTGCTCAGGAGAACAAACATGACAGGTCAGAGTCTGAAGAGCAGACGAACATTTCCGCATCAGTGTACTTTCTGTTTTAATCTTATTTCCTTTCTTCCGTTTTTAGCCCTAAGTTCCTCTTACGTTCATCATTATTCAGTTCTGTTCAGTTTATCTCCTGTCGTTTCCTCTTTTTCGTTATCATCTTCACTCTTTCCCCTCTTTTCACTTCCACTCTTCCCCCCTGTTGTGATGTTTGTTTGATGTCCTTCCCCCCTGCGAGCAGACCATGTGAGCGGGAAGGTGTGCGCAGGCTCAGGCACAGCCTGGGATGTTTCAGCACTCTGGTGCCCTGGGCCGAGAAGGCCTCCCCTCCCCTTCAGCCACTCAGCCTCCGGTCCCCTGACCCCTCCTCCTGGTACTCTGGCCTCTGTCCCTGCCTCCCAGGCACAGTTTCATTTTTCTCCCTCACACGGTTCCAACCTCACCCTTTCTTTCTTTCCTGCCTCACCTTCTAACATGCCATCTCTTTTCCTGTAATGTAACATTTTAACATTTTTAAAACATTACAGTTTCTTCTCCTGAAACAATAACTTTGAGTGTGCTTCAGCAGGTTAAAGATGAGTCACGGGTTGTGCCCTGCAGTGATTGTATTTTATGTAAAGAGGAGGGAGAGTATTTAATTGAAAATAGTGTACAGGTTGTTGTTGCTCCTTGTGGCTGTTATTTTGAAATAGTAAAAAAAGGGTTCAAAATAAAAGTGTCTTCCCTCACCAGATTTTCTCTTAAATAGCATGTTAACCTGAAGCTAAAGATGACATTGCACGGTGTGCTAAGAATACTAAATAGTCCATTGACATGCATGTGAGAACTTCTGATTGACTGATAAACAGGTGTGCTAATAATTTAGTTATATATTCAAAATATGTTGACCTAATCCTCTCCTCTCTTCTCCTCACAGCTTCATACCCTGCTCAGAAAGAATACATGTGGCTGTAACAGAAATGGCAGCTCTCTTTCCTAAGGTAAGGAACATTTTAGCACCAATTTGTTATTTTTTTCCACTTGTATTGGTATTAAAATGTTTAACCTCTCTCTGCAGAAGCCACGCTCAGAGACAGTGAGAGGCTCTTTGCGCTTGTTGACCTCGAGTGCGTACCGGCTTCAGAGCGAGTGCAGGAAGGCGTTTCCCTCAGAGGGCTGCCCGGGACCGGACATGCAGCTGGTCACCCAGCAGGTCATCCAATGTGCTTATGACATTGCCAAGGCAGCCAAGCAGCTTGTGACCATCACCACTAAGGAGAATACAAACTAACAGTACTCACAGGCTGCAAAGCAGTCAGCATCTCAGTTTTGTTTATATATAAATATATTTTAATGATTCTGTTGTTTTTTGTAATTGTGATATATGCATGCATGTTTTTTTTAATTTATGAATGATTATTGACTATATTAAAGCCAACTCTGGGCAAAATATGAGTGCTAAGGGAAAATGTCAGCAACTTTACTAAGAGATACCTGGCTAATGTAATAGCACAATTTCTCAAGAGGTAATACAAATTATGTTGAGCCTAAATACAGCAGCTGGTCAGTGTAGGAACTGTAGTACTCTCCAGAATACTCTAAAAAAATTCAAACAATGTCAATCTGTCATCAGTTTGTGATGTAAATAACTGTAACTGAGTGGGAGCGTTAAGCACAGTACAGCAGCGCCACCCTATGATACTGGTTAATGTATTAGCCTAAAGCCAGACATGGATGCTGAAAAGCCATAATGAAGCCATGAATCCACTGTCAGTGAAGGCTGTTGCTTACACTCATAGCTTAAGGAGCTTCCTGTCGTTAATTGCACTGTGCAAGAATGATCATCCTGCAAAGTTAAACTCCAAAAACAAGCTGACCATTTTGCCAACTTCCAACCAAATGTTGGGAACTTCAGTCACGCACATGCTGATGTAGCTCTGTAATGCTAATGTTTCTGCATCCGAGAAGCTATTTATGTTTGTCCTCTGTCCGAGTGTAATCCAGTCTGCAGCACACTTGTTGCAGCTATTAATGTTTGCACATTTGTTAAGTCAGTGAATGCAACACTTGTTCAGGGGGCCAAAGTTATCCTCTTCACTGGTGCCAAGATGTTGTATTAATTTCAGATGATCAGTGTTTGTAACAGGCTTCACACTGGGTTGTATTCTGCGGTCTTGTGCTTCATTGCATTGCTGGTGACGTTATTCAGAGCTAATAGCCATGCTTGTATGTGCATCCATGTGTTTTGTGCTCTGTTCTGTTGCTGCTAGTTTTGTATTTAATGTGCAACATATGGGATAGAACAGTAGACATCTCCTGAATATTTGTGCAACCCAACAATCATCCTCAGTAAGTGTTTCAGAGTTCATCATCTTTTTGAAATCTGATCAAGTGGAGTGCAGAAATGTATGTGATGCAGCTATTGGGTTGCACTTCCAAAAATAATTATTTTCTAAATAAACTTAATTTATAACTATCTGTCTGTTCTGTTTTCTCAGACTTTTCTCATGTTTCACTTTCGTACCTCAGGAACACTCAATTTGTTTTATCAGTTTTATTGAAATGACTACAAATTCAAAATAGAAAATATACAGCTTGAAAGTGCAAAAATATTTATTTTTCTTAAAATGCAAACAACTAGTATTAGATGATTTACCAAAAAATGTCAAAAAAGATGGCCTCCCACCTTACATTAATTTTTTCGTTCCCAGAAACATGACAGTCATGATTAGAAATTAGTCTTACAACGGCGATAATATTTTCAGGCTTGGTTGATGAAAATATTACTTCATTCATACTTGTGGCATAAACATCACTTCATACTAATCCAGTGAGAAATGAGGGACAAAATGCACTAAAACGTACTGAAAAATTCATGGTATGAATGTTTCTCAAGGTGTTACATGGCTTCGGGCTGTGAATTACTCATCAAATTAGTTCCCCCTTGAGTGCAAAATTCCTTTTTTAGCATCCAACTGTGGCTCAGAGCAACAATACAAACCAGGAGAGAGGAGTGCTAGTTTGACAGTAAGGTGGTCTACCTTTTTCAGTAACTTTTTTTTCATTTGGTAAAACTGAATCTGTCATTTAAAGCTTATAACATGCAAGAAAAAATACATCTAACTATTCCATTTTGATTGCATTTCTTCATGTTGATCATGTCCAAGCTGACCGGGGTCTGCTGTAAATCTGGAAGAAATTTTCAAATATATTAACAATTAAGAGCTTTTTGTTACATTGCAGAAGTTATAGATGATAATCGGCTTCCTGCAGACTATTTCCACCTCTCACCTTCTCCTGGTACCCTCTCTTAGCCATCCTCTGAATCTCTTCTCTCAGCTCCTCCTCCTGGATTTGGAGAGCCTCCCTTTCCTCCTCCTCTTCTTGCTCTATCCTGCGCTGCTCGCCCCACCGCTCTTGACGCTGTTCCTCCACCTATAGTATGCACAAACAATTACAACTTTAAGGTCTCAACCATACAAGAGTGAGCTGCATTTATGGCATCATTGTTGGGCGCTTTTCTCAGAGCTTTCTTGAAAATCACAATGAAAACACAAATCAATGTGACTAACCTGAGCATTTATCTCTTGCTTGCGTGCAATCCTGCGGCCCTCTTTTTGTTCCATCTCCAGTTGTCTAATCTCCCTCTCCTGCTCCAGCTCCTGAATCAGCTCCTCCCGTTGCCTTAGTAACTCCTCCTGAGCCTTGCGATTCCTCTGTACCTTCAGCTCCAGCTGCTGCTGCCTCTCTGCAAGCACCTTTCCAAGATAAAGAAGGAATAGTTGTTACTGTTAAGTCTTCTGAATTACACTCTCAAGAAGCTCAGCTTGATTTGACAGCAATTCACCTCTTGCATGAGTCGTTCCCTGGCTTTCCTCTCCTTCTCCCACTGTGCTTCTCTTTTCTCCCACACCCGTTGGGCTTCCTCTCTGAAATAGTTGATACACCTTGGTTTGTATTTGAGCAGAGGTCCTTTCCAACAGAGACGGAGCTAACTGAATGTGTTGCTCACCTCTGTAGGATGTCAAATTCAGCCTCCCTCTCTTGCTCCAGTTGAAGTTGCTCTTCAATTACACGTTTCATCCAGGCAGTATCTGCAACAGCCCTTTCCCTTCTTGCTGTCTCCATTTTTTGGTCCTCCTCCTCTCCTTCCATCAGGGCAGCCAGGATCTGCCTGTCCCTTTCCTGGTGGATACAGGGGATTCAAATGAGACATGAAAACGGGCCAACAGAAATATATGTTGATAAAAATATCAAGACATCTAAACAGAATTAGGACTTATGCAGACAAACCAGTTCCTCTTGCACTTGCTGAGCTCTCCGCTTCAGCTGAGCACGATACTGACGGATCAAGAAATGCCTGATGAAACACAATCAAGTGAATGAAGTGCCACCTTATTTATGATAACTTCTCAGCCACAAGAGCTTCCCTTACCCCATCTCAGACTTTTTGCGCCTCTCAGCCACCTTCATCCTCTCCTCCTCTATCTTCTCCAGTTCCCATTTCTTGGCCTGCAGAGCCTCTTGTTCCTTCTTTAGGCGAGTAGCCTGAGAGAAAAAAAAAATGAATCTCCATATCATTATTCAGAGCAGAACTGCCCAGACCAAATACTAATTACCTCCTCTTCCCGCAGCTTCAGCTCCTCCATCTGTTTCTGGAGGTCTTCCGCCCTCTTTTGCTCCTCTTTTTTCTTTTTTTCTTCACTTAACCTCATCCTCTCCAGAGCTTCTTTTCGAGCCCTCTCGTACTCATTTTCGTAGCGTTTCTTCTCCTCCTGCTCTGCTATTTCTTTCTGCATATTCAGAGACATCGGTCACTTTTAAGAAACTAATAAACTTTTTGTTATGTAACATGTTGAAGTGGTTGATGACAGTAGATTTCAGACTTGATACTGATAAGCACAATTTAATCAAAAAGTAATTTGTTACATGAATAAGTGGTCAAGGAAACAGATCAAGAACAGAATTGAACAATCTGTGGGTTGCATGTTTGACTGCTGTCTTGACCAAGGTGATACTTTTGAGTATGAAGCAGTGTCTCCTCATTTTAAGTTAAACTGCATACTAATATAGCACAGGTGTGATAGACAAAAGATGAAACACACTGATGTCTTCCAGATGGTAAAAACCCTTTGATTTAAAGCCAACTGTTTGCTTTGACAGCTGCCGTGATTTTCTTACCTCTTTCCGCTCAGATATCTGCCCCTGCCATTGGCTTACAACATGATCTTTATGTAACGCTGACTCAACCTGTGGGCAGATTAAAAGCACCGGTAGTGACAATGACCAAGCAGATACTGATGAACTTGAGCCTCAGCTAAAGAGATGCCAGAACATTTCAGTCTCTCAGGTTAACAGAAAACTACGGAACATCCACATCACAAGCCCTATTAGTTTCAAGATCAAGTGGATGACTTGACAAAAAGTGTCCATCTTCCCTTCTAAGAAGCACAACACTGTCACAGGATTCCTTAGAA